>CM060833.1:28085000-29285000 GCA_030762175.1 Metallyticus violacea
TTTCATTTAGTTTCGTGGGTCAAGAACACAGAGTAATTCTTTTTATGTACTTCATCCCTTCTGCCAGTGCTGAACATGTGAGCACGTTCCCTCCTCTCTCTAGCAACTTACCAATCCGCGTTTGCTTTTCACAGAAAGCAGTAGAAGGTTAGTTAGTGGTAACTATGCATGGTAAACGAAGCTGGAAGTGACCTTGACCCGTCTAATCTGAATCAAAATATTGTAGCTATGGTAATAAGCAGATGAGGTTAAGTATTATATCATAAACACTCCCTAGTGAATTTCAAAATGCGTTAACAGACCTTAGTGAAAGCACTTGAAGAATATAACGCATCTATGCAAAAAAGAAGGAACATAATGTTTACAGTCATAATTTCTCGGGCTAAAATTATTTAACTTTACAACACTTTGTTAGGTTAATGTACACGTAATTGCGTCACTTCCGGTTCCTGCTTGCTAGAGATGTGTGCATTGAGATACATTCAGTTCTGCTTATAACAAAATGGAGGCGACATGTAACAATGTGCTGCTCTGAAATTGTGCTTTCGTCTCAATAAATCTTCAACTGAGGCTTATGAAGATTTTTTTTTCTTTCCCTTTAAAAAGTTTAAAGATGGAAAGTAATCAATTTCAACGGAAGATGGATTCGGCGCTCCAGTTTGTGCTCTAACGGAAGAAAACATTAACATCCCTGCTGTCATCATGAAAGGTTCGTGAAATAACAGAACACTTTCAGAAATTCTAAAAAATTCAGTGGGTACCTCCCACAGGTTCGTATTTGAAAAATTGTACATGAGACGTGACTGTGCACGGTGGGTTGCAACACCGCTGATTTTCGAATAAGAACGTTCGCATGCAGGTGTATGTAGTTGAAGATAATGTTACAGGAAGATGAGCAGTTTCTTTCAAAGGCAACTTGGCTTATCATTTCGATCCTGAGAACAAGCAGCAAACTCGTGTGTGGAAATCTCCCTTATCACCAACACCAAACAAATGCAAAAATGTTTGCTTCTACTGAAACAATTGTGGTCAATTATTTTTCGATATTTAAAGAAGTTTACCACCATGTCTTTCGTGCAATCTGCATGGTTACATCGCAAGCAAAATGCTACGTTCCCATGCAAAAAACTGGATGCTGCAGCACGATAGTGCACGGCGGGAAATTGGAAATGTTGCTTATTATTTCACAAAAAGCAGTGTGAAGTGCGTCCCTCACCTTCCATACACTCCAGATTTAGCCCTGTATTAATGTTTCTTTTCTCCTAATTGAAGAGATACCTTCGTGGGAGGCATTTTCCATAATCAGAAGCAGTGGTGAAGGCTGCGGAGTGGATTCTGAAGAATCTGTTTATAAAATGTTTTACAGCGTAACTGAAGACTGGCAGAACGCTGGGACAGGTGCACTGTACCTGTGAAATATCATTAAAATTATGAAGACGAGTAAAGGTAGGTTGTGAAAAAAATTATGAACATCTTCATTAAATATGCCTTGTAGTTCTTAAAAGCGGCGACAATGGTGTTTTGTGAGTACGTAGAAGAGACACACTGTCAATCACCTGCTCTCTTCGCTCTCTTGAATCGCCTATACCCAGATTCTCATTTCGTTTGTGTTGTTTTACACTACATTTCTTGATTAACAAAACTCTACATTATAATGCGTTTTTAAAAAAGATAGTACAGACCGCGAATTCTCCAACATGAATAAGTGATTTATGAGCAAATAAAAACCTTATAACTTGTGTATAAAATTATGATATTGAAGACAAAGGTTCCAAAATAAGGCAGTGATTACAGACTTTTGAAGTTTGAAAAGTAAATACAGATGAAATGTATAAAGTTTTTTATACTTATATACTTTAGTTGGTATAAGCAAAAGTTACAAATGTTCATTTTTTCATTAAGATATTCATTAAAGTATTCTTACAGCAATTAGTTTAATTTTAATCACGTTCAACATTTCCTGATTCTTCCTGGTGGTTACCTCTACTAGTAATATCGAGGTTCACTAGTGAAAACTGATTAACTCAGCATTTCACACGAAAGTATTCAAGATCTCTACATGGAACTCCAGGACAGGGAGGTCACATGGCAGACTCAGAAGAAGATGGACAGACGATATAAAAGTAATTATAAGAGATAGGATATTAAAAAGGAGATTTGTTAATATTGGTGTAATAGATTGTTGTGTTACAAAGTATTAGTATTAATGTGAAATATAATATTAAGCTTGTTCATCTCATAGTATTCTCCAAGGAACATGCAGTGGTCAAGAGTAGCAAGAGGAGTAGAAAAATGGAAATCCCGAGAAGACCCGTGTGTAATGAATAAACTGTGTAGTGAGAAATGGGGTACTAAAGAGCAAATCAGACAGAATATCTTACAGCACTCTCAGGATATATAACTAAATAAAAATTATTTTCTTGCTTCAATATTTGCACTGCGGAAATACTGTTGTCAGATGTCATTCACACAACAGTCGGATATCTGTCTCCAGAGTTTCAATGCAGCAAGTTCTGAGAGCATTACTATTGCTTCTAGTATCAAATAAAAACATCTCATATCTGCGCTTGACCGAACCCTGCAGCAGTATTTCGCATTCTCAGAAGCGGAAACATCTGATAATTATTGCCAGCTCGCTTTCAATTGGTCCACAAAGAGTGACACATCAAAGAGACATGCCTCACGTCACGGTTTACTTTCCACAGTGCAGATATCGCACATGCTCACCCTACAAAGGTTGAAACATATACGGCTCCTATGAGGATATCTCCACCAAATCGACCTCATTCCATTCCATGTAACAGCACACATTTCTGTTTGTAAATGTGAAGGACCTGATCAAAACTGTCCCTTAGATTACCTATGCCCCTACCTTTCGAGTAACAAACATCTGATGCAACTATATAGTTGTTTATCTAACGATTTCTCCGATATTGCATCGTTTAATTAACGCTGTGGTACATGAAAACAAACATAGCTGTATGTCTGCCACTTTCTGCACTGGAACTCATCACCACTACCACCACAAACAACAATTGCATTAATAATAACTTGTCAATGACAATGTTAACCCTGGAGACCCACTTCCATGCTACAAAGATTAGTTCAAACGAAACACGACTGTTTATATGAACAGAATAGGCTTATTATTAACTTGTCCTTGCATTTATAAAGGTCGTTAAAAGTTATAGATAGAAAACTCATCTTGTAGCGCTGTTTTGTTCCATGATAGTGCAAAACGTTATTAAATGGCGCACACTTAGGGTGACTAGATTCACAAACATTAAAACTGGACAAAGAGCTTTAAAAGGCAGGACATTGTTAAAACAAAAAGACACAAATTATCCAATTATATTTAGGCTTCTGCGTGTTATACGTAAAATATTGTATATATCTATTTTATAAAATATATTTATAATAAAACATTTTAATATTAATGCTTTTACAGTTAGCCACAGATGAAAGCCAGGATAAATATTAAATTAAAGACTAAAGAGCAACACGAAATATAAATTTAATATTAATTTGTAATGTGTTTCAGAGATATCACATTCCGGACCCACGAAGTTTATATTTAGCTTCAAATTCATTTCTTCTTTTTCTGAAATCGGGATGTTTGTTGACTACAGCTTCTTTGAACTTACATTACCGTTTTGGCATTTTAAATGCATGACGGTAATACCTAAATTTAGAATCACGTTGTCGGGAAAAAAAGATACTGCAGAACACTTCTATACATCCAGTGCTCGTAAGGGAACTGCCAGGGAGGTCATCTCGAAGTTTACATATCGAGGGTAAGTCAATGGTAAAATGGATGTAGAGCTTAGAGTATTGATTATTTTACAACGTAAGTCTCTCTAAGGTACTTCCAGTGCTCGTAAGGGAGCCGCCAGGGAGGTCATCTCAAAGTATACCTATCGAAGGCAAGTAATTAAATAAATTACAAAATGGATGTAGGCCTAGAGAGTATTGATTATTTTACAAGGATGTCTCCCTGAGGCACTTGTCCTATCATTTCACCAGCCCCTGAAATCCAGCAGCATAAAATTCTTTGCACTGCTGTCGGAACCACGGCTTCATCGTCGGGGAAAAGTTCAATCATTAAGAGGGCCGATCAAATGGATGTCCTTGGGGCAAGATCGGGTCTATATGGAAGAAGTTTGAGGACTTCCCACTTTAAATTTCACAGCGTATCAATTGTCTTGTTGGCAGTATGAGGCAGTACGTTTTATGCAAGAGCAACAGGCCTTTGATGAGGAACACTGATCGCTTCTTACGAAGTTTCTCAGAAGGAATCGGCATTTACGGTTTGTCCTTGATGCTGAATGCGGCCAACAACACGCCTTTGTAATCCCAGAAGACTGAGCGTCACATTCCCGGCGGATGGTATCACTTCAACCCTCGCCCCCTGCAGTGAACGCATTATATTTCCATTGTATTGGCACATGAAAAGACACCGTGATTTTTTAAAACAATCCTCCCTGGTTCGAATAAATGTCCATGAAGAAGCACGTGTGCGGACCAAATACGATACCTGATCACCCTATGCACGCAACATTTACGCAACAATTCTTGACCACACTGTATATAATGCAGATTGTAATTCCGGCATTATTATACATTTGGACTACTGAAATAAACTACAAAAGATTTTCGTTTGCTATTCACAGATATATAAAAGAGGTATTTAGTTTCTCCTCATTCTTGAAGTCTAACCATTTTAAAGTGAAGAACATTTGTCCTTGTAGAACCTAGATAGTGGGTTCAATTCCAACCATGGTCATTGAATTATTTCGGGCGTAATAATCCTAAGTATGACTTCCTTACAAGGGGCAGTAAAGAAGTGGGTCCGATGTCGTACATTTACAGCACGTAAAAGAACCTCAAGCCTGAAAGAAGAGGCCTCTGAGCATAATTTATCGGTCTTTTCACCCCTGAAGTGAATGGGACGCTGATGACCTGAGATGTTAAAAAAGCGTTCGTAAATAAACTACAAAATAAATAAACAACATTTGTAATGATGGCAGAACCAGCGTCCAGCAGCTGTTTTTCTTAAAAGTAGGGCTATACGTGATACAGCGTATCGTTCGTTACCACTACTCTTTATGAATATTCAGTTCACCAAACTTGATGCTCCTATCATCCCACAGAATGTCTGTTTCAATGTTTGCTTGGCAATCATCGCTAATTGTTAGAACTCATTTGCACGTTCATTAACTTCATTCCCCATCCACAAACGAAAATAAAATACCTGTATCGCTTTGTTTACATTTTTCCTCCAATTTCAGTAGTAGATGCATTAAAGGAGATAAAATAACCGAACAGACGCTATAAGCCATACTCGGCTAGACATAAATCTCATCTGCCCACTCACTTCTGATGAAGAGTCTGTCAGTGAAAGGCCGTGTCAAGATCAATATGAACGCAACCGGCGTGCAACCTACGTCACTGTTGCTTTTCTCGTTGAGAGGACGACATAAAGAATGATGAAAACGAGGAAGAACGCACGTTGCGGTCCATTGCTATACGCCAGAGAATGTTCTTTAGTATCCCACAGTGACAAGCAGCTCCTCATCAAAAGTCATATTTTTGTCGACCGACTTTGTTAGTCACGAATACCAATGCGGGGTTTGTATATTTCTTACCATGAACATCCATAGAACGTACTCAACTAGAGTCATCTGTCAGTGGAAACTGAAAACCAGATATTATTTCAGCTTCTGTTTGACCGTAAACAACAGAGGTAGTAACCAATGCCAGAACATTGCAACAGAGTTATAAACACGGTATTACGCAGTTTTATATATTACTACGGTGCGCCTCTAATGTACAATACATAAAGGGTACGCAGTTCGGCTAAATATTCTCAAGAGGAACAAATGAGAACCTTATCTAGAAAATCGGTTAAAAACATTAATATTTAATAGAAATCAACATTTTTCTGTTATCAATACACCTCATTCATTGCGAGGAATTAACAATTATGGTTACGTAGATTAAAAAACAAACACCCTCACCACTGTGTAAAGACCTTCAATCTCATAAATGGGTTAAATGGGGCACATTTCGACGTTTAATATTCGTTCCATTTAACAGGGTTCACAGTGTTAAGGTGACACGGCGTGACAGATCCAAAACAAACCTGCATCATAGCTTTCATCGTTGTACTTAATGACAATAAGAAATACAAACTGCACACTACCCTTGCTAATTCAATTACAGCTTTGCTTTACTAAATGTGAGGTTTTTCTCAGAAGAGTTTGCACCAGTATCATGATTTTATTAATTTTCTTCTACCAATTAACTCTTTTCTTTAAATGCCTTATCACTGCAAAAAGTGTCAAACACTTAAAAAGGCATACCTAAAAATACCAAAAGTGAAGAATATTTATTACCTGTTTATTATCAATGTTTAGAACAGAGCACGTGAGCGTGACATCAAGCTCGGTTGACGTCAAGATAACGGCAAGTGAGCAGGAAGTGAAGAGTAGTGCTGAACTTGAATAGTTTATTTTGTTTATACCCATTAACAATACTGTCTGTCAACTTTGTTTCTGTGTCTGTGCATTCCGCCAGCATCTCTATATGGCTGTGGCAGCGTTATGTTCTTCTACGAGGTAAACATCAATAGGGGCGGATGAAAACAGTCCTCAACGCTTCCGTAAAAAACGTGTAATAGCTTGGAAAGGAAAAAAACACAGATTAGCCATCCGAAAGAATAACATTCTTAGTGCTTCAATCAGTGCCACTTTGCAGGGATGGAAGAAGTTAAAACAGAAATTTCTGTTTAAAAAAAGGTTTATTGACCCATAAAACAACTCCATATTAGGTTACCCCCTTCCTACTCCCTTCACTTCATCATTAACGATGTCACCCACCTCTTCCGTTGTGTAATTCGACGTGCGCCGGTTTACTAGAACTATAGCGGGTCGTGTGACGTATGCTGAATTTCCGGAAGCATTCAGATGTGCCCTATATGACTGCCCATTCCCATGGGGTTGTAAGAGAAATATGAATGCATTATTTACAAATCCCATTATCCATTCGCAGAATCTCAAAAGTCACTTTAATCTTTAAAGTGCTATAAATATTATAATAGCTGAGATAGAAACAAAATCACTCAATGGGGTTTGTGTTTCACAAAACATTGCGAACGGATATATCCGCGTTCTCTTGTTAACATACAACATTGCATTTGGCATGCCAAACACAGGCATTTTGGAGACAATGTTTTGAAATATTCCACATTTCTTGAACGACAGTATCTGCAGGAAAACTAATTCTTTAAGGCAATCTCATGACTAGAATCCTGCATCTGGTCACTTTGAATGCACTTTAAGTGTCCTATATTCATGGAACCTTTGCTTTGAACGAAATGGTGCGTAAAAACAGTGCAAGCTACAAGAACACGTCTCCCTTTTACTACCTGTATAAGAGCTGTGCAAGTGGGGCAGGTAGCCGCCAAACCATACTCCATGCACAGTAATACTATTGCGAATTATTTGGAGCGTCTCAGTGTCCAAATGCAGGTCTGTACTAACATGCTAAAGGTGGCCGAGTTGATATCTAGAGATCGTAGAGGTCATATTGTTGGAAAGGACCTACCAATGACACGATTGCTAAAGTTAATTGTTTTATAGAAGTGTAGATGTGGCGGGTCTTGCAGGAAGTTTATACTGTAGTAGCACTTGACGTTTATTGTAATTTTTTATTATTCCATTATTATCTTCATCAAATTATGAACTGTGAAATGTAGACTCCTGAAGATCTTGTAGAATTTAAGTTCGGGGTTATTTAAGAACCAAACTCCACAGTAATATGTGTTAAACTTGACCATTAAGAACGAAGTGTGTTTTGTCTTTTATCAAGCAAGGCATTGTTAATTTGGACCTCTCAGGTACAAATAAGGCAGAAAATATTTTCTGCTTGTCGATTTCTTTGAATGCATTCACTGTTAGAGCGATCAGGACTAAAACAAGTTCACGTTACTCACGTGATGGCCCGGAATCTCAAGGCAGTGAAGTGCAACACAGAAGCAACGCAAATAAGAAAGTAGTACCATGTTAAAAGTTAAATTGAAGGGTGGGTTCCTTAAATAAAGTACATTTCTTCAAAATAATACTACTTATTACAATTTCATTTTATCTGACTTATTTGTGTATTACTGAAAATGTGACAGTACTAATGGCGCAAAAGGCGGAAGGATACATTATATGTTGTTTACGTTAGAACCACTTTAAGAGTGGAGGTATAGTAGTTTTGTTCATATGGATACAGACTAATATTATTTCTTAGAATCCTCCAAACTGTTCTATTACTCATTCTTTAGTCTTTGACGGCCAGCGTTATTAGTAAAATGCACAATTGCCGGGATGGTTCACTGACGATGCCGGCCGGCCACGGAAACCAGTGAAAGCTTTTATTTTTAAATTTAATTTAAACTAACGGACAAGGTAAATGCCCGAAATTATGAATTTAGTAATTGATATTTCTCATTCGAAGAAACTTGAATACCTCAATAATATTATTAATTCTGTAAGGATTATTTTGACTTATGTCATTATTTGTGTGAAGTACCTCAGTAACGGTGATTCATCACCTCTGATGTTCCAAATTTCTAATCATCTGTGACAGAACCACTTTTTTATCCTTCCTGATTAGATTTGTGTATTTACGAATGGTGCTTTCTGTTATTGCTGTGTATTTTTTATTGTTTAGACCATGGGAAGGACTTCTACTGCTGTTATGATAGCAATGGCTTAAGGAATAGAATTTCTGAAGCAGTGCTAATAAAAAAACTAAGGTTTTAATCAACAGGATGACTAACTACGAAATGCAACAACAACAACAACAACAATAATAATAATAATAATAATAATAATAATAATAAAACTCCATTTTTCTCTAACACAGTGGTGGTTTTTGTTTGTTATTTATAATGCTTACTTTCAAGTTAGAAGTAGCTATACAAAATACGGTTTGACATTCATATATTTCATTGTATTTCTTTCTGATAGGGGTAATCAGCAGGGAATTAGGCGGCATTTTGTAATAAAATACAATTTTAATGAAAATCATCTACCCAAGCATGTTTCTTTGTTATCCCTCTAAGGAAGTTGGTGCACCAAAGAGATCCAAAAGTCGCAAACGGCTTTTAAAACTGTCACAAAGACTCTGAGACGTACCATAAGGTCAACGGGAGGTAAGCCGCTTTTCACAAGTTATTTCTTTATTCACTTGGCCAAACATCAAACAGAGCCCTTGAGCCATACTTCTGCACAATTTATTTAGCAGTTTCCGTTTCTCTCGAAAACTTCTCAACATGAAAGAGGAAAGAGTAAAAACTTTGTTTCTCAACTTTTATTTTTGTCTCTGCTGGAACAGAGGCCCCAAAGTTATAAGGCACCGAAATGCATCATATGTTATTGTCTTCGGAACGCTTGACGGACGGCGATTTTTCGCCTATCGAAAATTCAGCGTCCATTGCTCGTGTTCCTCACAGTGGGCCATACTTTTGTTCGGCTTAAATGTTTTTTTAAAACAGTTTTCAACATTGTAAACAAAGTTTAAGTGTTTATTAAGTTCATTACTCTTATTAGAAGGGCAGGAAATAACTCCAACTTTATGCCCAAGCTATATGAGAACAGAAGATGAAAATAGCTTGTAGGAAGATGTGACGTTAATGGGGTAAATAACCAGTGGCATAGATACGAGGGATGAATTAGAGGGAGCCACCGTATGGCCAGGATCTAGATCCGTTAAGGCATGGACGTAAACGGGAGACCACAATTAGAGCACCTCGACCCCGGTAAAGCCCCTTCCTAGGAAGTGCAACGCCTCAGAAGGGCCCTACCGTACCAGACGCAGAAACCTTTCTAAAGCGCAACCAACCTGCCAGTAATTGAACCAACGGAATGAAATTATATGAGCGAAAAATTCATGGAAACGAAAATACCATTCCAGCATTATTTAAGTGACCAGGAGAAACTATGGAAGAATAAAAAAACAAACAAAAAACTAAGAAAAAGGATTGCCGGCCCTAAGAGATGTGAACCTGAGATCTCCCGGATGCAAGTCCCAAGCATCAAAGGGACTCAGAGCTTATAGGGGATGCTAGGGAAACAATTTTATAAAAGTACAAAACACAAAGTTTTCATTTCAAAACTTTCCAGTCGGAATATCCGTCATTTTACAAATATTCAATGTAAAAATATCTTAGTTCAAATTGAGGGGGGAGGTTAAAAACCAATATGGATTACATTTGCGATTTTACTCGCTCACTCCAACCGTCCCATACTTTGTAATTTCAAATGGCACCATTGCCTATTAAAGCTAAACTTTTTTAAAGACGATGTGATTGTTAGCATATTTTTGTTTTCTATCGATGCCTGGCAATGTGGACTATTTTTATTGTTATTTTAATTTATACGGAATAAAATATAATTGTAGTATTACTACTATTATTACAGCCTATTTCAGAATGCCCGACTAATCTGCTTTCTTATAGAATATACGCAATTTTGAAACACTTTATTATCACAACACAGCATATTGCACTATGCTATAGATAAAATAATGTATTGACTTTAAATGGTTAAGACATAGCAAGTTTTAACTTTGGCTGTATGCCGGAAGGAAACCCCCCAGAATATTTTCACAGAAAGATAACTTCATAATATGGAGAAACAAGAATAATGTACTGATTTTAAGAGTGAGAAAAATCAGTACAATTTACTGAATAACGAAAAATATATAATATAGTTATAAAATAAATTTCAATTTAGGATTACAACAGAAAACAACACAAACATTCAAAGGGTCTAAACATAACTCAGCAATACACCATTTTAAACAGCTATTAAATATGAAAGTTGAAACATTGAAAATATTAGTTTAGGATCTTTAAATCTGTAATTCTTTGTCACATTTACCATATAATAATTAATCAAATTACTGGCAAACAACTAGTAGAACACAATCATATTATAAAATCTCCTGCTTTAGCAGTGAGTAAAAGACTAAGTGCTGTATTTTAGTTGCAATAACTTCAATAACTTGGCATATATTTACGTTCCTTACGCAGGAACTTTACAACTTAAGTAAATTTAATACATGACAATAAAAAGTATATAGAAATATTTTAGAGATGCTTTCTACTTGAATTAAGAAGTAGGCTCCGGACCTAACAATTTAGAATTCAAGAGTCGAAAGCGTCTCCTTGTGTGTTCGAGGAAGAGGAACTAAATGTAGTCAAATCGCCCCCAAACATACCGAGAACCAACATCTGCAATACACATCAAGCTTTAATACAAAAAAAATATGGCCGCCGTATAATTGGGCATATGCTATATTATCATTTTTTAAATTCAGCATTCCGTTATTAAATTTTTCCATTAATTAGTGTCCATAAATATTAATTATCTTATTTTCCCAAAAATGAAGTACAGAAAAACCTGTTTAAAAACTAACAAATATGTAAACATATTTTCAAGTAAACACCAACTTTAGACATATATAACCTGAGTTCTTATACAAAATTGTATGAGTGTTAATTTTCTATAAAGAAAAGTGTATAAATGTTAAAAATCATATTTCCTACAAAGCCAATATATAGAAAAGTCAAATTATAAACATCAGCTTTAGTGTATTTTCCATTCTTATAATGCACATTTGTTTTAAAGCTAGATTTAAAAACGTACAACTAAAAGAATTTTCACTAAATTCAGCAAAAATAATCTCAGTGTACCTCAAACGTGATTATCCAATACCATATTTTCCCCAAAAGTGACACCATTTTTTTCAGTATCGATGGTTGTGTAGATGGTCTTGCTAGAATGCCCAGTTTAGTGAACATATAATTTGCTTGAGGCAATGGCCAACCAGCTTGCTCAGAACACTATGCATAACTAGTATATAGCTCGGAAATGAAGGAATTTGCGCAAAAACGGCACAGCATTAAATGCTCTTACAGTATTGTTTTATTCAAATTCAAACAACTCTGAGTGAGTTATTTCCTCAAATTTTTCGTTCAACTTACAGATACACGGTCTGATATTATGTGGTTTAATACCCGGATAACGCTCAATGTTGTGCAGTCTTTACCTTTCTCCCACCAAAGTTTTTAATATAAAAATACATTTCTGTACTAAATTATAAAACTATAGAGCTAAAGAAACGAAAATGTCGGCTGGCATTTGAAAAGCTGGCATGAACAGCTCGAGGCAGTGGTATGTACTTGACGAGGGTTATGTCTGTAGTATTTCGTGTCTGTTTTCTATTATATTCATACTCTGTTGCTTTGCTGTTAATTGGTTCATTTTCTTCGCTAACGCGAGTAATGTGGCTCTTGTGGATGTGTTAAGTGCTAAATAATTATTAGGCAGTGTAAGAACGAAGCCAGAACAAGGAAAAAAAACCAGTTTAATTTCAGCAACCACTGAAGTGCTGACAACAGCAGTTTGTTGCTATAATTAAAACACCACCTCGTGTTAATTTGGTGGGAAGCATTTCTTGTTTCTCCACCTGGTTTTACTAACAGCCTGCCCACTCCCCATAATGGACATGGTTTTAATTCTGAGGCATAACTCCTCTCTTGGCCAGGAGTGGTGTGACACCAAGATGCCCAGAGTGCAAATTGTGTGTTACTTTATTCAGAATTCATTACTGCATAGTGTGCAGGTTCTTATCGTTTGCACCCAATTCTGCGCACCTGCCACGAGCCTGCAAGCACTAAATGAATGTGACCAAACAACAAGAGAGAAGTGTAGTGCTTTGTGGGAACACAAACGTTTGCTTTTATCTACATAACTGCTGGCCTCAGGAAGTTAGAGCAAGGAACTTGTATGAATCGTTTGTTGCAGAAAACTCACTCCCTCCCCTATCCCGTCTTTCAAATGAAGGTTATATTTGTCATAGATGCACCGTTTGCTACCTGACTGACCAGTCATTTTCTGTTAGAGATGTTCTGAAGTTTGTTTGGCTATGAATCCCGCGTGTGTACACGCTTTTAGTTTCGAGTGATAAATGTAAACATGTCTCAGCAATTCTAATACAAACATGAATATAAAAAAAACCTATTTGATTCAATTCAATGAATGTTTCAGCTACCTCCCTTGTGACAAGGATATCGCTAAGAGCAACTCACTGAAGCGTAAAGCAATAAACTGTGTGCAAAGTGAAGAAAGAGCAAATTGATATATTAGTTTCATGCAATGTTCTTGCAGCTGATTCTGGTATGATCCAGGCCCGAATTTTTGTTATCGTATGGCATAAACATGTACTCAAAATTTAAGAATGACATTATTATTTAATGTATATTAGTTGATATATATTCAGGTCAAGGAAGATTCAATCCCGGTGAGGGTCGATGGATTTTTTCGGGCGTAAAAATCCTAGTTATGACTTCGTTTGCAAGGGAAGTAAAGCCGTGGGTACCAAGCGTAGATTTACGGCACAAAAAAGAACCTCAAGTCTGAAAGAGGAGGTCTCTGAGCAAATTATTGCCCGTTTCCTGAATTGAATATGACGCTGATGACCTGAGTTGTTAAAGAGCGTTCATATATCAAATATTGACCCTCATTTTCAACGCATATTTCATAACTGTTGAACAAATAAAACATTAAAATTACTATTCCCATGTACTTGTTTCCCAAAAATTAGTTAATAATTGTTGTACTTCGATAACTCCGGGAGGAAGGAATGTTTCGAGGGAGATACCCTGCGTAGATATACCGTGAGGTCAGTTTTGTTTTCCCCCGGAGTGTTTTGCCTACGGGCGAGCGCGCCGCTCGTTAGCCGATTAGCCAGCCAGCCGAGTCTCGGTGATTAACAGGAGAGTAAAACAATAAAACAAACCAGCCACACAATACACAAACCAATTTAAGAGGCTTATTACTTGCCAAATTATCAAATCAGGTGTTGGAAACTACCAGGCTTCATTCTCCATACATTTTGGAATCTCTTTAGGAAACTATTCATCACTCGCTATAGTTCATTTTGAGAAATCCGGACAATTTCCTAATGAAATTTCCGTCTTTGAGTTATTTGCGGGTTCATCTTGAACGCGACATTTTTTAATTTACCAATGTCATGCACCTAACCTTTCTTGGCGAGTACCCCACGCTGTTTTTTGGTTTCCCTTCTGTTTTACGATTTGGGGGATCTACACCCGGAAATCTTGCTTGGAACAGTCTTCCAACTTTACGAGCTGACTGAGTTAACATAAAGGCACGCTATACCTTGTAAACACACGAGTCATAACACCTTTACGTATATTGTCCAACTAAGAAACGAACAACATTACAAACGCCCGGGAAACGCTGCGCTACGAATGCGACACTCAGCAAGATCAACAAGTAAAAAACAGGCCTCTCACCCTTCCAAGACGCGGCTGACGAGTTGGGGCTGGTTCACATAAAAATTTTGCGCCGCGGCCGAAAGCATCAATGATCGCATCGTTCATGGAGTATCTAATAGCCGGAGCAAAAACCTTTCCCAAGCGCAAGTCACCGTCACGTCACCATCCAGCCCCCTCGTCTGGCTCTTTCGACCATGTAAATAATAATAATAATAATAAAGTAAGCCAACGAAACGAGATGAGAAAGAGGAAAAGGCGCGGAAAGATATCCACGATAGCTGTCCTAAGTGACCAAGGGAGCACACAAAAAGGTTGTCGCCCCACGAAGGAATGCAAATTCTAAGCCTTGCCACCTGTGCGACCGCGCTGGAACTCCCTCATCCCTTTCAGCAGAAAGTGCAATGCAATATTAAAGTAAATCTGAAATTTAGCTCCAACAATCAGATGCTCTTCGTTGGTGACAATTTCACCTCTTTAAAGTAAACTAGAAAACAGAAAAATGCCATTACTTTGATAAAAAGTAAATCTTATCTTAAGATAAGTCCTTTTGCTGAAAAATTGTTCTTTTATGGCAACCTATGTTAAAAAAGGTGCAGACTGTTCCAAAACCATTTATCCCTTAATCCAATCTTAGTATTACTGGGAATTTAAAAAAAAAACACGCACGCACGCATACAGACATCCTTTAAACTCGTACAACAAACAGATCGTGATATAAATAAATGTGAAATTATTAATAGAATAAGTTACTCGCTCTTCGTGTTTTTTATTACATAGTGCATTTTGAAATATCTCAAAATTACTGAAGAGATTTCGTAAAAATAATGCTATTATAATGAAATTAGAAAAATAATAATTTGTGAAATACATGCAAAAAGTAACTCTTTAATTTAGAAAATTCATTTCTTCACATATTATTAGAACTTAGTTTCTAGTTTTAATGAGCATCTTAATTGCACAAACTACAAAAAATAGTTTTCAAAAAAACCTTCCTAAAATACTTTTTATAAAATAATCTGTATACCACATGGCTTAAGCAGAGTCAAAAGGGTTAGCGTTTGTTTTTTTAATTTTAAATTTTAATATTTTCATTTCTTCACTTATTACTCTTTAAAGGGGTACATGTATTCTAAACTATTTTATTTTTTTTTTTTAATGTGTCACAGTTATTTTTTTTTTCCTTCTAAATCATTTACTGAGTTAAATATTAAAAAAATTATAAATGGTTGCTATAGAGAGAATTTATTGTTCCTTAATTGTCCGTTGAACAAACAAACAAATAAATAAAAAGGGCAAAAGCACATTAGAAATGATTGAGGACTATTAACGTGAAGGGTTTTGACATCCTATTTCTTCTATAAACGTGAACTTTCTTTTAATTTTTAAGTTTAATTGCAATTTTTGAAAAAAAAAATATTTTAATTAGAAATGTTCCATTTATTAAATGCTAATAAGCATAAAATTTTAACGTGTTACCAACTATTTTTAACAGTGTAATTATTCATTTAATGAAAAATATTGAGAATACTATGTACAGCTGCTTTTTAAACCTTGTTTTAAGTATAAAGTGAATCATCGTATTCAAAAAAGTGTAGCTTTCTTACATTCATTCAAATTGTGTTTCAGCAATGGACATGAAAGAGTGATCATAAGCACACACACACACAATAATCAGCTACTTAGCTTTAATATTTTATAAGATAACAGTGGATATGCATGGCATGGATGGGGCATTCTGACTTCCATTAATGTCAAATAATTATAGCTAACTTTTAAAGAAAGTCCCTTCTACATTTCAAAATCGTTAATACTTTTATAAAAGACTATAATGAGATATAATCGCTAAATACCTAAAATCTACTAAAACGATGTCAAAGCAAGACACGGTATTAGGGATAAAGTTTAGAGGAAAATATAAGCAGGTAGCTATGAAGGCTCTAGAAATGTCAAATACCATTAATGTCTCTATGCCAACGCACCTCCGATACGTTTTAGCTCACTTCCATCCGCTTTCTGTCAAAGTTTCCTAGCTTCCATTCCCGTAAGGTTTACACAAAGACCAACAACATACCATCCGCATTGCTTGTATTCCTAAATTCCTGCATCAAATAGGAACACTGTTTGGAATTTCAATCTTGAATTACGCACGACGTCTGCAAGACGTAGAGGTTGAATATTCAGCAATCGTTTGGAATGCATTTCCTTAAGGAGAATCCAATAAAAGTTAAGAATGCATTTGACAAACTTAATTTCGTTTGCTATCGCAAAACACTATGAACTTTGCATTTTCCCTCCAAAGACAATTGACACTTGAAAAGGAATTGGAACTATTTATAGTGTTGAAATTCTAGAAAGGAGAGCAGTTTATTAGAGCACAGCATTTATCGGGAGTAAAGATGGAACCACAGCAATTTATCATACGTCACCATTGCCGTAGGGTATAATCGCTTTCCGTATCCAACTACTAACAGCTCATCACTTACTTTGTGTGTTGATTTAATGAGATGCCAAGGGTTTGCAATGTCTGCTTATTTCTTAATATATATTTTATTCAACATCCAGTTTTAGCTACCAGTTTTAGCTACATCTGAATCAGTATTATGGAACCTTTGGATTGCGTTCTTGCTGAAAAACGATTAAATATTAAAACGTTGGGTTTTTACATCAACAACCTTTTGTGTGTATTATGACTAAGCATCGAATTTTTAATACTTAATATCAAGTTAGGTGCACTCAAATTACCTAACAAACTATAACTGCCCGACAGGTATAAAGTGAGGGTGATTTGTAGCTCGTGACCTATTGTACCCCTTCCACCTGTGTGGTCTTCACTCCAGTACCAATATAACTTCATTCTGCTTCAACTGGTTTTAGTGTTTAGAAATTCGATGCCTAACTATGTTGCTCTACGGACTTTTTAAATGGCTGCGCGCTACAGAGCTGGCATTAAAATTCTTAATATATGCCTACTTTCTAAGAAGTATTAAATATTTGATGTTTTAAACACAAAAATATAACTCCACCATCTACTGTATGTGCACTATTAGAGATCAAAGCCTTACCTTACTAAAATGAGAATGTGAAAAATATTGAATAGAATTGGGTATTGTGTTTAGTTATAGTAATAAATATTTTAAATTGTGGGTCTGCATAAATATATCAAGTTATTCTTGGACTGTATACGCCTGTCATTCATAACTACAGGAGGAACAATTCCTTCGCTAACATATCAGCACAAGCTACGGTACATGACGTCAGACGAGGATGTTAGAGTTTGTGGCTACAATAGCAACCCGTATGCGGAATTGCAAGGGGAATTTGAACCTCTGCGTTCGCAAACTGGCGTGACGTGGGTTCCAGCGAGATTTGTGTTCAGCTGCTTATTATCAAAATTATAACAGCTGATATAAAATAAATGACTATTACGCTCTCGCAAGAGAGGCGCGCGAGATTTTGGCATCCAGAAAAATGAATAGATTTCGGCTGGTTTTGAACCTACGAACGCATTACCCCTAAATCATCTAGGGCGACTATATATTAATATTACTTAAGTTGTACATTCTGCACTACATTTTTGTTGATCCATTTTATACATATTCTACAAAAGCACAATATTACTGCTGTAATGATAAAGTTAAATATCAACAGTAAGCTGAACAATATATACGATTTAGATAAACGTAATTTTTATAATACATAGCGAGATTATTTGAGTTCCGGGCCATTTGAGCGCTTCCCTTAAGTGCCGGCTAGTAACAATCTCACTGTACAATATTGACTTAAATTATGATTACTCCATACCGAGATATCCGATTGGTCCCCACTCATTAAAAGTTTCCAATTCACTACAGGAGCAATATCCTTCGTAGCTAATTTCCTAATGTTACTAAATTCTTTAGTCATTAACATACAACCATTTCACTTGAAGTAATAGTAAAACTAAAAACTGTTATATAAATACATTCATACTATTACGAGACAGAATTGTCTATTGGAATGAAAAGCTCTGCCCGTAAATCGATAGCTCGTTCGAATAGAAATGAGTGGTACTGTACTATAAAGAGGTTACAATCTGCGTGTATCGCACAACAAACGGAGTGTGAATCTACCAATCTTAATATCTGAGTGCATGAACACCAATGTGTATATGTCACAATATCAGGACGCAAAACGGTGTGAACAAATTACTTCACTTCCAATGGGTTACGTGTTCCAGCAGTTGTAGCCTAACATTCTCTCCAGTTATCGAATAACGTCTTCCTAGTACAATAGGCCACTTAATGACCGTTCCTAAATTAATTGTGTGCTAATAACACATGCATACGAGGGGTGTTCTAAAAGAGATATTGTGAATATGGACAAATTTCCACGATAGTTGTTAAGAATCATCCTTTAGATAAGATCTGTAAAGTTTCAGATCCCAAGTGGTCACTAATTGTGACGATCGTGTAAACAAATTAGTGTTACCATTTTTCTGAAAATGAATAAAAAATGAAACACGAGATTAGATAAAGTACTTCGTTTTGAAGAGTTGAGTCGGCCCTGGTGGTCTAGTGGTGGTCATTCATAACTTGCCTCGTAAACCCAAGATCGCGGGTTCAATCCCGGCCAGGGTTGAAGGATGTTTTCGGGCGAAAAAATCCTAAGCATGGCTTCCTTCGGAAGGGAAGTACAGCCGTAGGTCCCATGCCGTACAATTACGGCCCGCAAATGAACTTCAAGCCTGAAAGAATAGGCCTCTGAGCAAAATTTATCGGCAGTTTCACGCCTTGAATTGAACCTGTATGAACTACTAGACCACTAAGAATGACTTGGAGGTTGGAGACTGCTATATTACGCCTGATGCCTGTATTTTAAAGCATTATCTGTAGGGAGACTTGATTTCAGTCAAGCTGCAAACCAATGCCTCGGTAAACTTTTGGAGTATTTCGAGGGGAGAGGTAAGAGGGAGCGGTAGGAATCTCTTGCCCATAAATGCACCATCTAAAACGTCACTGTTGTTGCGTTACAAAGTTGAATAAAATACTTTACGAGTACTCACTAGTGAAATTTCATAAAAATCTTCAAAAAATATTTTTTTAAAGCATAGAAAATATAGTGCAAAATAATTTATGTGTGTGTTTGAACCCCGAATTGAATATCTCCGTATTTTCACTAATGTAGGCCCCAGTTGCATTCGAAAATGTACGTTATTCCACATTGGCTACAAATCTTACGATTGTTCTTGTGAGACACAGTGAGAGTCAAGAAACAAATGCATATAGAACACAGTACAGGAGTAGCAAGTATATATACAAGCTTTCCACTGTACGTCTGTTATCTCTAACAGTCATTCAAATACTTTTGCTGAAGGGTTTCTGCACTCAAGAGACCGTTAGCAAGATAACATCTTCCTTGTGAAGTTTAGCAGAAAATCTGTAAGCACCCAGGCTGCTGTGATCATAGATTTGTCTTAATCTGCTTTCCGCTCGCATACAGCCCATTTGGCTTCTTCCGACCCTTCGAATCGCTGCGAAGTGCCGCATTACCGCCACCGAGGGCGAGATAATTGAACCGAAGCTCCTCGGTCAACACTTGTTGTGGGTTTTGCCTACCCTGGCAAGTACTTGCACTGTTTACATAGGGAATTAATGGGTGGCGGAGTTGTCTAATGGATTTGGAACCAGAGGATTGGATGGAGAAAGAACTGCCTTTTTCACTTCCAAGTTGTGGCATTAACGGATTGAAAATCCAGCTGCAGTCAGCTCAGTCACTACCAAACTTCCCGAGGAATTGATAAGAAAATGAAATCTACTTTACAGAAAATCGCATTTATGACACTTATTTCTGCATACAAATTAAAATAGAAATAATTAGTGTTACTTATTGACAACCTATAGTCGAGCAATGGCTAAGACATAGAGCACACGCTTCTTTTATTCATTTACAATTTATATTTATCTTCGCCCCTGTCAATTTACGTTTTTTGTCGTCGTGTTATATTATTAGAATTCCAAGTACCTTATTTTCTGTTAAAATTGTTACCATATTTATGTGAATCTAACGCGCTACGAATGTAATGCGCATCCTAAATTCGAAACATAAAATCATAAAAAAGATTTTAGTATACGGCGCCTGAAGGTGTAAACCTATCCGCTTTATATCACGATCAAAAGGTTGAATTTATAAGTGCACTATTGTTACATCTTGCACTATTGTTACATCACTCGTGTTGTTGTCAGAACAGTTGGCTTAGGTCAAAAAAGAAAAAGTTATTTCTTACGGTGTCACTAGTCACTAGGTTGCCCGTTCTTCCTTCTTTCATTTACAAATATCAAAACTTTTTCTTTAATGTCAGGATGTCTTCCTTTGCGAAGACCAGTGAATTTCTTCCTTTGAGCTTCACAAGCGAACGTTGCTCTCAGCTATATTGAACTCTCTACTTGCCTTTCTGTTACCATTTATTTAAGCATAAAGAATAATTACTTAACGCTTGAAAGTAGCATCATATTCTTCTCTGTTTGCCCTCCATTTCGTGAACACCTACTGTTCAAACGCTCTAATCAATAATAGGCCAACAATAAATGTAACGAAGTCGAGAATAAGCAATGCATTATCACGTTATAAAAAATAAATTTAAATTAAGTTACCGGCAAACTAAACGGATTTACACTCGAATCTAATGCGGTCCACAATTTTGAATATTACATTTATCATTATATTATCGTAAATATGGTACTCGATGTTAATTTTAATAACAAACTCGGGAAAATGCTTTATAGGTAGGCTTTAAAATATATTAAAGGAGATATAATCTCGCAGAGAGCATCAATATAATTTGCTATCCCATATATATAGTTATCTCAAATGAAAGTGATGTTATTTTTCTGTAATTATTTATTGGTTGGAATATATGAACATACAGACAGAAAGAGAGATGCATGGGAGATCTATCCGCCACATGTAGTCACCTTGTCTATATCCCAGTGCGTCACAAGTTTATGGACATCCGCAGCAAAGAACATACAAAACCAAGCTTCATAGAAACGGATTTCTCTGTGCAGCATATGCTCCATGCAAGCACCCACTCCTCAGAAAGATGCTTGGGGATCCAATGCGCGCAAATTTTGTGTTAACTGTTGATGGAGAATGGTGTGATCAGTTCCCTTGCTCAGTGACAAAGTTTCTACAATCTCTAGGACGGTGATTCAGCGATTCTCCCTTACAAGATTGTCTCCGGCCGCAGTTGATTCCTCAGTGATACTTGTTTTAAATGACCTTGACCCCTCAGTGCGTACACGTCCGTTACGTAACTCACCACACCAACTGAACACTGTAATGCGCGACAAACACGCATTCCCATACACTTAGTTCATACAAAGACACTCACACACAACGCTACTTACCAGAGCAAACACAAAGCTCTGTGCAGTTAAGCTACAACAAAAGTCATAATTTCATTTGGGCAACCTTTGTACTTCTGTCCAACACAGGAAAACCTCTACAGCATAATCTCATTAATTATATAACATCAAGATCACAGAGATTCTCTCTTCAATCTTATTGACACCTATATCAGGGTGATCCGAATCAATTTTTGCTATTAACTTGACTGAAATTAATTTTTAAATAGCAAGGATGTGTAACAAATTATTACATTTTATAAAACAGTAGAGATTATTACCTTAAAGTTGACACTTAAAATGCATATTATAAAATATCTACAAAAATATGTTTTCCTCGCCATTACCCTGTTTTTAATGTGTTAGCTTCTAGAAGAAACTTTAAATGTTTATGATATTATCTTAGTATCATTGCCAATATAAATTAATATTTTCATGAAGCAACAAGCAAGAATTTATTATAAATTATTTAGATGCTTGCCGCAATTTCTTTAATTTAATACTTTGTAACAAAGTGTTTCTTATAACTGAAACAAGAACTTTATTACCAATTCTCCCCCGTGCTGGTTTATGTGTGCACCATTGCTCAATGCAACCTGGGGAAACATTAAACGAAACTGGCCACATACAAAATAACTGTAATCCTACTTTCTTGGTTTAATACGTTCTTCGCTATTACATGCCACCAAATGAGGTAGTTACAAATACGGCTCCTATCTAACGATCAGGGTTAATTACAAATGCGGCCGGGTGGTAATTAGTGAAGTAACAATACAGGCCATCTCCATTTCCGCTTAAGGGCAGGTCAATTGCCAAAACGGTTGGTTTATAAATGCTAGGCGCTAGGAGGGTAGTTTTGTGTTGATTTACTGTTTTGGTGTAAAGCGGTGTTTCACTAAAATATTTAAAACGCAAATATGAAACAATGCTGTTGATGCTGGTTCATAATAACTCTATAAAAGGGAAAACTGTAATGACGTATTCAGTTATGGTCAAACTGCGCAATTTAACACTAAAAGATAGTAACGTCTATGCTATAAACCTTTTAGAACTCACGAAGTATGCACATTGTTTTACAAAACCCTCAATGAATCTATCACAGAAATTGCAGCAGCTCAGATAGGAGGATAAGACAAACATTCCCAGAATATCACGTACACTTTTGATAATTGCTGTTTATATGCGTATAAGTATCTGAAGAATATCTTATAAAGGTATGTCTGTATATCATTTAAGTTATTATGGGCAGTTGCTGTAATTGAAATGTACTTTAGCAGCAAACAAATATGTATTTACAAATGATACAGATATATCATTTATCCTGTCAGTAAAAACATAAATACCACATAATTTAAACATGCTAACTTTAGTGCAGCAATTCGAGCTCCTTTTTTCCAGCAAGCAGCCCCACTCAAGAGGCCCTCGTTGTATTAAAGTTACATTTTTTATATCTATTGATGGTACTGTTTTAAAGAATATTTTAAAACGAGTGCAAACACGCATACATTCATACATATATTTTGCATTATAAAATTTCCCAACTAGAAAAAACAAACTGCAATATCTATTTAAAATGAACTTAAAACACTCAATTTAGATATTAATGAGGAATTTAAAATTAATGTTGATTAAATTTTAGCTTTCAACCCCTCACCTCCTACAAATCCCACTTTCAAATTTCAAGTGCACTTCTAATTTAATGCATTTTTAGCGGTAATTAATTATTTCAAAATAGAGCACAATGTAATAGCATTAGTCAGGAATTCGAATATAAGTTGTGTTATTGTAATATTAACAATTTTTAAGTTTTTTATTCAGTAAAAATTCAAATAACATGTTGCCTGGCACGAAACAAAACAAAATGTGTGTTAATTGTTCTTTTTTAAAATTTAAAACTGAAAAATGAAACCTATAATGTATTCAACACTGATTTTCAAGTCCCCCATTACATGTAAACTGACTTGTTTTTTTTAATTAATTTATGTTACATATGTAGCCATTCAGATTGAAAAGTTTTATAGTTTCTTCAAAATCTTATCCAAAATGTAAGAGATCGAAAGCACAATTCCCTTCTTTGAAGAAAAGTTGTGTTTGTGAAGTGAGCAACCAAATACGCAAATATATAAAGATATTAGCAATTTATAGATCGTGTAGTATTCATTTTTGACAAGGAAGATAAGACTACAAAAAGCAATATATCAACTGAATTATCCTAAACCCAAGATCGCGGGTTCGAACCCGGCCAGGACCGATGGATTTTTTCGGACGTAAAAATCCGAAGTATGGTTTCCTTCGGAAGGGAAGTAAAGCCGTGGGTCCCGTGTCGTACATTTACGGCACGAAAAAGAACCTCAAGCCTGAAGAAGAAAAAGCCTGAGATGTTAAAGAGCGTCCATAAATAAATCAATCAGTCAACTGAATTAAATAAATAAAGAATAAAATATGATAATTTCAAAGACCAAAAGAAAAGTAATACCCAGCAAGAACAAAAATAATGATCAAAATGTTAACATAAAAATACAAAAGCTCCAAGCAATGTGTGTATGTGTATGTATGTGTGTGTATGTGGAACAATTAGAAATACTCTAAAAACAAAGTGAGAAATCACACACAATTAATATTCTACACAACCATGGCTTTACCAGTTATTTTTTTATGTCAGCGAAGCTTGGACAAAAAAAAATAATTAAAAATAAAAGTAAATAAATAAAAAAGAAGAGGATAAAATTCATGCAGCAGAAATGTGCTTTCTGCTATCTGTCAAAGGTTGCACAAAAGAAGATCACATAAGAAATGAGGATATAAGAAAAGAGTTAGAGAAATGCAACCAACATTATAACAATTAGAGAATTATATACAAGAATGTATAAAACAATGATAGAAGAATAGAATACCAAAAACTGTGTTTACATATAACCCGAAAGGAAGAATAACTATTGGATTATTGAAAGACTAAAGATGGGTAGAGTAAAAATATGAGATTGGAACAGGCAGGACCTAATCCGTAATTGAAGAAGAAGAAGAAGAAGAAGAAGAAGAAGAAGGAGAAGAAGAAGAAGAAGAAGAAGGAGAAGAAAGTGATATTAGAATCAAATAACACAAACTTTGCTCAGGACAACTTTCAGTTAAGAAAAATGGGGGCACAGTTCTCGGAGATGAGTACTTGCCATTTACAGACTTGCTGCAGCTTAAGCTTAGCAAAGAGTGGATATTTGCAAACAACAGGGGAATAGTTGTGGGAATATATTAAGGTTATAGGGTTGCTTTTTTTTTCTTCTTTTTTTTCTTTTTCTTTCTTTCTTTCTTTTTTTTTTTTTTTTTTTTTTTTTTTTTTTTTTTTTTTTTTTTTTTTTTTGCTTGCATAGCTCTGAGGGGAAAAAGAGTAGGATACCTTAAGGGCATGTTCTTTGTTCAACAAACAGATCCAGAAATTAAATTGGAAAAATCGCTGCTTAGCCCAACACACAGTGCCTTCCAATGTCATGTTTCAATGAAATAACATAAAAGCTACAAATACTGCATTGTACCAGAATATGCGATAATAAGGATGTTTCTCCATTGATACAGCGTGTGCTAATTTGGGGCATTCTGAATTAAACGAAGTCTACAAGTAAAACCAGTGGACTCCCAGAGCTAAAATCAAGATTTACTTTTGAATCTTCCTCAAATTAAAAACATGACAGAAATGGTGCAAGGTCTTTAGGCAGACCCACGTTTCTTCCCAGCGCCAGAGAGTTGAAATATTTACCTTGTCACTTCCAGCGTTCCCATTGTTTAGATAAAAGTGACTTCCCTTATTTAACTTTTGAGGCTGCTTGCCTGTGTCGGACGCTTCTCTGCTTCAAGTTTTTTTTTTTTTTTTCCTCCTCGTGACAGAAATGGTTAGTGAGCGACATCGTTCTATGTACCGCAGTACAGACTAATGGTGCATGATAATGGTCTCCCATATCGATTTCCTTGCCGCTGTGAGCTTTCTCTTTCTATTGTTGATGTAGTTATGTATCATAAAGACACCTTAATACAGAATTGCAATAACCAGTTACACTTTCCTCTAAGCACACACATGCATTTGAATTTAAAACATCTTTAGAGATTTTAAACATTTTGTTTCAAAAGTCTAGTTAAAGTGTTCGGCACATTCTGGCTCTTAGAATTAAACCAAAAATAAAATTAATCATGTTCTCCACTGTACACTTACATTACATTTCCATCGGGGCAGGAAATGAAAAGTCAGATCACTTGGCAAAAACTCTTTGTTGGCCCTGAACCGTGGTTGGAATTAGTAAACGTGCTGCTAAGACCGCGGTAAAAACATGGATTGGGCAAAAACAACAAATTAGGTGGCAAACCTACCCTGGACAAAAACAAGGTAGTAAATTGTTCCCAGGTCGAAGCAACAACTTTCCTCATCTCTCCTAAAATTAGATAGAAGAGGAATAAGTACACTAGTTGCACTAATTACTGAACATGTCACTTCATGAAACATCTACGTAAAATGAACCCATTCGCAGATGAGGAGATTGTCCATTCCTGGTAAGCAAACAACTTTCTCTTTCTATAACCAGGAAGACTTAACAATTGGCATTCGAACCAAAATCTGCAACTTGTTGCAACTTGTTCAAGGAACACATTTTAGGAAACAGTGAAAGCGTCTCTTCCTATGAAATTGTACCGTTAGCCTTTTAAACTGAAGTGCAGGAGGTTGATAAAACTCCAACAACCCCCCCCCCCCCATCCAATGTAATCTACACCTCCATGACAAAAGCACATATACTTTGAAAAAGAATATAAATATTATACCAAAACTCCAATTTTTAACCCAGCAATTAAACCAGGACTGTGAAAAATTCATCTAAATAGTTCGGTTTATAAACAATCTATTAGTTAAAAAAAAGTATTCCTAAATTTACACAATCCTTGTACAGATTAATCACAATAATCCGACACATTTTAAAAAGAATGTTTTGCACATGCGCAACAAACATTTCTCGCCTGCTGATGATAAATGAATTAGCCAATGTAAGAAAGTTATTAAACAACGGGGTTTTATAACACTTTTACAAGTATAGCTACTTTTAAAGTTCCATTGCGATTTCTGTAGAACGAACGTTACCATTGAATACACAGGTATGTATTTGGTCCGGATTGTTTGTTCGAACCCGAGGGTTTTCAATCAAAGGATCGAGTACGTTGAGGGCAATGGCACATGCAATTCTAACCCCCGATTTTAGTGTTTTTAAAAACGTGTACATGTGTAGACAACACGAGGAAGGTCATATTATAAACAATGCACTGAATTATTTTCCTTTCTTTAATATACCAGGACATTCAATAAGTAAATTTCTCTAATGGAGGGAAAAAAAATGAATTCGTTTTTTTATTTTGAAATAAAATTAGTAATATTCCACAACTCCTAAGCTATTTCTGCATATGATCAAATGTTTTCCCAGAATTTTCCATACCTTGTCTGTCCTGTTAGCTCAGCTTACTGTTTACTGCGATTTTACATCGCTGACCTCAAAGGTGCAACCTTTCTAGGCATTTCCGTAAGATCTGGCTGTATCTTTCGGTTCTGTGAGACAATGCACCAGCCAAACGTCTTCGCTGCATTTTCCGCTGCGCTGTTTGTCATTCACATTTTCACATGAACCATGCACGACAATGTCGAACTATCTGAGTGCTTATAAACGCAGAGATTAACTCAGGATGGATACTTGCAGAAGTTTCGTGTTTTGCTGTGAAAAAAGTATTACTGCACGAAATTTACAATCGGACACATTTTATAGTGACATCTTAATGATATGTGAATAACTACTGCAAAAGTAACGCACACCCTTTAATGAAACTGCTTACGGGCTACCAACACAACCTAATGATGTATCTCATTCTAGAAATTTCAATGATATTCGTTGTTTTTTATGGACTGTTATTATCATGATCAATGAAATTAACAAAAATTTTGAAATTCAACCAATGACTATATTGCTGTATTTTTACAGCGATCCAGCTTCGCCAAATCTTTACCCATAAACAGTGAGCAAGAATCGATTAATCGCATCAAAATGTATATCCTTCATTTACTTTGATAAGTGCATTTTAATAATCGCTCATTTAATGTGTATGCAACTTAAAGTATTTAAAAGCTGAAATTGTTAAACATAAATAATATTTTCCTTATAAAATTATTTAATTATTGAATAGTGTTTAACGCGTGTTTTAACTATTGAGGCATCACAGGCGGTGGACACTAATGATACACGAAATGAAATGATAAAATGGAAAAAAACTTCAGTCAGGGAGGACGGTACTGGTGGGAATCGAACCCCAGACCTTCCGCTCTCGAGTCCGTGCCTTAACGACCTCGGCCACCCATGGCGATATTTAATATTATTAAGCTGTTCTCATATTATAATAATAAAAGATAAGCGCATTACATGCAATTAGCATTGTTAAGTCTCATTTGTTTTTATCAGTTGGTATTAGTAAGTAAATTGCATTGCAGTATTCGAACTTCATCTATTCCAGATTCAGAATTTTTGGACAGGTATTCATAAATGTCAGTTTAGGGGTTTTATACCATAATTAATAGTTTGTGAGATAATTTTAAAAATACATTATTTTATTCGTCAGATAGTCCTAATAAATATAACTCGAAGTTATGAGTTTTATACTAGCTATATAAACTCAGAGCTCTTATAATAAAATTATGAAAAATTACTTATAGACAACCTAAGTACGTATAAAACCGCGAGATTAGTAATCCAGATATTCCAGGTTTCAACATCCTATGGTTATCTTTTTAAATGGTTTTTACTTTATCATGAAATAAAAAATTCCTGCACTCCCCAATAATCCATTAAATAGAAGAAACAAATGGAATAGAAAGGCAATCTGTCCGATAGGAAGTGAACTGAACACTTCTAGTTTCTAGTAATTATAATGAAAGATGTTATGGTAAGAACAGTACAGCACATTTTTTTAGAGCGTGCAGTATTTATGTTACAGAGTGTGGGGTTATACAAAACAAATTTGTTCTAACATATATGAATGATTCGTCTTCTCTTCTTAGCCTTTCTAAGACCCTATATGGTGCTAGATAAACTGCTTAATATTTCCTTTCGCAGCGACGTCTGTGCCACTGTAAAGCATCCTAACCTATCGAGAGACTGAACTGCCACATTTAACCCGTTCTGTGGTTATCCACAACACTCTAATGACCCATTTGCGGGTTGAGCTCCATGGTTAGTTTTCGATACCATCTCCGTACACAGCATGATAACACCGCCTGGGTTTTCGGTACACTTTAATAATACGCAGCTGACTATGAACAAAATTAGCGTCACATAATATGATGCTATGAGCGGGGCTGTTCCTACAGCGACTACGCTGAACAAATAACAATCGATTAAGAGTATCGATACCAAGCGAGGAGCTCATTATACGAGAAGTTGATTTACATGCTTCTGTGTGAAATTAATTTTCATCTGCGCATTATCTGGTAGCAGCATGTGTTTATGCAACAGAAATAACCTTGCAGAAACAAGCACAGTGCCAGATCAGATGCTTGGGCTCTAGAAATATACAGAATGATTAAAATAAAACGATAGATTTTAAAACACATAAAGTTGTGAATATTACACAATTTTGGACGAGTTTAGATTCGTAGGTTAAGTGTTTTTAAGGCGTCAGAGTGAAGTGTTTTCTAAATACAACTCAGTTGCCGATTAGGCATTATAGTTGCGCATATCGGCGGCAGAGTATTGTAGCATAATTCACTTGAAATGCAAGTACCGATAATCGGCGGATTACGTTATGCTGAATGATGAAGGTGCAGATGGAAATGAGATGGAGCAATGGCGGAATGAGTGGCATCTACCCTAGCCACTTTTATGGTCACTGAGATCTAACCACTCCCACGATGCAGTAATCCGTAAAGAAGTGTTAATTTTCCGTTTCTATCGTTAATTGCTACCTATAGTCCAAGATACCATACAGGTGCCTTGGTGAGAATTTTTAATAAAATATTACTGGATATTCTGTTCAGTTGTTGCCATTGAGAGAGCATCGCAGAAATAGAGAGAGAGAGCGTGTGTGTGCAGTCCCTTAAATGCCGGATAGGTTCTTCTTTCAACAAGATGGAGCTCTTTCACATTATGGCAATCACGTTCCGGACTGTTTCTAACAGCTGACTATGCCATTTCACAATGCTATGACAACCCTATGCAGGCGCACTAGTGTCATAATTTTCATTGTTACAAAACTTGGGAAGAGGTTCTACACAAGATAAGACGAAAATCATATTTCTAACTTAATATTCACATTTCTTATTGTTAGTGATTCTAGCGGACACATTGTATTACAAACACACCCCATTTCCCCAAAGTTACTTGATGAATTTGCAGCTTTTAATCTCAGCTATTTGTTCGACACCTCCGTTTTCCTAATAAATCGGCAGCATTTATCATTTCAAAAGCTGCTACGACGAAATAAAATAATATATTTGCTTGAAACTACGAACTTTCACGTATTCTAAAAAATAAAAATTTAGATAATCTAGAAATTGGTCAGAAATGAAGCAGAGGAAAGAAGAGGAAATCAAATCTCGTAAATGAATGGATATGAGATACAACAATAAAACATGTATAAAAAGACAATCATGAAAGAGCTGACAATGAGAGGGTAAATTGTAAACAACAGATAGATGGGTGAATAGTAAAAAGTGAATCACTTCTTCTTGGAGGTCTAGCGGAAAACCACGCGATTACTTAAGCAAATGACATATGATATGTTGTAAAACTTCTTGCAGATATGTTGTAAAATTTCCCCCTAGCCGATGTATTTTTATAATAGGCACATTGTGAATGATTCAACATGTTAATATTTAAGTATGTTTAATTTGTTTTATACTAATAAAAGTCTATGACAATTGAATCCGGTTTTGTTATCCAAGGTGTATAACGCCTTAGGTTTTGTCTATTTAATATTTACAGGTGCATTTCACGATTAGTATATATTTCAGAAGGCTTGCACTACAACCATCTCTGAAGTATCATCCGAGAACAGCCGCTGGCTACGTTTCGACAAGACAGTGAGTTGAATAATTCATAAAGACCAAAACCAGAAGGCGAGAGCTCCATCCTTCTCGATATTAAATGCTTCATTGAGCCATAAATTCATAAGATTCCACGAGTGGTATAATCTGCAGGGAATGAGCGAAACGGAGACGACTCTGAAACGTAAAGGAGGCCGTGCTTTTCTCAAAGATCAACACGCCCCTTCTGAGACAAGGGTTCATAACGCAAACATTCAATCAGCACAGTTCTACTGTTAATATGGCGGTGATTTGCGAGTTCGGTTTTCCTATCCTTAGAACACGAGCTAAGATTAAATTAAGAATGTTACCAAAACGTATAACAAATTGCCACTAATTATCTGCCCATCGCCTACAAACCAAATATATTCGATTTAAAGAGTACTCGCGTATTACTCATTAGCAGCTAAATAACGTGACTTAGGGGGTATAGTCAGGGTTTAATCGCCTTTTTATTTATCACATCCTTGTTGTAAAATTTTACTAATAGGTAATAAAGGAAGTAATTTTATGTAATAATTGTAGTAAATCCAATTATATTCCTTTCATGTTAAAACTAGTTTATTGATACCTGATTTACATATTTGACGAAATAATATCCTGCCTGTGGGGGATCCGTTAGGCTTGATAACTCACGAAGAAAAGAGGAAATCGATTTGCAATTAAACGGATATCACTTAGCCTTTAAAGAAGCTAATGCGTCATCTTTTCACGCATGCTCCTAGCGTCCCTTTTCAATTGTAAAGAACCATCCCCGGCATGTTGCTACGCCTACTATGTTAACGACATATTACAATTACAAATCACCCATGCCACATTATATACAGGAAATTAGAAGTTCAGAATGCCATCATTTTGAGAAAAAAATTTTTTTTAATACATTCTCGTTTTCAATTTTCCGCTCTATACAAAATGCACTAACATGCAAAGCTGAAAATGTTTCATTACGAAAAGCGTAACAGATTTTTATATAGAATACATACTTTACATTTACATTTTTTAAGTATTCGCTTGTCATTTAAGTTTGTTTTTATCGTATATCTGCGCCGCCGAAATTTTGCACTTGGTCAGTTCGCGTCAGTTGATTTAATGCTGGCTATGCTGCGGTTGCAACAGTAAACGTATATTCAGCGTTCCTGCAACACCTGGGCGCAAAGGAATAGTGATCACACCTGAATCACTCTGCAAAAGAGCTCTATGGGAGATTTTTAAACTACTACAAATGAACCAGTTCAATTAATCACAGTAACTCGATTGCAAACATGTGATAGAAATCAGCTGCACACACATTAAGAAAAACCGGTAACATAGCAGCTGCTACGTTACGATTGACTGGCCAATAAAACTAATTTGTAATTGACCCAGATAACGGGTAGCATTCCTCATTTGTTAACTGAGCATTGTTAACTGAAAAAGTAGCTGTCAAATGCAAGTTTAGCGGTCAGGGTATAGGTTCTATTTATTATACGTCTGACTATACCCTCTATACATCTCCATTGGGGCTAACGACCAGACAGCTGTTGGAAGTTCACTATGCATTTGTGACTGACCTTGGATGTATAAGATTGGATTTAACAATACTATACCAAGATTAAAGTTACTTTAGGATTGATAGCTCCATCACGAAGAGGAAAGTGAGGTAAGAGTACATATTTCCAACAGTAAAGCCTTATTGACACATTGTTGGCCAATCAGAAGCGTGCCGTTGGCATAGCAACACTCGCTGTTGCCTCAACAAATGTGTGTACGCCGAGGTTTTATTATTACAGTGCGTAACACCCGTTTAAGCTTTCTATTGCGTGCATCTACTGAGTGGTATTTTTTCGTGCAACGAAGCAGCAAGCGGCCGTTTAAAAAGACGTTCCTTGTGAAAATAATATTTAATTGCAGGATATTCAGCAAGGTTTAGAAGTGAAAATAATTTCGCTCTTCACAGGGGATGGGGAAGGGAGAATGAATTAACGATTCTTACTCCTTACTCCGGACAAGCTGCCTGGTGCGTCAACACTGTTCTCTCATTGCTCAGAAACATTCATCTTAAATAATTTTAATCCGAGTTCATACTTTGCTTTCAATTACCTTGTGTTTAAATCCTAACCATGTTAGTTTGGCTCACGTGAACGTATTTTAGGGAAAATTATAGTTCAATTTTTGTACTCATAAAGTTAAATGAATAAAATCCCACTATCGTTTATTTATCAGACTCTTATTCAAGTATCGTAAAAAGTTAGCGCTGATTGTTTCAAAACTTTATTCCTATTCCCTACAGTAATTTACACGAGCGAAATAATAACGAAAATGAACCTTTATATAAACAACTACTGAACACCTATTTACCCTTATTTGGCAGATAGGTACATGAGAGCAATTAAAGGTGCTGCAACTTGATCGGCTGATCTCCAAGCGGCTTCCGTGGTGCCATTCTCGCAGTCTCGCAGCTCTCTTGCGAACGGGATTTCGAGAGTCGGGTAGTTGTGCAGTGCAGCTTAGAGCGAGATTTCATTAAATTATGCAATAGCGTCGTAAATTTATCTTCAAGGCTATATTAGGCACAGAAGTAAATGTCCTGGCAGCCCGGTTCCAACACGAAATATAATATGAAGGTTAGGAAAGAAATTAAATTAAACAAATTCTATGACAAACTGAAAAAAAAAAAAAAAAAAAAAAAAACGGAAAAAAGATAAGATTCCTCATACAATAAAAACTTGAAATAAGAAATTCCATTATGACGATTTGTGTGCTGTGTGAGGTTTTTATTATTTATTATTATTATTTTTAATCTTTGGAAATCATTGAAAAAATAGAGTATTTTGAACCGACCCTCACACACTAGAGAAACTTAAAACAAACATTGGAACTGAAGTTAGGTTCATTAGCGATGTAGAATTGACACGTGTCAGTGATAATTTCCTAAGATGTCGATGGTGTGTCAGGGAAAATGGGTCTGTAAATGTTATGCATTCCTGTGGGTTTTAAGTTAAAAAAAAAAAGAAATTTGACTTTGGCTTATACATTATTAATTAAATTTCACATGAAGATTTGAGAAAAAAACAAAGAACTGGGATTTCAGTCATTGTAGAAAACACAAGTTACATTTTTATGCTTGGGATTATTCTATGATATGACTCCTGAACATAAGCATGCACATTTATTTAATTAAACATTTTTTTTCCATTTAATTTAATTGATTTCCAAGCAATTAAAACACTACAGGTTTATTTTACAGTTACACATTTTCGTACAGATAAGCAAGAAATATAACAAAAGGAAAATATGTGTATTACAATATATCCAATGTGTGGAATTAAAACCATAGAAGTAAGCACTTAACTTTTGGTTCTTCCAGAAAGTAATACATATTCTATTACAGGATAAAGACCCTCCCCCAATTCTCGCATCCCCTCGTCTCCTTATCAATCAATTTCCTTCTTAACCTAACTGTAGCTCTATTAATTTTAAAAGAGTTTTTCCTATACGGACCTTATTTTACCTTTTCATCAAGGTTATGGATGTACAATTTGGAATAATAGTCTTGGTTTATTCTTGAAAAATACCAGTCTCTCAATATCTATACTCCTGTAATTCTTAATACCATTTCTTTATGTAAATTATCCCAAATTTACACCATATTTCTTTACATTCTAATAAATCGTGCGTTATTTCTTATTTCTTACAGAATGGACGTGATAGTAGGAATGATATGATTAATTATCCACCTCTGGATGTTATACAATAATTATCTCTATTAGAAACTACCAATCATGTCTGAACGCTATAGAAACAGAGTCTATAACTACTACAATGACAATGTTGACCTTGACGTTTATGCTTCTGAGGATCAAATGCAAAATTTACGCACAGAAAAAAAAGAAGAAAAGAATATGAAGAGTTATAGCTATTAAATCCGTGAACAGAAGGCAGCTCTGATCGCTTGTTTTTTAATGTTTCTGTCAGATTAAGAATTATTTAAGTCCTCAGTGTCTCTAGTACTTTATTTATTACTTTAATGAAGCATTGCTTCGAAGTTAATTTTTAGGTTGCTCCGAATTTTTTCCCAAAAGGACTGATTTACAGTAATTTATTTTTACTAGAAATACTTTTATTATTTAACCTGAAATACCTACATTATATAAAGTTTCGGAATGAATTCTTATCTCTCAGAAGTTTCGTAACGTAGACAAAAATGTTTAAATGCATTGTACATTCTTCCCTCGATTTTCATTTGTTTTATTTTATTTATTCTACCGTGCAAGAATAGCATCAAATGTGGACAATCAACACAGCGTTCCATTCCCTTTCTCATCTTCCATAGATGCTCTTTTAGGCTTTAGAGGCTATGCTCATGACAAAGCCTAGAGGATAAAAACAGGATAACTAATGGAGAAGGGAAGGGGCTGAAAGAAACTTTGTGTTTTTCTCTCACAGGCCCTTCCTGTATCTTCACATGCAGTAGATTACAAAGGCTTTAAACTTCTTTTGTGACGTCCTGAACACTTTTTCACGTTTATATTACACCAACACATTCAGCATTATGTGATTGATGCTACAATGTATCTATTGCGTAAACAACTCGAATGAGCTGGTAAAAGTCCGAGCTTTACTAGAGATTGAACGTAATGAGCGCATTATTTTATTGCAGCTGTTCGGAACATTTTATCAGTAATCTCTTTCGGGGATGAAGATTATACTTCATTCCATAGCTGGTCTTGTGGAGTCTGTAACATTCCTAGTGGTAGTGAATAGCTGTAAGCCCTGAGGACCAATTCAATTTCAGCAAGTTCGAAGCCATTTGCCTTCATAATGTGAACTGACAAAACCTTCGGGTTGAATGTGTTTGCAATAATTCACTATCCAATATAACTAAACGAATAATGAAATGTTGGACACACACTTAATTGTCACGGTTTGTGCACACTAAATGTAAGACAATTTGAGGAAATTGTACAAACGCAAACATTTTCGAGTGCCGAACAGCTGTTAACAGCATACTGGGGGGGGGGGGGGGGTTGCTGCGCGACGTGGGTTGCCTCAGCAATGACCACAAACGCAGCTGCAGTTCTCTCCTAGCTCTACCAACTAGCTGGTTCAAGCAGGTGTTTTCAGATACTACACCTAATATCCATAAACCTTTAGGTAAACTTTAGAAAGATCAACATGCTCTGTAACATTTTTTGCGTCATCATTTACATCTTTTAGAGATTTACTACGTTTCATGCCCCGTAGGCAGGGACACCTCGTAACATGACGACAGACTGAAGTGTCTTATATCCTCGTTCAATTTTAAAAAGGATCTTACGAAAATTCATATCATGTTTGTCGAGCCTAGCCGAGGCCAGGAATCGAAACATTCCTTTCTGCCCGTGTTTACTTTTGTTTCATAAAACAAAACCAGAGTTTCGTGTTTTTAATACGGACATGACATAGCAAATTTAAACCAGTTAAAGAAAAATAGTAATTTAACGTTATTTTTCACTTGAAATCAATGAATATATTTTGCAAGAGTTTCACAGAATTTATGGCAAAATATTATTCTAAATTGTTGAAATTGTGTCCAAATAGCTAGGAATTCATCCTAATTATTTTTCCCCAACCAAAACCCCTATTCCGAATTACCTTTCAAGAATAAATGTTGTTCTTTTGTAACATCCATAAGGCCCTTGACAGATGTTTTTTAAAAATTAAATCAAGACTTGTTATTAAAAACACGAATGACGTTTATTTCTAGTTAATATGAAGATAAAACAAAAGAAAAGTATCCGATGTCTAAAAATGCATGACCATGTCGTTTATCTACTTCTCAAGGGTTAAACTCGCTGCGCAATAACTTAAAAAAGAAGTTACATTTAAAATTGAACACGGGTATTTAAACAACGTATATGTTCCAAAGTTTACTGTTAACTTCTATTTTTTACTGATTTTCTGTAAGCTTTGCTTCAGCATGCGACTATATAGTTATTACTGAGGATAATGATTTAAAACGCTTGAGGAAACTGCTGTGTTGAAAGTTTCAAAGCCGCGCTTATACATGTGCAAGGTAAATTTACGAAAACAAAACGCCACATAACGAGCTTGGAACACGGTGTGGAACAAGGTTTCACCAAATTGAGTTATGTTTCATTAGTTTAATTTACTCCAGGGTGTCATGCATCAACATTCAAATACCGCATTAATGCCGTATTTGCTTTTGGATTAAATTCATACGGGGATACCACATCCAATTTTGAGAAGTGTGCATCAAACCTTTTGCAATATATTTATGCATCGCAAAAACTCATCTCAGTGTTACCTCGCGGAAATTTCCAAAGCCACACGAATGAAATGTGGAATGGTTGCCAGCAGCAATATTAGCGCCTTTAGAGTTACAACTAGCATTTCAGCATGGAATATAATTGTAAAATATTGCAACATAAGCATTTCAATAATGCGAAAGTACTGCAATTTTTGGCGCGTATATGCTTCACAACAATGAAACAAAACATTCTTTTGCGGTAATGTTGTCTTCCTCTTCAATTAACCTTTCGAAATCATGTCTATATGCTTTCAGGGACGGATAATATTCACGGAAAAAGGTCAATAGCTAACAATATAGTAATTTTCCATATTAACGATCACCAGAGAGATTAGAACATTAGAGGCTGTATTGACAGTCAACCTTTATAAATGGATGTAATGCTTGCTTAGATTATAAGTGATAAGTCAACACATATGAGTTGCACAATCAATGGGAAATGTTTATAGAAGATTATATATGGCGTTATTTATCCTGTGATGTCACCGCCCTTGTATCAGTTTGTCATATGTTACTAGTAAAGCAGGTTATGGAGTCAGTCATCATTTGTGCATTGTATATTACAGCGTGTTATTCACACAAGCGAAAGCATTTCATAGGTCAAAAAGGGTGATTTAGTATTTATATACAAATATATAACAGAAAACTACCTAATCACAATTTTACTCAAAAAAAAAATGCGGGAGAAGATATCCATGTTCAATGCCATTTCTAAAAGACGACCGAGGTCGTTAAGGCTCGTGAGAGGAAAGTCTGGAGTTGGATTCGCACCAGGACCGTCCTTCCTGACTGAGGTTTCTTCCAGGTTTTCCTCAGTCCTCATGAATGGCAAATGCCAAGAAGGTGCTCTGAACTTCGGCCTGGAACGTTTCTCTCCTTAAAAAAATCCTTTCCCAATGTATCATTTCATCTCGTGTATCATCAGTGTCCACTGCCTATGATACCCCAGTAGTTAAAACTGGCGTTAAAGACACAAAATAAATAAATAAAATTGAAAGAAATTTCCTGTGGATAAACACATAGTCAAGAACATTGACATGAATCTGCAATCTCTTTCAGTACATATTTAGTTATAACAGAGATCAGGTGTGAAAGTAACTCATTCATTCTTTAACCGGGTGCTTTGACAACTAACTTAGTTGATATTAAAGAGAACAAGCAATCTTGCAATATAATTCATTTTGGACAAGTTCCATGGAAGTACTACGCACTTGCTCCAAGTTTTCCCAGGTAGAAATGCGTTTTTCGAGGCTGTATGACCTTGTTTTAAATTTGTATCCAGCCCGGAAATTTTTGAGCTTCGGAAATAGGTGGTAGCCCGAGGCAGCGAGATCAGGTGAATACGGTGGATGCGGGGGCATTTCAAATCGTAATTTATTCTAAACGACGCGGCTTGAATGCTCCGGCTCATTGTAATGGTGAAACAACACCTTCTTTTTGACCATTTCCATTTCTCTGCTAACTAGTCTGTCAGCCAAAACAGAAACATGTACTTTATCGATGATTTCTGGTTTCACAGATGATTTTGCAGCTCCAGGACGTGGTACGTCTTCGATGCTTCTTCTTCCACGCTTGAATTTATTTACCCAAATTTGAAAGGTTTCTTAAGAAGGGCATGCGTCAGCCAATGTAGGAAAACCCCCTCATGACTTTCTCTTCCTGTTTTGCTTTCCAGAAAAGATAATTTAGTCACTCCACGAATTCTAATCTTAACAAATTTTCATTGCCACTCGAAACTCTCGTGTTTAAACAATAACCAAACAATGAATTGACAATTGATGTTAATTCATTGACTTGCGAGGTAGAATGTTGAAACATAGGAAGGAAACGAGATATTGCTCTCTAATGGTATGGGAATCAAGCTACTTATGAAGCCACTTCAGTATTAATTAAGGCACCTCAATAATATGGGAAACGGAAACTACCTACAGACACTTGGAACTCGGTGGGATGCAGCGATGCCATTAAGGTTTGTCCCACGCTTTTCATCTGAATAACATGCATGACCTAATACGAGTGCATTAACTAACGAGTACACAAATTAATTCATCGACTATTCTCAGCTTCGCTTAGTTTAAAAACATTTATCAGATTGTTGTGACAGAATTAGACGATCCTACCTGGTAGTGCTATCTGTAAAGGAAGACTTTGTTGTTTCAAAGAAAGAACTTGCCCATTCTACTTACCAATACGTACACGTGATAACATTGAACATCAGACTACAGGAATGATAGGGGCTTTATCTATCTAGTGGAATTTTTCCATCTCCTCTGCGTTTCGCGCATGTAACTACCTCTGCTTTTGATGGAGGCAAACAAACACAGGCGTAACCCGTTTCGGTATGAAATCAATGAATGCTGAATAAATGATTATTTTATATTGCCTGTTAATTACTTGCAAATGCATTGGTGGGTTTAAGCAGTGTAACAGATGCAGTTGGCGCTATGATGTAACCAAATATAAGCACGTGCATCTCGAGTTTCACTGCAAACCGCAATGTTCAGCTTACACTCAAGTTATATTTGCAGCTAATTATATTACGCAGAATTTGCTCTGCAGAGTTCGTCTGTTTACCGAGAGAAACAAAGCATGACGATATCAAACCTAAAACCCCTTGGCACTTGTAGAACAGTTACCTCGTTATTATTCCCTTTTATTTTTATCTCCAGTTTCAGCTGATTAAATTGTGGCAGCTGTTGTGTGGCTTCAATTCACTTTAGAACCAAAAATAACTATAAAAGAGTTTATCATTAGGGACGGAACAGTACCTTATGAAGGCCAATAACTGCGAGAAACGCGTGAATTTTCTTGTATCAGCACTTCAAGAACACAACGAAAAGAAGCATAAAATGAATTTGATATTAAAAAAACCGTGTTAAGGGAGATCAACACTGAGTTATTCAATTATTGTAATTGTATACATCATGTAAGAATGGCAAACAGAAAAATCACCATACAAAATTTCAGCCAAAAAGGTGTTGCAGTTTTTGAGTTAATTTATAATTCAATTATTTTAATATGCAAATTTTGCTTATGAGAAAATTTTGATCAAGACAAAGTAAAGAGTTTTGAATTAGTCCTGGACAATGATAAAAAAAATGCGCAGTGGGTTTCGGGTAGAGTTTATTTTCTATTTATGGGTATATAAGGGAATTAGGTTAGTATCTCTCTTACTACCGTACTGAACACATTGTAGGGACGGTTTATTGCACAGCTGTACCGCTCTCATCTTACTCGCTTGCAATTGTTTATTATATTTATGCAGCTAATAAGTTCCCCACACCGCAAATTTCCTAGAATTGTCTCATGCAGATCGACACAAGGTCATTCGCCAGAACTATTTAAAACTGCAGTACTTTCTTCATCCTATTTCCTGGTTTTTGTATGCCCGAGATAACCGTCCGTTCCTTTAATTAAAGGTTCAGTTTAAGTGAATACGTTGAGGATAAAGTTTTTGACTTCTTGAAAAGAAATAAACGTATAACAAGATTCTCTATAGATAGTTTTGTAAGGTGAAAATAAAATTTAATTTTTGTAATTTTTTTCACTTCGATATATTGACATTCTGTGCGTGGTTTTTTAAAATGCATAAAAAATCCATAACGATCCAAAAGATGCCAAAAAATACCTTTTAAACCTTAAAATAGGTCAAATAAAAACTGGACCCACCAACCGTAAATGGATGAAAACACGTTCCTTTCTAATCTGACTCTTAAATATATTCATCCAGATATAAAAGACATTTTGCCTAACTTCCTGGCTCTATTGTCACCATTCGTTTCAACTTCATATGAGTATTCTATTTTTCTTCGTGGACATCAATTCCTCATCTTCAATTTGCTTGTCTTAAGACTTCTTACTTACTGATGTAACTTAGTAACACTAAGTAAAGGATAGCATTGTGACTTGTTTGAAAATAATGGTCTGAGAAAATGAGAATATATTTGTACTTAAAGTATTAATAAAGGGCAGGCGAGTTCTAAATAACTTTTGCAAACAAGTAAGTTACTTTAAATTCTTTTTTCACGACATCTTTTTATAAGCATATAAGTTTCAAGATGCAAAAGGAACAAAGGGACATCAAGGAAACACATGTAAATCAAATGAAAGTCCTCAACTGATGATAAAGCTATCTCAATTTCTGAAAAAATGTGAAAGGAAATCATTTTTACAGTGTCCTTCAGTTGGGTTAATAACAAAATTCTACGACAAAGTAACTTTCGCCCGATTCTCTACGGAGCCTGCTCCGAAAAAACTATCCAACAATTTAATTAAAACCAAAAAGTAACTTATCTCCACAATGACACCTTAGTCCCTTTATAAGCACATCCCTAGGGACTTCGCATGCCTCTCCCAGTGTCCCTTCAACTTTTCAAAACAATGTAAAAAGTGCTGTGAGGGTTGTGCAACAAAATCTGAGCTCTTAAGGGAGACAGAGGTTTTGTGATGAGATATTAAAAAAATATGTACGAAACGTTAAGAATAACGGTCGTAAATGTGAGGTAACAATGTACACAAATCCGCTAAAAGCGTCTTCTCACTGCTGATACCGCTCATGCATCAAAGTAATATGACCATCTATAGCTTTCTCCGGAAGAGAGAAATTGAATACTTTCTAACATTTTGAACATGTGAAAACCAAGTTATATGTGCACACAGGCAATTTAGAAATATTTTGTACTTGTAATATTTAATTTACATTAAAAATAATAGGATATCTAATCCAAGTTTTAATTTTTATTTTCATTACTAAATAGCAGACTTCAAACCTCTTTCCTCGATCAAAGCAATTGCTCTGACTTTGATGTTTGACCGTGAAACGTAAAATTTTGGCAAGTTCTTCATTCACTTTTTACTCTAAGAGTGGGATAGAAGGGAGATATGTAATTAATCAAGCAAACAGAATCACAAAGTGTAAGCAACCACAGAATGGGATGGGAGTAAAATTTGTAACTTTTCATTTCGCTGTAAGAAAACCGAGTCCTGGTATAAATTAATTCTTGTAGAGTTAGTGCCTACCTAACCTAGAAAAGTCTGCAGGCAAAATTGTTATAATTACCTGGAATTAGATCCATACTTGTTGTAAACAAACGCAATTAGATTACCTTAAAATTGTAAAACACAATGCTATTCCGAGCTTTCAAAATATGTCCTCACCGCTCGCACGGGTTTTGCGTCTCGGTCAAGCCAGCTCCCCTCCCTACTCACGGTAGCCAGCCCGCTTGTCGTTCAACTTCCGAGTAGCCACTAGTCTACATTCGTTCGCAAATACTTCAGTACAACGTATTTTTGTGTGCAAATGTTATAAATATATCAGCTTGTCGCGTTTGTGCGAAATTTACGGAAATCTCCTTCCGGAACTGTACGAGTGCGCTATTTATTATCCCTGGCTTCTTTCACAGTGACTTAAGTGCTAATAAGCTTGGGTAAAAACAGTCGTTTTTTTCTGTTGTCAAGAAATTCGTTTCTGTAAGCTAATCAACATATGACAACCTCTTCAAAAATAGAATAATTCTGCTCTATGCGCATTTCCCTGTTGTAAAGTCATCCGCACTACTTGTGCCAGTTTATGTAACATATGCAAAGAAAGAAAAAGGAAGAACGAAGAAAAGAAAAAATCCAGCTCTGTCTTCCTGAGCTATTCATGGGTTTCTATAAGAATGTTTCTTCTTTTTCTTTCTTCCCTTTAACGTGCAAGAGATAAAGAATAGTGCTTTTATTTATATATATATTAGAAACATAAAACTTGGCGCCTATGTATATTTTTTAACATTTAGTATATCTTAAAAAAACACAAAAAACATCAACTTTTTCTAAATGCCAAAGCAATCAGAAAGTATAAACAAAGTGGGCATTAAAAGTATATATTTTCTTGTATAATTTGCCTGTTTGTCTTTTAATTTCTTAAATATTTTATGGGGATATTTCGGAGACTGCACGGTGATATTTCTGAGTTACGAACCAGCACATATCGCCAAGCATTTTCTGAAAGGGACAGAATATGACCTACAGCAAAAGATTCATCCAAACCATTTTAAGACTAAAGGTGTCGAAGTTCTCCTTGAGAAGCTGTTACTTGACCTACATTACGTCATTCAAAGAAAGACAATGGTCGTTATTCTGTTAGGGCGTCACTTAATCGCCGTATCCAGTGTTTAGACACTGGCTGTAGATTTATGTTAGCAAGGCTCCTTGGTTTCCGTGACTTGGTGGGCGACATTCTGCGCATTCCTCTATTAATCAACTCGGCAACCTTTACAATGCTTTGCCACGACCCCCATCAACCTTAACGACTTCCCCCATTAATCAGAGCAGAGTATTCACTGTTCCCCGCTGAGAAGTGTTGCAGATGAACGTGTGGCAACATAATCACCATCTTAGGAGTTCGCCTTTCACGATGTAACGTTAACTCGGTTTCTTGAATATTATCCTCTCCACCTTTATACACCTTTCTTTAATTGCAGGTTTCTATATACTTTAAGAGAAGCCCTTATCAAGAGGCTTTAAAATATCGCCACTTTTATCGACAGAGAGATGTCAATTTATGAAACCATTACACGTTTCTCAGCTCCTTACAACATACTGAGATAAATATAGCACTCTGGTCACAACAATTGCACTCAGCTGTTTCATTACCTAGCCGCCAGGATCTACCGAAGACGTTTTCCTATAGGTTACGATATTTTTCTTAACGCGTTTTTCTTTTGCTCTCTTTGCTCTACGAATATTAAGAAAAACCTGTATGGCAATTGCCTCCTCTGTGGCCCATTAGTATTCAGTGGTGTAAGTAGGGAACAGGTTTTGATCGCCATTTTCCCTGTAACTGAGATTCCAGTTATCCAGCGCTTATTTACGGGGGCAGATTAATAAGTGTGGTAAATTTCAACGAAATGGCGAGAAATTTTATTAAGCGGCATGACTGTTGGTAACCGTGATTCTTGTAATGAATTTGTTTAGATTTTCGAAAATGACGCAATGCGCAATTCCCTGTTGGCAGCTACCTTAAGTGATTGGTACACGTTTCATAGAACTGGATAAGACGAGTAATGTCCAGTGATAAAAAAAAAAAAAAAAAATGGACTGCAGTGCAAATACAAACTGGGCTGAAGGAAGTTCATGGGGACTCAGCATCAGCATTCAAGAGCAATTAAATGTGTTTAAACGTGGCCGCAAGAGCACTGTAGATGCTGTAATGCCCGATTGAGATTTCTTCTGATAAAATTCATGGTATCATTCATTATAAGAGATCGTCGCATTAAGTTTCGTAATACTGCTGAAATGATAGACATCTCATAAACGGATACATAATATCCTGCATGAAGTACTGCATATGAACAAGGTGAGTGAGCAATGAACACCCAAGGAAGGACATTACAAATTGGTTTGGATCCACCACTACACACCCGTAGCCAGAACGATAGTTTTTTTTTTTTAATAGTGTTTAACGCTCGTTTCAACCACTGAAGCATGACAGGCAGTGGACACTGATGAAACGTGAGATGAAATGATAAACTGGAAAGGAAAATTTTTCAAAGGAAGGAATCGCTCCAGGCCTAAGTTAGGGCACCTCCCGGCATTTGCCATTTATGAGAACTGAGTAAAAGCTGGAAAAACCCCAAAACGACAGTCAAAACAAGTGAAAGTAACCCAAAAAAGGTAAAAGCATTTTGTCAGCGGGAAAATGATTTTTTTTTTTTTTTGACTCACAGGTTATCATCATGATTGACTAGTTTGAAAAGGACGAAACACTGACTGTTATGTAGTTATTGGATCGCTTGAATAGTGAGTAGAAGCAGAAGCGACCCAGATTAGTGCGCAAAAACTATTCACCTGCTCACGTGTCGGCCGTTGTGATGGCAAAAGTGCGCGAGGTGGACTTGGAACTACTTAAATTGGCTTGGCGGGAAGAAATTTTCGTCAAATGAGGTTTCCTGTGTACTATGCACAGTTCCAAAAGAACTATTTTCTTGAGGGAATTAAAAACAACTGGAAACTAGCTGGATCAAATGTATTGAGTTTAAAGGAGATTATGTCGAGAAAAATAGTTTTGGTAAAAATGTATTTATGATTTTTACTAGACTTATCAATAATCCGCTCACGTATTTACTACGACACCCTCAGATATTTTTAATAACATGAGAAACAGGCTATTCCTCAATCTTTGATGTACGAAATTAACAGTGACTGTTCAGTACAGTACTCAATGTTTATTGATCATTATGAAATGTTTAAATGGGCTTTGAAGAAGTTAAACGATTTAGTTGAACAAATGCACTGTAGTTCTATTAAGTAAAAGAAGTAGTGCATTATTTATCAATTTATTCAACCAATTGATTTCTCAACTAAAATGGTACAGTGTGCTACATTTCTGAATATCTCTTGAAGAGGGTAGGCGTATTCTTGAATAAAATGTACATGGTGGCATTTAAACAAACGAAGCTTTATCCCGTATCTCCCGCATTAATAAAGATACAAAAAGATATACCCTCAGCAAGAAATGCCTCATGATGTTATGATAAATTGTTTGAAACAATTTTATATTTCACGGAAAAAAAAATAATTTGGATGAGCAAGATAAATTGGACACCTGGTATAAATATACATTGATTCGCGAAGATGGCTACCCAATGGACTCTCAAGCAAATTATTTTTTTGCGTAAACTTGTTCAGTTCGTGCGGAATTCATTCAGAAATTCATGACTAATTGTTTGTTGTTTTGCTTTAACTACCCGCTTCTCACCCTAGGTTTGATCACGTGGGACCTGCGGCATCTAATTACGCTTTCTCTGGGCACTTCGGATATTTCATCCTCTCATTCCCTTTGTCTTCATTCAGCGTAATATAATTTGCTGATTATCGGTGCACGCGTTGCAGATGAACTATGCTACTGATTTCGGCCACCACTCCAATACCTCGCCGACAAGCGAGTCGGCATTAAACTTACTAATTCACTCATTAAGAAGCGCAATTCATAAGTTTTGCACAAATTTGCATCAATTGATACAGTGCAAAACAGCAAATACCAGCGAAAAGGTACAGGAAAAACTTTTATGAAATTGACTAAATCTTAAAAATTAGCACTAGTGGGAGTTTCGAAGTGTAAAGGAAAGCATTTGGGTCACAGATTAGAATGTACGTTTCTGCTTGTTTAGCCGAAGAGGAAACTTGCACATCGTAGTAGGAAGCGAAGCAAATGTACAGACTGCTCCAAGCAGTCGTCAAAAAGTTCAATGTTGCTGTAAGGTCGCCCGGTCACAAATTTCAGCGCTTGCAAGTAAACAAATGATAAACGTCTTGCGCGCTGGTAGAACGCAGGGTAATATTTTAGCGCTCGTAGTATCCGAAACATGAATTACATGCAACAGAACATGGCATATTTCACGAAGTAATCCCCTCACGTCCGTAGTGAACTATTTCCTTCCTAGTTAAATATTTATGACGGGGTTGAAAAACGATGCGGTTACATCGGACACCTGGACAGAAAAAACGTTATTGTTTTTAGAGAGAGGTAGAGTCCGGGAGTAGCAAGAGCCACAATGGCGCTAAGCCTGAGCAAGGAAAAAGAACTGATATAAATATTTATGAGGGGCTTGAAAAATGATGCCAGTGCAATCTGTTTCGAAACTAACAAGGTGTTTTTTGATCCATGAGAGCAGTACTCAGCGGGCACAGCTTATTATTACGTCATATATCACGGCAAGTGCGCAGTGTGTCCCATTAAGGTCCGCCCGCGCATAATCATATGGTGTAAAATTCTCATGAAAGAAACATGACCAGATTTGACAAAGGTCTGCATGTGCCTGTTTGCTTGTAATCGAGTAAATTACATGGAATTCCTCCGTGTATGTTCTTTGTGCACAAAAATATAACTCCGTCACACTCGTTGGGGCCACTATTATGCCTAACAAGTGAATTAGGAATATACAGGACGTTTGATAAGTCCTACATCATAAGATTGTATAATCCTCCCTTTCACGCTTTTGTATAGGCACTAACCCTCTCCTCTGGATCCAAGGTTCGCGGGTTCAAACTCGGTCGAGGTCGATGGATTTTTCAGGACGTAAAAACCTTGAACGCAAGTCTTACAGGAAGGACTTTAAAACGTGGATCCCGTTTAACAGATTTACGATTCGTTAAAAAGCCCCATGTCTGAAAAAAAAAGAAGTTTTTGGACAAAAGTACCGCCTATTTCGCATCGAAATAATATCTTAGTTCCTTATATATGACAATCGAGGCATGTGCTTGTCACCTGGCACTCTGCCCTCCATAGGAAAATACGCAAATTCTTTTTGGTAATCGAAGCCTTACACACAAAAGGGATCCACTTTCCAGGATGGAACGACGGGCATCATAGATGCAATTTTAATGCAGATTAATACCGGGTAGCTAAGTTTTAATACACAGCTGACAAAAAAAAATCTTTTTAAAAAAATATATGGATTCCTTCTGTGTTGCAGTTTTATGCTCAATGCTTGGTGGATTTGACTTTTTTGTCTATGCAAATTATATACTGGACAAGGGAAGAAATATGTGACGCGCATCACATCCACTTAAAAACGAAAACAAACCCGAACTACTTTAAATCGAGCTTTACAGAGTGCCATCGACGCTACTCGAAGTTAGACAACACTAGAAGCGGACCACTTTATTTTTACAGGGGTACATTCTGAATAAATAATATTTATTATAAAAGTTACGCTTCCCATTCTTGGGTAGTCACCCTTATTGTGGTGCGGGATGCCATCGCGGAGAGGGGAGCGGGGACATTTAGAATAATCAATAACTTCTTGTTATTATTATTATTATTATTATTATAACAACGGAGAATATTTAAACAGTTCCACGTTTATTTCTAAGAAAATAAAACAATGTTTCACAGAAGTATAAGATGTATAAATTTTTAGGATGCCTTGTAACAAATGTTTTTTTTAAGTTTCGTGTTTAGTTAATATTTTGATTTTTTTTTTGAAATATTATTTACAGGATGTCATTCTATTGTTGTGTATAATGTGAGCATTTACTGTCATAAAATGGAGGTAATAAAGTTTAAGATTAGAGTTCTTCTGGACAACACTGGAAACAATACTATAATGCTACAGCGGCGGCTGGAATAAATGTAAAGTCGAGGAAGAAGGTGAGTTAGTGAGCGTGCAATACACACCATGGTTTCAGCATTTCAATAACAGAAAAGAAAGCATTAAGATTTACCGCGTCCTTGAAAATCTAAGAATATTGAGAATACATGCAGAGTTTTGGAAGAAAATTCGCAAACAAGTTCTCGGGGGCTGTCAGAAGAACTTGATGCATCAAAAAAATACATTACATCCCTACATTAACACACATAAAATACATAGAGAAGCTGCAGATCTGTACCTCGTGAATTGATGCCCAAACGCAGAGAGGAGATCTGTTGTCAGCTTATTGCAAATGCCATGAATTATAGATTTATCAAGAGAATTGTCACGTGTATATTACCGCAACTCTGACAACAATGGCTCGATCCTCGTCAGCCTGCCGTCTAAACTAAGTAATGTAATGTGTTTGGTGAAATTAGGATGGGAAATGCACTAGGAGTTGTTGCAAAGGGTGCGCAGGCGATGCGAACATTTATTCCCAATAATTGCAACGAGTTCGTGAAATTTTAAGGTACAGATACCAAGCGTTTCTTCATCTAAATAGATTTCTCTTACAGCATGGCAATGCGAGATCCCACAAGGCTTGAACAACCATGCATTGAAAAAATGCAGGAATTGGAAGTGATTGAACTGCTACCACACCCAGCGTATAGCCCTAATCGTTGGCCTTCATTTTACCATGTTTCTATTGATGGCCTATTTCCGTTCTTGTCGCGGAATAACAAACCTCGCTGAAAGGTGGTTCAAGACCATAGAATGTCATGAATTTCACCTTAAACTCAACTTCTTGTAAGAAGACATTTCAAAAGCAGCTTTGCTTAAACATCTAAGTACATTTACGGCACGAAAAAGAATCTCAAGCCTGAAAGAAAAGGCCTCTGAGCAAAATTGTCGGCCGTTTCATGTCCTGAATTGAATGGGACGTTGATGACCCTACATGGTAAAGAGTGTCTGTAAATAAACTAAGGTTAGGTGTTCCCTAAGTTTGTTAAAACAAATCTGTATTAAATCTATATTGGAGAGATTCCGACATAGCCAATCTTTTGGTACTATTTCAAATGCGCTGTAATCTAGTGTATTTCTTGCTGTTGGCAACGACAGTAAGTCATCACCTTCCTCACCACTCGAACGCCATTTTTTTTCCTTCCTCTTCTGAAATCTGCTACAAATTAAATCGCTTTTTTTTAATTTTGGCGGATGGATTAATAGCTTCCGACAAACTTATATCTTTTCCTGATGACTTGTTATGCAACCTTATGTTTATCGGCTGTTTCACGCCCTAATTGAATGGGATGCTAATTACAGCGTCCTTAAATAAAACAAAATTGTTGAAAAGTACTCAAATTTACACACTAAACAGTGTGTAAATTACACAGTGGAGGGAATGTAGAGGGTAGCTAGTAATTTCATTCTAGAAAAGAGGGTGGTATGTGCAAAAGTTGGAAACAGCCGTTTTAAATATGGAAATTTATGGATTTAATCTTTACTTTTCAAAATTCGAAATGTTAATAATATGTTAATTTTATCATATTAAGCATAAGAAAATGCAAAGTTCTGCTTGGAGCCTTTATTAAATCTGTACCAAATTTTATAATTTTCTTTAAAACAATTAGTGTCCCTAAACGGTAGCGAAATATCGAAAATGGTTAGGTCTGGGAAAGACGAAATATTCCATTTCGTAATAATAATAATAATAATAATAATAATAATAATAATAATAATAAAAGCGAAGCATTTTACTTTATTTTTAAATTGATTTTTAAAGGCCCGTTGCTATGGCTTCATAATGGAAGTGAATCGAATGAATAGGCTTCCAGCACCGTGGTTCAACGTCTTCTCCCTGCTGGCGTGGAAATAATGCAGAAAGTCTAGGTCGACAACAAAAGTTGCTTGAGCGAGAGGGTGTGAGAAGTGCGCATGGCAGAAGGAAAAAAAGTGTATATATAGAATAAAAACTCGCGAAGTCGCTATTCTTAAAGAGCTCTTCAAGTGGCAATTCTTCTCTACAGCTTTTTCTCAGTCTCTTGTAGTTATTGTCACTGTCTCGTAAAGTGGAACTTCTTAGAATGTTACCAGACTCTGTCCGGCACCATTTGCTGTGATCCCAGTCTCAAACTCGCACTTGCAAAATATTCTCTCTCTCTCTCTCTCTCTCTCTCTCTCTCTCTCTCTCTCTCTCTCTATATATATATATATATATATATATATATAGAACGCTTAAGTTAAACTTAGTTACTATTTAATGTTAACATTTCAGCCCTCATTAAACACTCAACTGGCAACAAATATTTTAAACGTGTTCACATTCACTAAATTACAAACAGAAATGTCAAAGTACAATATGCTATGAGATTCTCACCCCAGTATTTCTGGATGATATTTAATATCTCACCCAGAGAGGTTTACCCTAAGGTCACATGGCCATGTACTCTCCCAAATGAATAGAAAGAGATATTAGTTAATATTTTCTTCGGTCCTTTTTTTAGACATCACTATGTAACGTTACTGGAATGTTTGACGAAAACTGCGCAACGTAGGGATGGTTACAGTTATCTTGCGGTCAACCCCTCTGCTCCCAACTTGCCTACAGAGTATTAAACGGAGCAGTTTGGTTAAGGAAACTTTATGGGCTCAATGGTCGCAATGAATTTGTGATCGCACAACGGCAAAAGGCCTCACTTTACTATTACCTGCCATAATACGGAAAAAACCTGCCTCCGGCTGACCTAACCAGCTCGGAGTGTTACAAGAGCTAACAAATACATACCGTTAAGGGAACATCATTTGCCGTTTTCATGGCCTTTCTTAGTTTCTGAATGTTTGTGAAGTAACTGGTGTGGAAAATATAGTCTACTGTAATATCTTGCATCGTGGAGTAAAATCTTATTTCCAATCTCTGTGTAATAAACGCATGCGTTAATACAGTGACCTGTAGTTTCGTTTGAACTGTCACGTGAATAAACACCGTGGAATTCGCTCAAAGGAAACACAGGAATATTGAGCTTCTCTACAGAAATTAGACGTAAATGTTTTAATGCCCACTTAAATTCTGTGACTTCGTCCATGAATCCTATAATCCAGATAAAATGGTTTTAAGAAAACAGCATTTAAAGTTAACAGAATTACACGATCCTATGGGAAGATGTGCATTATCTCCTTATATTGTGGAAATCTATACTGATTATAGGAATCGTAGTTGAAAGATTAGATACAAAATAAATATATTGTGTTATCTGAAACGTTTACAAATTCAGGTTTAAGAGATTCATGCAAGGTGCTACAGAATTTAATTATCACTTATTAGATGCCAGTTTCCAAAACAATTTCTGTTTACAAATCTGACAAAAAACTAAAATATTTCTCAGTTTAGTTGCTAAAAATGAATAGATAAGTTGGCAAAACTTTCGGGCTATGCTCTTTTAAATCATCACGAAGCACCGCTAGTTAGAACTGTGTATTCAAATGCGAACGTACGAACTAACACTTTCCGCGAGGCTAGATCTGCAATAGTGACAGAAATATCAATTCTGTGCGTCAAAGCCATTAATCGAATCACCCATGTACTCGCTTAATTCCACATCACTTGACAGACATTAAAACATAACATCATGTTTGGAGCGAGGAAATGCTTAAAAAGTTTAACTAACGATGGTCAAATTCTGTTTCTGTCATCTGAACAGGTGACGAAATAAGAATTTACTTATGGGCCAAAAGTTTAAACGCCTAAAAATCTAAAACGAAGACATGTCAAGAAAATTTAAAGAGACTGAATGTGGCAAGAACATGTTACACCATTTTTTTTCGCTGTGCCGTCTTGTCATGCTTAATCCATATTTACTACCAAGTGGCACAAAACTGCGGAACAGATAGTATACGTTTCGGTCACTTCTTAACGACTCGTTCTGGCTAAACTGCTGATTTGTCACAATCCAAACTCTTCGTATTCTTAACTATCGGGGGGGGGGGGGGGGGGAGCGCGATCCCTTTAACACTGCTAAACCATAAATCGGTGTCTGCAGCGTTTGTAGAAAAGTGTGTACCTTGTTTTATGTAGGAGGGAACCTTTAATGAGGCCGAAAGCAGAAATGATTTTCTTTTTGTCATACATATCAATTCGGCAGCAGTAAATATGCGGTGACAAGTAACGGGTTCGCCCCCAACCCAGCAGTTCTTCCTTTGTACTTTGCAGATGTATTTGGCAATATATCATAGCTCCCAAACTACATTTCTGTAAAAGCAGTGATTTGTTAGCAACTCTTCTCTGCCAACTTCCAACAATTGAGGACGTTTGAAAATAACAATGATTAAATTCATAAAACCCTACTGAGACACAGGGCCTATAAAACAGACTTATGTGCAATCACCTCTTTGAAAATCACTTTGAAGCGACTGAGGAACGCCGATATGTATCATTTGTTGAAAAATCCCAGTCAGAAGACGAACTGGGGAAGATTCCTTGGTGTAATCTCAAGAACTACGATATTTAGAAACATTGCTACTTTGTCTTAAAACCGAAAACGTGCATTCATTCAACAAGATATAACAGGCTAAAAATGATAAATTAAATGGAATTTTAACTCATTTTCATGCAATCCATATATGGCAACAGTTCTGAAAGAGTGATTTTAAATAATGAAGAAGCGAAAAAAACTTTTCTGCAGGTTTAATTTTTTCCGTAGAAGAATTTCAACTGTATACTTCTATAGAATTTGACAGACACATTCGTGTAAGTTATAAAAAATAATGGGCTGCGTTTTCAGAAGATTTTATTCTGATCTGCAACCAAATAAAACACATAGTTATGGCAAAAACATTTTGTTCCACACTATCGAAATTTACTGGACTCCAAACTGAAAACAGTGCAGAAAATGAAACTTCATACTTCAGTAGGTATTTTCCACACTACATGATTACAACTATATAGCATGAAAAATCTAATATTGGAATAATCCAGATAGTAAATGGATAATAGGTAATACTGTTATACACATACAAATATAGGATTTAAAAACCATCAAACTACACTTTTACAAACATAAATGCTTACGAGATTCAGTTTTGGAAAAACAGTTTGTCCTACACTATGTCGTTGATGACATTCAGGTCATCAGTATCCCATTCAATTCAGGGCGTGAAACTGCCGATAAATTTTCTCAGAGGTCTCTTCTTGAGGTTCCTTTACGTGCCGTAAATCTACAACACGGGACCCACGGCTTTACTTCCTTTCCGAAAGAAGCATACTTAGAATTTTTAGGCCCGAAAAAATCCATTGACCCTGGCCGGGATTGGACTTGCGATCTTGGGTTTACAACGCAAGTATGGTTACCACCAGGACGGACTACACTATGTCGAAATGTCCTATGTTCCAAACAATGCAGAAAACGAAACTTTGTGCTTTAGTGCGTATTTTTCACACTACATATTTACGAATATATACTATGAGAAATCTAATAATGGAATAATCCACATAGTAAATGGATAACAGTGAACAATGCAATGATATAAACATACAAATTACAAATTTTATATCGCATATAAAAGCCTGAATATGTATAAACACAAATGCTTACGAAATTCAAAAAGCATTCCTTTTTGAGTATCACGTGGAAAAAAAATATTCACTTGAGCAAAATATTTTATTATACTTTATTCTAGATTGAAACCCTGGGGATTTTTATTTCAATATTTTGGTACCTACCAACATTTCTTACCATAGAACCTTGTTTTGTTTTTACCACTACCTACACGACAATAATGGACTTCTATGGTGTATTATTTACTGATCAGGATAAAATTACACACTTTTCTTCAAGGCAAAATAATTTAGTATGTAATTTTATCCTCAAAGGCCCCTGTAATTTATTTCAATCTATGAAAGATATTCTCTTTGTTTTGGCATATAGTAAAAGTAAATAAATATTCTTTATGAAATATAATTAATAATTATTTGCGGAATTGTAAAAAGCATTAAAAAAATTTAACGGGCAATCTATAGTCATTGTTGCACTGTTGTATAACTGATCAAAATAATCATAATGGAAATTAAGTTAAACATTCTGAAATAGAACGGACGTGAAAATGGATAAGTTCTTAAATAAAAGTACTCTCCCCATATTCCCCCTAGGAGTCCCGACCCACAGTTTGAGAACCGCTGCCTGAAGCATCTAACTTCTGAAACGTACAGTGATCCCCAGGTAAGACTTCGGCTCAGAGCAACTTATTCACGCAATACATAAAGGTTTTGGCAGATTTAAAAACGTTAAAAAGGTAAATGAGGTTGAAGAGAAGCTTTGATTTGGACTCAATGCCAATAAGCAGAAAATTAGATATGAGCTGGCAGACTCATACTTACATATGTTTATAAAAAAACAGAATAGGTGAAACGACATAAAATTACTTTTTAACTATAAATAACAGATTTTCAATACAGTAATGCTAGAACAGTGATTTACTTTGTTAAAGTAATTTTTAGTGTAGTTCTGCATTTTATTTTTGAGTATTTATAACACATGATGTTCAATTAATTGTGGTATGTCATTTTCCCATCAGTTCAGAGGAAAATAAATTTTGATTTACGTTAAACCTTGAACTTCTCTCTGCTTGTTGGTTTATTTTAGTTAAGTGAGTAAGTAATATGTGTATAGCACAAGAAACACTAGTTTCAGTATCTATAACATAAATGTAACTGTGTGAATCTATTTTAAAGTATGTCTTTTAGGCACAATTCCACTATAATATATATTTTATCAAATATGTGGAACAACATATATTACACAAATACTATGAAAATGCTTCTTAACAGCAAGACAATGCATCACTTGTGTAGTAGTTGCGTATAGTATTATGGGTTCCTCAAACTTCCAATACAATAGCGGAGAGCAAACAACGATACAAACTCTGTGGTCAGTTCCCCTTTAATAGATGAGCCCAATAAACGCGTCTTGGTGTGGATATAGCTGAAGCATTTCTATATGGACATAAACAGATGGTGCAAGTTGCAGCACATGGTTCCTTTGTGACGTCTGTCAACAGATGTTCAATAACATTCGCCTTTGCCGCGCTTCACTGCCACTGAAGGAAATTAGTTGAGCAGGTGGCGTTTTACACTCCATGGGACACACACACTTGTTAAAGTGATTCACAAAAACACATGAAAACTACAAGAGTATTATTGTCTCATCTCCTTAGTTTCGATTCCTGAAAGTGCTAAACTTTGTAATCTTCGAATACATTTGCATATAATCTAAGCATTCAATATTTTCAAATGCCCTGGTCCTATCACTCTCGCTGCTACAGTTTCCCCTAGGCTGCATCTACAAACATACGTGCGCCGAAATTTCCAGTGGATTTAACAAAAATATTCAATAACAGCCCGCTGACGAAACAAAATACGGTTGTTGCCCTATTAGTCTCATGATGCAAGAAGCTATTGACGACTTAGATCACTCAAAGATGCCACAAGAGATGAGGGAACAACTCATTCTTTTGCAGTTGCAAATTTGTCTACAAAAATATTGCTTCTTATTCTTTATCTTCGTATAGTACTATACATTTTAGGTGGTACGCCTGCCCTTACTCGCCCATGCTAATTTTCCATTTATCAGGCGCACTTTTCTCAAAACTGTATTGAGATAATAAATTCAAAATTTTACCATTTGTAACTTGTACCCTTATTTATAATAATAAACCGCCACGGGTAGCCGAGGTCGTTAAGGCGCGGACTCGGGAGCGGGATGTCTGGGTTCGAATACCGCCAGGACCGTCCTCCCTGACTGAGGTTTTCTCCAGGTTTTCCTCAGTCCTCATAAATGGCAAATGCCGGGGAGGTACCTAAACTTAGGCCTGGAACGATTCCTTCCTTAAAAATAAACCCTTTCCCAATATATCATTTCATCTCATGTATCATCAGTGTCCATCGCCTATGGTGTAGCAAAAACGGGCGTTAAACACTATTCATGCTATTCATTCATTATAATAATAATGAATTATAATGAAAAAATAATATTCTGAAATTTTAATTGGTTGCCAAGATATAATTTTATAAGAATATATATTCTAAATATTATCATGAAATTAGCTGCATTTGAAATCTATATAAGTTACAAAAATGTTCTTATTTTTGTAGTTCTTTACCATGGGAACATGCTGTAGAACTTTCATTAAAATATATTTAATAGTGTTAGAGGAATATACACCAGAGGACATAAAGATGTCCAACTGAGAAAAATGGCGTTAAAGTTTATGATTGAACTCTTACCTTGTGAACACATTCTTTTACTGCATGTTCTACTGACTCTAGAATGATTTTATGATACTTAGAATATGTTTTGCGTGGATTCATAACGGAACAAAATGTACTGCTAGAACCTTTGCCCGCATATCTCGTACCCTATTCCATTTCGACGTTACACTTACTGTAAATTATGCTGAGAGAAGCAGCCAGATAAACTCTTTTATAAATGTGTCATACAACTGACAGGGTACTGTCCTCTTTACACATTGAAAATTGGCAATGCTTCACTCAAAATATTTACAGTTACATTTACTGATCTTTGATTATTAGAATTATTACAAAATGACTCACTAGTATTGTCAAATAAATTTGTACAGCTCTTCAATTTATAGATAAACTAGGTAGGGTACATTTTTCACTTACTTTATTAGATGCACCTTGATGTGTAGAACTAGGGCTAATAAGATATAACCTCACTAATATTTCTAATATTCTTGAAACCAGTATGGTAATTTCCAGTGTACCTTATCAAACTTCTTTATGCGACACGTATTTCCAAAAATGCTCCCAAAATGATGAGAAACAGTAAAGAAGAAAAAAGCAACAGAACGTAGCACAGCTCTTCACTTCACAATAAACAAAAGACAGAACCTAAACAAGTTTTACCGCTAACAGCCGAATGCACCAACCTTCAGTTGTTAGCCAGTACTACCAATAGTAAAAATGAAACATTTCCTTTCAAAATTGGGTGCTGTTAGAAAGAGAAGCCTGATCATTCTCTTGACATTCCAACTGCATGAAAGAGAGCACAGAAGGGGGTGTGGCTACTACATGTCGCAATCTTACAAATTATTAATTTGGAGCATTAAATACTCGAATTTAGATTACATTTTTCCTTATGATATTTATAAGATATAACAAAAAAAAAAAAAAATAAAAACCTCGATTTCATCTAGCTTACTTCCCTTAAGGACGCATTTAACATTTCTGGTTATTAACGTCCCATTCAATTCAGGGCGTAAAGCAGTCGCTAAATTTTGCTCAGAGGCAAATCTATGACACAGAGCCTTTCCGAAGGAATCTTATGGGTTTTTACAGGTCATCTACCCTGACCAGTTTTGAATCAGTGACCTTGGGTCTATGAGGTAGGTATGGTTTGCACTAGACCACCAGGACCGACAGTTTATGCATCACGAAATGGAAACCTGACTATGGTCTATGCTTTTTATTAAGGACTAAAAGGACACTTAGGCAGAGAGGCCCAGCTTAAATAGTACTTAACAGGATAATGCTGTTAGGGACCAGTAGTCAGTATTTTACCGAGCATTTAGGTTTCGTGTCGCCAACCCTAAACTATAGCCATTGTGCTGAACATCTCCCAATGTTCTGCAAAGAAAATGTTTTATTTTAATATCAGCTAAAATTAAGGATTCGTTGTGAACAGTGCCTTTGTTTGGGGGGGGGGGGTAATTAAGCTAACTTCGCTATTGGTACCACAGCTTTTTTCACTGTGAATGATGCACATGTTCCTAACGATATCGGAGAAAAGTATCAGCGAAAGAGAAAATTTATTCCATACGTCACATATAGAGCTTTATGCTAGTAATTTCCCCAATATCTAAAAACTCTTGCGATGGTTCCTCGATATTCTTAGCTTTGGAAACCGTATCGATTTCTTACGTACTTCAGACATTGAATAAGAAAGAGAGATGGCAGCATTAAAAGTAAGAAAAGCAGGAAAGAATGGTGAAAAACAGATATATAACCGCAAAAACAAAAACTAAAATTCCTTGGAATCCTATTCCGCTTACTTGGTACTGACTTCATCATCTTTAGGCTGATGGAAAACGGATGGAGACGCACAAAATAAGAGAAAGGCAAAGAGGAATGCGATGATTGAAACGCGCAGTTAGAATTCGGCACTGCCCTAGAAAAGAATGTGGCAAATCAAAATGCAATATGCGGCGTCCGAAACCTTCAAAACATTTCAATTTATTTTCCTTTTCCGTTCCGAATTGGACTCTGCAGCCAGTCTTCGTTTTTATGTAACATTTATCCCAAACCTTGATATGCTAACGCAAATAGTACGGCGCAAAGCAGTAGGAAGGCAATAATGAAATAACTAAAATATAATATATATATAAAATATAATATATATTGCATTTGTGGTTATACTAATTTACCTCAGACAAATTATATGGTAAGTTTTAAGGTTTTTAAGCAATAACGGAAAGGGATTTAATTATAAGGGAACTGCTTCGTTTGAACCAGACACATTTCGATGAAAGTTTATACTATGATCAATTATTACACTTTAAATGTAGGGTCTTTTTTTGGGTAGCTTTATAATTATTTGTTGAAAAAATAAGTTAACGATTAGGGGCGGAACGCTGATATTTTAAGGAAGTCCGTGATTATTTATTTATTTGCTTATTCTTTGTCAGAGCTAAGGTCATTAGGCCTTCCCTTCGGCTCCAACAATGTAATAGCAATTACACCAAGTTTCAGTGACAACACCACAACTATAATATAAACAGGAATAGGAAAATACTCATACACATATATACCTAGGTAAAAAATTAAAGAGGATAAATTAACAAACATGAATAATGAAAAATAATGCGACAAAAATAATAAAACAATAAATGATTGTATAGATATAATAGTAAAACAATTACAACTCGCACACATAAAAACTTACGTAAATCATGAAAAATAAATCAACAAAATTACTGGTAAAACACATAGAATGAAGGTTACTGTGTAGGTAATAGGAAAAGTAATATAATAATAATAATAATAATAATAATAATAATAATAATAATAATAATAACCTTATATTTGACCACAAATTCTACACCAAATACAGCATGTAAATATGAATTTTGTAACATATAGAATCTACGTGTAAGGTAATTAACTACAGGTATTGCAGAACGCTTGCCGTTTTGCATCTTGGTAGTTGGACATGATACAACCGGCCATGCCTTTTCCGTCTTGCGCTAATAGTTAAATTTTCGTATCATAAATAGGGATTTCTTCTACATAATTAGGATTCAGAACCCTGATGGCGAGTGTTGTGAGTGTTCACAGTACCGTTTTGGCGGAGCCAGCCTCGTTTGAAAATAAAACACGAGCTGTAGTCGCTTAATCCTTCAGTCGCTGATGAAAGAAACCACTCACATAATACACACGTGCTACGGGATCCGTGTCGTAGACAATGAACTCGTGTGCACTTGTTTTAACAATTTTGTTATTGTAAGTGTAGAAGACAAGAACCCCAACTTGTGCTATTTTCGGTAGTGCTTTTGTTGGCGAACACTCAAGATTTGCGCCAATTAAAAACTTTAAGTCTTCAGGTGTGATTCTTGTTTTGTTCTGAACGAGTGGTTAAATACCACTCATAATTCATAAGATGTGAATTGTTACTACGCAAGGAGACAATAGTCCGGGAACTTCGAAATAAATTCCTCACAAACGAGACGAGCTACTTCGTATGTCCAACAACATTTATATATAAAAATACGTTGCTCTAAAGTTTTTTCGAACGAATGTAACTGGTGACTGCTCGGAAGTGCAATAGCAGAAGGCAAACGGGCAGGTGCCGCGAATGGGGAGGGGATCCGGCCTTAGCCGAGACAGAAAATCCCTTGAAAGCAGTGAGGACATATTCTGGAATTCAGGTATTATTTGTAATCGCATTAGAAAAGTTCTTATGAAATGGTCCTAAAGTTTGGCATCTGTGATGTCCTGTAAGGAGAAAGGGTTATGGTGAAAGATGAGTAAAGTGATGTTAGGTACAATGTAATGAGAGTACGTGCCGGGTTTTAATGAGTGCGTTGAGGTGATGAAAATGAGAAAATGTATAGCAATATCTGAAAAGTCGTGTAAGAAAATGAATGTTTCCTGGGTATTTCAGGCGGAACCAGAGAGCATACAAGATAGAGTGATCGAGCAGACATACATCGCACTAGACAGTTAGATGAACGTACAGGGGTATAACTAATAAAGCAACCGTTTGGAGAAAAAAAAGTATGGTGAAAACCACTTTCGCAATGATTATTTTTAATATGTTAACGGGCTAGAATTAGATATAAGCTTGCAAACAAAGAGGAGCCAGATGTTGATAAGCAACAGTTTGCGACCATTAATTAAATTATGATGGGGGATATACTACAACGTATTGCATGAAGACGTGTACACATTAGATTTCACTAATGAAAATTAAATTTCAGGGGAACTGTAGTAATATTAATATAGCTTAGGTTGCAAAAACCGTCATAAAATTTATTGGAGTTGGGTAGTTACCTATCATCTCCACAGAAACGCCCTGAAACACTTGATGTTTTACAGCGCTATGACGCAAGCAACACCTGGCAAATATTAAACTTCAGGGGTGATGACTATACACACAAAGTCTTAAAAAAATTACATCTTCATACCTTTATATTGTTTAGTATTAAATCGATGCATAGAGAATTTGAATTATCGCCTTAAATGTCATTGTCACTAGAGCAAACCTCCTGGCAGATATTTCACAGACCATCAAATCGTGTGGGACGCATAGAAGCAAAGCCTTGTTTCAGCAGACCAAACCCGCATACATTCATGGGATGATTCAATGGGATTTATTTTTTAAATGTTTTGACATTGCCATCCGTTTCCGCAAATTTCCGACGTAAGTAGGCAAGGAATGATCTGGCATTGTGACTGGATGCCATATCCATGTGAATTCAAACTGGGGCGTCCTCAGCATACAGCAGAAGAATCTGTTCATCCAAAATTGTAACCATGGCGTTCTCTTGGAAGTAGGTTAAAGTAGGAAAGTAGTTGGAAGTAGGAAGTAGGAAATTTGTTATTAGTAAAAAAGCTGTGAGTCCTGAGTTGCCCCTGTGCGCAGTAACCTGCAATCGCCATGAGCCCCTTGGAAAATTGTTGTTAGTTTTTTCGAATGAATTTGGAGTACTGCTTTTGGCCCACTGGATGGTAGTCAATTGCATGATATTGTATCATCTCGATAAATTCATGCTTTATCCACAAACCACTTGTTGCCACTTTTCACCTGCCAGGCGGTGTGCATACAATTTTCTGATGTTAGTGTAGCATTCTCTGATGTTCTGCCCTCTCAAGACAAACTGTGCGTTTATTGTTCCACTGCGGTTGGCAATACTTCTTTGTGTTGGTGGATGTTCTTGTGGCATTGCAGACCTCACCTTGGCCAATGCTCCTTTTGTTCGTGTTGGTTTGCAACCTTTTCTTGATAATATTTTGCAGACTTCGCCACAGAAGGAAACCCATTTTTTGCGTAGCTATTTTATATGGCTCATGAAGACTTACTTATGGAAGGAAGCTTCTCTTTACACCGTTTTACTATCATTGAAATACTGTAACCGGCGTCGTATGATCCAAAAGTGTACCCCTGTCACAAATCCGCAATTGAAGCCATCACTGGCTAACTATTAAAAACAGTGCCGAACTTAAGTGGGGGCAAACCTGCGTATAAATTAAAGTTATTTTAGTATTAAAAAATTTCAATCGGTGTTGCAGATCGAGATGTGCGAAATTCTGGTGGCCGTATCGAGTCGCGTCACTTGTGATAAATTGACTTACATTGAAATCGGCCGCAAGCAAACTGTATTTTTTGGAATGCTTGTATTACTTGGTGACAAAATGGTTATAGCAGTTAAATTCAGGATGACTTAATTGATAACTCTATCATGTCTCATCGAGTTCAGACTGGTTCAAACGAAACAGTTGCCTTATCCAAAAAATTGGCACAAGATGAGATGAGAAGATCCTGTAGTGTAATGTCATAGTTACAAAGGAACCGCCTTTTCTCTTGCTGCACAGCTCCAAGCGGCACTGTTATCGCCTTTTAGCGACTGAGGGCAAACTACCAATCCATTCTACTAAGTCCTGAATCGGGACTGAAGGTTTAAGTCAAGACGGCGCTTGGAGTTCTGCACGAAATGTGAATGCACCTGTTGCTATTAACAAAAAAAATTTAATATTAAAACCTCCGAAAACCCCCGATTTTGTCCCCCCCCCCACAGGTGCTGTAGCCACTGGGATATCGATACGGCATTCTCAATAAGCTTTTCCCTGTACTGAACTTCCGGTCCAGCACGTCCACAGCGTGAATCACCGCTTTTGTACCTTTACCCCCTCCCTCACTTCCTAAAGGTAAACGCAATTTTCCACACCGCTGAACGTACTATAAATGGCCTTTCCTTCGTCGCTCAGAACTCATACTACAAACAAGGTGCTTAAGCTTTACAAATCTACCACGGGCAGGAATTCTTTTGCAAGAGCACTTGACTTGCTCGCCGCTATCCAAGACATTCCCGTCATCAGTGCGCCCTTAGCGGCGAATTACGAAGCACATCCATCACCCTGTCTCAGCGACGGGGAGGATCTGACATGTAAACGCCGTGTATGTTTAGCGCATAATAAAACACTAAGGGAAGGCGAAACAAGATCAATGTTGCTTCAGCTGTCGGTCTTACGTAAAGGTAGAGTGGAGAATTATTAGCTCTGACTGCAGGATAGACTGAGCAAAGATAAAACAACGGAGAGTTACTGAAATCTTCCACTATTCCTTCCCTGGAAAAGAAGAGAGCACTGCAGCTTGACTACTATTCACATTATCTCTTCCTTATACTGACTGGTAATTATAAGATGAAATTAAGTGTAGGTTTCAGAATAGGCCGTATTCTGAATAAATTAATATCGTGAAGGAAATCTAAATTCCACATTAATATAGCTCCTTAGGGCTTAAGAAAGATTTTCAACCAGTGCAGTGTACAAATTTAACAACAAATCTGAATTGCTGTCTTCAGAAGTGATTACCCAAAAAGGAAAAGATAATTGCCTGATGGGCAATGCAATCTGCAGAATATGGCAGCACTAGTCTATTTCGATCAAGATTTATGGTCGCGAGCCACCTTCGCTGTATGTGGTTTTGCATTGTCATGCAAAAAAAAAAAAAGTATTTTTGCGATTTACGCGTGCAAGATGCTTAGCCTTCAGCTGGTTAGGGTACACATTGGTTTTTTATTGTTTGACGGGCTGGCAGCAGTTCGATACATGGTATCTATCAAACCAGAGTACAACCTTCTTTGGGTGCAGTGGTGGTTTCGGTTGTTTGGGAATAGATTTATGGGGCGCCAATCAGTGAAAACGGTTGTTATTTAAAAGTTATAATGGGGTGCATTTTTTTCTTAAATAGCGTTTAACGCCCGATTGAAATATTGAGGTAAGGCAGGCTGTGGACTCTGATGATGAGATGAAATAATAAACTTGGGGGAAAAAAATAATGGAGGGAAACGTTTCAGCCCTACGTTTTAGGGTACCGACCCGGCATTTGCCATTTATGAGGACTGAAGAAAACCAGTCATGGAGGATTGTCCTGGTGGGAATCAACTTCAGATATCCCGCTCAAGATTCCGCGTCTTAAGGACTTTTCGATGAGGGTGTAAAACCTAAAATGTAATTAATATTCGTTTTAAATTTCCCCTTCAATATCTAAATTGACGGTTTTTAAGTGAAATTTAAATAGGTAATACGGGAAACAGTTTATTTACGGTTATTATATTACAGACACTAAACATTGCCAGTAGCCCGCAACTAGTAACGAACTCGCAAAACATGAAAACAGCCGCCGCACACATGGTCAATGCTTTTATGGTTCTTCCAAGCGATTTGGAGAAGTTTACTGTGAATACCGAGACAAATGACATGCCTTCCATTGTTAAGGAAGGCACAATCCTAAATGTATTTAAACAATTGACTGTTGCAAGCTCCTCAGTTTTAGATCGCTTTGATCACTTCAAAGGGGAAAGAGATCCGTGCAAGAGGAGCACCTTTCTGCATCATATCCATGGAACAGGAACCCGATCAATGCCTGGGAAATTGAAAAATTTAACTACCTCAATATACAAGACGAAAACCCTGACTATCAAGTACGGGGGTTGCAGTACTGGGACTCAAGCACCTTGACTTCACCTTCCTCACAGTCCCATTCTCGCGCCTAACGTGTAGCAGCTCATTTTAACTTTTATACTGCTGAATACAAAAGCTGGATATTAGCTGTAAAAATCTCTAGAGGTGTCACAGGACATGTTTAGATTTTTTGTTTTCGTCTGTGTATTTATGGACTACCTATGTACAATCCACGATGAGGAAAGCAGTGACTTTAACTTAATTAGGGAAAACTTTTGTTCCTTCAGCGTGCTTGTCAAATGCGCAACTCACACTTAATCAAACTCTGTCGGCTGGTTTCCTTGCTTTAAATTAATTAAATTTCGCAGGCTCGGCAGGAATTCAACTAAAGGGACGACTACAGACGTCCCTACAGAGCCATTCGGTGGTTGCCGGTGTTTATTATCTATGCTCTGAATATAAAGCTTAAATGCAATCAACAAACCGATCTGAGAACTGAAAAACTGACGTATTAAATGATGGAAATCTTTCGTGTCTCGAATGTTACAAAAAATTTTAAAAAACAAAATTTGACACAGAGTGTTATCTGCGTGCATTAAATTGGTTTTGCTCGTACCGTAACTTCATTTGCTATGACCGCGGTTCGCAGCTGCAGAATGGCGTTTATGATAGAAATTCGGCCTCTCCCATGCGTTTCCACAACTTTCTCCAATTCTTCCCTAATTTCATCTCCAAGTTCATTTTAAATTAACACGTTACTGCAATTCCGGCGAAAATGAAGTAATCTGTCGGTTCTGACCATCTAATTCTTCTTCTAATTCTTAATTAACAATACAATCTTGCACACGCTGGGATATGTAACTAGCGTTTTGGACTATGCTTCCGAAGCGATAGGAATTCTCCCACGAAACCTGATAGTGTATCTGTTTGAAAGATGGGGTTTGTGGTGCCTTATTGTTGATTCATCCTTATACAATAAAACGCAACGAGCTATGACCAAAAACTTTAATGTTAAAGTGAGACTACATTGACGTTTCTGGCTGAAATGAGAGCTATTTGTGTTATTTTTTTTACAAGGTGGCTTGCGAGAATGTATATAGACTCCTAGTCATCAATACGAACATTCTTCGCAAGCAAGGCGGTCTTGCTTTAATAGTTACGCAATTATCTCATGCGTTGAACTATTTTGTTGTTTTAAGTATGTAAGTAAAATAAGCCATGAATAACTTCGTCGTTTTTCAATACAATTCCAATTCACATCAAAGATTTTTTCACTTAAAAATTCCATTGGGGCATTTATCAACTCATTGTCCTTCTCCAAAACATGTCTTCAGTTTAGAGTTTTAGTCACGGTCTTTAGATCTGCCCTGTAGAACGAGACATCCACAGTCATTTGCAGCAATGTCCATGTGCGCTCGAACCATATCATGAAGCAGGCGAATACAGTGACTCGGTATATCTATTCTGCTTTATGGACCCGAGCACTTTTTGTAGAAGTGAAGGATAGCATAATTAATTTATTGTATTATTTCTTTCCTTTAACTTGCTTAATAAACTTCCCTGCTACCCAAAAGAGTCTGGTATTATCTTTTGAAATGAGTGATACTGGATTTTCTCAGCGGTGCTTCCCAATTCACGAATTCGTTTTGGGAAAATATTACAATGAAAATCCATGGTTTCTGCCCCGTTTCAATGCTTCTTTCTTACTGTAGCGGCAAAACTCGAAAATAATGCAGGAACAGGTCATGCGATTCTTCAGAACTGCAGAAATAATATGGACACACATCTGTCCTGACCTACGATATCAGACACATTTTCGTGATATTATTCAAAAGACAGTAGTGACAGAAAACGTAAAATCTGCCATTTCTTTTAGCTGCAATCATTTGCTATTGAGAAGTTTGTCTAAAAGGAGAGCCTTTCTTCAGTCATCAATTGTACAGGTCAAATCTAACGATCACCTTCATTCGCTGTTTTATAGCACTTGAAGAAATTCCTTCTTTGTTGATCTTTACAACAGAGCGGAACTAAATTTTAAAATTGCGTGCAAAGAGTGTCCAATTCATTAGCCTCCAGCTAATGGCGTGCGTAGGGCTTACACATTGACGCGCGAACGTGCCGAAAATGGTGCTATCTATGCAAGCGTTTTATAACTGATGTGAATGTTGCATATTTGAAGCAAACATCTCTCAGGTGAAGGTTTTAAGAACCATATTCACTTCAATAATAATTTCCTTATGGAGTAATAAATCAGGTGTATCAAACACAGAAACTGGGCAGTAGCAAGCAGTGAAGCCGATGGAGGAGTGGGGAGTCCGGTGAGTGATCTACACGATTGCACACGAAGATAGTCGAAGTATCAATCGATACATGCCCCGGTCTGAACTTTTACTGATGTCAGAAAGTGCTATATTGCAGTTGAATATACACAACATAGCTGCAAAAATGTAATGCAATCAAATGTAGTAATTAGCAACGCAACGTAACACGGAAATATAACTGCAGCTCCAAGACAAGGTAACAGGAGGAAGCATGGCCGTTTTTGGCGCGTTTGAGACCACTGTTATTAATGTTACCTCCTTTAATGCATCGCGAAGGAATTAATAAATCTAATAGGCGGGCCAAGGCCATCTGCCCAGCTTCGTTTGCTACGCATGGTTACCCCAATCCTATTACTGTTTCCTCTGAACTGTAAAACACATGGCAGTTCGGATTAGACCAGTGGCTTGGAATGTGCCCACAAGATCAGCGCTGGAAGAAAGCACGCATGGAGCGGAAAATTCCGTAACCTTGAACAGCCCATTATGAGTGAAAAAATTATAACTGAACCTGAATGCTAAAGCTTTCGTTCTTCTAAATGAAAAAAATGAACTAAATGTGCGAAATGTCTCTATCCCTAAATCCTGTGATAAAGCAGCAGTTAACGTCAGGTCTGTTCAAAAGCATTGTTTTCTTCTCATCTTGTAAGAAAAATATGCTACCTGCAGCTTTAAAGAGCAAGCCTGGAAACAAAATAATATTTTCTGTTTTTGCGGCATTAGAAATGAATTACATGAGAGGAATCATGTAAAATATGTAGGTGACATAAATTAATGAAAAAGTATAAATAGTGATGGAAGTAAGTAAATCCAAAGTAGAGCTATATAACTTACACATTAAGTTTAATTTACTGCGCAAGCGTCAAATAAAATCCCAATCATGTTCCAATCTCTTGCAGAAATGAGTGTCAAAACATGTATCACCCATTAGCTAGAGTTCAAAATTGGCATTTTACGACTACTAATAATGAGGTGACAAGTGTGAGATTCTGATAAAACAGACGTGTGCCAATTAATGCTTAGATAATTTCCGGACAGATTTCTTATACCTATGCTACAAATCTATTCCAGTATTAGTTACTCCACAGGAGTCAGTCAATGCAACTGATATTTTTTCAAATAACAGGCATGGCAGTGTAATACTTTTCTCATTCCTTCAAGCAAAGCAACGTTTTCCACTTTATTGGACTTGCAATCTGCAAAAAAGACGCTGCCTCATCACATTAAAGCAAGCAACGTTTTTATTATGGGCAAAGGCAGAACATTCCTGAACAAGAGTTAGCGGCAGGCAGGCGCCCATCGACCGCCAAGTCCACTCATCCATTCACATCCGCTGAGACCCCGACTAATCTCCTTCGCATCACATTTTCAGAAATACAAACATACGCCACATTGAGTTTAATAAAAAATAAATGAAGGTATCCAGCAACAGGAATGTCTAGTGCGGCACTATTTCTGTAGGAAAGTTTTCATCTTAGTCCGACAAAGCTCAGTTTCTTAATGCAGAGATCACGATTCCTGAATTAAATATGTACATTCCTGCGCAAAGATATGAAAGTTGTCATTGTACATTTTTCCTTGCCTACAACTGATAATTTTAGTAAATACAATGTAGCTATCAGTGCTAAATATCGTATTTGGTGGAATTATGTAACCAGCTATTTTATGTACCGTATAAAATATGGGTAAATTTATTTGAAACTAAACAAGTTACGTAGCAGTAATTTATTTCGTTTAAAACGACATTTTATGTAAAGTGTTTTATTGTTTGACAACCTTAGACTTCTTTGTTAACATGTTTCAGTTTCAAATAAACAGGAAATGTGTATGGCAAGGAATTAAAAATATATATATATATATATATATATATATATATATTGTGGGAAGGTATAAATGCCGTTTGTTCTTATACTTTGTACGCCCTATGACGAGAGAGAGAGAAGAGAAGGTCATCTCTTGAACGCAAAATTCTTCTATGCCCTACTCGATACAGTTCGCGGTTCATAATGTAATTAGCAAAGCTGTGTAGACACTGCAGCAGTTGTGTCATTGGCATGCACTAAACACACTCTCTAGTGTATGTTCTGTTAGCTCTGTGGCAGAGTGTGCAGTGATGTCGTGGTTAAGAGCGCAGGTTCGTCTCCAGGAATGAAGCACCTTTTATTATTTTTTTTAATACACCATTGTAACATATTATGACAAATTAGTTGCGTAATTTGTTTCCCATACACAGCAAGCTTTAGCGTTAGCACATTACATGTATAATATTTGCTTTAGTATTTGTTCTATCTAATTGCAATTAACTGCACTTCGAAAAACGTAAAACATAACGGACATTTGCATTATACCGTAATGTTCAATTTAAGAATATACCAAAGTAGTCGAAATATTGCATCATGAGTGTTAATTTAAGTTTGTCCGGAAGAAAATATTCAAAAAGCATTCCTTGCATATGCCATTTATCTGTTTGTTACACTCAAAGCTATGATTCGTTTAGTTCCAGATTATTCAAATTGGGGAAGTATATAATAATAATAATAATAATAATAATAATAATAATAATGTTGCAAGGAATAATTGTTAGCTCATTTTTAACACTTGAGCTTACTTGACCTATTAGGCTAAGCAGATAACTATTATAGAAACGACGTTATAAACTATAAACTCATTTAGTATGTTGCATTTATCCTGTCTACCGTACAGTGCTGAAAAGTGTAAGGATTGACACTGATGACCCATCTGTGCCCGTTGTATGAATTTGAACAATATACGTATATTACTCAATATAATGTTGCGTATATATTCCCCACAGATGTTGCACATACAGCAGAGATAGATGGGGGAGGGGATTATGCTCCCGACTGACCCGCAAGGCAAAGCTCGGGGGAAAACTGTCTTCCTTTTTCAATACTACCCAATTTAATTCCCCTATCGGATCTGTTTGCGACCCGGAGGGCCGCGATTGTGAAATACGTATAATTTTGATATTACAATGATATTTATTTTTACCTGTGGCAGATATTAGAGTATAAAAGGTGGTTTTGAACAAGTTGAACTTTCTAATAATTCATCTATATTGTAGTACGTCTAGTCAACATAGGATAGCATTAAAATTATAAAAACATTTTTCAGTTATCTGGAAAAATAGTATATTAACTGCTTTGTCCCATAGTTGCCGGATACGAGAGATTTTACTATAGTGTGAATTCATCCTTTATTGTATTTCAAGTTAGCTGGCCTTGAAAAAAGCAAACTATCGAGTCTACCTGGTATTAACGCCTTATGCCATCTTCCCTTATGCCACTTTTGTGCTGTCTGCACCTTTAACCACAATATAATCGAAATATTGATCATCAAATGATGGTTCTTATCGGATTAGTCATTTCCATCAGAGCGCTCAATTGATGATTAAAAGAATTATCAGCACAAATCCTCAAACTAACGACGTAATTACGTGTGAAAAGAATTATTCATATGCGAAACTCACACATAATAATAGATGGCATCAACAACAATGAAGGTAATATTTTATATCAAACATATCAGAAACAAATTATCATACTTTACTGTCGTATGTTTGCGTTTTGCACTGCGATAGTCGCCGATGAGTCGAATTCCACTAGCGGTGTGCATGATTTATAACCTGTTGAAAATTTGCGAGCTATCGAGTGTATTTCAATGAAAATTGAATTTGTACACATTAGTTTAATTGACAGCACGCGCAGAGGAAGAGGGGGAGGTGGAAACGGACGATCTACTCTCTGAATAAATAACATGATCAAACAAATATATCAGTACTTACTTTGGCTTTACTTGATTTGCACTCTGTCACACATATAACAATTGAACAAAGAACGATGTAAAATATCAGCCTGCTTCTGATTTAAAAGATCGCGTTTATAGCTTCATTGAGCTTTAAGGTGTCATACTAGTCTTAGAAATTTCTCATGTTGCTGACTGATTATAAAAGTTAAAAAAAATAAACAACAAAAACGCTATGTTAATTACCTTTTAACTATGAGCTGATATTTTAGAGCAGACAGTACTTTCGAAGTCGCGATTCTTTATCTAATATCCTTCTCATATACTCTGCTGTTTCATCAGCATTTTATTTAAATTAAAATATTCTATGTATCCTAAGCTATAAATATGAATCTGCAACAAGCAGCAGTTCAGCATTTAAAACCGTTTGTAAGGTTAATAATGGCAAAGAGTGTAGACCGTGAGAGGCCCACATTGCGGAAAACAACCCGCGGCCTAAATGAGTTCGACACACCTGTTTTACAGCATGAAACCAGATTGCATCATCTGCAATTTCTCACAAAAAATAGTTGTAAAGCCCCAAAGTGGTGGTTGTTGTCATGGACAAATAATAAAAACGGGTCTTTCGGTGGGCATTTATTTCTCCATGGGCAATTCCAATGAAATAGAGATGTAATAAGAAGTAATGTATCTGATATTTCATCATTACTACGGCATCTCAGCCGGTGAGCAATAACATTTGTCATTGGAAAAGAATGAGGAAAACTTGGATAAAAGCTTAGTCAGGAAGGACAATCCTGGTGGAATTCGAACGAAACCACAGACCTCCCGTTCATGAGCCTGTACTGAAGCATGCTCTGCAAACTGTTCCAGTATAAAAATTATTTAAAACCAAATTAATAAAATATGTTTCTAAACACCTAACCACAGGATATTTATCGGACTCAAGAGAAAATGTTCCTTAAATGCCAACGTGCCATTTCTTAGCCATTATATCTGACAGTCATTTCCAAAGAAAACTTACAATGCTGACTTCCCCTAACAATTCGCACCTACAGCAAATTAGGTCAAGGTCTTTCATCTCTAATTGCATCATGCTAGAAAAGAAATGAAAAGTTGCTCGATTACATTTAAATGCTTGAGCTTGTCGACCTCATCAAGCGCTGAATTTACCGTCATACTGCTCAAGCTAGCACTGAGCCCTATGGCGCAGTGAATTATCCTATTGAAGCATGCTAAAATTATCCGGGTATGTTGTTGCCAGTTACTGTATCCAGCAGGGCTTATTAAAGCCCTAGGTACACGATATCCCCATTTGCAGCATGCTGAGCTGAACTCTGCCATTGGGATGCATTACTATCAGCACTGTGCAGGTGAAACTGTAGTTTGTCAATTTTTAAAACCATTTCCATATATCAGCGATCAGCAACTGTAGCTATGGGATTCAATATTATTAGCACAACTCAAATGGGGAAGGTTGCTGCAACGTTCTTAGCGAAATACTCCGCAATTACTACATGTATACGAAACCAATCGACTGGTGCTTTATAATAGTGTTGAACAATTGACACTAAAGGTGCTCACTTTGCAGCAACTCAAGTCCATGACACGGATATCTAAGCATGAAAATGATGGAAATAGACAACCAAAACGAGAAACCAAAATTGCAGATAAATGAGTTAATATCATTATAGAATTATTGCAATTGTTCACAGGCATTTTATTTAATACCCTTTGGCATTTTTTAAAGTAGCAAGTCTGAAGTACAATACTGTTAAGCTGCTATAGGCTAAAATGGGCAATTTTACGTCTATAGGAATACTCGCTTTTGTAAAGACTCCATGAAATCTTCTTGCTGATGACTGGCGAAGAAAATAAAGAATTAATTTAATTTACAGTGCGTAAAACTGCCGCAGATATCAAGCCAATCAGGAGACAACAACAGTCCGCTTCACAGCCGCTAATAATATCAAAACAAAAAGCCTTAAACCTGCTCTTTCTTTCTTTTTAAGGCCAGAGACTTGATACTTAAACCTATTACAGGTTGGAAGCTGATGCGCTATATATGAGTCAGGCTACACGGTTGAGCTACCAGTACCACTGATGGAGGGGTCTAATCTAGCATTAGCCTCCCGAGGTGAGTATTTTAGATAGTTTATATCCTTGTTTTAGTTCCTGCTCGGCGAAAACACTACATCATCGATTCCAACCCAACCTAAAGACTTCCAGCAATGAAGAATTCTGATGCTTGTCTTGAGCACTTTAAATAATGTCAGAAGTAGCAGGTTCGGAAAGTTCGTACAAAAACTTTTCCTTTGCGAAATTAAAATTTCTCTCCTTTTGGTGACTGTAAAAGTTAAACCCAGATGAGAAAAAAATAACTGCATTATAGCATTCAGATTAGTTCTGGGCCTTTATAATTGAGGCAATCCTAAGGAGGCAAAACATGTACTGTTCCAAATATCACAAAATGGATAATTAATCTAAAAGCTTAAGGATTAAAACAGGCAGGAATCCCATGCTTAACTGTGATACACTATAACTCTTTTTTCATAACCCATATCTAGCTCGAAAGCAGGCGGGTCCTATCGTCAACACATTCTGTTTGCTATACACTGAAAAAAAAAAAAAATCCTTTGAACTAATATGCTGCTAAAGCAAAGGCAATATATAGACACCGTAAAAAATTAAAAAAAAAAAATCTTCTCTCTCTCTCGCTCGCTCGCTTTCGTGTTTCCCCACAGAAAATAAAAAATAACATATTCGCTCCTCTTGTTCTTCATAAAAACTTAAACATTTTATACCCAGCTTATTAAGAAGTATCAAAGAAATGGGGCCCTTCTATTTGCGAGTGTTTCTTGGCAACGGACGATCTTACGTCCTTAAGAGATATGACAGCTTTCACTGCCTTCTGTTTGGACAGATCAATTCAGCAACTTGGCAGAAGTTCACGCCAGATTCTGTGCAAATAGGAACGTGCCCTATCTTGCTGGAAAATGATAAGGGGAGAAAGAAAATACTGCTCATAAAGTGGGGTAGTAAAGGCAAACAGAAAGGGCATTTTTGCTGTTATGGTGTATTTTCCATTATTGAGAAAATAGCTCTGTGATACACATCTTTTTTTTTTTTTTTTTTGAAGTTGGCCACCGTCTTCGTCCTTCATAAAAAACCGATATACAATAGATAGAGCGCTTGTTACGAAAAATATCAAAGCTGGAATTCAGATCCTTCTTGCTAATATACAAATGACTGCTTTATGGAGATCAATGTCAGCTGACGAAGAGTGTTGAGCGAGGTTCTCTGAAAGCAAACGCTCATTCCTTTTACATATAGAGACAGTGCAAACGTGAATCCCGAATTAAAAAATCGTGTATCCCATAAGTTATGAAATTCAAAAGCACACACGCGGTACCAAGGGAAAGAGAAATGTTCAAAGTTTTGTTCGGCATCTAACAGTCGTTGCATCAACTTAAATGGGAAGAGTTTAACCCCCAATCTCTACCGCAACATCAATTAACAACGGTTAACTTTTCATTCACTTTAATAAGTGCAATACAAAAGTCATATATAATTCTAACACAGTAAATAAACTCTTATATATTCCAGGGGGACTGCTAGCTACTCTTTCTTGATTTTATATTGCGGTAGAGGGGCGGGGAGAGCACAATATTATTAACAGATAATACTTCATTTGTTAATTTTGCAGCCTCTCAACGTCAGAAAATATTTATATCCTTAATGTAATAAAATTCAAGGAAATATCATTAATATTCCTTTACGCACCTACAATTATTGTACACTGACAGGCAGGTGAAAAAGGGAGCATTGTTGATTCCTTTAACAATTTAACATAGACTTTTTATTGAATAGATTGGAATTTTTCAAAAGTCCCCTAAAGTAGCTCATTTTCCCCCAATTTATTTTTAACTTCAAGTTTATGTTTAATATCAAATAAATATAGCTTTAAATTTTCCAGGATTATTTTAATCAGCCGATTGCAAGTGCTTTCTAATGGAAATCTCTTCTTTGCATAATGTACTGTAACAAATTTAAACTTTCTCCATTTCTTCTCACTTCTTCATTGCCTTCATTTTAACATTTTATTGCGCTCTTTAAGTCATTGACGTTTTAAATATTTCCACCATTTTGTTTCTCTTTGTCCCCATATTAGTCAACATTCTATTTGCTATTATTTCTTTCTGTAATTTATCCCATTTAGCTTCGTACATACCTTCCCTCCACCTCTCTACCCCTTCACACTCTAACAAACAATGAAATTTCCTTCAGGCTCTCTACACATAATACACCCTTCTCCCATTTTTCCTCTGAGACCCTTAAAAACAATGTCCTGCTTGCAACCAAGCCAGTCCTTCCCCTCCCAAATTTATCACAACAATCCACACATTTCTCTCTCTCCCACTTCTTTTTAATTATTCTGCACATTTTTTTTAAAAAAAACTCTTATCTCAAAACTAGCCCCGATCTTTTGTCTCTCTATTTCTTGAATTCTTTGCCTTACTTCCTATCAAAACCCTTGTCTACTTTTATCTCATCCAATTTAAAAAAAACTGATAAGAATTTGCATGATCTTTGTTTGCTTTATGTCTACTTAGAGGTTTTTAAAGATATGATACCTTCCAGAGCATCACATATTTTTAACTGCAGGGCTAGTAAAATAATTTATCGTTTTAAGCGTTTCTACACGATTATTTTATCAAGTGCATTGAATGGTTTGATTTTACTGCTACCCTTCTGTAGCAATGATACTCGTAGTTTTGATAAAGGTCATTCACATCTTTAACTTTGATTCCTTTCACTCTTCGCTCTTCTTGAAAAGGGAATATGCAACAAACTAGTTTTAATATTTTCACTATTAGATTCACTAGAACTAGAACTAAGTTTGTCCATTTTCACCCAACAAGGAATACAGAAAACGACATAGCAAATAGGAATTATCATTAAGTCTAATATTGAGAACTTTCACTTTGCCCCTAGAACCAACTTCATAAGCTGGGAATGGGTGAAAGATCTTCACTCGTAACCATGGTAACTGTCACCTAAAGGCAAATTCCTGGTAGCCACAGTCAGGTGCAATCACAGTGAGCCACATAATGTCTTCGGAGGAACAATAGCTCACACAGCATATAACAGCAACATTAGCTGAACGCTGAATGAATGCTTGAGATTGGTAATGTAAAATGTTAAATGTTTAATAAATAAGACTCGGCCTTCACTGCTACTCCCCAAAATCTGCCACTAGTACCTCAATATCAGTGTCTTCGTTATCTGAATATTGTAAATCCATAGGTCAACTATTAATAGAATAATTATATTAAAGTCTTAAATTAAAATATTGGTGTTAGAATATACAAAAATGTTCTATATTATTATTATTATTATTATTATTATTTTTAAACATATTAGGCGATTAAGAAAATATCGCATGAGAGTACAAACAAGGGTGAAGGAAGATAGAATATTCTGGACATAACCATGAGCATTAGTCCTTCAGGAGACATTTTCAGCCATGTAGATTTACTTTAAAGAGCTGCATACCATTCAAAAAAAAAAAAACTTTGAACAAAATTACAGTAGAAGTAACACCTTGTTAGTATCACTCTCTTTGGCTGGATGTAAAGGTACGGAAGAATGAGGGGAAAAGTATCTACCGCAATCCTTTACAGGATCGAACGGAGGAAAATGGTCATGCTAGACTTTCTGACAGGTAAAGAAGGAGAGGAGAGATAGGTAAATTTACAATGAAAGTGAGATAGCTCAGGCCTGAAAAGGCCGGTAACTGCGTAAGGGGTTGGGAAGAAACTAATTGAAAGAATCCAGGTGTGTGTTGCCCATAATGCGATATTTTTTTTCATTTTATATGTATTTTAATATATTTATAATTATTTCTGGTATTTATTTAATTGTTATTTTTATTCATTTTTGTTCTCTTTTATTGCTGAATATATTAGTTTTATATCTTATTGTGAATATCTAAAGTAAAATCTTGTGCTAAATCAAACATACCAAGTGTATCATAAAAACACGCACGGTTCCTTGTACTCGTGCAACTGTTGAAGTTTTGTATTTTATTGGTGCAACTGTAATAAATACACTCTTACTATTACCACTACTAATGCGTTAGGGTGAACACTTATCCCTCTGACATCTATAGGTACTTAAAGTTGTTCATTGATTTGCTTTATTTACAGACGCTCTTTAACATCTCAGGTCATCAGCATACCAGGACGTGAAATGGTGTACAAGTTTTGCTCAGAGGCTTCTTTTTCAGGCTTAAGAATCTTTTTCGTGCCGTAAATGTACGACACGGGACCCACGGCTTTACTTCCCTTTCAAAGGAAACCATATTTAGGATTTTTACGCCTGAAATTACCCATCGATCCTGGCCGGGATTGAACCCGCTATCTTGGGTTAGGAGGCAAGTAGTACGGTTACCACTACACCACCAGGATCTATGATATTAGGAGTAACTAAATTAGAATGGTTAATCAGGTTTCCAAAAACTGGAACAGGCTTTAGGACTAATTCTTGTGAGCTGGTAAATTTTTTCTTTATTATATTAATGAAATCAATAATCAGTAACTAAAATATTTTAAATTATAGTAATGTGTGGATATATACAGTGTTACGATAATTCGGCTTCCAGAATTATGCCCATCCCTGCAGCTGAGCTACTGTTTCAGTTAAGCGCCTGTACTAATATGTGATGTGGAAAATATCCCAAGCTCCTAAGTCTTTTGCAGTTTTTGAAGATAAACATTAAGCATTTTTATACTTGAATACATTAGTTTATAGTTTTGACATTTTTAACTACTAAACATGTTCCAAAACAGATTAAAAACACCTAACGCTGACCAAGATTTGTAATTAGATACGCAGTTGCACTACAAAAACAAAATCTGGACACACGCAGTGCTTCCAAAAGACACTTTGAGAAAGCAGTTAGGAAAGAACCACCTGTTCGTTTGGAACGGGAACTATTCTCATCGACTCTCGGTCGGTCGGAGGATCATATTTTTAAGCAGAGCTAGAGCCGGGAAGAGGAATGGGAGCTATATGCCGAGTTCCCTAGGGAACCAAGCTCCCGAGGGCTTCATACATACCATCACTCGTGGCGTCGTGAAGGGGGGGAAGGCGGTTCCGAAACTTCTCCAGAACAAGATTAGTGAAGCAAAACATTCTGGTTTTGTTCGCTCCCCCCTGCAGTCAACATTTATCACAGCCACGATACTTGGAAATAAGTATTCTTTCCCTCTCGTTATACCGCTGTGTATAGACTTTACTTACGTAATGCAAATGCCTACGAAACAATGGAAAAACTACGGGATTTATTTTAATGCGGGATGAGATTCTGTTGGCAGCAATGAGCCAGATAATTAATTAGAGCAAACTCTGCAGGATTACATCTTCAGTAATTTAAAACTGCTGCAGCTTGTTGCCACACTATTGACTCAGACAAAACACTGATTACTAAGCTTTGCTTTTAATTTGATGCAACAATGGAATAGCGTACAAGGGGCTCTATACATGCTTCCTTATATCCACTCTAAAGACTGGTACCAAAGTCTTTTTACCCTGAAAGCCTTCTGTAAAGATATATATATTTCCGTTACACAAGCTCGTATGTCGTCTTACTCAGGAACACCCACACGCTGGAAGATCATGGAGAATGTATAGTAATATTCAACAAAGAAGCTTCTCAAAAAACTACACAGCAAATGGTGGCTGCAGCCTAAAACAACAGGCACTTGTTCGTCTGGAGCAGCGCAAGAAAAAGTCGTTCCCTATGTTATACATTTGTTTAACTATTCCCATTATACGCTTTATAACGAAGTTAATCATAATAGAATTAAGAAATTGTATTTAACTCTTAGCATTAAACTCTCCTATTGAGATAAACAGGAAGAGAAAATGCGCAATTAAAAGGAGAGACACAGGCGGTCGTTAGTGGGTAGCTTTTAGACACATCTTTACAAGCTGAAAGCAGATGCAGCAGGCAGTCCCGAAACCGTAGCGAAGAAAGCCGACTTTAGTAGTAGCAAATACTTAGACGAATAATTTCCACACCCAGCATGAATCCCTGTTAGCTCAGTAGGTTAAAGCGTCGTGCTAATGATGTGAAGGTCGTGAGTTCGATTCAATGTGATTTCCCCCCCCCCTTGGTATTCTTTCTTTTTTTATCTCAGAATAAATGTTAGAATTTTTGTTCAAACTCCATACTTTTTCTACACTATTCTTAATCGAATAAATGCTACCTTTTTCATAAGTTAGGTTAGTTCAGATTAATTTTAACAAAAAATAATAATAAAACATAAAAAATAAATCATACGTTAGGTTAGGTTAGCTTAAGTTTAATAAATAATAATAATAATAATTATAATTATTATTATTATTATTATTATTATAGAACATAAAATATATCATTCCATTATACTTTTAACTCGTTTCTTTTTCCTTTTTAATCTTCATTATTTTTCTAACTATTCTTAATTAAATAAATGTTACATTTCCTTACGTTAGGTTACGTTAGTTTAGTTTAAATTTAACAAAAAAAAATACTACATAATAACACTTTATCGTATCATAACACCGCCACGGGTAGCAGAGTTCGTTAAGGCGCGAACTCGTGAGTGAGAGATCTGGGGTTCGAATCCCACCAGGACCCCGATTGAGGTGTTTTCCAGGTTTTCCTCAGTCCCCATAAATGGCTAATGCCGGGGAGGTACCTGTCTGGAACGCTTCCTTCCTTCCTTCCTTTAAAAAAATAAATCCTTTCCCAATTTACCATTCCATTACGTATATCATCAGTGTCCACCGCATACAATGAAAACGGGCGTTAAACACTAATAATAATAATAATAATAATAATAATAATAATAATAATAATAATAATGTATCGTCGACTTTCTTCGGTACGATTCGGGACTACCACCTGCAGTTGATTTCAGCTTGTAACGGCAAGTTTTTAGACTAGACATGAGACAAGCACGCATAGAAATAAGAAGTGGCCGGCCCTAAGTTCCATTCGTTGCATTACAAACTACGCTTTCTAATAATGTAACTTAAAAATTTTAAGAAAATTGCTCACCTTTATTTAAACTGTAACTGATTCCAACAGACATTTTTGAGGTGTACACCATTCGTGTCACGTAACATGCTCACCACCAAGTGTATTACCGTGTAACAAAATGGTTTGCCCATAACAATAACACGTTTCGAACTGTAGCGAGAGTATGTGTTTTCAGATAACAGAAAGTACCGGGTGATTTTCAATTAGACCTGTGGAGAAGGAAAGAAGAAAAAAAAAAAAAAAAAAGAGGAGGAAAATTAAAAGAAAAACAGTGAACAAATTGCGAGGAGACTATTGTAGTAAACGTTTTCCACAAATTTTGTGAAAAGCACATATTGTGTGCTATAAGGGGCGTAATAAACTTAACATCTGAGTTTAGTGATGAATAAATGAAAAGCAGAAACGCCTCTAGGTCCGCAGGGAAAAAACGGATGTTTGTCATCTCCAGGCAGGGAACGCCAAATTACGCTGAGTGTTTTGCGAACATGTAACAGAAGCGGTTCTGATACGGTAATTTATCAAAATTATCTTCGAGAAAATTTGTCAGGAAGATAACAGTATTTTTGATAGAAGTTCTTTCAACTGTACGGTCTAGCGTCTGAATACTGCCCGGAAGATCCGGAGTTCAATTCCTGGTACCTGCTTAGGAATTCTTTTACTTTAGGGAAGTCTGAAACAGGTTCCACCTTGCCTTGTGTGGATAATTGGGAAGCTGCTTGATGAAGCGGTAGCGTTCTTCCATCTCTAAAAGGAGTTTCAACTGTTGTTGATTTGTTTTATTTAAGGACGCTCTTTAACATCTCAGGTCATCAGCGTCCCATTCTGTTCAGGGCGTGAAACGGCCGACAAGTTTTACTCATAGGCCTCTTCTTTCAGGCTTGAGGTTCTTTTTCGTGCCGTAAATGTACGACACGGGACCCACGGTTTTACTTCCCTTCCGAAGGAAGCCATGCTTAGGATTTTTAGTGCGAAAAAATCCATCGGTCCTGGCCGGGTTTGAATTTCAACTATGCACTCTAAAATAAATAAATAAATAAATTAATAAAGATAAAATAACTTTAATAATAATCAAGATCAAATGCACGATTCCTATACCCATTCAGTTAGATGCAATGTCAGCAAATATGAATTTTCGTTATTCATATTTCTCAGTTTCAATAATAAAACTCATTCTCGTCATATTGGCGTTCGAAGAATGAAAATAATGACATCGGCAATAATTCCCTCGCCCTCTTGACAGCAGCCGTTAGAGGATTAAATAACAAGTGTGGCTTCGAACGGGACAACTAACAAAGAACATCGCCCCTTAGTAGCTGCCAAAAATTACCATGTCTTTACGTAGAATTAAAACATTCAGGTGACAGCCTGGATGGAAATGCGGATCTTCCGTATACCGTGCCAACGCTCCAAACAACTGACCAATCATTGTTAACCTAAGCAAGCGGAAAGGATACATATATATTTGTTTACATCAGATTTATTTCTGACAGAGAAGCACGACTGTATTTTCGGAGAATAACAAAACCATTTTAGTTTTATCAAGAATCATAAACAAAAAAAAATCTTGCAACTATGTACCTGCTACGCTATAACGGTATTAAAAGGAGAGAGGGGAATATCTGGGGCGGTGCAGATTATCCCCTATCTTATTGCAAGGAGCATGAAGAGAGTTGTGTGTTGTATGCTACAATAGGCGTGAAATTACTTTGTGATTGACACTTGGGACGTTGTCTATGCAGACGACTCGGCTAGCAAGAGGCTCGTCTTATCGCTGATCAATCAAGCTAACAAAAACACATTATCGTCACAGGCATGACATCATCGGCGTTGCAATAGTTAACGGAAATTACGTAGTAGCAACGCGTTTTCAATAGAATGCGTGGAAAGAAGAAGGCATTCAAGAAGAAATAATGGAACGTTTTATAATAAACTTGGATGACTCCGGTGATTTCATTGACAGTGATAGAGAAAATAATGAAATGGAGATCGACAGTGAAGAGAAGCAGGAAGAAGATGATGATGCTCTTAAGAGTGCAGTCGTTGGAGACAGACAGCGAGTGACGGGATGTGATAGCAGAAATGTCAATCACAAGGTAAAGTCTCGCCTACTTCAGAGTAGATCATAGGTCTTAGTGCTGTGGAATGTTACAAAGTTGGTCATTTTGTACGAGAGCCAGGAGGTAATTATGAAACCGTTCGATTACTTTAGTATTTCGGATGAAGCACCTACAGGAGGAGGGACGAATAAATATTTTGAAGATTAAAGTATTATAGGCATTTTAATCGAGAAAGAGGCATCAGAAGAAATTGATAGTACCGTGAGGAATGAAGCAAAATCACCAGTGACGGATGTCCAGAGAAGTAGCACAGCATATCAACACCCATCTCCTCCAAGAAAAACAAAACTCCGGGAGGCTACCTGGTTGATGCATATGAACAAAACAATCGAGAGAAAAAGACGGAAAGTTTTATCCTGCCTATCTCTGTACCTGAATTATCAATTGGAATAACACCTGAAAGTAGAGTCTTGAAAAGGAAAAATAAAAATAATAGAGTAGGATTGTGTTACAAAAATTTGAAACGATGCTCAAAAAATGTCGTCCTAACCCCAAACATCCTGCATGATGTGATAAACTGTGCATGACCATTTCACAGCAAGGAGACAGAGAAATGCAATAATACCGTGGGATTAATTTTGTTTTCCACCAGAGTATTTTGTCAGGGGGCAAGCACGCCGCTCGTATGTCGGGTCTCGGTGATTAGCCAAATTAAGATGCTCATTACTTATCAAATTATCAAATGAAGTTTTGAAACTGCCCGGCTTCATTCTCCACACATTTTTTGGCATCTCTTTAGGAAGTTATTCACTGTAGTTCATTTTGAGAAATGAGAAATTTTGAGAATTTCTTGACGAATATTATCTTTCCGAGTTCCTGTATTGTGTGCGGGTTCATCTTATACCCGATCTTTTTTAATTTACCCCAGAGATATTCACAGGCTGTTAAATGGGACCGATGGGGTCACAATCTCTATTAATAACTCTGACTTGCGCAAGTACAGTGAATTACTCTCATGGAATTATTCGCAGTTTGAGCAGTGGTAGAATACTGGTGAAAAAATGCATGATCACGCTCCATGTCGGTTAACTCTCTGAAAAAGAAGCTAGTAGGATAACTCACATAAATAACAGAATCAACTATATACTCCTATGATACTTTCACCACTGAGTTAACACATATGAATCGTACATAAAGTCACGCTGTGCCGATGTAAACACAAGAGACATAATACACTTTATACATACTGTGAATTAAGAAACGAACTATACACACCCGGGAACAGCTCCGCTATGACTGCGACAATCAGAAGGTGACAAGTAAGAAAGCAAGGAGGCGCGGTAAAATAGTGGGGACTTGCTCATAGGAAAAATCCCGCATCGCAGGGAAAAGCATCAATGACCGTACATTGACAATAAGGCATTACCATTGTTTTATGTCATATTATTTGCCTCAAATAATTCTTTTGTTCCATGGTAGATTTTGAAGATCGATATCTCCTTTTGTAACTTTACCAGCTGAAATTTAATAATGGGTGCATTTTGTTTCTTTCATAAATTTACGCGACAGCATACCGTGGCCCTTCTACATAGAGTTTAATGTCCCTGATTTTAAAGGATGGAAAATTCGTGCAAAATTTTACTACATTACACAAAGCCTCCATGCCTTGACTAACATTAACCCGCGTCGCTTCAGGGTAGAGCAAATTATATTTTAATTTGATTCATCGAAGTGTAAGATGCTCTCCAAGCGTGCAGTTCCCGAAATTACTTCAAGCGTAAACATGTTATGAAGAAGTCACGTGGTCATCACGTTAAGTAACTGTGTACATTTAAATCTCATCTGCGAGAGTGGTTGGCTCTCTCCCTGCTTATGTAATCCCAAGAGAGAAGCACAGAGAAGCTGCAAATGACCGCATATCCAATGCTTTAGCATTCTAACAATTATAGCGGAGAAGCACTTCCTATTGATTTTACACCGAGGAAATTCTTATGAATATTTATGACATCTCTAACAAAAGAATACCACTCAATAAATCACTTAAATGTAAAAGGCTTTTCATTATACTGGGCCCGTCCAACTGCAAAATAATTAGGTACTTCCAAGTGAGGGGCATACTCACCAGTATTTTTATTCTGTTAATTCAAATTAATTTGCTTACGCACAAGTGTAAGCAGAAATTATGGGTACAATAATCGCAAGAGTTTGTGAACCGAGAGAGGTGGCTCAGGAGGTAACGCTTGGGACTCCCATTCGGCAGGTCTCGGGTTCTCATCTCTAGCGGCAGGATTTTCGCCCCCCCCCCCCCCCCCCCGTCTGTTAAGCAACCTTCGGAAGGCTCGAATTCCGCCATCGTCGGGAAACATGAAACCCCGTGTATGTCCACACAATTCCCGCCCGGTGTCTCCCTCACCCAACCCTCCCTTCCAGAGGAGAGTAGACACAAACGACAAGCGTGAATTTTGAACTATCCTCCAAGAGTTGTGTTTTATCAAACAAGACTGAAATTAAATTTTCAACTGACCTGATTTATATGTGCTTCTCATTAGTAACAAATGAGATTCATACGTGAGCGAACACTTCCTGTTTTCAATGCAAATATCAGAACATTAAATTATAGGCGTCGATAACTTGTGATGTTAGATAATTGAAACATATGTAATTATATGGTAACGGACAAGCTTTGCTAGCTCTTATTTATTTTTTCCCCCTGAAATAAATGCTACAGCTAACCAGCTGATTATTTATGTTAAGTTAATTTGATAGGCGTGAGGCAAGAGGTGCATCAGAGTTCGCTCAGAAAAAAGGCGTTGATACGCCTCTGCAATCTCTTTCAGTACATTACATTCCAAGTTTAAGGCATTTATGCTCAAATACGAAAACGTAAATTAATCATGTTCGTTTTCAAAATAAATGTCATATTATTCCAAGTTGAAAAAATTAAAATAAAATATAAATTGTCCTTATTTCAATTTAAATAATTATTAATATTGCATTTATTCTTTTCTTTTGTGAGCATGGGTACCTGAAAATTCTCATAAACCTTTGCAATTGAAAGCTAAATTATCATGTACATATAACATTTTTACTTGCAAAAAATAGCAAACATCTGAAGCATAGGAGGTTTCCAAATTGGGTATTTCTCATTCCTAGAGTATTGGGGAGTTTTCGGAGCGAGGGGGGTGTGAGACGGGGCCTGTCTGTCGCCTTTACTATTTAATGTATTTGTAGACGACGTAGTGGACGCAATGGTACAGGAGAGTATAGAGACACCGGTACTAGGTGATTTTATATGCATGAAATGTTCAACGACGATTAACGGATTGCAGCGGGGACTCAACACACTGCAGATTTGTTGCAAAGAATAACACTCACACGTAACGTAAATAAAAACAAAATTATGACTTTCAAGAACGGAGCACTGTATAGCAGGGAAAAGACTTGAGGTACGGAGGACATACCTTAGTTAACGTTAAGAACTTCATCTACCTAGGACTAACTTTTAAAATTAACGGACAGAGGGAGCACATTAACACTGTGAAACATACGGCGGAAATGAAGGTCACGGAAACTCTCCGGATACGCAGCAGAATTCCAGATCAGCGGGTAGATTTACTGGGAACTGCTTTAGGGGCTCTGGTCAGACCCACGATGACATATGACGCGGAAATCTGGATTAGACGAGAACGCGTTTTTTGAAAGGGATTTTGGGGAAGGGTGGAGTACGGTGAATTGCGGAATTAAAAGATAATTTGGGGCTCACAATGAGACAACGGAACGTAAAATTAGAGAGGTGAAATATTGGCTGAAAATTATTCTGGGAGACCAAACTTTAATTAGAGCAATCTGCTTCAAGAAGAAGCTTAGACTGGAATGCAATAAGACATGGGCCTTCAAAGTGAGAAAGGGATTAGAAATGGTTGGGTTGGACAATATTTGGATAGCAGGCCAAGGTAACAGGAGAATGTATGGAGGAAGGTCAAGAACCGCCTGAAGGATATAGACAGGCAGCTTACAATTGCGCAACGTGGACAAAACGTCTCGTTAGAAATGCAAATGGGGTTAAAATCTGGGAGGGGGTGGAGTTGTACATGAAAACAGGGCCAGACTCATTAAACAGTAACTCGCGTGGTTTAGGCTTGGAGCATGGCGGAAGAATAGAATTTCGGTGAAAATGAACTGAGAATTTGCCCCATGGAGAGTAAGAATCATGGGCGCACATTCTAGCAAATTTTAGCAGCACTGAGCAGTTGAGAAAAAAGTACTTGCCGCTTACCTTTACTGACTCCAACAGAGGGGCAAGGGGCATGCTGGGCTCAGCTGTCAGCCAAGGATGAGGAGCAGGTTGGCAAATTCATGTCGAAGGTGAGACAGCTCAGGTCTAAAAACGCTGAAAACCGGGGAGAGCGGCAGGGAGAACTAAACTGAATTTAAAACAAATGTATATATGTATGTATGGGTTAACTTATTCCACTGACAAGGGATAATGGGTTCCATATCTATATGTTATATGAAGTACACTTAAAATACTGTTTAAGAACGGTTTTCTACTCCTTGTATAACACCAGTGAGCAAATGTGATGTCCAGAGCTCATTGGTTTCTATCTGAGTGTATGTATTAAAGAAGCAGATAGAAATGGTCACTTTCCGTACATTTGGGATCGTATGGGCAATTTTTATTTTGCCATTTTTGCCCATTTAGACTTCTGTTGACTATTTTAAGGTTTAAAACATTTTTTACTTTTTTCAATCGGTATGGAATGGTTCTGCGATTATTTACGCATTTTAAAACTCACATAAAGAATTCCAGCATATCGAAATGAAAAAAGTTATGAAAATTAAATGGATGCTCACCTCACAAAAATATTCATTGAGAATCTTGTTATAAATATTTATTTTCAAGCAGTCAAAAACATTCTGCTCAACCTATTTACTTAAGCTCTTTAAAAAGCAGAACCTTCATTGTTGAAAGGATCGCAAGGACCTCGGACATACGAATACCAGGAAATAGAGAGGACGAGGGAAGTACTGTAGCGTTGAATAGTCCTGAGAATGATCTTGTATCGATCTGCACGAGACAACTCTTGGAAATTTCTAAACTGTGTAAACCGTCTCTACAATGTGTTCAGTACGAAAGTAAGACAAATGTAATCTGTTTTCCCTATAAACGCATCAACAGATTTGATACCTTGAAAAAACATCTTGTTCCTTGTAACTAAGAAAAGAAGCTTAAATAATTAAAGTATATGATAAAGTATCTTAAATACCTAAGTGCATTAATGAATGATATTACTTTCAGTTTTTACTTTATTTAAGTGCATATTTTACTTGTATTACTGTCTATTTTAACCAAAATTAATGCTTCCGGGTTCTGCTGATATCAATCTCGAGCAGGCTTTCCAAATTTCAATGTCAAATTTCAGCTTTAAGACGAATGAATTTTTAACAATACCGCACTACTAGAATGTCGCTGCCCATCCTTTGCATTGTTTATACGAGTTTTCATGGACCATACATGTTAACGTCAGCCATATGGACGTACATATAGCCATAAACAGAGGATAATTCGTAATGAAAACTAAACACTTTTTCCGTGAAATAACATATGGCGAGGTATAATTTACAATCGGATGCACACAGCTCATGATGTGTGCCTAATTAATGACACAAATAATGCGCGTCACCATATAAAATCCCTTGAACGCTGGCAATACTCACCATAAAATTCCTGATCCTCTAAACTGTATTGTGTTATTTATTTTATACATAAAATTACAGAATCAATTGTTGGATTAAATTTGTATAAAAGCGTGCTATTATGTTACCGTAACATAAATATATAAATATAAATACCGTAAATCGGTCAAAAAGTCTCCTAAGAAGAGACACTACAGGGCGCCAAGTAAAAAATGTAAATCGCGGCTTTACAGGAGGGATCCATTACATCTTCAATCAAGATGCTCTTCCAATACTGTCCACGAAGCCGATTAATTCTATTGCAGACCTATCCCTTTAGGAATCAGGTAATCGGATTAGAGATCAGGGCTAGGGAGGCAGTTAAGGTAATTATATCAGACTATAATTCTGATTGTATGTGAACTGGAATGGATGAAGACTGATTTCTGTCACATTTCTAGTTTATCTTAGCTTGTTATTTCCATGACACAAGAATGTCTGAAATGCGTTAAGTCTACGTGCAATGATGCAAGTTCCCTCATTGTTGCATTAGGCTAATCCAGCTGTTGAAATAACCAGGAAAATGAAGAGTGTTGAGCAAAGAACTGCGATTAAATCGTACATTCAATTGAAGAGAATGCCTCCTCATTAAATTTGTCAAGAAAGAAAGGAAACTGATAAACTGATGGTGCAATGTTTGGAGAATAGTGCTCCAAATCAAGATGAATAGTGATTTTTGGCTGTCTGGCACCAGTTCCACAACCTTCTTTTGGTACAGTGGTGGTTTCGGTTGTTTGGTTGCAGCCAAATGGTGAGTGCATCTTGCAGTTTCGTAGAGGATACACTTCTACTCGTATGTCAAAAGGCCTATCAAGAAAGATATCTGGTGCTGACGTGACAACAACGCAAACCAGGCGTCAGTTAATGCCCCCTCATGAACAACTGTCAACTCGTGCAAATCCAGCAGGTGAGTTTACATTTTATTCCTAGGTGCCGTATGAATTTTGAGTGAATTGCTACGCAATCTTCTCACAAATCTGGGTGTTTTTCCTCTAAGAGCGCTTCATTATTCTTGTCCGTGACCCATCGTCCCTGGGATTTTGCAAGGCATCTTTGCACCGTCCGTATATTCACAGCGCCAGCATCGAAGCCTGACATTTTCGGCACCGCTGCTATTGCATTGTTCTTAGTTGAAATTCATACAGCTCACAAGTATGTATAACTAACTTCCAGGTGCTCATAAAATATTGTATTTAACAGCTTACAGTCTAAATCTAAGAAACAAATCGTTATCGGCATTTAATTATTGTCAAAGTTGGGCATTTAACTACAGAGAAAAGCCGACAGAATGTTTTGTTCAACTGAAAATATGTATTTATTGCACTTAATTTCTTTACAAATAATTAAAGTACTTAAGCTTACTTTTCTTGGTTACAAGCAACAACAAGAGGTTTTTTCAAGGTATCAAAAAGAACATTCTACTTCCACTGAAAAGTTTGAAGCATATTTAAAGAAGATATTTCGGAAGGACTCATACCAAATATAACGGAACTTTCACCTTTCAGGACATCATGGAAAGGTTGATCAAGACAAAGTAAAGTAGATTTGAAAAGTACTGAGAATGAACAAAAGATATGCAATGATGTCCTGTAGAGTTCATTTTTCGTTTATATGTTTATAGGGGAATCAGGTTAGTATCTCTCTTACTACCGTACTGAACATATAGCAGGGACGGTTTATTGCACAGCTGTAACGCCCTAATCTTCCTCGCTTGCAATTCTTTATTTATACAGCTGAGGAGTCACTCTCAACAAAATTTTCCTATCTTACATAGATCGATACAAGATCATTCACCAGGACCATTCAAAACTGCAATATTTCCCTCATTCCATTTCCTGGTATTCGTATGCCCGAAAGTGCGTTCCTGACACTATGTAAAGAACTTAAGTTAATGGGTTGAGGGGAAAGGTTTGATTGCTTGAAACGAAATAATCGTATAACAAGATTCTCAATAGATATTTTTGTGAGTAACATGCCATTTAATTTTTATAACTTATTTCACTTCGATATATTGCAATTCTTCGTGTGTTTTTTAAAATGCGTAAATGATTGCCTAAAAATGCATTACAATCCAAAACCAGCAGAGAGAGAGAGAGCGAGAGAGAGAGAGAGAGGGAGATTTAAACTCTAAAATAAGCAACAGAGGTCAAAATAGAATAGAAAAAAACATGTTATTTTTATGTGACTCTTAAATATATCCATACAGATAGAAAAGGCATTTTGCCTTGCTCCGGTAATTTCAATTTTTAACCGGCAGAGCAAGTAGGTGAACTGTTTGCGCATGTGCACGCAGGATTCTCAGTTTCTATCTGTTTAGTCAACATGAAAGTCTACAGGAGGCTGTTTCTGTTGCCAAGGCAACTTTGTGCTGTGATTACCGCTGTGCATTAAATTAATTGTGCTTTCATTCTAACATAGCCGTTTTTGCGAAATTAGCCCTAGAAACATTTAAGACGTTACAGTAAACCAGAAAACCGTTATAGTGGTAGAAGTACAGCAAAATCGGTGAGATCTCTTACATCTTCTGCAAAAGCAAATTACGAAGTTTAATTTGCATCATCAAGATAAGTTTAATGTTTGTTTACTTGTTTCCACATTGCATCCAAGAGATAAGGGATGCGCTTAGAAAGAACTTTAAAAAACTCTTTCCAAAGGCCGTTGTCTCTTCGGCAGCATTTACGACATCGTAAAGCTAAGAGGAAAATAAAAGGCTACGACCACAAAGAACAATATTAAGTTTCTTTGCCAGACCTTAGACACCAAGCCAACATGGACTAGACAGATTGGGTATAATGTAAAGTTATATAGAGTGGATTAACAACGTTTAGATGCCCATTCAGATATAGTGATGCTCGAGTATCTATGAAATAAAAGAAGCATAAAAACAAACTGCGTGGGACACTTCTAGAGGAAGTTTTGCTATTTCCCTGCATTGTATATGCAAAAGACACTCTAGTAACAAAAAAGAGCTTTCTTTAAAGATAAACACACGTCCTTTCGACGAGTTGAGAACAAAGCGTTCTAGGAAATACTATTTCTGTTACAATATATCACATGGAGAACATTTAGAGCATTTAAAGAACTCCGGAAAGGCAAAAATGATGAAATTTGAGTTTTTCACACATTAAAGATGCATGAAAGCTTTCCCTTTTACTGACAGAAGTTTATCCAGCCTTCTAATTACTAAAATTCTAAAAATAAATAAACAAATAAAACACTGCCCAGAGTGAGATTGCCTGCGTTTGGAGCTGCTCAACTAAATGAAACCAAAATACCCTACCTTTAACGGAATGCATCATAAAATAAACGTGCCAGTTAACTTATAATTTAAGTATGAACTTCCTATACATGCTAAATTAAAAAACAAAATATAGCTTATTTTCTATTAGAAAAGGAAAATGGTTTCTTTTATAGATTATATTTTCAATGGTTGCTGTTTACAATAAATACTGGCACACCTTATTTCAATCTACCGCAGATACGAACCAATTTTACGTTTTCTTACGTTTCAAAACTGGAAATACGATACTCTGTGCGGGTGGAATTCCTTGCGGATAACCCAACCGGAATGTTAAACGGCGAAAAGGAATAAAATGGTAAACGTCGTGGTCCGGTATTACATTCCTTGCGTCCCCCCATGAGGGTAGATGTCTTTCTCAACCCCACTTCCCTCCTCGGTGACCGCCCCATCCTACGAACACATTACTGTCAGTCGCGAAACGTAATCTCTCTAGCACAAAGAGCAAGAACCGGCAATGGTGGGGAAATATGACGCCGACACTGAAAGGAAAAAGGATTTCCGTCGTCCTGAGTTTGGCTTCCAGCCTCGTGGTGCCAACGTCACCACGCGAAATTTACCCGTTCCGAATTGTAACAGATAGCATGCTTCGATATCCGCAGATATTCCCTTCTCTTTGATTAAATTTCCGGGCCGAATATCAGCGCCTGGGATTATATTCCTCCGGAATCTTCTGAGAACCGTACCATAGGATGTACTACAAGAGTGTTTTCTCTCTCTCTCTTTCAAAAGGAGGAGCATAGTTCAAATTTATGTAGTAACAGAAAAGGATAAAAGAAAATTTCTAAAAATGTTGAGAAAACGTAAGAGGTCATTTCATTTGAATTTCGGCCAAAAGGATTCCTTTGTTAACATATCACAAGGGAAATTTCAATTTGTGCGGCGAGGTTATTTCAGTTCATGGTCACCTAAGCGAACCGCAGCCGGAAAAACGTAGATACAGAGTAAATTTAGTAGTATTTTAATATTTTTATTTTTACTGAAATAATACTATATTTAAAACAGATGATGGCTACTAACCTGTGTTATAAGAGATGGTACAAATGATGCCCCTTAATGGCAATACATAGCCGGCATCTGCATAGGTAATTCGTGTAATGCACATTCATTTTCTTCCCTAAGAGCACGGCGGTTCGGGATACGTTTCTTTTCATCGAATCCTGACTCTCGTAACTTTGTGCCATGTTGTGCCAGTTTCTCTACAGGGTGAGAAAAATCACGAATGAAAAAGGCATGTTGTCAAAACATTTTGATAAGATTTTATTAAACAACCCTTTCACTATGAAAGCATCCGCGTCTGTTGTTAAAGGAAGGGATTCATAGTGCTGAACGGCTGCATCCTTGATAGCCTATAGTTTTCTTCAAAAACTTGGCAACTCTAACAATCGGCGTGCGATTGTTACTGACAATCCGTTTTAATGAAAAGTATAATAAATACGATGTTGAAGCTATAGCAAAGTTTTGTGTTTACCGCTATACCATTGTTGTTTGAGCCATATCGAATTGGTCTCGCCCAAGTTAAAAAGTTTCGTAAATGAAATGTTGCTCCTTCACGTTATTCATTTTCTGTATATTTTACATTCTTAGTGCTAGCCTTTTGCGTATTTTGAACTCGTTTCATTGGCATAAACATTAGCAATAATGCATACCAGGGTTTAAGTGAAGAACATAGAAAGATATGGGATTGCCGCCCATTAGAGCAAAGCACTGTATCTACCTACCATTCATGCATACTGAGAAATTGAGGCAAGGTGGAAGAGTGACTTGCCTGGGTTTGATCCCAGCGACCGAGATTTGCGTGAACGCAGCAGAACGGGGATAGGTTTCCAACGTCATTCATCAATATGTCATCTCCATTTTCACCTACTTCATTCAGCATGTTAGTTCACCGATTCTCGGTGAGCGCATTTTCACACGGACTATCCACTGCCCTCTGCCGCCTGTGTGCTGAACTCCAATGCCCCGCCGGCAAGTGAGTTTGCGTTAGAAATCACTCACTCACGTACTGAGAGAGTCGGTTTAATTTAATTGCTTGGAAATTTCACCTTCAAAATCATTCGGAATAAGATTTTCTTATAGTTCATGATTAAGAAATTGTTTAATTTCTTTCTTAAATTACAGCAGAAAGAGTTTGGTGTGTGTTTTTATTAATAGAATTTGCAATTATACCATTTAAATAAAAAATAACAGTTTACAGAATATCAACAGTTTTGTTTTTTATCTGTCAGGATAAGAAAAGAGGTCAACTTTAAATGTTAACTAAAGCAGCCCCCTGTAGAGGGCCTAGAATGCTTGCTGCTGGTAACACATTCTCCGTTAGCCGCAAACTGGGCGACATTTTATCTGGCTACAGATGGCGGTCGTCTGTTATGTACAGAATGAAACTTGCGCGCGGTTTCTTTGATGAAGGAGCTCTGCAGAAAGCACACCAGGACTTTTAGCCAAAGTAACTCTCAGAGGATGAAGGATAATGTAATCTTCCTCTGCATCTGAGGATGCCGCCCTGTGCATCGCCATACTATGTGCTTTGAAACATTTATTAAAATGCCATACGGGGATGTGCTATCGCGCTTGCTGAATAAATAAAACCAAGGGATGATTAATTGCGCCCATTGTGATAAATATTTAAACCTGTTTACAGGCACCATTCCGGTAAGAAAACATAAAAATGCAATCCGTACACATACATATATACAGTTGGAGAACAAATTACTACCGCCTGCCCTTTCGATATGTATTGCGTAAGCTTTGTCTCTGACACCCCATAATATATTTTTGTGACATTTGTAGCTACTTTAAATCTTCACTACTAACAATGATGGATAAATAAATCTTGCTTATTTGTTTAAATTTTAATTCAGAATAGTATAAAGTTAGCACATATTTCAACCCTCCAAGTTGTATCACACATTAAGTGTGTTTCTAACTATAAATCACCATGTTGGTGATTTGGCCCAATATTTTATGCTTAAAATATTAAAATAGATTCATAATGTTAATGATATTAATATGATATTAAAATAGATGATAGATTAAAATCATTAATAATCCCAGAAAGTTATATTTTGGGAGGACAACACAGAAGTTTGCGTATTCATTTACTGACATATGAAGGAATGAATTTTATTGTTCAGTAATTATTTGAATCAATGGGCAAGGGCATGATTAACTTTAACATATGCGAGCTAGCCCATTAATATATCTCGTCAATAGTAATAGATATCAATGTATTTATTTTATGCTTTTTATATTTTCTAACGTATACAGCAGTAGAAAAAATAAACAGAATAGACATAAATTGCCATTCATTTTTATGAAATAATGGTAGCTTGTAACTGACATTCATGTGACATGTATATTTGTATTTACAGCCTTTGACAAAAAAATGAGTCATCGCCAGATTCCCCTGCAGATAGAACTTCGAGGACGCTTGTAAACGCTGTATTTACAACATGCATTCAGCGACTGGCACACTGCAATGGGTGCTTTGCCTATAAACGTAATGATCAAAATTTTTTTAAGCATCTGGAAAGAGAACATTAGGGCAGAGTAGCAGTGGCGAGTATTTTAAAAGGCATTGTTCTTCTGCGTAAGCTCCTGGCTTCAAATTTCACACAACGTTTTTGTTTTATTTTTTATTGTTTTTAGATGTATAACACTGTGTTGCCTTAAGATCATAATACATTTTAACGTAGCATTTGAATTTTAAGGCAGACACATATTCTTTACAAATAACTAAATAAAAACATGAACAGAAATCTTTGTCTTCTAAAGTGAAAATATACAGAAATAAACAAAAATTAATATCGGGTATATGAACCCTCAGTATTCCCGGTTTCTTCTTTTTTTTTTATTTAATTTATTTACGGACGCTCTTTAACATCATCAGCGTCCCATTCTATTCAGGGCGTGAAACGGACGGCAAATTTTGCTCAGAGGGCTCTTCTTTCAGGCTTGAGTTCTGACCTGAGCTGTTAAAGAGCGTCCTTAAATAAATAAAAAAAATGTCAAATATTTTGCAAAGCAATTATGTGTTTTTAGTATTGGGATGGACATTTTCATTCCACGAATTTTCCGCTCTCCCATTTTATATAATTTCATTCCGCTTGTACTGTTACGGGGTCGAAAGTATCAGATCGAAATGGATAGGTGAAGAATGTCAGTGACGCACATTTTAAAGGTTTCGCCCTGGCGTCTGGTATGGAAGCGGACCTTCTGAGGGATATGAACTCCTTAAAGATTGGAGGCTACGTTGGCGTCGGCGTGTTCTATCTGGAAACGTGTTAGGTACCATGCCTCACCATCCGTGTATTCAGGATCCCCAATGTCTCCCTAGCCTGATCCCTTCCTTCGGAGGTTCCCTCTCTACGGGAGTAGACACAAACGGACTGAAATATTCTCTTCCGTTTATAACAATACAATCCAAGCGTAACAGCAAGGTACTGAACAAATGTTAACTTATGATGTTATATGAGGGCTAGAAAGAAAATAGTGGCAACACTGTCAATGTTAATGGACATGTAGGGACGTTGTTTTCGATATGTCTAGAGGAATGGCATAGCTGTTCAACAACACACTAAGCATCACTAATGCATTGACGGACGTATACGATGCTGTCGAATAATAGTGTAAATTTGTACCTCCTTAAAGTGATGTTTTGTAAAAGAGAGTTGTGTACAAGAAATCAACTTAATGTGGCACATATTTCGGAGTGTGAGGGAATGTCATGCAAGTTTGCGAAAGTCCTGTGGTAGTGAAGCTTGTCATAACGAACGGTGGTTCGTGGGGTGCCACACTTTCGACAAGGACGCAAAAGAAAGGAAGATGCGCTACGTTTAAGTCTTGTCCTTGAAGAGCATTACGTTGATTTGATTCAATCACTGCTGGAGGTGAATCGTTGATGGACAGTGAGGGAGTTATCCGCAGATGTCAGAACAAGTCACACTACAGTGTTGCATTGTGGCGCTTCTTCTCAAACATCAAGTAAATCGGCTGAGCTATGGATGTCCAGTGTCATCGGGTAATAAATGTGGCAGAGGGCTTACATTGAAGGAATGTAAATGTCCCAGGTTCTAGAATGTTGTCATTAGTTTCCACCGCAGTCATGTTATTCTTCATATTTTAATGTTTGATTTCTCGGGAATGAAAGTGCGTGCGGATTTACTTTCGAGATGAAGTCTTTGCACGATATATGAAGACTATGGATGGTGCGGGAGAAAAATGTGGCAGCAAACAATTTCTAAGGGATTCGTAAGACTGTGAATGCATAAATGTCAGTGAGCTTGTGCTTGTGTGAGAGTTTATTTAAATACATGTGTTTTCTGTTATTAAACAGTTAAAACATACAATATGTGTTATTTATAATTTGTTCATCCTCATTAAAAATATCGGAACAAACCCCTGCAAAGCTTAATGGCGATTTTAATATTAATGTAATTCCCGAGGCTAAAATTTTCCATCACTGTAGTGGATGCTTTAACAACAATAAAAGTAATTCCAGTTGGTGCCTATTTCTGAAGCAAGGCACTCACTCGGTTTTATGAATCAAAAGAATCCTGTTCCGTCAAGAGGTTTAAGACTACCCCCTTGGCAATAACCGAGGAGTTATGACGGAAACGTTGTTCCTCTGGTTAAAATTACTTGCCGGCCCCGAGCAATACAATACATACAAACGCCGCTTTTTGTGAAAGTTGGAACTGTTCCGATTTTTTGTCGTTCTGGTGTCGTCATGGAACCTAAGCCCCGGAGTCTCTTAACTTTTCAAGCGCAAATATTGCAATGTTTCGACAAAAACTGTTTCGCTGATGAATTATCGTGTCATGTCGCGCACAACGTTTGCAGAGCTATGTACATTTATATTTCATGGCAGCGAGCGTTTCTAGTGCAATGTTTCACACTTTGCACAACATATCATATACTTTGGCAAGTGATATATGGGGGTAGCAAAGGTACTGATCATTTTCTGCCTTATTTCCAGGAAACAGAAAGGAAAGATAAAATGTTTCTATGGCAACTATACTTTTAATAAATACTCAAAGCGATTTACAAAACTGGCCAGTTTAAGAAAATGTGCATTAAAGGGCTCCGTAAAGTCCAATTTCTTCTATGTTAAAATAGTGATTATGCAAGTTCTACCACAGTACGTAACAGTTTCAGGCTGAAAATTTAACAGGTTATTAAAAGTTTGACTATAATTTAACAGACATTTTGCAGTAGTGCACACTTTCATTAGATAAAAGTATAACGAAAAGCTACTAAAACTTTGCGATTTTCTATATGAAAATTTAATATAATGATTTAATTTAAAAACAAGACATATAATATTAAAAGTGCTCATTAAACGTAGCCATGAAATGAAATAAATTGGTGCCTATATTGAATCCTGTAAAAACCATCCATTTTATATGAGAATTGAAAAAAGAGAGGGGGAAGAGCGTTAAAACTTCACAGCATTCCATCTTTACATCATCTTCTGTACACTACTAACTAGAGACATCTAAGTGTTCATAAGTATTTGTAGGTTTGCCATACCATTTCATTTCCGCATCTCATAAGTGGGTAATTTGAAAAGAAAAGTATTTGTTCTACATGTATGCCCGCAGTTTCAAAAGGATGTACGCCCAATCAAATTCTGACTTACTACTTCTTAATTAGAAAAGCGCATAAGCTATATACCATTAAAAACTGAAAAGTCCATAAAATTTTAATATTTAGTAAAATTTGACAATTTTACGACTTCTGCTGTTTCCGAAATTTCATATAATACACCCCTAGGAATTTCTAACAAAAAAAAAAGACTGAATGATTTATTAATTGTTTTATAAAATATGATAAACAAAGCTTGAAGTCTGAAAAATATAAAAAAAATAATAATAAACTGCGATAGTTTGAGCTGAAACAATAAACGGCCTGAAATGGCGTGAGCTATTAAGTTATCGCAACCTGTCTGTCCTTGCGTGCAAATGTTGTAGTATTTATAAAACATTTACAAATGAAAGGAAACTGTAAACTTAGGTACTAAAAGGAACATTTTGGTAGAGACTCAAAATGTTTACGGGTCATAGTTATATGTAACTGCAGAATGTACGTTTTGAACCGGACAATGCTTTTTTCATGGTAGCATTGCATATTTTAACTAAAATGCTTTAAATAGTATATATTTTAACAATAATATTGATATATCAATAATTTAGGTGTTCGTTATCCTTCATAATTCCCTTTTCTTTTTCTAATCTACACTTCTTCCTTGCTTTAACGCTATTAAGAATCGGAGGCATGTTGCTTTTGCATCATTAGAGAACGATTCGTTTTTATTATTTGATTTGGCATTCTATCAATTAAATTTTAGTAACTGAAAAAAAGCCATACTTAGGATTTTACACCCGAAAAAATCCATTGGTCCTGGCTGGGATCGAACCCGCGATCTTGGGTTTAGGAGGCAAGTATGGTAACCACTACACCACCTGGGCCGACTGAGGTTGGGACGCATGGAAGGCACGGTTTCATTCCGGGATGACAATAAATGATAATTTGGTGAACGAGCGAAGAAACCTTTGTGAGTCCGACCTCCCAGGCATTCACCTTAAGACCTGCGGAAAATACTCCCAATCGGCAATCAAACCGGGGGCCGCAGCACGAATGCTTCCTCAAAACCCATTCCTATTTCTTAAACAGGATCTTCGCTTATATTAAGAGGTGCAGTTTACTAAGTACGATTTTACTGACATGGATAATAAGAACGTATTGTTCTTACAAATTGGCATAATCATAAAACGTTTTATATTATATAAATCATTTAACATGATACAGATACAAAATTTAAGTATTAATAAATGTAACTATTTTGTTACATCAGGCAAGGGCATGCCGAACTAAACCCAAGTTATACTATGCCGCAAAGCACAGCAGTCAAGGATTCCTGTGAGTTATTGCAGCTAAGCGCAGCGCGCGCTGGGCCAAGGCTACGCCAACCATGTATTGATAATAAAACTTTCCCTCGTTTTGTCATTAAAGACTATTGGTGCGCCACTCCTTTGATAACAACGTATTAGTCAAATAAAATTGCTGTAGTATAGTGTATTAAATGTTACCACAATTAGAAACAAAGGAAAAAGTTAATGGAAACGAAACACTTTCAATAAAACTAATATTGTGCACATGTTATATTTATCAAAGCGCTAGGGTAACTTTTCTAACAGCGGAACAGGCGATTGGCGCTACCATGGTCCCAAATTGCTTGCATGGAACTATAGAAACCAAAACAGGTAAACCCAAAGCCCCCTCACAAACAGAAAAAGTTATAAAAAATATTATTAAAAACAACTCACCTCTTATAATAACTACATAATAATACAAACTAATAAACAACGCTTACACAATAAATTCTAAGCTGAACATAACCAATAAATGTTTACTTTTAAAACTAAATACTCACAAACCACATAAATAAAACACAAAAATTAACACTGATTAACATAAGTTTTAATAGTTTAAAGAAAACATTGGTTTTGTGTACCAAAAATAATAAAGTTTTAAAATTTCAAAGCAAATATAAAATGTTTATCTTTAAACTCCAAAATTAATATTTTATTTAAGCTACCCTTTGATATCACAATTTTAATAAAAATAAGAATAACCTTAGGAACAATTTTAATAGCTAATCACCCTATAGCTATAGGATGAGTTCTTTTTTTACAAACACTTTTAATTTGTTTTATTACAGGATCTTTATCAACAAGATTTTGATTTTCATACATTTTAATTCTCATCTTCCTAGATGGAATATTAGTATTATTTATGTTTGTCACAAGACTCGTTCCCAATGAAATATTTTATATTCTAATAAAATAACATTATTCATTATCATTTTAACAACACTAATCTTACTAATATTATATTTATAACCAAAAAAAAAAAATCTCACAGAAACTATTAGAATCCCTTCATACACAAATTTCAATAAAAATGGATCTTTATTAAAAATATATAATCAATCAACCAACAATTTAACTATTATATTAGCTTTAATTGCAATTATTAAAATCATTTATATTTACAAAGGATCTTTACGACATACTACTTATGAATAAACCTTTACGAAAAACTCGTCCATTAATTAAAATTGCTAATAATGCATTAAATGATTTGCCAGCTCCAACCAATATTTCATCATGATGAAATATTGGTTCTCAGGGGGTCAGTTTTGTTTTCCACTGAAGCGTTTTACCTACGGGCGATCGTGCCACTCGTTAGCCGAGTAGCCGGCCAGCCGGGTCTCGGTGATTAGTGGGAGGATAAACCGTACCAACCGTACAACACACAAATCAATTTAAGAGAGGCATTACGTACCCAATTATCAAATGAGGCGTTGAAACTGCCCGCCTTCATTCTCCACATAATTTTTGACATTAGGAAATTAGTCATCGTTCTCTGTAGTACGTTTTGAGAAATCCAGATCATTTTCTGGCGAATATTATGTTTGAGCTCTTGTATGGTGTGCGGCTTTGTCTTGTACACGGCATTTTTACCCCAAGATAATGTAGGCAATTAAATGGGACCAAGGGGTCAAAAATCCTTATTAATAGCTCTCTCTCGTGGACACATTGTGAATTGCTCTAACGAAACTGTTTGCAGTGTGAGCAGTGGCAGAGTCCTGTTGAAAAAAAGTATTATCACGCTCCCTGTCGTTAATTCTCTGAAAAAAGGGGGTTAGTATGATATTCACCTAAGTAAGAGCATCAACTGTATGCTTAAAAATGGTTCAAGATTCTTTAACTACTGAGTTACTACATTTGAATCGTGCATAGCAACACGCCTACCATTGTAAACATACATGATATAATACACTTTATGTATACTGTCGAATTAAGAAACGAACAATACAACACACACACACACATGTAGAGCTGCGCTACGACAGACAGTCAGCAAGGTCAACAAGTAAGCAAGCAGGTTTGCTGCTCCCTCCACGGCACGGCAAAGAGTGGGGGGCCCGCTCATAAGAAAAACCCCGCCCCGCTGGGGAAAGTATCACTGATCGCGCTGTATTTATCTGCGGGCGCAGGCCAAGAATTGTACTCTGTAACCTTGCTTTTACCTAACCCCTCCAACAGAATTTCAATTTAAGGACCAACTAAAAGATATTGCTTAGAGAAAGCTTACAATAAAAACTGTGAATTCATTTCTGCTAAATAAATTATATATAAATTCTTTAAATTAAACATGCAAATGTCATTTATAATCATATTTAGAAGAATATGAATGACACGTTGTTTTTTTTAATGCAGGCCACCCGTCATGGATAAAACGTTTTTTGCAATGATGCGACATTTAAATTACATTAGTGATTTGTTAAAACTGGTAGAAATTGCTCCCTTTCTAGACTTATAACACAGAAACTTTGTTTATATTTCAAAGGCAATTGAGTACGCGACACGTGCTGCATTTACACCGAGGAATAGAATTTGGTAATACCGCTAAAAATTTCGGTACGTGCTCTAAATTGTCCATGCAGAAATTATCGCCCCATGCCTCTGTTGTTCTGCCTTTTCAGTTTACAGGGCCAATTCTGGGATGCAGCATTTTCCCATGAATAAGGCATGAAGAATGCTCCGGGAAGGTGTTTCCGGCGAGTACCATCTGGGGCTCAATCACACCAATTCTCGCTAAATCCAATCGGCAATATGAACTTACGCAGAAGGAACCAATTTCGCTCTCCGTGATGGAGTTGTTGGCTGAATCACATTTATTACCGAGAAGCACTGGAAGATCTCTCAGAAAGGCACGTTGAGCAGAAAGATAATAACAGCGCGAAATGCTATCCCTGCGGGGAATCCCAAGTAGGAGCTTACACAGGGCTATGCAGATGTTACCTAACGGATATAACTGTAATAAAATATAAAACATGCCCTGTATTCTTCTGACATTCAACGTGTTTTAAAATACTGCCACATAGAAAATACGTTATATTTCATTGCGCTTATACGAGAATATACTGAAGTTACAAAACTTTTATCAAAAACAATTTAAAATTTGTTGCAAAAGTGAAATAAAATATCAGTGAATTAATTTTTCTCATATTCATTTACTTATCTAGTGTTTTCCACACTGTCGATTACGACCCCTAGGGGGACCGAGGGACGCTATCTGAGGAATCGCGGTGTATTTTGAATTAATAAATTAATACTATAACAATGGGGAAAAATGGAATCAGTCATCCATTATATTTAAAAAGTTGCGTGTTTTATTTTTAAGAAAGATAAATACTATTTCACAGAAGTGAACAGAATTATGTAAACTATAGCACTACACACCAGAATGATCATTGAGCAACATGATACATCAAAGATTAAGCACAAACTTTGAATATCTCTTATTTCTCATAATATTAAGAAAATCTGAGAGTGCCTTCATTAATAAATAAACATTAACTAAATAAATTATTTAATTTCACTTCCGTACCCATCTTTACCACCAAGCATACTGAAAGAGATTCCAGAGACGTGACAACGTTGTTTTCCTTGAGCGAAATCTAATACATCTCATTCATCACGCATATCATATGAACGTAATATAAATAAGCAGTTGGAAGAAAGGCCATTAAGACGTGTCCTGTACTGTATTAGTTAATGGTTGTACAACAGATCGATACATCATTACGTTCGTTTTTAACGGCAGTGTATTTCTAGACTGGCTTCATGTTCACCATTGACGAATATCCAAATTCGCAGATTTACGAGATACAGAAAGGAAAAAGCACTGTGCTATCCAGAATTGACTCACATCTTTTGAAAAATCAGCTTTGAACTTTGATATGAAGTAAGCAATTATTTTCCTGTAACTTTGCACTCAAGCTTGCAGTTTCAAAAGCATTTTATTATTTATTCAGCCCATTACAGTTCTGATTTATTACCTGAGAGAATTTAGTCTTGTACCTGATAAATTCATGCAAGTGCACTGTAATTCAGTTTGCGGACAATTTTAAACCGACTGATTCACAACGAAATAGAATCAATAAGCCTATTAATTGTTGGGAAATTATCAATGTATAAGTATATTTTAATTTTTCCGTTGAAGCCGTTATCTTGTACATGCAGAGTGTTTATATTGCTTCCTTGTAAACTAAATTTAGCTCGTTGAGCTGTCGACTAAGTAGGCAAGCTGCGATCAAAAAGAAGGGTTTCTTAAAAATTCGGCAAACTTAGGACTGAGAAATTAAAAACAAAACAAACTTCAGATCTGAGTTAACTCTTTAACTCGCGAATGACAACAGACTCGGTATGTAAGAGGAGATCTCTGTAATGCTCCCATCTTAAGGCTGGCCCAAACCAGATCAATTGGATTTAAGTATCAATGAGATGGGGTACTGCATGACCATGGTGCAATTTCATCAATGAAAACTCATATTGTAAGTTTTCTGCCTTAATGATCTCTAGAAGTATCTTTTTTTTTTTTTTTTTTGAGTAGTGTTTAACGCCCGTTTTTACTACTGAGGCACCACAGGTGATGGATACTGATGATACATGAGATGAAATGATAAATTGGGAAAGGATTTTTTTTTTTTTTTTTAAGGAAGGAAGCGTTCCAGGCCTAAGTTTAGGTACCTCCCCGGCATTTGCCAGTTATGAAGACTGAGGAAAACCTGGAAAAAACCCCAGTCAGGGAGGACGGTCCTGGCGGGATTCGAACCGCAGACCTCCCGCTCACGAGTCCGTGCCTTAACGACCTCGGCCACCCGTGGCGGTCTCTAGAAGTATCGATTAACTGCGTGTGGAACCGGAATGTCCAAATTTGCATGATACGTATTATGTGATCCGTTTTGGTAGAGCTAATGCAGTCGGCAGTGATAACTTACATTATCTAGAATAACTGCATGTTTGCCTTGTGGAAGATTCACCAACAAAGAATTAACAATTCAGCTCAAAAATATCTACATTCACCTAATCATGCAAATGCCATCCCCGATGTTCTTAGAGGAATACACACAGTGAAGAAACCAGATTCGCTGCTTCCTGCCATTAATGTCAAATTCGCTTCACGTGGGAAATGTTTACAACGCTGCGGTTTGGTCTTGGAGCTGAAAGGTATGTGTGTCAGCGTTTAGTTATTTCTCATTGGCTATGTACTCTTTCATATCAAACAACTGTCGGTTGTTAATGTTATGAGCATGGCAATAATAATTGATATGTATGTTTCTTCTACCAAAAATGGCCGATTGAGGTAATAATTTATTCATATACCATTTGGCAAAATATTATATCGGAGTTGTTTTAATCAGTCAAGGATGCATATCAATAAATATTGCGATGCATTTTTTCCAGTCACTTTAAAATTTTTGTGTTGTAGCTGCAATTAAAGTTTGTATAAATACATGCCACTGATGTGACTAGTTGAAGTTTGCAAAACAAAATGATCCTCTTTTACAGAGCCTTCCTATTGGCATAAAAACATTGTGCAGAATACCCAGTTATAAATTGCAATGATAAACTTTAATTAATACAATTCATTCATAACTGTTCATGAACATTTCCTGCCATTTCATAAATTCATCTTGAGACTCTGGTATTAGATAATACATTCATTTTAATTTATTTTCAACCTCAGAACAACATATTGACTGTTTCATCAATGATGTGTAACATTCATTTAGCTACTGTTAATGAAACAGACATAGAGGGCTGTCTGATTAACATTACTAAGGGTATTCTGAAAGTTCTCGCTCTGACTGAGAGATGTGATAAGGACCAAATTACTGTGCTAGTTGTTAAGTAAGGTCCTTCAGGTGGCGCCCTGTAAAGTTTCAGACGTATAAATGTAGTCGTTTGTTTGTAACGATCATGTAAACAAACTAGTGTTACATTATCCACACGCTGATGACCTGAGATGTTAAAGAGAGTCCTTAATTAAACAATAAACATTATGCACAAAATGGATAAACATTAAATGTGAGCAAAGATAAAATACTTCGTTTTGAAAGGAGTAACCCCAAAAGAAAACAAAAACGGTTCCATCTGCTGCAGAAAAGGTCATGACTACGGTTTTCTGGGATTTGCATAATGTGATGCTCATAGACGGGCAGAACCATCACCGAGGAGCATTACCCTTCACTGCTGAATCAATTGAGGGATGTCATTCAAGCTAAACGTCCACTCCTTGCAAAAAAGAAACTTCTCTTTCATCACGATAATGCGCCTTCACACACGCCTAGGACTGTTGTTTAAAACTGCATGATCTCCCCTTCAAATTGCTTTGACATCTGCCGAATTTGGCTCCCAGCGATTACTGTTTGTTCTCAAACATACCGAGAACTTTTAAAACGCCCCTCATACTTCTTTGTGCAATGTTCGTGTTCTGATTTTAGAGAATGGTTCCGCTTCTGCTGAAAGAAGTCGATAGGTTTAATCCTTATGAAATTATGCTCTGCTGATAATTACTTCAAATCAAATTGTAAACTACTAAATATTTTCGAGATTCCCCTTTTTTTTCTGGAACCTTGAGAAGAGTTATTAAAAACAGAAACAGAATTTATCCATTGTCACGTTCATTCTTATTAAGAAATAATAAATAACTTGAACTGATCAGCTATATAGGAACGGAACAACCTATAGCAGCCAGTTGCTAGTATTGTCATTATGTTTAAATGTGCGCGCGAACTTGCAGATTTAGAGTATAGCAGCGAAGCGAATGGAGATTCCCAGTAATTTTATTCTAGAAAAGGAAGTTGTGTGTGCTAAACGTTTGGAAACCTCCGATCTAGAAGAAAGTTTACTTTTTCTCCAAATTATTATTCGGCTAAGGCCAGAAAATTATTGATAGCAACAAAATCTCGGCAACAGCATACTGCGTCCAAAGAATGATGCAGAGTAAGCGCTGTAAATGTTGTGAATGAACTTGTAATATAAATAACTTACACTGTTTAACAGTCAACCCAAGTGTTGCAATGGCATAGGCTGCTAAGTTCAAATTTCGGGACTGTTATGTCTTCAAAGCAACCACTTTAGAAAGCGTGTACTAAAACATAATTATGTACGCATAGACCTTTGTTTATTTTTGTGGCATTCTTTTCATTCTATTTCTTTTTCATTGTGATCGCTATTCTAGATTGTGCTTGTAAAAGTTGAAATGACCTGAGGTAGCATTAAGTAACGTGAAACAAGTGCTTTCGCGTGACGCGATAACCTGTGCTAATGTTTGGTGGATGCATGCGCCTCAAACCCAAAAACACATGTTCCACAATGAACAGGCAACCCTTGTCAAAAATGGCTCGACATGTTTCTGCAGTATACATAAATTTGTGCTCCCTCTGTTTGAGTGGGTTACTTATGCGGGCATTTCGCTACGCTTTTTTAGCCTCTTTCCTCCCTCCACCGGACACACAGACTGCTGGGGGTGGAGCAAACATGTCGTGCTGTAAATCACGTGCAGACGCTAAAATAATAAATTATCGAGTTTCATTAGGCTCGCCGTGCTGTTAATTCTACCAGATTACTGAGTCTCTCTGCCGAGGTTTTTAACCTAATGGAAAATGTTGCTAAGGTAGGTCCCAAATTAGGATTATAAAACGCTCAAACGGTACACGAAGACCCTTTTATGGGAAAAGCTTTACTGCGATAGCTAAATCAAATTCCTGTTTATGTGCAAGCCCAGTTTCGATGCTTTGAAACAGAAAATCCACAACTTTTTTTTCTAAACAGTGAACAACTTTCTTTGTAGAGGTACTGCCTGCGTAATTCAAATTTGCTTTTACAGATATCTACAAACAACTTAAACAAAACTTATGCATAAATCCCTTTTACTTAATTTATCAGCACGCTCTAATGAGATATATAAAATGATATTTCCATGAAAAAAGTGTAAACTGGAAAAAGGAAATGTTTAATTTGCTTAAACATTTTCTAAAAGCGTAATGTTTCAGTGTTCAAACATGGCAAATATTCATATTTTGACAATTATAAAACTACTCAAAAGTAGCTAAAACTACAAAGGTATAATAAGCGTAGTAAAATGCTGCCTGCGAATTAAGAAAAGAGTTGGAAACAATAAGGTTGGGCTCCATTAGGATAGCGGGGTCAGGAGAATCGATTAGTGCATCGAGGAAGATTAGGAACTGTTCGAGGGATAGGGATAGCAGCAGGTATTTGCGCAATGCAAGGATATGATTTCCCTAGAAGCACATTCGGGACTGAATCTTAATGAGGTTGGAACAGAACATCTAAACCACCCACCAAAATGGATTGCGAATTTACCTCATTTATGAGGAGGGTAGAATCATGCATACTGGCTAAATGTAACCGCACGAAAGAATGGAGATAAAATTATCTACTGGATCGAAGAGGAGATGATAAGCGTTAATTTTTTATAAAAGAAGGCAGCTCAGATCTGAAACGTTTTGATAACAGAGGAGGAGTTGGTGAAAACAAACTGAGTGAATCCCAGTTTATGGTCAGTCGATCCTGGTGGTGTAGTGATAAAAATATTTGCCTCCTATACCAAAGATCGAGGGTTCAAAACCGGCCAAGTTCGATGGATTTTTTCGGGCGTAAAAATCCTAATTATGCCTTCCATCGGAAAAATAAAGTCCCGTGTCGTAGATTTATGGCACAAAACTGAAACTCAAGCCTGAAAAACGAGGCCTCTGAGCAAAATCTGTAGGCCGTTTCACGCCCTGAATTGAATGGAACGCTGATGACCTGAGATGTTAAAGAGCGTTTGTAAATAAACCAAATCAACAACAAGGCTTATGTTCACAATCCTTAGTGCTGTTTCTTTTATATTTTTATTTTATTTTGTTGTTAAATATATATTTATTTTATATTTTATTACACATTTATCTAATATACAATCTAATTGTTCATGTTAAATCAAACAGACCTAGTGTATTTTAAAAGCAAGTATGTTGAGCCCGTGCGCCTGTTAGAATTTCTATTACAATGATGCCACTTCACCCCTACTACAACTACTTTTAAAATGATATTTGATGGCAAATATTAGAATCAAACTTGCTATGGCTTTCGAATACAGTTCCCACCTAATGAATACCTCTTTACTATATGATACTATTTGAGAGGAAAAACAATTAAGTGATTAAAGTTTTAATGGTTTAAAAATAAAAAATTGATATTCTAAAGGTGAAGCCGTTGAAATAGACAAATTGCTTACTTCAGCTCGAGCATTGAAATACTGAAATATTAACTCATTCCATATAAGGAAATATTCCTTTCTTTCTCTTCTGTTTCTGAAAAATATGACTGAAACCGGAGTAAGCGTCTGCCATTCCAGCGCACATCGATAAAATACAAGTTAAAAGTTTATCTCATTGCCTTTCTTTACAGTCCTTCTTAACGATCAGTAAACTGGTGGTTTTCACATATACACCGTCATAAATACTGCAAAGAGCTGTTTTAATTGCCCCGCGCTCTCTGTAGAGTGCAACCAGAACAATGTCACCTTTCCTTAATTCGTAAAGTCATAATAAGTAGATATCCTGACATATTCAATGAACATTGCTGATTAAGTTATTACCATAACAACTGCTACATGGCTGTCGTAAATTTATTTGGTTTATTATAACTGTGCGCTCGAGGTAGAGTTTGGTTGATAAAACGTAATATGAGAATGCATAAGGTATACGTTAACGTCAGACGAGCTACTGCATTCAGGGACATACGAGAGAAATTCATTAAATAATAGCATTTGATATTTTTTTGCAATGGAACTTACAAATGAATTCTGTCTTACCCTGCTTCACCACGCATTTGATTTGCCTATCACGAACCTTTCTTGGAGTAGCCTTTAAATTCTTCGCATCGCCTCTTGCCCCATTGTCATTTACAAATATATAACCCCAACATGTTCTTTCAAAAGCCCAAACAAGGGAAAAAAGCAATGACGCCAAGTCCAGATTATATAGTGAACACTTAACATTTCAGATAATTCAATGTATCTACTACATATAGTGGGGGCGTACGTTGTCGCGCGGCAGCAACATACTTTTAAGAGAATTTCGCTGGCCTCAACTTGTGCACCAGCACTAATCGCAGCTGTGTAGGGTCTTTGAAACATGAAAAATGACTTTACCAGCGGAAGCCTCTGTCTTGAATGTTTTCTTGATCAGAGACTTCTCCACCGTAATTATTTTCTGTTGAGTGATTTCCAAAGCCAACTTACCGAGAATGGACGGACTACATTACGCTGAATGATGGTGAGGATGGAGCAGACGGCGCAATAAATGGCAATGGAAACCGGAGTACTCGGAGAAAACCTACCTATGCCCCACTCCTTCGCCGCCTCTGTGGGAAGCAAGCAGTTTAAAATTCGGCGGCGCACACTGGTTCTCAATGCTGTACCCAGAACTCCGTCTCATGTCACAATCCGATGGAGAAACCTCATGGTTTAGTTGCTCCTGACAAATCGCCTGTCACGCACGCTTGTTATCATTGAACAGCTGCCTTGGGACCCATCTGCTACATCATAGATCTTCACGGAAAATAATGTATATTTAGCTGTGCTATATGTTGAATTCCATGACAATTTCATCAAGTGATTTGCCTTAGCTACAAATTCGCTCCAAGGCATTTCCACTCGACTGTTTCAAAGATATTTTCTGCCCATTTATACACTTTTGCCTGACTCGCCCGTCTTTACACTGAACCTTAGGTATCAGAACTCTTGATAATAAAAACGAAAGAGCTTCGTTGCTCTTCCATGGTGCAATTCGACAGTGAAGATGTCATATTTTAGGACCTGTTGTGCTCGATGTCACGACTCCTGTAAGAAGAATTGTTAAGAAGTTCTTTTGTATTCAGAAATAGAAATTCTATTGGCTTTAGAACAAAATACTTGTTTTTTATTGACTTTAGATCATATTCTCTCAGGAAGGTTATAATATGTATTTTATCTAGTCTTGACTTGTATCTTAACATGTACCTTTTAGATATGTGAGAAACGTTCCAGTATTGTGTTCCTTGAGAAATGTTCGGTGCTGCTGCTTCCTGGACGAAATGCGATGAAGATATTAAATAAATAAGATACAATAAAACAAAAGACATAAAAAAAACTCCAGACTGTCAGATGTAAAACGTAGGACACGGTGATGGGAAGGACGGAGGGGAGAAAGAGAGAGAACAAATATTCATGTGGAGCGCAGAATGAATACCAACACAAGAACGGCGAGTGTAAGAGGAACAAAAGACAGGTAGAGAAAGCAATGAAAATGATTGCAACTGCCTGCATTCTGCGAGAACACATTCCTCCAGCAAGAAGCGAACAGTATATGGAGACTACAGGGCTAAATCGGATCATCCAGAACCGATTCGCATTAGAACTACAAGAGCCATCGTTTTCCATTTCGGTTCTTGTCGCGGGAAATATAAATGGACAATCCAGAGAGTTTTATTTTGAAATTGTCAACGTCCGTAAATTCTGCAACAAAAGAGGTAGCGATATAACAAACCTGGCAGTTATCTTACAAAGAGATATTTTCCTTAATCTTCTATGACGACATTTAATTACGTTTTAGATAACTATGGTTAAATTTTTAATATTGAGCTTTTATTATTATGTTTATTATTTAAGAAAAGTGTTGCCGCTTACAACATACTCGTATTGTAATATGTAGGTAGAATTATCCTGTCAGATGATTTCATGTGAGCTAAGCAAGTATAACCCACTTGCATGACACTTCTCCCTTGGCCGACGGATTCAAGAGACTGATAGTTAATGTATGAAAATGTTTATGAATTGCTAATTGCACTGTGACTCGGTGAACTGGTGATTTGAAAAAGATTAGCTGGTGTCAAAATTTCGGGATCGTCTAATGATTCCTTATATTGTTGTGCCATTCATGCGCGTTTACAGATGTTAACGATACATCTTTTAAGCTTTTGTTCGAAATCTATTAATATATGGTGCATCTATTAATATAATGGCCTCTTTCACAGCAAATAAACTGTTTTTATGGTTCAAGCGTGTTATTAGAAATAAGCATATTTAATCGCTGCTATCTTACATAAGTTGAGAAAATTTTGTATTTTGTTACATTATCGAAAATAGTGTTTTTTGAAGGGATTATTAATATGATGCTCTTATTGTTTGTTACAATGTTATTTTTTAAAACTTTGTTTTTGCGCTACAAGCCCTCAAAGAACGATTTCAAATATTGTGGGCATTACCAGATGGCTGTGTCGAAAACATACCATCAGAACAACAATTTGAAGAATCATATTCTACTTCAAGACCAATGAAATAAAATGACAGAACTGAAAATAAAAATAAAAAGTGTGACTTGTGACTGTCTGTCGCCAATTAGCACAAAATATGCAGATCTTCATTTAAAATTACTAAATAATAAAAATAAATTTGATACATTGGAATTTGTAAACCTGGCTGATCAATCACGTTTCTAATAATTTCGAGAATGAAATTGATGTAGAGGAAAGGCCGAGAGGAAGTGATGAAACGCTGAAGGTTTATGGTGTCAGCAGTTGCAAGATAGACGCGTGACGTGCTGAGATAGCGTCTGGGAATTATGCTGATTCCGGAAGTAGTAGTGTGTTTATCTCCTTACATACACGGAACAATGCTCCGCCAGGATTGGAATTAAGCTCCGGTGCCATCCACAACGCACTGCAGCGTCAGGAATTTGGCATGTGCGTGTTTCATGAAGATAACCTCACCACATGACTGATGACGTCACCCATTCAGCGCTCTTGTGTGCTGGCTCGACACGACGCGCGGTGTCCGATGTTAAACACGCATCCAATTTAGGTCTCCCCTGCTAATCAGACCCTGATATGCAATCTGTCTCCCAACAACGTGGACTGAACATGAGAAGAGTGACCAAATGAGATGTCATCCTGCGTCAAGGAAAAAGACAATCCGTTTACACCAGCAGGTCATTGGTAGCTCGATACCAGCAAAAAAAAGTTTTTTTTTTAAATTACTCTGAATGCCACATTTGCTGCAAATACTTTTATGCGTCTCATAAAATTCAAATTTGGAGAAGTACAACATTTAACCTTCTTTTAAATTCACTCATTTTTAGAAAGTTAGAATCTTTCTAGTTTATCATATCTTGCAGGCCAGATAGGTTTACCCGTCTCGATACTCAAGGCTTGCTTGTTCGATCCCAGTTGAGGTCAATGGATGTTTAAAGACCCCATACCTTAAAAAAAAAAAAAAAAAAAAAAGGGAGGCTCGTGGACAAAATTTGCGGTCTTTTCATCTCAAAGTAATACAGACCGCCACAGGTGGCCGAGGTCGTTAAGACACGGACTCGTGAGTAGGAGGTCTAGGTTCGATTCCCACCAGGACCATACTCCCTGAGGATTTTTCCAGGTTTTCCTCAGTCTTCATAAATGACAAATGGTACCCTAAAACTTAAACTTACATTTTATTCCATGTATCACCAGTGTACAACGCCTGTGGTCCCTCAGTAGTAAAAACGGGCGTTAAGCACAAAAAAAAGAGTAATACAGCCTTCCCTGTTAATTGGCAATGGATTTACCACCTAATTACATAAATTATATCAATTCCTGAAAAAATACAACATAAAATAATAACATAATTAGAGTGCCGCCTATTATTCCTGCTAACCTCTGCCTTGGGCTTGTCAGTCTCCTATTGGAATTCCAGAAGACAAGAGGTTCCTCCATCACTTTAGATGGCTCCCTTTATTAGCCCAATTCTGTTTGTTAATTCTACTTAATGAGAGGGCTGGTTGCCGGATAACTACTGATGAGAAATATATGCAAATTAATTTTTGTATTCGAGCTATATATATATCTTAATATAACACTAGGGCGAGGTTCTGGCCAAAATTGATTTTTTTTACTGCAAATTGTTCCTAGAACCCATATGTATCCTTAGAGAGTCAAAATCTGCATGCCCCCCTCTTCATTTGGGCTACGTGTGTCCTTTTAAATCACATGTTTTCCCAGCTATATATATAAGAAAAGTAAAAATAAAGTAACACTATTAACAATGTAACAAATTAACAGTAATTATGATAGAAGAAAAGGATAAAACACTAAGAAAAAAAAAGTAAGAAAAAGTCACACTTGAGATCGCTATATTTCGGACTCGTGACACTTGCTTTCTTGCCATAGAAGGACTCCACGAGTCCGAAATATAGCGATCTCAAGTATGACTTTTTCTAAGTGTTATATCCTTTTCTTCTATCATAATTAGTGTTAATTTACATATACATTTTTTAATAAAACAGCGTCTCAAAAACTTTATTTTCACATATTCAAAATGTCGCGTTAACAGTTTTTGGTTAAATTCAATTAAAAATTCCCAGAATGTGCAGAAGAGGATGGAGGTTGAAGGAGGAGCCTGGAGGGGGATGGAAGCTGATGTAAGAGCCTGGAGGAGGATGGAGGCTCTTGGAAGAGTATGGAGTAGGAGGATGGAGACCAATATAAGAGTCTGGAGATTAATGGAGACTTATGGAAGAACCTGGAGTAGGAGGACGTAGGCTTATGTAAGATCCTGGAGGATGGATGCTGATATTATAGCCTGGAGAAGGATGGAGGCTGATGGAGAAGCCTGGGGGCTTATTGAGGAGGATGGAGGTTTGGAGTAGGATGGAGGCTTGTGGAGGAGCCTGAAAGAAGAGGAGGAGGAGGAAGAAGAAGAGGAAGAGGAGAAGGATGGAGGCTGATGTAAAAGCCTGGAGGATAGAGGCTGACTTTATAGCCTGCAGGAACATAGAGGCTGGAGGAGCCTGGAGGAGGAGGATGGAGCCTGATGTAAGAACCTGGAGGATGGAGGGTGAAGGAGGAGGATGGAGACTGATGTAAGAGCTTGAAGGTTGGAGACTGGTTTTATAGCCTGGAGGATGATGGAGGCTGAAAGAGGACCCTGAAAGAGGAGAAGGAAGACGGTGGCTGAAAGAGGAATCTGGAGGAGGAGGAGGAGGAGGAGGAGGAGGAGGGGCATGAAGGCTGATGTAAGAGCCTGGAAGATGGAGACTGATTTTATAGCACTGGAAGAGGAGGAGGAAGATGGAGGCTGATGTAAGAGTCTGAGAAAGGACTGGTTTTATAGCCTGGAGGATGGAAGATGGAGGAGCCTGGAGGAGGAGGAGGAGGAGCAGGAGGAGGAGGAGCAGGAGGAGCAGGAGGAGCAGGAGCAGGAGCAGGATGGAGGCTGATGTTAAGAGTCTGGAAGATGGAGAGTGAGGGAGAAGGAGGATGGAGGTTGATGTAAGATTTTGAAGGATGGAGGCTGATTTTATAGCCTGGAGGATGATGGAGGCTGAAAGAGGAGTCAGGAAGAGAAGGAAGAGGATGGTGGCTGAAAGAGGAGTCTGGAGGAGCAGGAGGGTAAAGGCTGATGTAAGAGCCTGGAGGATGGAAGCTGAAGGAGGAGCCTGGAGGAGTATGGAGGCTGATAGACAAAATACATGCTAACATCAATAATAATTAAAAAAAAAAAAGTTTCTATAAATAACTTCATTTTAAATATTAAAATGTCCTATAGATTTAAAAATCACCACAGCTCACACATCAAATTATACAATTTTGTATGTGCTGTAAACTGCAATTGCAAAAATGACAAACATTTTCTCAACTCATTAGCCGCGTGGGACATTTTGATTACGCGAAATATTTGCACAATAAAATATGTGATAATTTATAGCTCGCAAAGTATTATCCAATTTGAATGAACCTTTATATACATATTAACATAATAGCAATGCAATCACAGCAAAGTTTCTGAAAAAGCCATATAAAAATGTGAAACTTCGAAAATTCCTCCCGGTCTCTCTTAATAATTATACGTCTCATGTTTAATTAGGACTGCGGCGCTACTGTATTTTACTGTATTTTAGTTACTGTATTTTAGTTCTCTGGTCTTATTAAAACCTGCAAAATACAGCAGAGATATTTTTACCCACTTAGAGGAATTTTGGTGTGTGTCCAACAGTTTTTATGCTGGTCTTTTGTGATATATGGTGTTGGAGACAATTGCATGAAAAATAAATTCCAAATACGAAAAGAAAGATTCATAAAAGCTCCTTGATTCAAGAATAGATAACAGACTATCCATGCCTTAAATAAACGATGTTCATGTATTTTGTCTACTATGCAAATTAGAGACTTTTTCTATAAAGTTTATGTTCAATATTTGTGGAATTTAGTTTTATTAGGTATAAGAGTTGTTTGACAACTTGAATTGTGCTATAATACATTATTGAAAAGTATTGGTTATGATAATTCGTGTTTTCTAGGTTAGATGCCACAAAAAATTCAAGTGGTGCAATATATTACACAGAAGCACTCAAAAACAAAATGTTTACTAAATAAAAACACGTTCTTCAGCAACTAGAAGCAAAGCCCAATTAAGGAGAGCTTCGTGAGGTGTTCATTACAGCAGGGTTTTCGTGGGATAAATTGTATCATTCCAAATTAAATTACATGAAGCAGGTAAGGTGAAGTTGTAAAACACAAATTGGCGAATATCCTCACAAAGAAGTTGGCAATTTTCGTTGAGGAAATCAGGTACTGGCGGAAGTACTGTAATTAAAGAGAAATTAGCAGCATCCTTCAAGGCTATGATAGTGAATGAACGTTAATCCTAGATTATCATCAGATTACAAGTTTATTTCCTAAAGCAATGCCAAAAATGTGTGTAGAATGAAGGCAGGCAGTTTCAACGCATCATGAACCTCTTATATTGGTTTGTGATAGATGTATGGCTGGTATGTTTTGTTGTTTTATCTTCCTGCTAACCACAGAGATCCGTTAAAGAGCGGCGCACTCGCCCATTGGTAAAACACTCCGGGGGAAAACAAAACTGATCCCAAGGTAGAAGTATATTTCATAATTTTTTCGGGTGTAAAAATCCTAAGTATGGCTTCCTTCGGAAAGGGAGTAAAGCGGTGGGTCCCGTGTCGTACATTTACGACACGATAAAGAACCTCAAGCCTGAAAAAAAGAGACCTCTGAGCAAAAATTTGTCAGCCGTTTCACGCCCAGAATAGAATGCGACGCTAATGACCTGAGATGTTAAAGAGCGTCCATAAATAAACCAAATCATCATCATTCTTTTACCATCATGTGGTATGGTTGTCGAGTGCTGCGATTGCTCACGGACTTTTGAGAAAAAACAATAATTGGCGACGCCGAGAAAACAAATGCATAACCATGCATTAAAATGATTAGATTATGGTAAAAAATTACGATAAATTTATGGTGGCATGCGACTGTATTGGTTGAAATATAACATTTAATTACATTTTATTGATAGAAAATGAACTTGAACTACAGGGCTTATGTTGCTAATTTAGGAAGAAACAAAAATATTGTGGTACTGTAGATCGAATTAAAACACGTTTCTTATGAATAGGCTCGAAAGAAAATCCATTACAATTCAAAATGTACAATTAGTACATTTTGAATCGCTTCTCTCAGAAATCACGAATGTTCAAGAATAACAATATTACGACATCATATTTAAAACAATATAATTGTGCTAAATTACAGTTCAGTGAATCACAGTCCCAAATTAAAAGCCTTACAATTCATGAGTACATATAATCTGGACCAAGCACAAAATTGAGAGACTGCAACAAATATATGGAAATGGTTTGTGATAAGCGTGGGTGGAGAGGGAATTGCTCCAGCCGGACCAATTAGTGCACAGGACTTTCCTAGTTCTAATTAGCGAACTCAGCAATTTTCAGCAAATGTCACAGTCGCTGACTTCCAAAGAAGCCATCTCAGTAGAGAACGCTTTTAAAAAGTTATGTCAGCATCCATGGAATTTATAAACTCCTGCCCAAGAAATAGCGAAGTTACATAACTTACATAGCTTTTCTTTAAGATTTCTGAAAAAAAAAGTCTCTCTCTTCGGTTCAGCTCAGCGCTTTAGAATATCATGCTTCTTTATTGAATTCCAACTTAAAACAGTTTTACACGTAGCCAGAATGTGAATAGATGAACTTTCCTCCACTTCGCAACTACGAGAGAAAATAGACCTTCGTGATAAAACGAATCTCTCTAGTTGCGAAACCCTTATAATCAGAAGTAAAAGAATACATTCTTAACATGCACTGATCGCCTTGCTTAACAGGGAGACATTACATTCAAAGTCTATCCGTGCACATTAACAGGCACAGGCCTCCCTAAATAGCGCATACTTCAATTACAATCAACTCAGAAGTTTCCGATATGCAAACTCTTCACTGCTGAAAGAAGGATCGACACTGTCGTCTTTTCAGCAGTCAGTTATTGTTTATGTCCATGGTGATGCCAACCGCAGAAGTTGGCGAATGCTATGGTAGCATATTAAACTATGGGCCACGGCAAAACACCCCGAAAGATTTTAACAGTTTTAATAATAATTTTACAATATATACCCAACACTTTACCTCTCCTTCTCCCAGATTTTATTTATTTATTTATTTATTGAAAAATTAGACATGCCATCATGCAACAGTAGAGTAATAAATCACGTTTAATACCCAGATGAAATGAACAAGATTTTATATGACTTTGTAAATGAGCGCACCAGAATTTCGAAATAAGACCTCATACTTCCCTTAAAGAAAGCATGATAGCCGGGGAACCATCTATTTCCCCAGATGCATAAATCCAATCATTAAAGCGACTTCATAAATAAATTGGCCCTTGGTGGAACATTTCTGTTGATTAAAAAAATGTGCATTGGATTATCGGAAACTAGTGCTCTATTGCATAAAAGCGTAATCTAATATATTATAATAGTATTGGTACAAATCCTTGTAAATATGCAGTTGTAACTTTGTGTTCCACGAAAGAAATGTACGACACTAGTAAAGAGTTACAAGTGACATCATATAAGATGTCACGTAAGATGTCACATAAGGGAACAAGGCGGAGGAGCAGTGTTTGCCACATTTCCCTACCTTGAATTGCAATATATCTTCTCCTTAGTAAGAAATTCCTATTTTTTAATGTACTATTATTGACACTATTTCTAAATGGACCTTACAATTTTTTTAGAAATAATAATAACAATAATAATTTAAGCGTAATAGTTCACTTTGAGACGACGATAGCATACAGGATCAATTTCAATCGTCCAGAGATGGCACAAGAATAGAACTTTCCGGTTGCACTTGGTAATTTATTTTATTTGTTTATTTGATCGTTTATATTTATAAAATGTGTGTGTATTTTGGTAATAATATTTTCATTATAAACAACAAATTAGGAAAATAGCGTCATAAGTGGATGAGAAATGGAAATTAAATTATTTTTGTGGCATGTAGCAAGAACTTTATTAGTCTGAGACTGATTGTACTTTAGCAAACTTTTTATTTTTAAAACAGTTAAAAGCTTTCGAACTGTTTTGCCATAGTCTATGGTTTAATATGCTACCATAGCTTTCACTAACTACTGCGGTTGGCATCATCAGTTGACGATGAACAGCACCTGGCTGCTAAAAGGCGACAGTATTGATCCGCCTCTATCTGTTTTTAGAAAATCGATTAATATTATGTGTGTGGTGGAAGTGGAAAGGGGAAGGGGATAGATGTTTGTTTTTCAGAACAAGTTTCCCTGTACTACTTAGGTGGTATTCACCGCATCTTTTAAAACTTTTTGGATGTTGTATATCCAATGCCTCCTCTTGGCTAGGTAAAAAAGCCTGTGTTTTTGCAAACACTTCTGCTTTCTTTAAGTGTATGGCATGATATTCATTTATGATATGCCCTTTTTACCGCAGATCGTTCAGGTTGATTAAGACGAAGGTATCGCCGATGTTCCTCCAACCATTTTTTAATCAATCTTCCGGTCAGGTCTTTGCCACATTCACATGGTACTTTATAAATTGCTGTAGTGTCAAGAGGGTATCTAGGTGTCTTTTGCATTATCAAGCATTGTACATTATTGATTCTACATTCTATCAACTGTTAAATTAGAGCAAATGCTTGGTAATGCAAAATACCCTAGTTACGCTCTTGACACTACAGGAATTTATAAAATACCATGTGAATGTGGCAAATTGTACACAGGATTACCAGAAAATGGATGGAGGAACATCAGCGATATTCGCCTTAATCAACCTGAACGATTTGGGTAGCAGAGAATGCCATAAATGAATGTCATAGCACACGCTTTAATAAAACAAAAGTGGTTGCAAAAACACAAGGCTTTTTCAACCTTGCCAAGAGGGAGGCATTGGAAATACAACATCCAAACAAATTTAACAGGGACGGCGGATACCACCTAAATAGTATATGAAAATCAGCTCTTAAAAACAAATACGTACCGTCCCCTATCTCCACTTCTGTCACACATGTAACATTGATCGATTTTCTAAAACTAGACAGAGACGGATCAAACTGGCGTATTTCAGCAGCCAGGTGTTGTTCATCGTCCACTGATGATGCCAACCGTAGTACTTGGTGAAAGCTATGGTAGCATATTAAACCATAGGCCACGGCAAAACAGCCCGGAAGATTTTAACTGTTTTAATTATAACACCGGCCATGAAAACCTAAGAAGTATTGTAACTTTTTATTGTACTCAAATACTGAATTGTTCTTTCTTTGTGCACATTGTGCTCTAATCATTATCATGCTTTCGGTAATACTTCGCATATTTAAATAACCGATTACCAAAAGTATTAAAAAGATAGTAAAACTTGCACTAGTATTTGCAGTTACCAAAATTCCTGTTCTTGTAGAGAAATGTATAGAAGTTACAAATACCCTATATTTTTGTAGAACAGGGTCCAGGAAGTGATCTTCCTCCGTTTCTATCACAGCTGAACTAGACTGTATTAATTAATAAGAGAAAACCTTCGGTGTACAAAAAAATAAAATTACTCAAGTATAGTATTCGATAATTATTCAATGTTCACCTATAGAGCTCGTAACAATTTCAGTTTAAATTATCGCATTTCTATCCCACAAATATTTAATTTAAACATGAAGCATGGTTTTTGCTTACGTCTATTATATTATGAAAATTGCCTAAAATAAAACGTTATGTTAATTTTAACAGTGATGTATTCGTTTTTTATTTTATTTTATTTTATTTAACGTGAGGTCGCACACTCGTGAGCTTGTTTTAATATTTGAATCATAAATTATAAATCCTAAGTAATAGTGAGTATTTAATCATCTTTAATTTTTAAATTATATAAAATGTTGTTATTTATATCTATTCTCATTTCTTGATAAAACTGCTCGGTATTAATAATAAAACTATTTGGTGACAGAACGCAACGTTGTGTTAATCCTTTGAAAGTTTCTGATGACTGCGAGAAAGTCTTCAATCTTCAGTGCAAATGAGATTTGGTTACTTATAGCGCCGTGCTTTTATAAATTAGGGACATGTGAGGCGCTTGAACTAAAATCCGCTTAATGGAAGGCATTTCGTCTTTGAAGTTACAAGGCACAATATCCAAGTAATTATGCGGTAGAATTCATTGCTGCGGAATACTGGTCCTATGGTGACCCAGGCTTAAAGCTGTTGAACTACAAGTGTGTCAGTCCAGTGAATGTTCGCTGACATAGGAAGTGAGAACATTTACATATAAATTAAACCTGTATATGTCTTTCTTTTAGTCTTCTTAGATGACGGGGCCATGGAATCTTTGTTGGAATACTGTTGAGTAGATCGTTTGCGTGATTAATGAACTGTTAAGATGTATATAACAGGTGTGTACACTCAAGTTTTTCTGTAGGCTGTCATTGTGAACATAGAGTGCGAAGGAAACGATTTTGTATTGTTTGGATTGTTTCGACTTGCTGCACATTTTTATACTACGCAATAATACATTTATATCAGTCTAATTACGTATAAGTATATTAATTTATTGAGCCGTCGCTTGGTTCTTGTCAAATTGGCGGACAATATGTAAATTATTGTTATTTTGGAGGCAGTAAAGCAGTTCCGGAAATCAGCACACGGCGTATGTTGTCACAATATTCTACACACAGCCTTCTTTATGCAACTATATCTGAACAAATAAACACAGCGGAGAGGAAGTTACAGCTGCAATTATTTACTTACTTAACAGATAAGGAATGACGCCAGATAAGGCTTTTGTGAAGGCAATAACCCTTATTGGTGAGACTGGAAACTTATGGACTTACCCTTGTAAATACGCATGATGGTGTCATATCTATGTTGCTTACAATATTTACAAAGGAAGCTTTGATTTTTCCCGCTTTTACATCTTATTCTTTTATGCATTTTTTCTTCTAATGGTTTTCTTGTATAAGTTGTTACCTTTATCAAACATTTATCTTCTCTTTGCTAATTTTTACAAAGGTTACCTAAACATAATACATGCATGTATACGGCAAATTTTGGCCAACCGACCTTTCATCGCTCTTTTACATAGCCTAGCTTAATAGCCCGCTAATTGACATTTACATGCTGTCACCTGCTGGCCTTTAGGTAGCAAGTTAAAATAGAATATATAAATAATGTGATATAATAGTATTAGCTATCATTATTACATTAAATGCATTAGTTAATAATATATATCGGGTGGTTGGCTCGCTTGTAACGATCCGTTTCACTTTTTAGGTGTAACAGAATAGGAGACAAGCCCTTAATCAGGGATTTCGCTTATGTGTCCTGGTAGAGTCTCCGAACCATATTATTTGCACATTTCAGGTAAATTTGCTGTCTTAGATATCTCACCCCGTAAAGCAACAGGATGATCTTGCACGCCAAAGTTTGTGCTATGCTCGCTCCAATTTGAACAATCTCAAAAGAGAGCTTGTAAAGGCAACAAGAAAAATGCCTTTGGATGTCGTTCATTCAACAGTAGTAGACTTGCCTAACAGTTAACGAATGATTGTTAATTTTGCTATACCTTTCAAAGTGCTTCCTTTTTTAATCAAGATACAGAATTTAAGGCAGGGCTGTTGTCAATTCAGTTGGGAGAAGGCATGTCACGGCCAACAGCTACTGCTTTAACACGGAAAGCTATAAATTCGTGGTTGTAATTCTGACTGTCCTCACAAAACTATCCCGATTCCGATTTGAAATTTACTAAAGTTAACAAATACGCAGCAAATCAATTTTGGGAAATACATCTATGAAGGAGCAGATCAGCTGGTGTGCTGCAGCTATGGGAACGAGCTATTAGGGTCTTATTCCCCAAGAACACAAAATTTGAACACTTCATTATTCAGATCAATGTTGTAGCATAAACAAAGCCACTACAAAACGCTTTTAACGTTAACTAACAATGACTACCAATTAAGTGCACTTCCTGTGGGAGAAGCGTGCCCACATTTAAAATTTCCCCCAGAGAAACTCCATTACAAACCAAAATGTAAAGCACAATCATGCCTGCTCTAGAAAAGTGCTTGCTCACTAAAAACCTGTCTGTATGACTGACTTTAGAACGCACAATTAATCCGTAAGCCATACGGAAATAGCATTCGCCCACATTACCTCTGTGCGGTTTCATTAACGTTCTTTTCTATTATTGCTGTTTCGTAGCTTATCTTGGCTCTGCCCCATCCAATGCGGGATTAAGCAATTTCATCCCTACAGCTCGGCTTCTCATTTAAATTAGCGGGGAAGTTCCGCCAAACCAGACGAGATGGCCAGATACAGCGGCCCTTGCAACGGGAGGGGAAATAAATAAAAAGAGGGGAGGGGGAAGGAGGCCCATACATCCTCCGCTAGTTGTTTCAGTTTTTGACGATATCTACATGACAACGAACAAATTAATAAAAGCATGGTACCGCTTATGAACAAACTAGACCTCATGATCCTTGCTCGCAGTCAAAGGGTTAACACAAAGCTTTCGTCACCTATCACCTAAATGTTTTAATATGAATGTCGTGCATACTGTGTCAATGAATAAATAATACTTTCTATATAAGTTACAAATTACAGATCACATACGCATTGCTCAAATCACTTAAAATAAAACAATATCAACGTGAAGGAAGAAATAAAAATAAAATAAATACACAAGGCAATTGTAAATAACTGTTATAGAAAAAATTAAAACTAAATTAGCTATTAAAGTGGTCTGCCTAAATTCAATCTGGAAAAATAAAGATATTTTTAAAAATGTGACAATTTTATAAATTCTGGAACAGAAAGTGGAATAATTAAGCAGTATTACACTTGGGTACTTTCAAAATTGCTGCACACCGCAGATTATCCTATAAAAACGTATTCTTGTATTCCTGTGAGGACTCTTACATATCCATCTGATTACTTCAGTGTCCTCAATAGAGGTCTTTGCATAGTATAAAGTGCTGGGTTCTCTTAATTTTGGGCTTAAGGCAGAAATACAAAGTTATTATTTACGTATTTTAAAAATAGATTCTCGAAACATGCGCTACGTTGATGTTCAAGAGTGATCGATATCGAAAACACCCCTGTACACAGCTCAATAGCATGTCAATACTTTATTAATACAACAAATGTTAATTAACATTTTCACAAACAGCATATTTCAAATACTACTACAAACTTATGAACAAGACACGCGTTTCTTGCAATCACTTTCAAGTGTATTACTAGAAGTTCGTCTTCCATCTCTCCCAATGCTGCTACGTTCCTAAATATTGATATCTCTTTTCTTACGTCCATGCACATGTACACCTTTTTCTCTTTCAATCCGTGGCCACCCTCTCTGTAACAACTTTTTACCTCTTCATACCTATATTAAAAACCTATACCAAAAGTTCCATTCTTCATATCTTTTAGAATCTCGCATCACCCCAGCAATGCAAACCTAAAATTTCATTAATCGTGTTACTACCAAATATCACAAAAATTTATTAATCATTCATCTTTAAATTCATTTTCTAAATTTGTACTCCGGCTTACTTTTAGAGCAACTCCTAACTTGAAAAGCATATTTCGCCGCAACTCCTTCAAAATCATCTCGTCCCGTCGCAGCGCATTTCCTTGTAAAACCTGTGCGCTAATTATGCCATCTCATTCCTTCCGCAGCCCTAATTTATCCAGAGAATTTAACATTCCTTCATTTGCTACCTGTTCTTCTAAGAGAGTGTGTTAGTTATATTGTAAGCTTTCCAAAGCATTTTATATTGGTTTAACTTCTACTGTTGTTTCGCTCCGTATGAACAATCAAGACATTCTGTTAAAATCAAGTCTTCCTTGCCCGTTACCCAACATGCAATGTCTTAATGTAAGAATTTCGATGATGTTTTTAATCTAACTCTTATTGATGCGTTACCGACTCACAGCTCTGAAAGTTACTCAGAGATAGAGAGATGGTAGCTATATTTTTGCATAAAGCGGGCACACTGCCAGATTTACATCTTACGTATTTATTTATTTACCCCCTCCTGTTGCTTATTTAATATTTCCACGCATTACTTTACCTTTGAGATTCAATATTTATTTTCACCACTTACACTTACTTATCTTCTGCCTTTAAAGAAGAACACAAGTTGTTCGAAATAGTATAGCGAAAATTGTGTGACTATTTTTAACACACAAATTCAAAATCTTAATAAAACCAACCCAAAAGATAAATAATCATACCCAAATATATATCTAACTCACAATAAACTCCAATTGACTCAAAAGTCAATTTTTAATTATATTCATAGGGGTTTACCTAACCTTCTTCCCAGGTGTTTTATCTATTTTTGATTCTCTAATTCTTCTTTTATATATAAATGTGAAAAAAATATTTTATATGACAAAATTATTAAAGTATCGAGATTTAAACAACCATACGCATCGCGCATCGACAAATTGGTATGTTCTTCCTTACGATAGGTTCCATCAGACTATACCTGATTCATTACCCTCACATTTCAAAGGTATGATTTGTAGGACAAGTTCAATATTTTTTGTAATCTAGTTCACAACTGATAAAAATTAGGACTGCATCTTCCTAACATCTGCGCAAGCTCAGTACGAAAAACTTTTGGAATGGCTGTCTAGAAAAAATACTGGCTGTGTAAATGGAATAATTGCAAGTCTTCAAGCTACATCACCCAGGAAGAAGAGAACGAGTGAATGCAGCATTAGACATAAAAGAGGAAATAGGGTTAAAATAGTTTGCACATCTGATAACGACAGAAGAGCGGAAATATTTTAAACAGATCTATCAGTGGAAACTTGCAGAAAGGAAAACAAGAAAGATTGATCAAACGCGACGTTTACAGAGGAAATGAGAAATGCATTGAAGAACAGGAACTTGAAAATAGAAGAGAAAGAATAAACATCTTTGGGGAACTGGCACGAATTAAAAGCGTGGCACTACAACATCAGGTACAGTGAATGTTGTAAGAACGTTTGATTAACTGAAAAGGGGGGGGGGTATGGGAAGGGGACGATTTCCTGCAATAAGTTTGTATGGCTTTAAATGCGGGAAAACTGAACCAAAGTTATCACAGCTTCCGGCATAGACATTTGGAACGTTCCTCCACATGCCAGTGTACCGGCTTTCAGTTGAGCAAATACCAGTAAAGAAAGAAGCTTATTGCACACAGTGAATTAAATTATTCAATTGTTAACAAATTTACTGTTAAATCTTTATAGATTATGTTATTACATTAAATGTACTCTTGTCGGTCCTGGACGTGTAGTGGTTACCATATTTGGCTCCTAAACACAAGATCGCAGATTCGATCCCGGCCAGGACCGATGGATTTTTTTCGGGCGTAAAAATCCTAAGTATGGCTTCCTTCAGAAGGGAAGTAAAGCCTTAAAAAAGAAGAGGTCTCTGAGCAAAATTTGTTGGCCGTTTTACGCCCTGATGACCCGAGATGCTAAAGAGCGTCCGTAAATAAACCAAATAAAAAAAATATATACACTTGCATAAAACAACATAACATTTTAAATTTGAGCATCTTTCGTCACATGACAAACGTCAATTCGGTAATCAAGTTCCTTCCAAACGCAAAGTAACATGAATCCATCGTTTGTCTCAAGTCTTACAGATCGGTTGATAAAATAGGTTCACACAATTTGTCTTAAACATATGTGAAGTAGCATGGAGTGAAAAACAGTGAACAACGGGGCCATTTCATCGATTTATATCGGAGAACCCGGCTAGTTGCTGGTATATTACAGGAAAGTTAGGGCACGAGCTAAACATGTCCCTGGAAAGGGATGAAATTATGGCGAAAGCTGCACTCTGCGTACAACGTTAGATCGCTTTACAATAATGCAACTAGACTGTTCACCTTCTACAGCTCAACTGTTGGCTCGATGCGATTGTTATTCCCACCACCAAGCTTGTTATTTCGTTACTGCGCAACTAAATGTTTTGCTCTTGTCCTACCAGTCCACTTATAATTGGGTTTTGCGCCATCTTCAAGGAAAAGGAATCTATTTGCCTGTCTCCGGTTGTAGCATCAGCCTTTCGATTAGCATATCGAGCATATCGAGGTTACTCATTCCCGTGATGGGTTTTTTTTTTTTTTTTCTTTTTTTTCGGGTAAGAGAAACGAACTCTGTGAAATGGCACAAATGCTCACTTGAGGTAAGATGTGCTTCATGAGGGTTCTCCGTCCCCAAAAGCCTCACATTGTCACTTATATGGAAGCTGGCTCGAGATTTGATATCAGACTCTTGGCCATGTTATTGTCAGATTGTATTGCGCTGATTCCAACTGAAAAAAACCAAATTTAATTGCATATTTGGGGAAAGCAACAAGGGAATAAAAATCAGATGCTGAATAATACTAAATTAAATCGCTCATGGGTGACAGCTTTGTAACATAAAACAATACATTACCAATAAAGAAATATTTGACATGGCATGAATACAATTCGCAGTTGCACATCAAAATCAAAAACGCCCGGAATCGTTCACAATATAATTAACGTTTGCGGTTTATATATTTTTTTTTTCGGTCCCTTTAGTCATTTGCCTTTTGTTCATGTCCCATAATTGAACATATTGGGAGAAAGAAAAAAAAAACCGTGGGGTTATAACAACATCGTGCCTGTGTTTGCTTCCCTAATTTCCAACCCAGTGCACAAAACATGCAAGCCTTTTAAAAGCGCAACTCTAACTGTAAATAAACCGTGGGAGCCGCAATACTGCACAATAATCAGTTTCTGTAATCACCGAAGTTTGCTTTACAGTCCACTTGCTGCATTTTGTTAAGTACCAGGTCCTGCATTCCCAATGCTTTTTGTTGTTCTAAGAATCGATTCTCTCGCCTGCAATCGAAAAGCGATTTATCAAAAGTGCGAGTTGTAGTTGGTTATCTGTTTCTTCGGAGTTCTAGCAAGCTTTTCTGATGAAAAATTTCGGAAAATTATTTAGCATGGTTCGTTTCCTCGCTTCTTGTAGAATTCCTTCCAAATATGCACCTGTGGTGAATGGTGAAGAGGGAAGGAGAGCGAGGTGGCAATTTCTATTTTAGTATCCGATTTTATCGAGTTTTGCCGTTGCAGCTCTGGTTAACTCTGTAGTTAACTGCTACACAAACCTGAGAGAGAAAAATGATGCTCAAAGGTACACAGAATAGCAAAAGAATAAACATAAAATCAAGAGAACAAGAGGAAGATAAATTCTAGTTGAGTGAATGTGTTCATTACTCCATTATAAGTAATACAAAGTTAATACAGTATGCCTTCACTCTATCATCACACACTATTTGTATTTATCAATTACAAGTATTTTAATTTGTCCCATTTTATTTCCCTACGGATCCAATATCCACAACATTGAGCTTATCGCATATTGGATTCATCCACATAATTAAAACCTTCATTTGCACATTTCACCTTTTTTATTTATTTCCCACATCGTTCCTTCTTCATTTTACTTAAATAACTTCACATTTCTTTACATTAATATTTTCAATTAATCTTACTCCCAATTATTTCTGCTGGATCATTACTCTATTTCTCTAAAAGAATAATTCAGTTTACTTACATTTTAATACAACTATACCAGACCGTGTCCTTCTCTATAATCCTCAATACAATGTTCAACATATATTTTTGGTATATGTCTATATAAACTTCTTCTATGACGCGCTATAGCCCCACCTATAACCTTTTGGTTTACCGCGGCGACCGCTGCGTTCTCTACTCCGTCGCACATCACAGATGGAGCAGGGGACATGGATAATCACATCGCATCCCGCCAAACGCCGTATCGCCAACTCTCCATCAGGGAGCTTCCCAATTGTCCTCGCGGGGCTGGGTGGATCTCGTTCCAGATCTTCTCAACTCAAAAAATTCCTACGTGAGTGAGTATCGGGTCTCTAGGTCAGCAGTCAGCAACGCTACCCACTAAACCAGGAAAGTGATGTATACAAATTTAGGCATTTTTTGTTATTAAAGCCACCTATTATTCTTGTACTTCAGTGTATTAAAGGATTAAATACAATTATTTAATCTTATTTCCAAAACCTTTTCCTTTTAATTCCCTGTCTTTTCATGTTTCTCCCATAGCAATCCAGTCTAAAGTCTCTCTCATACTAATGGCTCACTTTTAAATATTCTAGTAAACTTAAACATTACCTTAATGCATTTTCTTCTTCTAGCCTGTTAATGCTGAGCATGCTTTATAAATTCTAGCTATGTTTTACTTTTCACCTCTCTATCACTTGAAGAAAATGACAACATTCCGATCTAAATCACCTAGAGAGACACACACATGCATTGACCACTCGCGCCTAAAATTAATTACGTCGTTCAGTGTCGACACTGCACAAAAATAAATTATATAAATAAAATAATTGAAATATTTACTAATACCAAGGGATATGCATTTCCGAAATATTATAACCAGACGATGATTCATTTAAAGAGCCGAATTTCTCAAAACATGAATCTAGACAAGCATTTGCAATGAAACTATTTCATGAGGAATAACACATTTTGCTGACAATTGCTTACAGCTGGCATGAGTCTCCTTGCTAAGCAGGCTTTTGTCGAGTGTGACAGTAAATGCAGTGCAAATAGAGGAAGGATTGAAAATATACTTTTCAAATATTTTTATTGCAAATATTTGTCTAGGATTCATATGTGTTGACAAATTCGACCCTTTAAATCTCGTTATAATATTTCGGAAATGTAAAATGCTTTCACAAAAGATTTATTATATGAAAACGAGAAGTACTACGCTCGTTATAATTAAGTTACTACACAAGTGCAAAAAAGAATTAATTATACGGTACGATAGAATGTGAACGACCGCTCAATCATAGTTAGTACCAAGTTGGTTATGGAGAGAAACCCTTGTCAGATATGAACGGATTAAGAAGGCATATAAGGCAGAAAAACTCATCGAGGACAAATTGCATTCTGGCGCTAAGAACAAGAGTACTAACACCAGAACTGGTGAATATTTTTTTAATGTGTTATTTATTGTCGCTTTGACTGCATTTGTCTTCTCGCGATATCTGTAGATTGGACGTGATTACTGTAGGTTTCAGTATGTACCTGGAATCGAACCCAGGACCTTCGGATAAGCAGTCACAAACGGTATTACTACCGTACCACTAGCTTTAAGGGCACACAGCGGGTAAATTTTCTAGATCTTGCAATTTTCTACAAAATTGGTTTAAATTTTATCGCAGGCTGCTCTACCAGTATAATACAATTGGACAATTCCAGAAAAATTCTTGAACTTGACGCATTTTTGCATAATGGATATACTAATTATCATAAAACTTTATTAATAAAAATATTCTGAAAATATATGGCAATTTTTCATCCTTTCGGATTAGATGTGAACATAAAGAAAAATGGATAAAATGCATTTTGCATGCACAAAAATGCAAGAACAATATAATTTTATAAACGCACATTTAAATATAACTAAAACATTTAAGCAGGTCATATTAAAATAAATTCTTTTAACACCGGGCACTGCATTTTGTAACACGGTGCATAAAATGTTAGTTTAACACGAAATAGTTTTTTATGTATTATATATATATATATATATATATATATATATATATATATATATATATATTTAATAAAGTTAACATTCCTCACGGCGATTTCGAATACGACCATAATGCAGTTAGTGATATAAAATACCTATTAAAATCATGTGTAAGAATTTTTTGCATAAATAACAATGTTGGCAATGCTACAATAAAATAAGCACAGCTTGATCCCATCATTGCGCATGCTTAAGAACACTGCTATATAACTTCTTTCAGCATCAAAAATTGCATCTTTAAACGTAAATTCAGTATGATGTACTCGGACAAAGAAAATGTGATACTAATAAAGACAGAAACTTAAATTGCAATTTCACTCCTCCCCAAATGCGTTTAAAAGCAATTAAGTACTACCCCTGGAAAACATTATCCAGATATTTACGTAAGGTTTCCTCCATGACCCCCTACTGAGAATTACGCGCACTGTTTCTTTAAAGCAAGAAATGTTTTGGAATTACTGGAATAAATTTAATTTATAAATAGTCAACTCTCAAAATAAAACGTAATTTTTAATACTTTCATCGTGAGTAATATTACAACATTTGGATCTCTCAGTCCATGTTTAAAAGCCTTTCATATTTAGGATGAATCAGGACTTCTGCGATAAATTCGAAGAAAAGAGAGATCCTTAAAGAGGGAAACTTTATTTTGTTTTTGTTAAACAACCCATGTTCTCTGACGCATCTAGGAGGGATGGAAACACCCTCCTCCCAAAAAATTACAGGAGCGTTAAGTATGGTGGTAAAACCTTATGTCGGTAAGCAAAGATGCTTATACTACACAGAGGTACACAGCGAGGACAAGGCAGCATCAGTTGGTTTAACATCGAGATAGCGGTGCATGACTGAGAACATAGGTGTTAAACAGAAAAGTTTCTCGCTTTAATCATCTTTTCTGCGGATATGTCACAGAGGTTTTGGCTTAACCTATATATTAAGTATCAAGCTGATTATTGAGTAAACTTTAAAACAAAAATCATTTTTAAAATATATATTTCATTTTAATGTACTACCAACTTTGAGTTAAATACTGATAATATGGATACTATAATATGTTTGCATGTTGTTTTTCGTGGCTGCTACCGAAGCATAACAAAACGCTGGTCGCTTGCGTTATTAGCGTGTTGCAAATGAAGGGTGAAGAATTTTTGTAGCCTATGGTATGTAGAGATGCATTACTTTCATACGTGAATAAAAATAGCTTCAACCTTTATTTCTAAATTAATGCCACTTTTTCTGTAGGCAAAGTGCATTTCTGAATGTACGACAGTACTTTACATCCCAAACAAGTGGTGGGAAGGTAATCAAATGCAGCAATACCCTTTAAAATGAAGGGAGAAGAAAAGTGGAAAATGGTCTGCAATATCTGGCTGTGTCTAGTTCAAAACATACCGACTTTCAGAGCGACGGACGTTAACCAGTGCTGGTTTCTACTTTAATTATGCACAACGGCCCGGGTAGGATGCAACTTCAACAGCTCTCCACCTGAACCCCGCGTCTAAACTCTACCGCGATCTGGATAACGAAACAGAAAAAAGCCAAGTTTAGAGTTGGAGTGTTTGGTGCACTGAACTAAACTTTTCCCTTTGGCACTGCAGAGTATTGTGCTTTCTGTTGGGTTAGGTTAGCAGAACTCCTTGACCCCGATAACGATATGCAAACAAAGGGGAGTTGGACGGTGTATGGCAGAGTTCCCATATAGTCATTGTTGTTTATAAACAAAGCTTGCACCTGTAACATAATGGTACGGAGTATTTACTTCTGGACGCTGCATTTCCATGGTATACGAATAATACAAAAAAATGTGCATCGTGAAATCCGTCCATCATATTTTCCGCTTATACTCACTTAGTTTACATAATCGCTGTGCATGATCTTCAGGACACTATGTCGTATTACCACATCAGGATGTTTCGATAGAAGTGCCCCCACAACAAATACAGTTCGTCGGAATTAGCATTAAAAAGTTCTTACAAACATGTGCCCCGAAACAAACACATTTAGGAATGGTATCTTCAACTCTCCGCAAGTAGATCTTAGTGGTTATCATACATCCTTTATCCCTAAGTTTTAGAGAAGGCTTACATCTGCACTTTTAGTACGTTGTTGATAGGTGAGACATACACTAAACGAGCTAAAAAAAACCAAAAGATAAAGACTAACTGATGGAGACAGCCACGTTTCTAGGCCTTTTCGACCTATACCACCCACCTCGCTCAGGCACTTTCGACCCTGTAACAGAAGCAACCAAAGAGTATCTTATGGAATGTGTGAAAAGAAAATTCGTGAAAATCAAAGATCAATCTTTCGATTAAGCGGCCAGGGGAAACCACGAAAAAATGCAAGATCAGTACCCCATGGGATTTGAACCTGGGACCTCCCAAGTGTTACGCCTCAGCTGTGCAGCTCTGTAAGCCTTGTCCGTTCCCCTTACCAGGCAGGCAAGTACAAAGTAAATTATTCCCATGTTCTGCAACATGCGTTCTCTGCATGAGAAATCATAAAATGCACATACATTCTTTTTCCACTGCGCTAGCGAAAGACAGTGTTTTTGAATTTACGTCACAGAAATCGCATGCAAACAAGTTCTAGCAATGAAAACAAAGTTGAACGAGATAACACGGACTGTTTTTGTGTATAACTGAAAGTACCGCCCGCACCATTTTTCCTTTTCCCATTATGTAACGGAAATTTCATATATTTTTGTAAGGTACAGTTGTTCTGGAAACCGAATGTGTAAATGAAAAAAGCGTGGGGGGGGGGTTTATTTTGTTGCAAAACAAAACAAAAGTAATACCTTTGTAAAAACAGCTGTATGTCAATGTGAGAGTCCTGGCACAGCCAATTTGATTATTCTCGAACGACTGATGTGGTTAGAAAACACGTCGACTTCGTTCTTAACAAGAGCTTATATTTTCCAAATCGGTGAATCTTTTTTTTTTATATAATTTTCGCTATATTTCGAATAACAAAGATTCCTGCCTTTGAAAAACAGCAGTTGTTCGAAATATAGGGACATTTTTGTAAATATTTTAGGTTTATTTTTATCTAATTCTGCTTCTTTAGTTCTTGTTGTTTTAATTACATTATTCAATGTGTTACTTTATTTTTCATATTTATATATTAATTCTTTGTTAACGGAAGTAAAATTTAACCCTAGACCAACTTAACCATAGATGCTGTCATACTGATTAGAAGTAAATAAAAATTAGTGACGTTAAATTCATAACTATTCTGGATTTTGTATTTGCTCGTTTTTCTTGTACGTAATTTATTATTCAAAGAATTAATTATCCGAAAGTGTAAAGTATTTGGAAGGGACAGAGTTATAAACATTTTCTTTTGGTTTACTATTATTTTGCAAAGGTCCACGTATTTTAAAACTCGTGGAAACTAGTTTACTAATAGCATTTTTTTTTCTATTTAAAACATTTCTGACAATATTTTAGTTATTTATATTTGAGTTACCGGCCGCCTAAGAAAGGGGAATAGAGTCAATGCGCGTGAAGTTGGTGTTTATATTATACTGAAGCATAAATTAATACTGTATTTAAAAATTATAAAACTAAATACTAACCTTTGTTATAAGAGATGTTGAAAATGATGCTCCTCGGCGACAATACATTGCAAGCATCTGCATAGGAAACTCCTTATTTCATTTAACTTTTCTACCGTAAGTATATGGCAGCTTGGAACGAATTTATTGTCATTGAGAGATTCTGTCTCTCACAACCTTTTAACAAGGTGGTGAACAGTTTCTCTATCTGGAACACGAATGCCAGGATATGTTCTTACGAACAGCTTACCACTTCTGATATATGTGAGACAGGCATCTCTACGTCTTGTCTTAATTCTTGCAAGTTGCAAACTTACTTCACGATATTACGTTATCTAGTTAGTTACAGTAGTAACACAACCCCTGTAAGTGTTGCCTCGTAGACTCACATCGAGTTGAGCTCCGGCCAGGGTCGATAGATTTTTTGGGCGTAAAAATCTTAGGTTTGGCTTTCTTAAGAAAGGAAGTAAAGCCGTAGGGCCGTGTTTGCGGTAGATTTACGGTATGTAAAAGAACCTCAAGCCTGAAAGAAGAGGCCTCTGAACAAAAAGTATCGTTCGTTTCACGCCCTGAATTGAATCGACACAGATGACCTAAGATGTTAAAGAGCGTTCTTAAATAAAGCAAATAAATAAAGAAGCCCCTAAGAAGCTGCGAGAGCTCTTGCAGCTACATAAAAATAATAACACGAGTGTTTCTAAAACTAAAAATACTGAATGTGAAACTTTAAAGAACAAGTGTATGTTTTCAGATAAACTGAGACAAAAGTACCCGTTGAAATGGAAAATAATATGAGACTGTTTTGTGGCAGTTGCATCTTGAAAGACATGACGATAGAGAAAAAGCATTAAAATAGATATCACTAACTGTATATTATTCCATAGACAAGAGAGTTTAGGCGGCAGATGCAACATTAACATTTCATACAGAGTGTGTAATCATCAATCCTAAAGTTCTATGGGCTGCACACATAAATTAATAAAAATTATTCTTTCTGATCCTGAAATTGCAAACAAATTAGCTTATGGTAGGACAAACACCGAAACAATTGTTAATAATATAATTGCTCTTCAATTCATTGTTCTTCTTACTATGTCTTTCAATAATAACAATGTTCTTTACTTTGGGATAGGAAAGGAAGCAAGTAATTACGGTGACTTGAAAAGTTTTCTTCTTAGAGTGCAATAGTTCGATTACAGAGAAACATTTAAATGTGTCCGATTTTTAATGAAAAATTCTGATGTTCAAAATTCAGACATGGTAATCCTAAGTCGCTGTCATTTCAAGGAACTTATCAACAATTAAATTTCGTAATTATACGTCGTTTTCAATACTAAGATAATTTATTTGCATTAATCATTATGACGTATGATACATTCTAATTATTTTTGCCAGGAAGCCGGAAAACCTTTTTGAGAAGAGTAACTTTTCTTCACAGGCCAGGAATATAAGAGAACAATTGGTTCTCTGTGAAACATCGGCTACTTTTGGTTTAAAGTTCAATTACCAATAACGTATGGCATTAGGTAATCTTGTAGAACCAGCAAGGTAATTGAAGTAAGTGATCGATTACGTGCTCGTCAATGTCTGCAACCACAACTCCAACATAAAGCAAACTAATGAGGGGAAACTTCAAGACACCATTAGTATCGCCAGAAGGCTCAACGTCCTTCCTTTGAAGAACCCCCTTAATGCAAACTCGAGAGACTGGACTTCTTTCAAACGCCGCATCTTAATAACATCCGCATAGGCATACACAAGGCAATGCTTGCAGGATGAAAACAGCACTCTATATGTGAAATAGATAAGCGAATCTAAAGAACTTGTCCTCTGACCGAAAGCTTCTTATAAATACAAAGAGAATATGGAAGAAATGCATTACTGCTCCAATGACTCGTGAACCTCTGCTCAGCTATCCAGAGCGAATCAAAGCAAGATGGTAAAATAATGTCGTGAAAATAACGATTAAAAAAACTTTTCCTTGGACGTACTAATTACTAAAAGTCTTGCGAATTCTTGTGAATTTTTTTCTAGTCACCTAAGATACGTTTTGTGAATACAAAGTTATTCTCTTAATCACATAACTATATAAATGAAAAGCTGCAATTATTCTGAAATGTCCAGTAGAAATATATGCTGTTTTACTCAAATCTTTGTGAAAAGAAAGTCATTTTTAAATAATACATTTAATGAGTACAAAAGTTGCAATATTGTGAACCTTCCAATAGAAATATCTGCTGTTTTACTAAACAGTTTTGGGGATAGAAAGATTTTGTTAATCATATAACTACATAAAAATTAAATTATATAAAAGTTAAGTTCTCTAATACTTTGCAATTATTCTGAAATTTCCAACAGAAATATAAATATAAATGAAGTTTAGTAATTTTAGTAGTAATTATTTATTGTTTATCTCCTAAACAAAAATTCATTGTGGGATTTCTAATTTAAACGCTTTACTTGAAATTACGGCAAATTATCATAATATGCAGCAAATAAGGGAAGAAACGAATTATAATAGATGTTTAGCTTTCTGTACAAATGCTGTTATGTTTTGCAAAGAAAATTTGAAGAAACAGTATGTCTAGTTCATGAAACATCTTCACGTCTCACAACATGGCATGCTTTTCTCTACTGTAAATATTCTGAAAGTTCTTGTTTACTTTAACACAATCAGTCGCTGACGCAGAGGAGGAAAAACAAAAATGAGGACAAAATATTTTTATAACTGCTGTCCCAGCTTCTGGAACACAACTTGCTATACTTTTTAGCATTTGTGACAGCGTCCCTGTTACATACTGCCAAAGAGCAACTTGCAAAGAAAAGCCAATACCTCTTTCCTTTTATTTTCCGTAAAAAGGAAGCTTCTGATGTCCGCAGCGGATGTTGGAAAATCACTGAGCCAAACCAGTTCCTTCGCCCGAAAAAGCACTGGGAACAGAGCAAAATGGTATTGAACACTTTATTTTATTTTTATCTCTAGACGAACTGCAGGTCTGTCGCCATTTAAAGGACTTTTCACGCCTACTGTTGACAATGAAAGCGTTTTACGTACGAATGCAGCAGTCTCCTGCAGTGAGGGTATCGAGCTCTAGTGATATTGGAGAAAAATAAACAGAAACGTTTATAAAGAACCTTGCACGGTGACAGAGTCGTAAGAAAGCTTGCATATCAACGCTATCAATGCGCGCGCTTAAAAAGTACACTGGCACCTGGTAGCCACTGTGCGAACTCAAAGGTGGGCTTAGACACATAAAGGCATTATCGTCATTTTATATGCGATTCAAAAGGCGAACATAGTTTATAAATACTCAGTGCTGTGACCGTCGCCACGGTAGCATTATCACAAATATAATACAGTGGATTCCTAAACGGCGTTCTTGTCCTGGAAAAAGCCAGAATTTCTGATTTTCTACAATTCTTCGTTTCCCTGGTTTCATTTTTACAACACCCTTAAGTTTCTCCTCACACGACCTTCATTATCTTATTCGTGCTATCATTTCAAACAATACCGCCATGAGTGGCCAAGGTCCGTTAAGGCGCGGACTCGTAAGCGGTAGGTCTGGGGTTTGAATTCCGCCAGGATCGTCCTCCCTGACCGGGGTTTTTTCCAGGTTTTCCTCAGTCCTCATAAATGGCAAATGCCGGGGAGGTACCCTAAACTTAGGCCTGGGACGTTTCCTTCATATATATTCTTTTCCAATTTATCATTTCATTTCACGTATCATTAGTGCCCATCGCCTGTGGTGCCTCAGTAGTAAAAACGGGCGTAAAACACTACACAAAAACATTCAAACAACTTCAGTATTGAGTATGGAATTTCGAGCCTAGGACAATGTCTTTAACACTATGGAGGTAAACCATTGGCCTGGATTCACCGAAAGGCGCATGGGAACGGGTCGGGAAAGTATTGGCTGTGTTAGGACATGACACTGTACGATTCCTTCATCTCATCACACTTCACATTGAGGTTAGTGCAAAATACCTCAGACGTTACATCTCCCTTCCAGGCTTTAGCTTCAAAACATACGATCACAATGTACGATATTGTACATTGCAGAAATATTCCTACACCACAGTGAGGCTATTTTTCTCAGCACTTCTAGAGGAGGACGTAACTATTTGACAAAATATCACTGCGTGTGTACAGACTAAGAGAAAGTTGTGAGGCCATCCTCATTAACCGTATAAACATCTCGTTAATACTGATAAACTATACCACAGCTGTAGGATAAGACTTGGGGTTACAAGCTGGATCGAATCAAGCTGCTGAAAAGAATCTCTAGTTGCTGGAGGCCTCTCTTGTTGCTGGACGAATCCGTTGCTCTGTTGGAGGAAGGAATCTCTTGTTGCTAGTGACGATTATTAGGCGGGTGAAATATTGTAAGGTGGGAAATGTGCTGTTACTCCAATTCCCAACTAATTATATCTACATACACTAATCTAATCTGTCAGCTAACGTCGGGCAAATCCTAGAAACCAGTGGACCCAGTGGTTTAGCGAGAATTGTAACGGTGGGAAATGTGGTGTTACTCCTATTCCAACTAATTCAGCGAGTAAATAATTGTACTTGTGGCAAATCTCCTTTAACTCCTGCAGGAAAAAAAGTGGCAATATTAGAACCTGCAATTCTATCTTCATAGGTGTGGCACAATGCTCTGACCTCGTGCGATATTGCGCTGTTGATTCTGAAGCGTTATTACCTAGCTAATAGCTCACTACCTTCGGCTCTCTCTGCGGGTGCTCGGGCACGGAGACTAGCAGCAAGAGATTCTCTTCAGCAGCTCGCCAGATTGCAGCACTAGCATTCGGTCCATCTTTTAACGTCGAGTGTAGGTAAGCTGCACTCGACGCCACTCCATGTGCAGTTTGACTAGTGTTAAACCATAGACTGCTATTCGCTAAAGCAAAAATATTATTGGTGAGGCCAATAATTGGGTAAGTAAACTCAAAGGCTGTCTGATTGTTAACGAGGAAAACTTAGCAACTTACATATGCACAGTTAAACAATATAACAGATTGCACACTTTGCATTTCTTTAATGTTACTCAGACCTGCCAACCTTCCTAGCGAGTTATCAGTAAACATGAACCCCTCCCCCACTTTCGGTAATATCAGACCCGAATTTGCTTCATAATTATTAACAAAATATGACGAAATACACTTTTATTTTGACTAATTTGCCTCATAACTATTAACAAAGAATGACGAAATATACTTTTATTTTGACCATTGACCTTATGTTTCTTAGAACTAGTATCAATAACAGTCATCTAAATTCCATGTGTCCAGAGAAATACAAACATACGACACGCGAAGACACTAAGCACGGCCTTCTTTTGTGTAGCCATCTCGATATGTTCTTGTTAGCCATAACCATGTACGCTTAATTTTACAAAACTATGCTCCGTCCATGCTCTACCACGTTGTTTGTAACACCACTGACTGTACTAAACGGAAGTGACGATTCCATACTCTGGATAGTTGCCAGTTGATACACATAGAAAAGTAGGGTTGAGAGTTTTTCGTTTTCTTTCCAGAAGATTCCCTCCCCCTAATAATTTCCTCTTTGACCATAATAGCATAATAATGGAGGGAAAATAATAATTATAGGCAATACGTGATAGTTGGCAGGGGTTCTTACTGAACGCTGTTTCCTGCATTGCTTTCGTTTTATTTTATTTAAAAATATTACAATTTAATAATTATTATATCTAATATAAATACTGCTGTTTGCGAAAGTTCACAGTTGCGCAGGATTACCAGATGGTAAAAGTTTAACTGATTAGCGCAAAGTAAGTAAGTACATCTCTCTTCTATCAAAGATATTTTAAAAGCAGTGTATTCGTTTCTTGTACTTTAAAATGCTTTAGTATCTGCTGACAGCTGTCTGTTAGTAGTCTAAAATATTAAAACAAAATCCGGCAAAAATATAACCAGTTTTTGCGGCGTAAAATCAATAAGCAATTACACGAAAGTCCGAATTTTTTAAGTTATATCTCCCTAGCAACCATCGGCGATGCCACAAAAAGATAGCAAAATAATAATGAATAAAAGTGTATGTTTTGGAGGGGAGACGTAGAAATGGTATAAACAATTTATATAACAATTATTTGTAAGCAATGACATGTTAATTAATTACATTTCAAAACTATGGGCTTCAATGCGTCAAGTTAAGAGCATGATATAATAGAAGCTATTAAATATGTTCACACTTACCCGAATACTATACAACATTAGGACATGGCAGTCGGTCAACAGCTGATGATGGGATCGACTGCCACTGAAACATGTCCTAATGATGTGTAAGTAAGTTAAGTTAGTGTGTACATATTAAATATATTGTAATAGAATATATTGCCATTTCGTTGTCTACTGCTTCCTAAGTAAAATTTAAAGTATATATCTTGATTTAGTAGTCAAATATTGCCTGCGTTTTATGGTGAAATACAGCTTAAATAAATATTTGCGCCTTCTTGATTATCAGAGCCTTTGAAACGCACGGTGTTTGACGAGATTCTGAAGGGTTGAACAAAGGAAACTTTACTTAGCTACAAAGAAGTGACCTGCAGGTTCACCTCCAAGGTACTTAATCTAAGACAATCTACATAATATTTTCTCACAAGAAAGTATCACAAAGTGGAAGTAATACCCAAAGACAACGTTTAATCCGCAGAAATCACTGCACATATTACGCTAATAGCAGGTATATCAACTGGCTGTTTTTTTTTTTTTTTAGTAGTGTTTTACGCCCGTTTTTACTACTGAGACACCACAGGCGATGGACACTGATGATACATGAAATGAAATGATATATTGGGAAAGGGTATTTTTAAGGAAGAAAGTGTTCCAGGCCTAAGTTTAGGGTACCTCCCTGGCATTTGCCATTTATGAGGAATGAGAAAAACCTGAAAAACAACCCATTCAGGGAGGAGGTCCTGGATTCGAACCCCAGACCTCCCGCTCACGAGTCCGCGCCTTAACGACCTCGGCCACCCGTGGCGATCTCAACTGGCTGTCTTGTGACGTTAGTGCTCTGGGTTTTTTTTTTTTTTTTTTTTTTTTTTTTGTCCTGCGATATAAGGAACGCCATGTGTAAAAGGCATCATATCGAGTTGCGATATTCACGTACATACTAATCTTGTATATAGTTTTATACTGCGTGGCTTGTTTGTAAATATGCTGTAATGCTACATGAGGTGTTAAAAAATTCGCTTAAAGCACTTAGCATTAATGTAACATATTAAATTTTTTATTTGCAATATTTGTGACGTCATTATAAATGAACTAAATTATGACATATATTTGATTTGTACAAAGATTCCTATACTTGATAATTTAAAGGATTTACTGTTTCCTAAAATAAGTTACACTATTTAATTTATATACCTATAAAATATGCTTTATGAATTAGGACAAAATATCTATTGTCATTTACAAATGAACATAAAAAATAAAAATACTGTAGAAAAATAGTTTACAACCTATCCGAATACAAACATTACTGCAAGAATATACAATACGTTTGTTATAATATTATACTTAAGGAAATGAGAATAACTTTGTACTATTTTTATAATATATTATATCTTAAGAGACGTTGCTAAATTACTGTTCATTATTTGTAGCCTAATATGTAATCTAATTAACAAATCCATAAAATAAATCCATGTACAATCGTTTGTAAATAAATAATATCTAATAATAAAAAAATAAGAACTTTTAAAACAGTAATCAGAAAAGTTTTAGAGAAACTAATGACCGTTTAAGTAAAATGGGAAAAATATATTTATAAAATTGGGATATTCAAATAATTCGTGGCAGAACCTTCGCCCAGAAGACTCAGACCGCGCCACTGAAGATGTCCTCCGCAGTTGAGGATGAAACGTTTGAACTCCTTAGCTCCAAGAGACCACGACCTCCTAAGCCCGGAAGAAACTTCTAGTTATAATTCTGACTCCGGCCGTGAAAGCTTCCGATTACTCATGATATTCAAATATTTTATAAATACGTTGTATATATTTTATTATATTATTATTATTATTATTAATAGAATATTATTAACTACCAAATTATTACATTTAAAACAGTGTTTAGTAAGCAGACTTGACAACTATTCCAAATTGTCTGCAATTATTATTTATTTCCCCCGTTATTACATCATTAGTCAAATAGGAAATTATTATGAACAAAAATGTCCTCCGGAAGGGGGGGGGGGGAGACCCGCAACTCCGCTTCTTTCTATGTGTATAACTGGCAATTATTTAGAGAATGAAACGTTACTTCCGCTGTACTCTTCCCATACATCAGTCATAGCCATAGTTTGAACAACCATAATCATGCTGCAGTAAATACGTTAGGAAATAAGAGCTCCTGAAGCATGCGCAATCAACCCTCTACCTGGGTACTGAGTACTCTATGCTTACTACTGCCGCAGCTGTGCTGCAAGCACTGCCCGGCAAGTGAAATCAAGTGTTTTATGTCATTCCTACGGGAGTTGGCGGAGTCTGCTTAAGTCATACGACACACTTCAAGAGGACAGTAAAGTTTTACAAAATGTGTGATGCAATACCTCACAATGTTTCCTGGTTCCGATAAACAATATTTTATTTTGTTTGTAAAGTAGTTTACAGATGAGCCATTTGACATAGTTCTACGCTGTTTACCTTCTCGCTGAAGATAACAACCGATTATTTACAACTTTTTGAGCTTGTAGGCTTCATGAATACCACTATTTCAATTATCATTTGTATTTTGAACAGAAAGCAAGCTGGATATCTTTGCCCAATTCAGACATGACCACTATACGATTTTTCCCAGAGTGCTCGCAACAAATAGATACGGTATGGAATATTTGCTGACATTTACACAAGATAAAAAAAAATAAATAAAACGAAGAAATACATGTATAACTGATGCAGAATATCCTAAGTTTACATCATACATTTCTTCTAGTATTTATATGGCTCCATTCTTCATGCATTTCTGTATAGTTTCAATCTAGAGATATTTTATTTTTTCTACACCCATTCCTCTAACTTACTCGTAACATTTGGACGTGTTGCAACCTGGTTACCAAGCAACTTTTCATATAATCCATTTGTACTTCTTTTAAACTTTCTTATTCTTTTTTCCCTAGCTCCCAAGTTTTGCTTCGTATCACAGTACACTTTGAATCGTCTCGTAAATTATATTCTTAGTTTTTCTTGTAATCTGCTTTGACCAGAGTAAGAATTTTAATTTTCTAATTGCTTGCTTTTCTTTATTAATTCTTGATGTTATTTCACTCTTTCTGGTTTCTTTCTTGTTTATCACAGTTTCTTGAAATTTAATTTCATTCCCATCTGTAACTTCTCCTTTTCAATTATAATAGTAGGTTATTTTTCAATGTTCGTGAAGTCCATAGGCATATAATTTTACAGTTCGCACATCATATCCGTCTATGCAAGTATCCATAAGAATATGATCTGGGAATAACAAGTTACCTGTTTTCTTGCCTTCGAAGTTTTAATAAGAGTGGGCGATGGATAACTTCTAATTTAAACTTTTAGTTGTAGAGTTATTCTTTTAAAGGAACCTGTCACACTTTTATCTAAATGTATAATAAAAAAGAGCAGCTTTCAATCCAGTAAATAAAACTACTTTTTCTGGTCAGTCAGACCATTTTTTCTGAACTAACTTAATTAAATATATTGTCTATCTACAAGATTAAAATACAGGAAGAGCAGTTCAAAGACCCGCAACTGAGATCAACCTACCAGCGGGCACAACCCCGCCCCCCCCTACTTCCCCAATTGCTGAGATTCCCCATGCGGATCGCGCGGCGCCATTATCTCTTCCAGTCAGTTGCTAGAGCGTTTTCAACAGAGTATAACCAGGAAGAGTGAAAATGTCAAAACGTTCTAAATATCATTTTTAAATTTAATCGTTTTATTTAAAAATGCGTTCTATGTGCCCAGTTGCACATTCCTAGTCATGTTCTAAGTGTCTATATACGGATGAAATAATTCAAACGCTCGTTAACAGCTAGAGCAGTTCTAAATGCTATGCTATGTTGCCATATGGTGTTCTAAGTGCCATGCCATGATACTATTTCTTTTAAGGGAAAATATTTATAGCATAGAAACATTTAGAAAGTGGCTATAGCGTTTCAGTTGCGATAGACATTTCGCTATTATAGAGATAAGTAAGGCATTCATTCCCCAAGATTTACATCGAATTGTAAATTAAGCTAAAGCTATAAATCCTTTACATGTAGTTCCGATGGAGTTTAAACAATTATTTGATTTTAAGAATGTTGCTGATTCACTGTTAACGTTAAATATGTGCAACATTTCAAAATGCACAATGCTTAAAGTGTCTTGATCTCAAATAGCTCTTAAAAGAACTTACTCACCATTAGAAGGGTGAAGAGTTTTTGAAGTTTTAAAGAGAGGTTGAAATACAGCAACCTGTGCTTCGTCTGAAAGATCAGCCTCGCTTATCGGATGAAAAAAGAAATACTTCTTGTTCATGTTGCCATTCCTTTCTGAAGAGTACAGGGTTTTATGAGACATCAATTTCTGCGTAAGATTTGAAAAAATAAACTCTTCCTGTCAATTATGAGGAGGAAATATAAAAAATATTTAAATATATTCTTGTACACGTTTCATAAAACATTTTTGTACTTTTTCCCTTAATGACATTATAATATATGTTCCTACTAATCATTAATATTATTTTTGTAATTATTTCCCTCCAAATCCTGAAATAAATTTAATAAAAGTTTGAATGGCAAACTCCTCGTTCATGTGGCACATAAAATCATCTTATTGTTGTTAATTTTTTCTTTCTGATCATCGTATTTTTGGTAACGATTTGTTATACAAAATATTTTGTAGTAAAAATGTCTTCATAATGACTTTGGGTGTAATAGCTTAATGCTTATGAGACGGGTAAATTTCTGCTTACCCTGTAAAATTTATAAATTGGCACTTTAAACGTTTGACATTTCTATTCTTAACTGTTGTGTTCTGCAGTTGAAAGTGAGATTTCATTAAATGGTACAGTAATTTTTTGCAATGGTGAGATATCCACTGCGCCATCGGCATGTTTAGTACTCTACGAATAAGACATAACCAAAACCCGCTAATTCCTTATAACTAGAAGTTCCCTTACTATAGTAGGGGAGAAATTACTTTGTGATTGACACTTGAACCGTGCGTGTGCCGGCGACTCAGCTGGTGAGAGACACGTCCAATCAGGTAACAAAAACACATTATCCTCAGAGGCACGACATCATTAAAAGGAAAAGCAACAATTGTGGGCGCTGGAGCGATTTAAGTTAAACCCCACCCTCAATGGTGCAATTTAACTGGTAAACGAACTCGATTCCTGGTCATTTTTGGTGCCTAGAAAGTAGGATTGATGTAAATTTGGGAAAAATTTTCAAAAATGTTTTCATGGGTACAACCGCAATACTTCGGAATTCGTAAAATCACAAATAAATTGCCTATGCTTACAAAAGGGAATTTCAAACTGCACTTCCAAACGTATCAAACTTTTTACAAGTAAAACCACATATGGTATTTGTTGGTCAGGAATAGTTGCTATGTTTCATTTTCTTCCCTGGTGAACCTTTGACGACCCAGCATTTTTTCTACACTCTAAGGAATTCTATCACAATGGAATTCACAGTCTTATCATGTTGACAAACGGTCCTCAATACAGATGGTGATTATGCTTAATACCAGAGATATTATTTTGTTTGATATGTGATGCTAAATATTTAACAGAAATTACCAGCAATTTTTGATCACCTTATACATAGCTAAACAGTCATGAACTGTATATGTTTGGACAGCATTTTGTTAAAATGTTTTTATTTACAGTGGAATTAGAAATATGAAGTGTATTGAATAATCGCACGCACTGTATAAATTAGATATTACGGCGATTTCATATGACCTGGCACTTGTAAATATATCTTTATTAAAATGTTGCAACCTGTATGATACTGAAGATAAAGGTAGGCAACTACCTCAATTAGTAACATTTTATTAATATTAAGCAATACATATGAGGTGACGGGTTATATATAACCAATTTCGCCGGTAAGTGGCCCATTCCAACCGCTGCATGGGCCACGTTCTAACGGCACAAAACCTTGCGAAAGCGCTGTATGTTTACAGCGATGGAGATAATGAGATAAACACAACAATCCATTTTATTTCCTCTAAAAACACGGTAAGAGTCAAACAAGGTTTCTATTAGAGAGCAATTCTTATTCACTTTACATTCTCTTTAAATCACTTACGTTATTTCAGGACGTTAAATGTAAATCCATTTATTATTCGCTAATGTTTGTTTGCCGGAATATGTGAGTGATTTATCTGGCATTGATTTACAATATTATATTATGTTACGTTCGACTTCCTATGTGTAAACAGAAAGCTATTTGTATTTGTGGGCTTATGTTAAAAACTATCACATGCAAAAACACAGGATAAATTTTAAAAGCTCTAAAACCTGGCAATGTACTTTGGTATAAAATCCATAACACTCCGAAAACGTGTTCCTGGTCAAGTATCAGGAGCCCCGCCCAAGCTTGGCATGTAACCCAGCCTTTAGACTTTAGAAATATGACTTTGTGATACTGGAAGGGTTTGTTTCTACACCCCGCTGCTTTGTGGTGAAATACATCATATGGTCAGCTGGTGCTGAAGCCTTCCCTGGCTACAGACTGTTGCGAAAGAGGCTTGGCAGCATTTCACTCACTCTTTTCAATATAGAGAACATCCTTGGCAGCACTGGGATTTATTTTCACAGACCAAACCACTTAAGAGATCCATAACTTGTGCGCCTGTCTGCAGCTTCACTCTAAAGAAATCTTGGCACATAAGAGTTCAAAAGTTCACACTTTCTATTTTAACGTCAGCAGTTGAGTAAAATTCTTCTTAGATACAGACAATGCAGAATGTAAATTAAATTGATGTGCCAAAATGTGAGCAAAAATAACCCATTGCATTTCTGTTCCTCTACTTCTACTGGTAATTTATAAATATATATAATTTAGTCTCTAAAGACCTGTTTTTAACGTTAAGAATTTCAGAAACTGCCAGAAGTCTTAATCTCCTCTTGCAATTCATGTTTACGTTACATGAGTGCACCAATGGGCCAACATTTCACAGGTTGACACATTTGCATCAACAATTTTATGGCTTGAGGGTGATACTTCAACGTTTAATTTCGTATTAACTATTGCTGTGCAATTTATGAGTACAAGAAATGTCTGTAGAGGATTTCTATCTGCGCGTGAAGCTTGTATTTGAGGTTATTATCTGTAGGGGACTTGTTTTGCGGATTAGCTTGAAATTAATGTCTGGGCAGTTTGTGTGCATGCACACCTGAAGCTTAACATCTCGTCATATGCGTTTGTTTCGAGATTTATATATTCACCACGCTCATTGTTTACCCAGCAGGAAACAAATAGAGCAGAAGGCGTTTGATATGAACTTGCTGGATTACTAATACGGAGTAGAGTATGCGCTTCGAGAAAAAACATTATTGCCACTACTTAACCAGCTGCCACGTACACTTCCATGTAATTAACTTCATCGTGTTAGTCATTCTTCCAAATTTATGTGTCAGCATATCGGGGAGCTCCATATGGAGGTCTTGGTAAGCAACTGAACCACGAAGTGTGCAAAGAGGATTGCAAGAAAATTGTGCTGAACCGTTTAGTATTATTACTTGCTACAAAGTAACACTTTTTCGAGGCTGACCTTGAGTAAACAGTCCCAATGGCTAGTGTTTAATATGTATGAAGTATTTTAATTCAACATTTTGGGGAAATATGGAATTTTAGAAACTGGGACAATTTAAAACGGAATAGAAAATTGTAAGAAAATATACTAAAAGAGGTCCAAATACTTTTAAAAAATCTGTCTACAAAACAATGAAATTCCACTATATAAATCTCTTTCTTTGTTAGTATATTGGGTGCAAGGCGCACAACTTTTACAGTCAAGTTGTCCCTCCAGCATTGAGGGAATTACTGAAGCATTTACAAAGTGTCTTCCTTATCAACAAACTACATGGCGCGAGATTTTTCAGAAAGCTTTTGTTCGCTTAGAAAAAGCAAGGATTGTCGCCTGCGAACTTCATCGATCTGGGAGAGAGCAGAGACCACGAGTAACTATTTACCGTTCACACACGATGTAATTAGAAATCGTGAAAGTAAGTCTATAAAGCATTCCTTAAAGAAAGCAATCTCTGGTAATACATCATGTTTATTACATTTTCACAGAATGCCCCCAATGCAAAAAAGTGCGGCCGGTCCACTTTCTCTAACACAGTATCAGCATCGGTTTCCGCTTCCGTCGACCAAATGCGTGAGAAACTAAACGCTGGAAATCCCACTAACGTGGCTGCTAGCTATAAAATACCATGCTATTGTTTTCTACTCAAGGCATTCTGCTTGGTAAGCAATAGGAGTGACGATAATACAGAATGACTACTGTGTTACACAGTTATATAAAATGTTCTAAAAAAAATTAGAAATTGCAGAAACAATGTGTTAATGGCACAGTCATATATATTAAATATTGGGAATTTTGCAGTTATTTCAATTCAAACAAATTTAATTGGAAAATAACAATGCTCTCATGAAGACATTCTCCAGCAGAGATAAATAATCCAATCACTTCGTTAGTACTTGCCTGTTGCTGGATGGCAGGCTCGCGGAATGCGTGTAGTAGTAATAGCTATTATTTCGCTGTGTTATTTAAATGTTAATTAAATGAAACTGTTAATTTAAAACATACAAAGTGTACAATGTTTTCTTGTAGAAACAGACTTCATCCGGCGGATTTCAGACTTTACTCAAAAGGTCATCAATAAGTTTGCTGCCAAGAAAACCAAAAAGAGATATTTCCTCTTCCTTTAAATAAGTGTGTGTTCCTACGATATTTATATTCAATTCTATTTCTCTCTTTTTGCAGTGTATAGTCAATCAGCCATGCTCGTAGCTTATTAAGTTGCTAGTAGTTTCCGATCTATTCTCACCAGTACAGTACCAGTTGTGCATCCCGGATTTTTTTAGTCGGTCCTCGTGGCCGGTGGCAAGCATACTGGGGCTCATAGATCCAAGATAGCGGATTCAATCCTGACCACGATGGATTTTTTCAGTGTAAAATCAAAGTATGGCTTTCTTTGGCTGCCCTAAAGAACAAGACATTTCCATGCAAATATATGACAGGTTCATGCCTAATATGTTGGAACATTTGTATTTCATCCTCCTTTTATAACTGCGATCATCCTGACAGCTATTTACTTTCAGGAATGACATCATTCCCTTACTCTGTATCTTTTTAAAATAATTTTCGCACTAGAATGATACTTTTAGCTTATGAGAAAAACGCAAAACAAGCATATTTTGCGTTCATATTTTAAAACAATTACAATTATAAAAATTGTCATTTGAACGCGGAAAACACAATGATAATGACTGAAGATTAATTTCTTAATTTGAAAATAATCCTATAAACGATAACCAAGGAGTATGCGCATGATGTTTCCTTCGAATATTCAAAACATATCCCTACAGAACCTTTAAGTACAATAGAGATCTGTTCGTAATAAGCGTTTTTCCATAAATCATTTCAAACGCGTATTTGCAGTCTTATTAACCGTGTTTCCCCTTCACTTAGTAAAACTTTAGGGCTTCGTTATGGAGAGGAAGAAATGAAATGGAAATGAATTGAATTTGCATAGTTAACACAATATTCGAACTTAATCTGAAAGATAGCTAAGCAAATTAAACAGAAGGAAGGAAAACGCAAGATGCGGAAATTCCTGAGCAAGGAATTTTGCCTCAAATTAAGAAAGTTAAAAATCTGCAAGCTTTACATCTGTGACGTCGGAGAAGTTATGAAAAAAGGAAGGAAATAAGACAGGGGGAGAGAGAGAGAAAGAGAGAGGTGACGTTCGTGAGATAGAAAAGTATGAAGCAGTTTACGGATTGGATAAAAAAAGCAACATTACAGAAAACATTCTTTTCTAAAAATGAAAAAAAAAAAAATGTATTTATTAAAACACAGGGGTAAAAACAAATATTTATAGTATTATGCCCTGAAAGACAAAAACGTGCAGTGCTCCAACCGACCGGAAAAAGCAACGGATTGGACGGAAGCAAACACCCTGCATAAAACGGATCCCCTCCCCCCATTCCGCTTTGTGTAAGTTTCGTTAGTACAAACAAAAGGACAATATTACGAAATTTCTAAACTTCTGCAAAAGCTGGAAAAGCAACTCAATATTTCATTCAATTTCATGATAAAAATATTTTACAAATACAGGCTTAAAGGGAGGTTTGTTCGTAAGAATTCAACTGATAAACATCAAAAATTTCGAAAGTTTACGACGATACGATTACTTTGCTTTTATAGAAACTGCTGGAAAAATGCTTTCATTAATTCTTCTAGTTGTAAATGAAAAAAATTCTTTATAGAACTTTTTTGATTAACCGTATTTTAAACGGCATACATTCGCATATTTGGTACACGGTTTTAATAATGCAAAACGCAGCCCTTGAATTTAATAAACCCTCTTAAAATGCTTCAATTTTTTCGTTGTGTTAACATACTTCTCAATTAGAAATTGTTTAATTAAATGACTTAATTATCATTACAGAATGCAAAAATTTTACCTCATCTAAATAAAAAGCTTTGTTTGCTAAAAAGCGGAGTCAATAAAGAAGATTAAAATCAGAGGTGTACAATTATAAAGAGTTCTCGGGAGAGCACCCGGGTAATACTTTTTTTTTTGATTGATTTATTTATGGATGCTCTTTAGCAGCTCAGGTCATCAGCGTTCCATTCAACTCAGAGCGTGAAACGGCCGACAAATTTTGCTCAGAGGCCTCTTCTTTCAGGCTTGAGGTTCTTTTTCGTGCCGTAACTGTACGACACGGGTCCCATGGCTTACTTCCCTTCCGAAGGAAGCCATACTTAGGATTTTTGGCCGAAAAAATTCATCGGTCCATCGGTCCTCCGGGTAATATGCGGTGAATGTACCAAGCTTTCGATGACTGTCTCTGTCATCTTCTTCAGGGATTTGCTGGTGAAGAGGCGTGGGGGCTGACTGTGTCTGTACATATACTTCTAATTGTGAGCATGGCTGCTGCGTGACGCGAGCCAATGGGAGGCGAATTGGCTAGAGCCGACTTCCATGCAGCACTGGGTAGGAGCCCATTGTCCCAGTTGAAGAGATTCTATCTTAATTGAATTTCTAAGGTCTCTTTTATGAGTCTTACCCGGGTGGTCTCCCGAGAACTCATTTATAATAACATACAACGGCAAAGCTTCAAGTCTTATAGAGTTGTATAAATGTTTCTCCATTCGTCACTGGTTATAAACTCTGCACCAAATTTGCTGTCTTAAAAACAGTTACTCTGTAATTAATGGTTTTAAAATAATGCACACCGCAATTAGGAGTAATTATATATGTGCATATTAATTTACTAAATAATTATTATATAAATTGTGCCATTAATATCGAAACTCTGAAGAGTATTATGAACGTAAATGTGCAATACATGCGGTTAAAACGCTGTAAAACTGCTTTAGAGTTATAAAAATTAGAGAAGATTAAGGTGTTGAATCAAAAAAAAAAAAAAAAAAAAAAGAAAGAAAGAAAAAAAAGAAAGAAAGAAAAAAAAAGAAAAAAGAAATGAAAAGAAAAAGAAAGAAAGAAAAGATAAGGAAAAGGAAACAATTTTGAAAATCAATACATGGAAGGCAATATTTCGGATAACTGGGTATCCTTCATAGACGAATAATTGCATAAAGGCTTTAGTTGTTCGAAATATGTGTTGTGTGTGCTAGTTTTTAGTATTTCTTTGCTAAGCATCATTCCAAGATCAGGAACTTTAGTGTGAGGTGGAAATTCCGACATTACCTACAAACAAATAAAACACAACAGTGAATTGAACTTTTAAAATACACAAATTGCAAATCTTTTTATTTACGCCTATTTTCCTTGAAATGCTATTTTAAGTATGTTTCATCTAGAAAGTGGTGTATTTAATATGCATCACGTAGAAGATGCCTCTTACTAGGCGGAAGCGAAGTGAGCCCGAAACAAATCGAAGGATCCAGGAGGTGCTGAATGTATTGGAAGAGCTTCTTCCAATCTACTGACGCAAAATGGTCTATTTGAGAAAAAACGACTGCGAAAAAATTGCACGTCCAACTGGAAGAAAAAATTGGCTTTAGATTACGAGGCCCAGCGTCCCGCGGGCTGCATAGATGGCGACACCAGTGCTATCGATTGTGCACCAGACCATTGTCTTGAGCAAAATAACGAGCATAGGACCAGCTGAGACACAGCTTCTGGTCGAAACAAGTTTGCGTTTCACAGGCAGGAAATTTGATCCGGGGTGGGGAGGGGGATTGTATTTAGCACGCAAACAAGCACCACCTTAGTAATCTCTCCCTAGTGTTACTTTAGCCCAACAGCCCTCCCTTACACAACTGTTGCCAACTGTTGGAGTGTGAGGATGCATTTACAAAGCGCCATAGACTCGTTCGTAAGTTTGAAGTTTCCTGGACTTGGCAAAGAATTTGGTTGCGAAATAAAACCTCAAAATATGTGAAAGAATGTAAGGATTATATTGCAGTGTAAAATAAAATGTATGAAAAAGTTCTTTTAACAAACGCATTTGTTAGTTTACGTGCGTAAGAAAAAATTTTAGAAAGGTTATATTAAAAGTATATATTTTAACTAATATTGATAGTATTATAAATTATTTCTAGCGTGTTAAAACCAAATAGCTTTCAACTGTAGTAACAACTGGCAAATGATGCATGGCCTCCTTTAAAGTGACTAAAGTTTGTCAACAGAAACAAAAACACAACGTTTTAAGAACTTTTTTAGGAAATAGTTACGTTAATGCTGCAGCACAGATAAAAGGGCAACTTAGGCATTTCTGCGCATGTCATGAAGTTGGCTCTACTACCTGTATTCTCCTGAAGTTCATTCGGCATAAATAAAGCAATGAATACAAACCAAGAACATTTATAACTATTTTTTTAATAACTGAATAGGTATCACGCATGTTTATGCGCTTGATATCTTATAATAATAATTACCGAATGTAAGTTAAAATTTTAAATGTTACCGGATTGAGGGTTATTGGCTATTATTTTGGCACTACCCGCTCTTGTGAATTAAAGGTTGTGATCACATTGCGATGAATAAGGTTACGGCAATAATTCAAACGAATTCTGAAGAATTCTGAATAAAGTGACTCTAGAAGTTCCAAGTCATGCTTTTTAGTATAAGAAAACCTCAAAAACACTGAAAAGTCTTCCGTCGAATAATAATTAATACTATACTAAAATGCTGCCATGAAAAAGAACGGAGAAAAATTAACAAACCGAGGTGGTATTTATGCAGTGAATTTTGTGCCTGAATAATGGTGTATTTTACATAGTAAATTTGCAGAACACAACTAACATCTGTTTACAATCTTCTTCTCTGCTTTCCCTACATGATTATCGAGTAATGGGCAGTGTATGAGAAATATGCTGTAAAGCGCCGAAAACATAATGTACACTTTTCAGAGATTTCCCATTTAGAATAATCTAATATATAAAACTAAGCTATGTTCGCCAGACCCTTAAATTTCTTTTTTCTTTCTTTTTCTTTTCCTTCTTTTTTCTTTTTTTTTTCCTTTCTTTTTCTTTTTTACATTTGAAAGATTATCATTTTGGGGAAAAAGAGCATTTTCATTACGGTAAAGTTTTAACTAACGAATCCTTAACTTCCACATTTACAGCTTATTGCTAAACACAATTAAGCTGCTGTAATAAAACATCATACAGTGGTTTTGTTGAGAACTATAGTCAACTTGGAACCGGATTTTAGGAGCAAGAACTTCAAAGGTGCCAACACAAGTTTCCCTACTGTGGTTGCAGTTGTGCAATTGCTTATAGAAAGTTCGTGTGTTGAAGCACTTAAACTATTGCTAGAACTAATAGAATCTGTTGGCACGTTACTGGTAAGTCGTTCATTAGTGTGCGTGTCTAGTCGTTATAGATTTGAAATATCGTCTTACATGTAAGGAATTGTATACAAATCATGATATTGTTCTGTTCTCGTAACTACATTCAATTGTTTATGTTTGCTTTCGATAAACTATAAATTACAGAGATGTAAAGCTTGTGAGCCAAGTGTTTGCAAGATCAAGGGGACTGCCTTAAAACAAGACGGAAAACAGAACAGAAGAAAACGTTTACATAATAGTTGCATCCCTCACAGGAGGGCGGTTGAAAAGGAAAACATTCACGATGATCAATAGTGTTGCCCTGTGTAGTTAAATGTATCGATGAGATTCAATTTAAGTTCTTATATACACATTTATAATGAAAGTTGTATTTCTCTGTTATTATTATATGAAAGGTAACAGGTCCAATGTATTGACTTTAACAATGACATCAAATGAAGACCGTTGTATACATATATAAACTGCACTTTTTACTATTTTAGTCTAATAGTGTAGTATTAATATTGCACGAACAATTCAGACATATACTTTTTGAGTTTAAAAGGAGAGCAAGGGCGGCTCGAAACATTTGTACCATATGCCATTGGTGAAAGCACGGCAAGAAAATGAATGGTTCTGTCATTTAAGAAAACAACTTTGGCGTGAATGATTTGGTCACGTTCAGGAAGACCGTAGGGCTTTGTTAAACACAGTCTGAACTCTTTAATCCGTGATTATCCACTTCAGTCAACCCGAAATTAGCAGATGCGATGAATCGTGCGACATTTGCTCTCCATGAGCAGGGTTAAAATATCAAGTGTATGGTTACCGACGCTTTTAAATGCGGGGGAGAGAGAGAGAGAGAGGAAAAAAATACAGCTATTGGCCATTTGTGCACCAGCGCTTGCTCAACATCGGTTAGCTAGTGAAAACTTCCACCATTCCTGTCCAATATTAGTGCTGGGAGAGAATATATTACTGATTATTTTCTGTATAAAATTCATCTCAAATATAAAATATAATCACGTAGATATGCATCAATCTGATAGCTGTTTCTTTTTTTTTTTTATTAATAAAACAGAGTAGGAATTACAAAACACATACTTAACGTAGCGTCTAATAAATCATTTCCAATATGTGCTGCTTCTTCAACGAAAAGAAACACTGCGGTTTCGAATGCCTTTCTTGCAGTCTTCCGGAGCGTAAATTTCTCATCGATGCTCAAGTTCAACTGAGAGGTATAGAAGCGTGATTGCTTTAAGTAGCCGCATTCACTTGTAGATCGATTTCGGAACTATATCACATGACAAAATGAAAGCATGTTGGTGAGTACTTGTCAACGAATGCCACCACTGTGCATAGCGTGCTGCACAAGTATATTGGAGGTGGCGTTTTCAGTATTACACGGGTGAGTGCCTTCGTGCACTAAAAGCCTGGAGAGCTCTTGGCACCCAGGAGATATTTTCCCGAAGATTGACATTGATCGAGTGGAAGGTTTCAAGACCTAATAGCGCCCGCCCGGGAGAAGCAGCAGAGGGCAATCCTTTCTTTACGTGATTCCTTAGAGTCCTGGCAAATTGCTTTAGAGCAACGACCACACGGAATTATCTCCCAATCTGAACCTTCACTACCACTATCTTACAGCGTTGTTGGATGATCGCGAAAGGTCAGTACCACTTGCGCTTACAAAGAATTAAAAGGCTGTACAATTATTCTCCAGCAAATGCACAACTCCCCATTATTTAATGCTTGTATGAACAAACATTTTAGAGGATGAAATCTTGAGAGAACACCGAAATTAACAATTGGCATTTTTAGTTCTTTCTTTCTTTCTTTTTCCTTAAAAATTACTTTGAGCCCCAGAGAACTTCACTGAGAAGTTTCATACGACTATACCCTTTAGAACATTTGTTTTACAAGTAATTTTAAAATGTTTGCACTGTTTAAAATCTCAATCTCTTGGTGTTTAACTTCGAGATATTCAAAACCTCATACACCTTTTAACTTTTAGTGTGTTTGCTTGCACTAAACGATCTTTTCCCGCAATTTTTATGTACATTACTAAAACGTTTTGAGATATTATATACACCTTGCTTCATAACGTTACGATACATTTTGATGTAAAACAAAAATAAATTAATAAAAAGCTTCAGTACATTAAGTCAATAGGTTTTGCATTTTAATGAATATTTTCTTTAAAAAATATTTAGTCATAATTCAAAAGTGGTGTTAATTTTATATAACGAAATGTTTAGAACACATTTACAAATTTTTGCACAATTTTGTAACTAAAATATTTTAATTCGTGTTTTAACTATGAACTCGAGCCACGGAAGCTTACGTATTCATGTTAAACTTTTATGAGAGAACATATCCAATCACCCAAAAATTTAAATAAATATTTAAAACAAGTGTAAAAAGTTACCCTTAAGTGAAAAGTTTGTACCGGCAATACTAAAAACTTGAACAACACGTATGAAAAATCTAAAATGTTCAAAATTTCACTTCGGTGTTGCCTTAAAGTATTACTTTAGAAATTCAAATATATATATTTAATATTATAGCTTTAAACTAATTACTTTTGCTACTATATATAAAACTTTTATATCCATTCATTTTGACATCCAATTTTCCACTGCGTGTTCTAACTTAAGGATTAATCTATATGAAATCGGCCTTATAAACCCGCATTGCCTAGAAAAATGTATATCAAAGAAGAGAGAGAAATATGATAATGCGAAGTATGATTTTCTTTGGGTACATTTATTTCCTGGTTTTAATGCAGTGAAGTTGGACAGACTTGGCATCTCAAAATAAATATTAAAGCAGATAGCATATATTCAATAAATTTGTAACATTTCCATTGAGATATTAATAAATTTATTCATATTTTTCCAACTCGCAGAAAGTAGCAAGAATAAAATATGTCCGACAAAAAGTTTGTTGATTTTCCATAAAAAATAACTGCCATAAAAATTAATTTCCTTAAATGACATTTGAATATGCAGTTTCTGTTAGTTGCGTTCACGTGTGTCGTGCGATTCCAAGCGAGAAGTTAGCCGTATTACTTTGACTCGAGAGTGTTGTATGATACGATAATTATTTGTGTGCAAGACAGATGTAAATTCTCTATTTCCATGCGGGAATTTTTTTCTAATCTCTACCTTGGTGTATGAATCTGAAAAATATTTATGGTAATTGGTAATTATGATATATTTTTATATTTTACTGCCCTTATGGAGAAATCGTTTAAAATATACTAAATAAAAATGAAAAAGTAAATTAAATTTTTTCAATCATTAATATCTTTCTTTTTCTTATTTATCCTTTCCTGCTGTTTTCTAATATATATTGTATTTTTATGTTTCCATGTGTTATGTTATCTTCGAGATTCAATATTTACTTTTACAACCTTCACTTGCCTTCTTCCTTGGAAGAAAAACACAAGCGGTTCGGGACATTTATGTTACTATTTAAAAGTTTAATCTATTTCTGTTTCTCTAGTACTTGTTAATATATTGTTTTATGTATATTATATATCTACAAAATACTCTTAAGAGTAGTATGTAAGGTTCGTTCAAAGTTGCGACGTACACCTAAAAACAGTAACAACGTAAATAGGGACACAATAATTGAAAATGGAAGCTCTAGGATTCGATTCCCACAGGACCGTCCTCTCTGAGTGAGATTTTTCCAAGTTTTCCTCCATTCTCTTAAATGGTAAATGCGGGGAAGTTTCCCTAAACTTAGGCCTAGAATGCTTCCTTCTTTTTTAAAAAATTCTTTCCCAGTTTAGCATTTCATCTTATATATTAGTGTCCACCGCCTGTGATGCCACAGTAGGTAAAAGAGGCTTTAACACTATTAAACATAATAACAAAGTAGAAAGGGGAATATTAACCATAGGATTTAAACCCTTTTTATTTTGTTAAAAAATCGAAGCCAAGACAGGGGCTGACAATCAGATTGGCGGTGAAAAAGTTCGATACAAAGAAGTGATCTGTGCACTGTGAAAAGGGATACTTAGCTATCGGAAATATCTTGTGAACTGTGTGTCAATTTTCGTCGTTACTATTTTTAATTGTAGTTCACAATTTTAAAAGAAATTACATATAATCGATTTAACTAATCTTGCAAATTAATAATGATTAACGATATTGCGCAAATATTATGTTCGGCAAGATATGAGGGAGGTGTTGTACTAATTTCTATTTAATTGTGATAGAGAGCTATACCCATAAAAAAGAGACACTTTTATTAAATACGGTAACTTTGGCAAAAAATATTAATATTTAAAATTTGTGAGGTGGATTATTCTACTTTTGCTTAATTTAACGCAGAATCACACATACTGATATCACTATTTCTTTACCGGTGAACGCAATTTAAACAGAAATGCACCAGTTTTTTATTTTTTCTATACATTTTCGAGATATTTATCTAAGTCAGAACCCCATTAAAGTTCACATTCTCCAAGTTTTAACCGCATCTTAAAGAGGTAATCTTTAGGTGTTTCCCATTGGTGAACTATCAGAATATGCTGGTTTCATGTGCCTTTTTTGTATACGTTATACACATATGATATACTCTTTCTGCTTTAATTTACTTATTATGCATATTTATTTTGCTGTAACACTTTGTAATTTCCTATATTCATCTGTATTAACACGCAAACGCTTATCAATGATACATTATTTACAAATTTCCGTTGTCCAACGCTAGCGCTACTGAATTTCTGTTATAATGTTGTCCACATTGATTGCAAGCATTGCGGAAGTTCAAACAATAACAAGTTGCGCAAACACAGCTTTAAATACGAGCGCGTAAGTAACAGATATAGGGATTTTGGCATGATAATCTACGTGTGCGTAAATATCGATCTGCTGAATGAATTCAATCAGCTGTTGTCATTTAGTACGGCGTAGCTCTAAAACACAGAAGATTTAATTTATAAAACATGAGAATTCAGCGGTGGTCCTAGATGCTTAAAACTGGGATGTATTTCGAATTGAAACCGAAAATTTGGGTAGTGAAATTGAGCCTGGCTTTGAAAATGTGTGTAGCATTAGTGGAACTATTTTTATATAAATGTGCTGTTACACACTTATATGGTACAATTTTTTTAAAAACATTTAATATATTTAGAACTATATACTGGAAATTGGAAGTTAATTACTGCAGTGCAAAGGTCAAACCACAATAATGATCCAACGTTACACTGGTCTATTTTTAAAACTTATTTTCTATTGCTTTGCATCTGATATGAAATTCTTAGTGCTTTTTTGAGCTCAGTTAGAAAATAATCTCAAAAATTTTCATACAAGCCACCCTATCAAACAAATCATAAAATGTGAATTAAATGACAATAAAGTAATTGCTATGTAGAAATAGAGTTATAACTTTGAGAAATGCCCTGAGTATCATTTTCCACAAGCAAACTATGCAGCAATTTGCTATTAACTACCAACAATCACATGTATAATGTTACCTCATTATTGCACTTCACATTTCCTTCCTTTTGATCTCACGAATGTTTCTCAGAGCAGTCACTTATTTTTAACATCCAGCAACAGTCATACTAACATGTATTTCCACATTTTTGATATCTTGGTGAAATCTTTCAACTTGTTCCTCACTAACTTCTCCTAAATTATCAGGAAAGATGGGAATGAAGAAAATGTACTTTGACACTCACGTTGCAACCAATTGTTTTGAAACATTGTAACGTCACTTTCACTAAGTTAACACACTTTGAGTTCTTTTTATTTCTAAAGAAATTATAAACATCATTTCTGAATGCAATCCAGGCACCCTTTACATTTTCACTCACAGTATTCTCGAATTATTTGTCCAAGTTTCGAATTTGTGGGCCAATTAATATGCCAGCTTTAATTTTTTCATAAGTTAGTGAGGGAAATTTAACACAAAGATATTGAAAGTTCTTACTGTCATTATTAGAGCTTTGACAAATTGTTTTGTTAAACCTAATTTCACATGCACCGGGGCACACACTACTTTTGAGGGAGGGGTTAAACGCTCTCTCCTCATTCATTTTTCACTCGCGTAAAATTAGCTTAAGTGGCCACTGTTCCCTTTCCTGGTGTTCTGACCTCACTCTGCTATCCCATTCACATAGGAAACAAGGATATTTAGTGAAACCAGCCTGCTGGCCAAATAATAGTCCAATAATTTTGAAATATCCAGAGACACCACTTACGAATTTTTTAAACAAGTTTTTTCTTATGTCTCTTTTAATTATTAGCTTGTATATCAATTATATATGTAGTACGACGTAAGGATATGCAATAATAATTTATAAGCAGTCATGAAACCTTGATCCCTAACTCGTCAAAGTAATAAAAGAGAAGATTAACAAAACCGAGACCTTTAACACTGTATGATCTAAAAATGTTGATTGTAGTATGTATGCATATACTGTATGTACTATATAAGTTTAAAAGTTTACTTTTAAAGTGTTTCATTTCATTGATTGTAGTTTTTAATTACTACATTTTAAAATCTATGTAAAATTAATTATATGTATTCAATTAACTAGCTCGTTTTGTGAAACATAAATTAGCAATTTATTTAACAATTACGACTTGAAAATTATTTCATAAAAGCTAGAGTGGGGGCCGGCGGGAGCCCCCGGCCTTTGCCTAGAACCGAATCTGGATGAATTCCTATGTTCTGATTCAAAAGGTTGTAGTTTCATGTAAAGAATAGTTGACACGTTGTAAGCATAATTTAATTAAAAGTGTTACTTTGCTCACAATATTCCCGGTTCTTTGATAATTCTGGAACTCCCAACATCCAAATTCTAAAAGCATATAAAATTTATAATCTTCCTCGCCTTATCTTGTAATATCTACATTCAGCATCTCTCAGGTTCAACATTCTTTTATCTATTACTTCTAATGGTATATTATTCCACCTTTTCCATGTTTCTTCACTTTTTAGTAACATTTGCAAAAATGTTCTTTCTCATTATATTAATACGGTCAATTCTAAATTCTTCACTTTGACATTTATCATGCTTTTTTTTTTCAATGCTCTATTCATTCTTAAATCAATTTTATCTCCAACTGTTAAATAGTCCTTGCCTCTCACCTCAAACCTCAAGCAATCCATGTTTTTTCCCTTCTCCTCCTTCTTCATTTCACAATGAAAATCCAAAACTGCTTTCCCTTGATATTTTGTTCCATTATTATACACTTATCAGAAATCTCATCATCTAGGCTCATTATTCTAATTCCATATTTCAGTATTCTTTCCAATATCTTGCCTCAAACCGCCAAGGGTGGCAGAGATCGTTAAGGCGCGAACTTGTGAGCGGGAGGTCTGGCGTTCGATTCCAGCCAGGACAGTCCTATTTGGCTGAAGTTTTATACAGGATTTCCTCAGTCCTCATAAATGGCAAATGCCGAGGAGATGCCCTAAAATTAAGCCTGAAACGTTTTCTTCCTTAAAAAAATTCTTTCAAATTTGATCATTTCATCTCATGTATCATCAGTGTCCAGCGCCTGTGATGCCTGAGCTGTAAAAACGGGCGTTAAACACTATTCAACAAAATTCTTGCCTCTACAACCAGTTTTCTTAGATGTGATACATCACCTCTTTTGAAGATGTCCTTGGTGGATCTATTATTTGTCTATGAAATGTCCTCTTTGTGCAATTAGAAAAAGGATTTTGTCTTTCAGGAAAGGTGGCCCAACATGATAAATAAAATATCTTCTGGTGTTCAGATATATACAGAGTACTTCAAAAGTAATAAGTGACTTTAATTACTCACATTTTCTTCGTTTACTACACAAAAGTTACAATTGCTGTACTAGCTTCTTGGTTATTAATTTATTGCACAAGAAATGAATTCATCGTGTTTCTGTTCAATATTGTATAGGTCAACCCTGCGTTTATGTTCTTGAATATCTGCCACAGTATGCGCGATTGGCTCGCTCAAGGCATCAACTGTTATAATTTTGATCAGTTTCCTTCAGGTAGCTCCACAATCAATAATCTGCTGGATTAATATCTGGGAAACTGCATGAGTCAGCTGCTATAACATTTTGGATACGAAATCCCCGAAAGGCTGCTGCAAAATAACATTGCAGAGATAGTATACTTTCTATCCATAAATAGACATTAAATTTAAAAATCTGTAATTCAACCGAAAATTGGAAACACTGGTTGTCATGGAGATGAAAAAAAATGTAATTTATTAAATTAATTATAAATCAGTTCCAGAATTTTTAAAAGTGTGTGAAAACGAGAAATTAAACTTATGTTTTACTTTTGAAAAAAAATATATTTTTCAAAGCATTCTTATATGTTTAAAAATTACTTGTTATGCATTGACGGAAGAAGATAAGACAAGTATTAAAATGAATGTGAATCGCCGGTATTACTGTCACCAAATCACTATCGCAAAAATCAATTCACATTAAGGAAGCAGAAAACTGTTTTATTTACACTATTTCTTTAACGTTGTCACAACTATTTAAGTTCCAAACAAGCATGTTATATAGAGATCTATTTTGCATGCATATCAACTCTCGGGTATACGTAAGTTAGATGAAGTTTTCCACGAGATGTTTTGCGGGTATGCGCCAGAAAACTAACAAACAATATTTACATAAAGTCAAAACAAACTTGTATTTCTGCCCATTGCATCCTTTCCACAAAGGTGTGCTCGAGACTTAGCTATCATCATTAATTAATATCATTCGTAGTTAGGTGAAAAACTCTGTAGATCTTTATGGAGTTCTGTGTTCCGTGACAAAAGTAACGCAATGGAAAGGAAATGTATGTGACAGCCATCCAAACTCTGACGTCTCTTTTTAAGTCCGGAACAAAGGAAAGGGCCCCTCACATAAAACACTGTAACATTATATCGCTTCACGGTGAAAGATGATAACGTATGTACATAAATAACAGCGCAGGGCGCTAGAGTTGCCGTCCATCATATCTGCGTATCAATAACAGGCCTGACAGCGTAGGAATAGGTCGGCAATATATTCTGGCGTCACGTGCAACGGAGATCAGGCGATTGAGAGCAAATTATCCGAATGTTTTTCTGCAAGACTATCACTTCGTCTTTCTGAACATTGCAATTGAAGGAACTTTCTAAAAAGAAGACATTCAGTCATAACAAATTTTTTTTACAATTTATAAATATGCATTTGTGTACAAAAATGTCTGCAGTTTGGTTCAGAATTTAACAACAACGTTTTTACTGTATAAGTTATTCGTCTATGGCAAAGCTTACGGAAATAATAATAAAATGTTTCATAATTTAGATTTGTTTATTTTTGTAGGTGCAAGTAGGTGTTTACTTAGTCTTATTTTTTTTATTCCCCCCCCCCCGCAGCTTTTGGCTCGTAAACAGCTACATTAATGCAGTATAAAACTCTCTTTAAAAAGATTTCTTGACGAAATTATAAACACTAAAATGTAAATGTAGAAATTTACATTAATTAGCTTTAGATATTCAGAGCAAACGTTTCAATATAAAATATTTCATCTCACGTATAAGAATATCAGAGCTGCCGTAAGAAAGCAGAGACCTAAAAATCATTTGGACCTGATGGCATTCCGCCTTAAGTATTTAAATGCGGTCAAGATATTTTAATATTTCCATTGTATATAATTTACAATTTGATTAGTAAGGAAAATATTTTCCCTAATAAGAGGAAGTTAACTAAGGCTACCCCAATCTTTAAACTTGGGGATTCTAAAATGATTACAAATTATAGTCGCTAATTTAACAACTCCAGCTAAAGTATTTGAAAGCATACTTTATAAAATTTATATATTCCGACATATATTCCCAATAATCCACTTTGACTAATTTATGTAAGTTTGTCCATTAAGTATCAGGGAATCGGATAATAGGTTTCAAGTTGATGTTATTTTTACAGACTTTAAAAAATCTGTTGATAAAGTTCATCATGATAAAGTAATAAACAAATAACCGACATATGGTTTTTCCAAGCCTATGCTATTTCTAATAGCATCATATCTAAAGTGGAGGACACAATTTATTAAATATAAAAACAACACATCATATAGTATTGAAATTTACTCTGAAGTACCGCAAGACGCAAAAGTAGGTCCTCTATTATTTCTTCTATTTATTACTCACATATCATTACGTATTGATTCTTCTAATATTCTACTATTCGCAGATGATCTAAAAATATTTAGCCCTATAAAATCCGTCTCCAATTGTTTAAAGTTCAAAATGACCTGAATACTTTAAATAAATGAAGTAAAGCGAACAATCTTCCTTTTAATACATGAAAATGTCAGGTTATGTCTTTTTCTAGACTCAAAAGTAATGTTAATTTTATTTACAATATAGATAAATAAAATTAGTCGAAACAAAGAATGATCTCGGAGTAATTTTTAGTAAAGACTTATTATTTACTAAACATATTAATGCTATTGTTAGTGCAGCACATAAAAAACTCGTAATTCAACTAATTTTAACGATCTAAGAAGTTTATTTTAACTAATTCATTTATATTATATGAACTTCTTACGTGAAAAATATGCTATTTAAGTTCATTGAAATAATTCAATGCAAATTTCTAAAGCATGCATAAAAAATGTTTCCCCCCACTTTAATTTCTTACCATATATTACGTCAATAATTTACGTTGTAAAGTTTATCTCACAGAAGGAATCGTCTCTAGTTACCTTTCCTCTAAAAACTATTACACAATAAGGTAGGTGATTCAAATATAAAACAATCAATATATTTTTATGTTCCCAATATCACACCAAACCGATTTCGTAATCTTTTCTTTATTCCAAGGGTTAACACGGATGCATATAAATATTCTCCTGTGCTTAGAATGCAATTTTTATGTAATAAATTACATCACCTAACTATTAATATATTCAATACGAATCTGAACATCTTCGCTTTATCCTGTGAGCATTTAGAACAAACTATTTGTTGACTAATTTATCATGCACCAACAATGCTTTTTTTTCCTGTCCTATTTGTTTCTTCTTGCAACTTTTTTGTCATATTTGATTTTTTGTATTCTGTTTTTATTTTGTCTATTTTTTTTTTTTTTTTGTTATGTTGTAACTGTAAGGATACTGTATCTGATTAAGTGAAAACTGTAATTGGGGAACCTGTAATGCTCACAAATAAAATAAATAAATAAATCACACAAGTTGCAGCTATATTCAAGATATTTATACACTTCTGGGATTGAGATTTAAGTTGGAAAAACATACCTAAATATTTCCATATTCACAGGTAATATTACAAGGGGATCCGAGATTGCATATAAATTACTCAGGATCGTAGTGCGTAAATTTATCAGGAAAGCTCAGATACTCCAGTGATATTTATTAGGGCTATTTCATGAATAAAATAAGAATTTAAATATAATTTCCATAAATTTGGCTAACAAAACCGTAATAAATGGATATTTTTATTATGAATACTTAACCTTTTCAAGCCATGTAGCAACAGATGAATGTCAATTGTCAGTAATGCCAATAGATAAGAGTCAAATATGGGTTTATGATTATTTCATAAGTAGAATAAGAATAAAAGTCATATATATACTTGAAATTTGCGATCAGAATATTAACACTTGTATAAAATGTTATACTTATTTATGAATAGTTATCGTGCGACTAAAACAGACGCAAATCGACTATTACAATCGCTACAGTTCCATTTACTAATGCCAACTGATAACAAAACAAGTTAAACCGATTCTACACAGTGTTTATGCGTTTTTTAATGGTGTTTAACGCCCATTTTTACTACTGGGGCACCATATGCGGTGAACACTGAAGATACATGAAATAATATATTGGAAAAGGATCTCTTTTTAAGAACATTCCAGGCCTAAGTTTAGGGTACCTCTGCGACATTTGCCATTTATGAGGACTGAGGAAAACCTGGAAAAAATTTCAGTCAGGGAGGACGGTCTGGCGGGATTCGAACTCCAGATCGGCTCACGAGTCCGCGCCTTAACGACCTCGGCCACCCGTGGCGGTGTGTTGATGCGTGCTTAGGTATTAAAGTGGGAGTATAGAGTTGCCTACACTGTCCAGAAGACAAATGCACTTTGCGCCGTAAAGGGATTCGGTAAAACTTTACGATAATTTCAATGCGATATAGGGCTGTGATTGCTCAAACTTCAAAATTTTATTCCATTCATTTATAATGACAGAACATAAGTGAAATAGTCTCTTTAATTTATGTCTATGGTAACATTAAAAAACAACTCAATTGAGACATTTAAGTTTCTAGACTTGCTTTATCGTTATTAATAAAATAAGACTAATTTCTTGTCGCATTTTAACAAGGAAAAAAAGAGAGAGAATGATAACACAATGCTATATTCCTATTAAAAGTACCCCCTCACTTAAATGTTCAAAATTAGTGTTTGTTTCACGCAGAATGAATTGCTTCTAACTCACTTTTTGTTAAATGCAGAATATTATTCCACTTATCGCCTTTCACCCGCTCAATAGGCAGACTTTTATTTTCTACGTTTCATTTCCTATGTTAATGCTAAAAATTCATTTTGAATACACTACGTACCCGTGTTTCTTCCCACCGAGTCTTTACTATTGGCGTTGTCAGATAAAGTAAGTAATTCCTGCCAAACACGAGCACTAAAGTCGCTAAATACGAGTATACGGTAAATATCGACATCTTACACATAGTTTTGAAAACATCGTATATAGCACACTTAATGAGCTGGTCTGCTAAAATTACGCGCTTTTGTGCTCAGCTAGAGCTTCGAAAATCCAGTGATTTTCTAGCGAGGTACGGAGGTAAATAGCAGCCTTTAAAATAATTTACTTTTATGAAATTACCTTTCCAGCTTACTTTCCCTCTCAAATTATACATAATTTCATTCTTGCATAAAAAGGGGGTAACTTAATATATTCCCGCATATTCTATTAACTCGTGAAATATGAACCTATTTTCTCAATAAGCATTTATTTTATGTATAAAATTGCATTGAAAATTGTATATACTAAATACTCGTACCAATATACTATCAAATAAAATAGGTTCACACATAAAAGTCTTATCCCTATTATTAATATTAATTTTTGAACATTTCTTACATGAACAGTACAGACTTGCCTTTAAGTTAAGCCGCTTTACAAGGCAAGAAGCCAACGTTATCGTTGAATATTAATAGTCATACACATGAACGCGGCTCAGAACCATGAAAAATATGCCATGTCACTCTCCCAATCGCCTTACGGGTCACAGAGTTCGCGTAAATATGCACGCGTCACGCTCTTGCAATGACACGATCTTTTCGCTAACCAACATGTGATGTTTCTACTCTATAGTTCATAAAATTCATTTTCAATTATTTCTGATGTTCTGATTCATTAATTTGAGTGTTTTTCCAAAATGGAAGGAATGTACAGTTCCTTTTTTACAACGTCAAATGCGGTCCGTCAGTAATAGACAGGGCAAAAGCACTACTTAAATTTAACTAATTTAAACGAACAGGAATAGCAGCAAAAACAATTATCTACATTTTTAATCAAAGTAGAGGAAAATCAATATATCAAAAATATTTTAAAATCCTATTTTTCAGAAAGGTACTGTTTCACAATAAATACGCTTTGATTTGGTTACCATTTGTGCATCTATAAACTTAAATGATTGAATTTTACGCCATGTAGTCCTCCTTTCTAAATACCAGTCATATGTGCATCATTTAATTCTAACAGAATCATATTAAAGCATTGTACAGCTCTACACATTAAATTTCTAAATGCATTAAAGTTCGATATTTAAATGATTTCATTTTGTAATAAAAAAGGAACGGTATTGTTTATTTCACTTAAGCTTTTAATACCAAGCTGATGCCTTAATTTACTTTCAAAACACGTAGGCAGATCATAAATCAATCATCAGTTGTCTCGCTCACGAATCATACAATACAAATGACACAATTTAAATGCAACGATTCCTATAATCTGAATTTTGCATTTCGTAAATGCAAGTCACGTGCGATTTATCGAATTAATCAGAGCTTGCTATAAACAAGGCTGGCCCTTCAAAGTGATTTCTTTATCAAATTTTAACAAAAAATGTGTTAATATGCTTTCACAATCATATTACTAAGTTTGTTTACGTGTGTGTATGAAAATATGACAAAACTAATGACATGCTAAAGGTTAATTTATTTGTTATTTCTTTGTTAACTTAATGCTATGATACCGCATGAACAGCATACATAATACGGTCATTTTGGCATACATTTTAACACTTACTCTTTGCAAATTCCGTGACTTTGCAGTGTTCCAGGGCAAAGGGATGTAGCAGGCAAATAACACACTTTCACTCAAAGATCACAATTCTCGATGAAAATCAAAAGAAATAAAATAACGAAACCACCTGCTGGTTTAATTGCACTTTGCACTGATTCGCTTCCAGATACACACTGCACACTTCACTGGCACATGGGAACTGCTGCTTGCGGGAGTCACATGTTTGTCTGACGGGCAACAACGCGAGTCTGCCGGCACGACAAACCCCTCGCGAGCTTTCCGCGCGGCGCACCCCCGTCCACGCATCCCTCACCTGCTACAACCCGTCCCTCTCGCCAACCCCTTTTCGGTAATGTGACTTTCGCAAATTCTAATTTGCTTAACCGACTTCAACTATCATTAAGCAAACAAATGAAAATAGGCGTCTTTTACGGGGGTAAAAAAATTGCTGTTTTGTTTGTTATTTACTTCTCAGTAAAATTTCAAGTCAACTCAGACAAAAACTTTGCACTTTTTTGACCGATGTTTTAGTTTTAAAACTTTTCTATGTTCCAAGATGTAAATAGCAGAAACAATACGATGGCAGACAGCGACAAGGGTACACTGCAATAAACGCAAAACTCTCAAATTTGGTTTCTTTATTTCCTGAACGACCAACTATTTCTGGGGTTCTAAGAAAACCAAGAAAGACATAACTGTAGAGTAAGCGCTAGTCCAAGGTTGCAACATGGTTGCGTGTGTATGTTGCTATTACTGAGAGCAACCCCCCCTTTTTTTTTTCTTCTGTCTTTGTTATTAAAAATCAATATGCTGTTAAGAGATCAAGTCTTTGTGCCATTACAGACTACTAGGACATTACTTTTACACTGTTTACCATTAAAACTGCAATACCCAAGAGACGCGATAAACTACCCCAACCTTTCTCACAAGGAACGAGATGGTCGAAAATATCGCCAGCAAGTAAAGTATCTGGATTTATTCGCGGGGAAAATGGACACCCAGAGTGCGTGACATCATTCGGAGAAATTTGGGCCTAAGTTAATGGAAATACGTCCACAGTGAAACGAATATGAGATCAGTGGATTGAACACACACATACCTGAATGATCCCAAAGGCCCCATCAAACAACTGAACGAAAAGACAAATTTCTTGCACAGCTATTATGAACATGCACAATATGCTGCAATTTTAATAGCCAGCAGTGTATTAAGGGAACCAATTTGAGAAGTCCAAAAACTCTGCTTTTCTTGACCAATTCATTTAATTTTTATACCACACATTAATGGCGTATTGAATTTGGTTATTTACGGACTTGAACACCTCGGGTAAAGAGAGCCCCATTTAACTTATGACGTAAAATGGCCAGTAAATTTTGCTCATGCTTCTTCTTTCAGGCTTAACATTCTTTTACGTGCAATAAATGTACGACACGGGCCCACGGCTTTACTTAGAATTTTTACGCCCGAACAAATCCATCGACCGTGGCCGGAATTGAACCCTCCATCTTTAGGGGGCAAGTATGGTTACCATTAGACCACCAATACCGACTACTGTCTTTAAGGAAACCGATTTGGAAAAATTACAAAAATGATCAAAAAAGCATTTTTGACGAACTACCTTCCCCTAGAATCGTGGGAGAAAACAGACACAGTATGTAACCTAGTTTTTATTTTCTGAAGGCAATAGGCATTGTTCCATTTGAAATTGTAACTGTGTACTACAAATACCTTTCTATCTTTGTATACGCTATATTGATGAGTCCTTGTGTAAATTTATTTTTAGTGAAACCGGCATATCAATAGCATCTTTCGATTCAGAAATATTGGCGATGATTGTTGACTCATTCAGTATATCTATTTGACATTTTTCATTTAAATATTTTTATCGTGTAACATGTTCATCTTAGTGAAAATACAAGCTTTTATTTTTGTTTAGAGATTTCAATAATTCAATGCTCAGATACTAGATAAACAAAAATCCCAAGAATCTCCTGACATCTTCTAAAATTTCAGTGGAACATTTGCATCAACGACGCGTACAAGCCAGTTTATAAATTACTGAACTGTTTAGAATGCCGATTATTTCGAAAAGCCCGAACACACACTCATTTGAAAATCTAATCATAGCCACTGCTTCGCCCCACTGTAAATTGGTTTACAAAAACCATTCTGGCTTGTTCATTCGCTCGTGAACGCAAAATTACCACTTACCAGCTCGTTATTCACAGAGTGAATTCAGCTCATTTGCTGCCTGTAACTCACTGAAAGGCTGAAATATTCTAGATACAAATGTAGTGCGATGTTTTCTCTTGCAAAAAGTTCTGAAACCAACTGACAAAATTTCTGTTATCCACCAAACAAATTGTTACATATTCACTGTATTAAAAAAAAAAAAAAAAAAAAAAAAAAGGTGAAGAAACAAAAAGAGAGAAAAGGGTGTGAACTGATAGTTCCCAGTTTTAAGGGTTAAAACACTGTGCGTAAATTGAGCAAGCCCAAAATGATGTTTATGGTTATGTGCACCATCCTCGAACAAAGTTTTGAAGGCGGTCAAATCCGCATTTGACCGCGTTCAATGCGATTTTTGGGTGCATCGATAATAATCAAAGTTAAACAGCCTGTGCTGATTATGGTCAACTTTGACCGCGGGTGCTGACGATTGCGGTCAAGTTACACAAAATGGCTGCCCGTTTCGACTTTCTTGAAGGCATTGAGGACGAGATTATATACCTGCATTACTGCATTACTTAAATCGGGACGAATAATTGTGAAAAAAGGTGACCATTTTGAGGATTATATGGATAGGAAACTGAAGAAAGTTTCCGGCCATCAAAGGAGACAATGTTTTTTTTTTTTTTTTGATTTGGTTTATTTATGGACGTTTTTTAACATCTCAGGTCTTCAGCGTCCCATTCAAATCAGGGCGTGAAACGGCCGAGAAATATTGCTCAGAGGCTTCTCTTTCAGGCTTGAGGTTCTTTTTCGTGCCGTAAATGTACGACACGGGACCCCGGCTTTACTTCCCTTCCGATGGAAGTCATACTTAGGATTTTTACGCCCGAAAAAATTCATCGATCCTGGCCGGGTTTGAACCCGCTATCTTGGGTTTGGGAGGCAAGTATGGTTACCACTACACCACCAGGACCGACAGGAGACAGTGTGGTGGCTAATAAATGAAATGACTGAGAGTTCAGAGATTCTTGGTAACCCCAATCAACCTGTTCACCCATGAATAAAAAGTCGCACTTTATGGCTCCCACTGTTTTAACAAATAACGATTTATTTATTTATTTTGTAATTAAAGCGCTTACTATAAAGAAAGGTCATTTGAGTTACGGGCCGTCATGGTGCGGCTGTTTAATGCGGAAGTGCAGCCGCCGCAACTGGAAAAATGGAGATGGAGTCGCTAAGTATAAAAGTTTTATTTATATTTTTACTAAACCATAAAATGATACTACATGTAAAACTGATAATAATAAACATTAGCCATCTAATTTTTTCCCGTAAGATCACGGAGGTTTGGAATAACGTTCCCAGTCGTTGTGAAACACTACCTCTCGTAACTCTTTATCAAGTTGGCGAACTGTATATCTAATTGGATTGCCAGAATATTTTCTAGCGAATCGCCTAACCACTTCTCTGCAAGAGTCCGTTTTCACACATGTGTGGAAGCGCGTTTAAGACTGTATTGATGAAGCAGCACAATTAATGAAGAACAATTAGCACACAGCTTACACACAATGAAAGCAACGAATAACAACCTAACGCTGACAAAGCTTTCCCCAAAATAACAAACTGCATATACGACCTCCCAGTACGTGACCGCGCTTTGGCTACCCGCGAATCAAAAAACCTGAATGTATACAGTTAAAGGAAGTATTATATATTTAAAACTTGCTCTAAGTTTCACTTTTCAACCATTTACAATCGATAACAATGAATCTGCTTTGCAATTACTCAACTATTATACAACCTGCACTTTACAGATCTTAAATAATATTTCTAAGACTTTCACGAGTAGCGCTCATATATTCAAGTTTCAAAGCTTTCGGGCGTGGCGTGGTCCGAGAAAAAATTAGTTGACAAATACACTACAATATATTTGAAATACTGTTAATATTGTTGCAAATTTAGGGGGGGGGGAGGAAGGTTAAGTAACCAAGAACATTCTGTAACAGAACTTAAAGATATACATTTTTCTACTTAACGATTTTAGAAAAACATTGTTTAATAAACTAGCTTAAAGCTGCCCTCCAGATGGACGTAAGTCTCGTGGGAAATGTTAACAGTGGACTGCCGTTAGAGGGAAGCAATAAGCTCATTGTTAGCCGTGGTGTTTCGTCATAGCTGTCCCATGCGATATGTAAGTACTGGCATTGTACCGTTGCCTGTATGCATGCGTTTTAGCGTTGGCAGAACATGCGAATCACACATTAGCAAAAATTCCTCGTGTTTAGCTTACATGTTTTGCAACAAATAAATGCAGTTGAAATCAGTGAACGTTTATATAAGGTAATTTAAAATTTGTATTTTGCTGCTCAGTTTATAGTAGCCGTGTCCTTTTTGCTACGTGGAAATGCCTGAAAAAGTGCCGACACCCAAAGGTTTATAGAGAATGATTCCTTATAACGAAAAGGGATTATATGCACTTTTTTCATAAATGTATTTATGTAATTTTAAAGACAGGTTTAAACGACAACATTTGCACTTACCAAAATGAACAACGATTTCTTCATGCGCAAGAAAAGAATGGTGTAAATGATAGCTTATAATTATTGCTGCATGGTAACGTATGTATTCAATAATGAAGGAGGAGGAGGAAACATTGACAAAGAACAGAAGCTGCAGGCCATAAAGCAACATACTAAGTTTACATCGTGCATTCATCCCGCTACGCAATCAGTGTTTCCTTAAACGAGTGAAAACCGAATGAACTTCATTAGACGCTTGATTCCCGGTTAAATTGGATGCAGTTGGAGATGATGTTACAGGAATGTACAGATTTTATTTAAGCGGAAATCACTGACGATGAACTACGAATATGTCATTTCGATCCTGAGGGCAAAAGGCAAATCTCTATGTGGAAATCTCCATTACTATCAACACCAAGAAAAATAAAGCGGTTGCTTCTGCTGGGAAAAGTATGTCCTATTCAGTACTCGATTTTCAAGTAATAATTTACCAGCATGTCGTACCTGTACACACAACTGTAACTGGGCAATGCTATACGAATGTGCTGAAAACTCTGCAAAACCATATCACAGGTCATATTTCCGTGCAACAAGCTGGATGCTGCACCAGTATATCTGCATATTTCACAAAAATTAATTTGAAGTGTGTCTCCAACCCTCCTTATAGTCCAGATTTAGCCCCGTGCCACTTTTTTTTTCTATTTAACAAATTGAAGACACCACTTCGTGGAGGGCATTTTACGTCTTCAGAAGCGATTTTGAAGGACCTGTTAAATAATTATTTTCAGCTTTGTCTTTGAAGACTGGCAGAAACGCTGGGACAGATGCATTGCATTCAACGGAAAATAATTTGTGAAAGATGAATATTTTGAAGATTGATAAAAAGGGTGATCATTCTTTATTGGGCAGCTTTCATACATTCTGCAACTGTTAATTCTCGTTTCTTGTGCATTTTTGCACTTAAATTAAACAGCGTTACGTACTTTCCTTAGTCACGTAAATTAAAGGTTTAATAATAGAAACTTTGACTCAAATTATTTTAAAATAATTTCTAATGAATAAAAAAAAATGTGTGCCGTAGCTGTATCTTGTTGGAAAAAAGTTTACCCTTCCCGTCTCCAAGAATCTACTTCACCGAGTATCTCTTGCCTATTAAATTCCACTCTTTGTTTGTGTGTTAGTCAATTTATGCCATCTCGCTCCCTTCAGAACGTGTTTTATCCAATATAAAAGCTGTTCCGGCTTTTGTATCAAGTTAATTATGCGCAATGCGTAAGTGTTGTATAGCTAGTTGCCTTATGGCGCGTAATTATACATTTCAATATGCAGAGTACAGCAACATGTGTGACCAAACATTCTCTAGTAAACTTGCAATGTTCACAGAGCATCTGAATTCGTTACTATGCAGCTAGGATGGTATGGCCAGCTGCGAGGAATCCTTGCCATTCCCTTAGTAATCATTTGCAATGCGCCAGGGTTGATAAAATAACTTGTACCTACAGCACGACAGTGTTGAAATTTCAGATGTTTTTTAATTTCCAAAGAGTTTACATCACATCCTTTTACAGCCTCAGGGCGCCTGCTAATGAGGAACAGGGGCTTCGTTATGTTGTATAATGCAGCTGCTGCATCTAGCTTATTTATCTATTTTAAATTTATTTACGTAATACAACTTTGCAATTCAGTAACCACCTCCTTCAAATACATATACAGTTAGTTACACCTTTACCAACCTTTGTGCCTATAAAGCTCTGAAATTGAAGGTTGATCTAACGAGAAATTGATTAGCTAGTAACTATATCTTCCGCGGCGGACTTCTCTATATATTATTTTAGTTTTAAACCTTTTGTAAGTTGCGCCACAAGGTGTTGTCAACTTGTAAATTAAACAATAGGAAGAACAAGCTTTAAGGCTTCATGCGCAAGTATTTTCCCACCTATTTGCGAATAAACAAATGAATCGTTTAGCCAACTGTACCTTCTACTTGGAATCTAAAGAGGAAGTAATGAAATATCTTACATAAAGACAATTCGCTTTTTAAGATATTTAAATTCGCTTATATCTTATCCCGGGCGGTTCGGAGTAATAACTGTGGAATAAACCAAAAACACGTAGAGATAAGATTAATAACTATTCCTAGCTTTAAACAGCGAAGTTATTTGTTTTACGGGCAGGCGAGCACGGCTGTCAAGGCAATCGTCAAGGTCGCATAATGCATGAGCAGGTAGCAGCTTGTACTTAGTTTTAAGCGGGCTTTGTCAGCTAGTGGTTAAGTACTCCACTGTTACTTGTCTTAATTGTGTGCCCTTGGTTATAAACTACATATATTCTTAAATGAGTTTTTCAGTTTGAAACATATGCGAAAAGGGATTCTTGCACAGAAAAGGAAGGCAATTCGCACGAAAATATCCTGGCACTGGTGTTCGCCAACTTGTAAATTTTACTAGAGAGAGGATCTCTCAATGGCAAGAAACACGTTCCGAACCGCCGTGTTCTTGGGGAGGAAAAGTTAGATGAAATATAGCACTTTCCTATGGGGGCATAACTTTCAACATTTCTTATTACACGAAGAGCTCATTATAATCTGCTTTAAGTGCAATACAAGTTTATGCTTTCAGTAAAAATATAAACACTAATTTTACTCGTTGCGTTGACACACTTCCTCAGCAGCGGCACTCATGCAGCTCGTAAATAAAAAATACCTCAGTGTAGAATTACTTCTAGCAGTTTTAATCAGCTCTCCATCTTTTCGTTAGTGCCCTCTATTAGTTTCTTATTTCTTAAATTAACAATACATAGCTAAAATAAAGTGTGACCATGCTTTGCAAGGTCTTTCCTTCAGTTCATGCTGTTTTTACCTTGTACCTCCGGATTGGTATATCGCCGCAAGATATTCTCTAATTAGAGATGTTATCAAAAAGTTCTAAGACTAAGTCTATAGCAAGAAAACAGAGAGAGGCAAGGGAATGCGCGCGCAGCAATCTTGAGCTGTAACCTTTAATAGTCATTAAGTTGAGTGGCGTCGTTTTGTGAACACCAGGAGCTTATTACGCAATGTTTTGTTACCATGTGCACGGATAGATCTGCGATTTCATTATGAAATGTAAACTAGAGCAGAAAGGGGAAAATCTTCGTCGTCGTGTTGTGGATGACCCTTGTTCTTGTCGAAGTTCGTCACTGAGGAGAAAAATGGTCGTCTATGGAGAATAAACCAACCTTCGCAGGGGAAAAAACCCGGCATTTCAAAGACGGAAGAAAGTGAGGCGGGTTAGGAGCGCAACCAACAGTCAACTCATGTTGCTTGACATTTGCGAGATCGTCGGTCCTGGTGGTGTAGTGGTAACCAGTCCTGCCTCCTAAACCCAAGAACGCGGGCTCAAACCCAGTCAGGATCGATGGCTTTTTTTTCGGGTGTAAAAATCCTAAGTATGACTTCCTTCGGAAGGGAAGTAAAGTCGTGGGTCCCGTGTCGTACATTTACGGCACGAAAAAGAATCGCAAATCTGAAAAAAGAGGTCTCTGAGCAAAATTTGTCGGTCGTTCCATGCCCTGAATTGAATAGGACGCTGATGACCTAAGACGTTAAAGAGCGTCCATAAATAAAACAAATCAATCAATTATTTGCTAGGTTGTGCACCATGAATACGTCCCCGAGCAGAGTTTATTGCAAAGTTATGAGGATCAAATTAACCATGGACTTGTATGGGAATATCTGAAAGCTATCATATTTCCAAAAATAACCAACTATAACTATGATGGGTACCTGGACCTCAGGGTACAGAGGGTAATGAAGTGGCAGATTTACTAGTAAAAGAAGGAACTAAGATTGAATTCATAGAAACAGAACCTTTGTGCAGCATTAACAAGAAAATTGTTGATGAGCCCAGAAAGAACATCAGATAAGGTGTAAGAACTATTCACCACACTCAGCATCACAAGTGAATGTAGACGGTCGAATACAAAGTTGTCGAATAAAGGTGTAAATTTGGACCGTCCTAAATTGATGCTTTCTAAAAGTGAGCTGTGTGCATGGATCATAATTGAGGCGGCAAAGGTTAGGGACGTAAGGGAATGTCATGAATATGTACGAAAAGCCTGTAGCAATGAAACGTTGCCATATCGAAAGGTGGTCCGTGGGGTGTCAAACTTTCGACAAGGACGCAATAGAGTGAAAGATCGTCTTGTCCATGAAGCGCAATGCACTGATTTGATTCAGTCACTACCGAAGGGACAGTAAGGGAATAAAAAATGCGATAATTGTGGCAGAGAATTACATTAAAGGAATGTAAACATCTCCAGTTCTATTTATGAATATGTTGTCATTACTTTCTTTCCATTCCTCATATGAATGGAAGCAACCTGAAAAAATCTCCACACACTTTCTATGGTCTTTATCCCGAAGCTCTACATAAGTTTAGAAAACTTTATATTCCGAATTAGCAATCAGTTTTTAAAATTTGTGTATAGAAATTTCAATCAACCTTATGCTGATGCTTACATACTCCTGCTGAGCTATAAGGTCAAACATTTGAAACATCATCTGGCAGAAACAGCAGCCTTGCAAAATAAAAGTGTTCGAGCGAAGGTGGGATCATAAGAGACATGTTTACAGTTTCCCGAGTAGGACGGGGGATGCCTTAACACCAGGTACCATAAATAACCTCAGAGGCAACTAAGTATCCATATATCATAAGCATCATCGCACACAGGCGGTATGTTGTCTCTTCTTCTTATGCAGTGTTATATACAGCCAAGTTCACACCTAAATTAGTGTCACACAGTATATATTTCTAATTCTTCGTCTGAGCCGACTAGAAGCGCGAATTCCTGGCTTCAGGATGTCACGGAGATGTGAATTACAGTGCAGTTGTGGTCTAGCTGTTTCAAGGGGTTAGCGTAACACTGAAAGTTAGCGAAGCTTACGCGACGCGTACTCTGTCATAATGATGATTTAATTCAACCGTATTGTACGCAAGATCTACACATGAAAATAACTCGGCAGAACGCTTTTTTAATAAATGAGATTGTTTCAATACATTATCTTATGCATCGTGGCAATTTCAAAATATTTTACAAAATTTTTCATAATTATTTAATTTTAAAGGTCTTATAAACACCTACGTATGTTTTACTTGTCTTGGTGCCTGATTATCTCCCGTATATTTTAAAATAGTCAAACTAATTTGACACGAACATTCTTTGTGTATCAGACTCGTCATGGAAGGACACAAGTGGCGGCGCTACTCTCTAGCCCATGAAGGCCGATTGCCTGTTCTTTGCCAACTGTATATTGTGTTAAGTGCAATACTTTCGTGCGATCAGTGATGCTTTCCCCCGCAGTGCACGATTTTTCCTAGGAGCGAGCCCCCACTTTATGCCGCTACATGGAGAGGAGCGGCAAACCTGCTTGTTGGCTGTTCCAGTTGAGCGTAGCTGTTCCCGGCTGTGTGTTGTGCTATTCTTTTTCTTAATTCGACAGTATACTTCGAGTATATTATGCCTTGTGTATTTACAATGGCGCAGCGTGCCTTTAAGTACGATAACTCATAACCTGTGAAAGAATCACAGGACCAATTTTTTTTAGCATACAGTGGATTACGTACATGAACACCGCACCATTTTCAGAGAATTAACAGACAGGGAACTTGATCATACACTTTTTCCAACAAGACTCTGCCACTGCTCACACTGCGAATAATTCCACGAGAGGCAATTCATAATGTGTTTCGATAAGACAGAGTTATTAGTAGATTTGTAGCCCCCTTAGATCTTCCGATTTAACAGCCATCGATTATTATCGTTCTGATAAATTTAAAAACAAAAATGCCATACACAAAACGAGCCCGCTCATCATACAAGAACTCAACGATAATTTTCGCGCCAGGAAACTGTCCGATTTTCACAAAATGAACTACACTAGCCATTCCTAGACATTAAGATTTGCCCAGCTCTTTACAACACGTGACACTGAAAACAGGTAACCTGAATAACATGAACACTGTTAGGGGAAAATAAAGTTGACTTTCATATCTTCTGAACAACTCTACCAATTGAGACGGGGGGGGGCGGTAAATGAAACCCAGGTGGCCTGTTTTAAGTACCTCACCTTATACAGAAATTTCCTGCTAGCGCGTTTATATTCCCTTTGACCTATCTTTACAAATTTTTTTGGTCTCCATAACCGAAAAAAAAAAAAAATCAGTATTACGTTAAAACTCGGATAAACCACCCCTGACTAAATTCCATCCCCTTTAAATGTAAAAAATCAAAGGTACGTTTCGAATGTTCAACCAACCCGTACCAAATCACTTAATTGCTTTAAAAGCATGTGGAAATGTTAGTTTTACGGCACTTCCTCTGACTTCTCAAATCCTCTACCCTAATTATAGATGGAAGCAAGGAAAGCGATAGGAAAATCCATTATCTCTTATCTCAATATTTAGATATGGCGGTTTTTCGGGACTCGGCGCACTATTAGGTTTTATGTTGTGTATTTGTTACTACAGACGTTAACAAAAGGTGAAATCGACATGGGTGGCCGAAATCGTTAAGGCACCGACTCCTGAACGGGAGGTGTGGGGTTCGATTCTCGCTAGGACCGATCTCCCTTACTGAGTTTTCCTGAGTCCTTATCGACGGTTATTGCTGGAGAGGTATCTTAAACTTAGGGCTGGAAAGCTTCCTTGTCAACTTATAATTTCATCTCGTGTCCCATCAATGTCTATCGCATTTGATGACTCAGGCGTTAAAACACTATCCAAAAAGAGGAATAACGGCTGAGATAAAAGAAAAAAAAAATTAAATAAATCATGTACTTCTGCTGCTTGGCGATGAACAACTTACTTTTCAAACACCAAAAACTTATATTTCTCCCCCCAATAACAAAAGAGTCACAAATGCAATACTAATATTTACATTTCCTTCCCTCCCTTTCTCCAAATAGCAAAGCCGGCCGTGGCTACCGTTGCGTTTTATTTACCCGTACAGACAGAACGATTACCGCTGCTGCTCCAGTCCCGAGGGGAAGCGGAGAAAGCCGAATACCGAAGTCCCGAACGGCAGTTAAGCGGACTGGAGCCGCAACCAAAATGAAAAAGCCATACTCTTGTAACACTATGCATGCATTTTTTTAAAACTTAATCTAACCTAGCCTAATGTAAAATTAGAACCTATTCGTTGTCTTCCCTATAAAGTAAAATTTATTCTATTAAGAACAATGTAGACAAATTATGAAGATTACAAGACAGAGAAGGTTGACCCGCGAGGAATGTAAATCACGGCCTTCTCATTAATAGTACAGTGCTTCAATCAACTGAGCCAACATGCCGGTGTGCTCAAATGGCTAATTATCCGCGAATATATGTTGAAGACACACTACCTATATATGGCTCGGCTGGGTTCGGCTTTCTCCGCTGCCGCTCGGAACTGGAGCACAAGGCTAAGTTGCATTTTCTTCCTTCTTCTTGCGACTTTTATTGAGAGAGGGCAGTGCCGTTCCGCACTCCATTAGTAGCCTACATGCGGCTTTCGAAATCGAAAGGACGCCAGCTCTCTAACAGAGACTGTCTAGCTTTCTTGGCACTTGTTTATTTGTTTGCTACCTGATGACAGAGATCAGAGACTGATATTTATAACCTTAATTTTCTGAAAGGAGTTTGAATTTTTTTTTAAAAAAAAATATTTCAATACTTAGATAATTACAACGAATTTTCGGAAATTTAAGCCAAGGCAACGAAGATAATTCGCCTAATATGCTAATATTTCATTATTTTTCCCTTACGGTTATGACTTTTGGTAACAAAACTGAAGGCAATATATTTGTTTCTCATAAAATGATTTTTGAATCTGGGCAGCTTATTTTAAGCAAATGTTTGGAATGTGCTATGATAAAGTACTAAACTTAACGTTTCAATTCATCAATTTCTTACTTTGACATACCTACATGAAGTTAATCTTTACACTAACAACATTTATGGGAGCACAAGTACAGATTGATTGTAAATGAATGGAACAACTTTGGTTAATTATTATAAAAAAAAACTCATTATTACTGACAAACGTACAAGGTATCAATTTACAGGAAAACTCTTCAAGTTTACATTAGTGTTTGTGGCGCATGCACAAGGTTTGGTAAGGTAAGGTTTGAAAAATGTTAGACCAGTTTTGATACCGAACAATTAAATCTTGATTATTGTTACTACCGCTTCGTGCCAAGGAAGAGTAGATTATTATTATTATTATTATTATTATTTATTATTATTATTATTATTATTATTATTATTATTATTAGTAGTAGTAGTAGTAGTAGTAGTAGTAGTAGTAGTAGTAGTAGTAGTAGTAATAGTAGTAACAGTGTTTTTATTTATAAAATATATTTGTTGCTCATCTAACTCATTCATATGCCACGGGCCCTGGGAGGTACGTGCTTTCCTAATGCGCTAGGACAGGGGATCTCAACCTACGATACGCGTACCATTGATGGTACGTGATCTACTGCCGGGTGGTATGTAAAAAATTTAGCAAATAAGATAAATTAACATTTGTTTTACGAACAACAAATACTTGACGGCTCTGCTATAACTAAAAGGAAACAATAGATTTTACATTATCATAAAAATATTTGTACGATACTGTATACAAATAATATAGACATTCAATTTTAATCCTACAACAATGCAGAGCGCAACTCAAATATATTTGATCAAATAACAATGGGATACATTTTTTCATTTGTTTGCACTTACGAAATCAGTGGAATTGCATTATTGTTGTTGAATGCGTGTTTTTATTTGTTAAATTGTCAGATTTATATGTAGTTTGTGCCAGATTCAGAAGAAGTGAACCAGAGCATGGATAAGGGGTTATTAAAGAACTCTGCTCAAAAAGCTCAAAGGGAGAAATGCGTGTAAACGGGTTAATAATTCCACTCTGCAAGTAGTCACTACTTCCAGTGCTAAGCATCCAACAGATGCCATCATTGTACAAGAAATCAACAAAAAGCCCCGTACACAAGCAATACATAAATACAACATAAGCTGTTTTCCATATGGTTTCAATTTATTGGATATGGAGAGGAAACCATCCCAATACCGAATGAGAGATTTGTCATGAAACACTTTCAAATCATTCGATGAAACCTTCCCTTGTGAAACGTCATTTGACACCAAGCATTGTGATTTGAAACACAAACCATTGAAATATTTTCAGAGATAACTATCAATTTTGTCATCAAGGAAAAACATAGTTTCATTTGCAGGATCTAAAATGCAGGCTCTGGAGACATCTTAAGAAGTCAGTTTAAGAGTAGCTAAGGTAGGAAAACCTTACACGATCAGAGAATGTTTAATAATTACCAGAAGCTATAAATATTGTTGCAATAGTCTTGGGAACAAGGCAGCAAAACAACTTCTTCAATAAATATATAATTAAAAATACCTCATATAATAAATAACTAAATAAATCACTAGTCTTGTTATAAATGTATAGCAATGCTTATTTTGACCGCTGTTCCACAAAATTGCGTATTTTCCTCTTAAAAGTTGCATACTGGTACATCTGATAACCTGCGTTTAATATAATGGTAGGTCACTGGAAAAGGTTTAGAACTTCTGCACTAGGAAATCATAAAATTGCAAAAAAGCAACATTTAACTTATTTTTAAATACATAAATACAATAAACAGAAAAGAAAACCGTACAGTAGTAAATGATACTCACATATATGTACAATTAATTCCAAAAAATATCGTGACATGTTCCCCCTACTCCCCTTCCCGGTTGTCTCCCTCTGTTTAAAAGCTTACCTATTCCCTCCTCCTTCCTATCTGCCCGCAAAGTCCAGCACTGCCATTGCTCTTTTCCCCCGTTGACTAACGGAGCCGATAGCTATCTCTTTCTCCTTTCTTCCGTCCCTTTGTAGTACGTCAGAATATGTTCCCAAGATTCTTTCTCCCAATATATTGGATACAGATTCTCGTATCCTTTCTGTCTGTTACTTTAGTCATTCTCACGCGCCTAACCTAAACCAAGCGAGCTCCTGATTGCTGAATTTGGTCTCTGTTTGGATGTAACGCTCCTTCCCCCATCCGATTCTCACCTCCTATTATATCTCCGGTGAAATTTTTCTGCACATTCCGAAAGAGTCAGCCGCCTATTGATATCCCTCAAGCGTTTCTTAATTTTCCTCCAAACCCTGCTCTGTTATCCAAATGTTACCCATTTCAATATTTACCAAGTGTGGACTACTGTGAAGCTCTCGCCCGTTAAGCGATTTAGAATGGCATGATAAAATACGAGAGCTATTTTTTTCCTTCCACTTTCAATTGCTCTGCTACGTGACCAGATAAGTATAAGGAGGCGGATATGCGCACTGTGCCACTGTGCTACTATCCCACCATAACGTCCGCCAAGGCCAATTTCAATTAATCAGTTGGAGCTGAGCTACAGCCACTTCAACATGGCGGCATGATTGATTCTCCCGCCAAGTGCGAGTTGCGAAGCATCATTTGTTTTCTACAGGCAGAAGGGAATAGTGCAACAGAAATTCATCTCAAAATATATGAGTGAGGCTGTTGTGTGTGAATGGTGTAAGAAATTTAAAGAAGGCCAAACTGATGTTCATGATGAAGGTGGACAAGGACGCAGGTCTGTCGCTAGTGAAGATCTTGTTCAGCGAGTTGATCAAATAATTAGAGAGACGGAGGTACCATCAGTGAGTTGTCTGTGGAATTTTCGGACATTTCAAGGTCAACTCTGTACACTATTGTTACAAAACACTTAGGTATCGAAAACTTTGTGCATGCTGGGTTCCCAAAAAAGACCTACTTACATACGCTGATGGCAACCTTCTATGAAGAGGGTGTTGGAAAGCTGGTCTATCGATATGACAAATGTCTTAATGTTCACAGTGTCTTTGCGGAAAAGTAAGTGAGACTGTACTTGACTCCTGGCACTAAAACCATTTTGTGATTCAAATTTGTCATTTTGATTGTACCATCGGAAATTAACAACAACAACAAAAAAAGCCCTTGCATAAACGAATAAGAGTGTATTAACTAATACAACATTTGTGAAATACGGCACAAGAGTAAACAATTCTGCTGCATTTTTAAGTAGGTCGTTTCATGGGTTTACGATAAAAAGCTAATTAAAACAAAATTAAAAAAAACAATAAAACACAAATCTAAAAACAAAAAAGTTGAAACAGTGTTGTAGCTAATCAATCATATTTCTTTTTAGTGAATACTAGCTGCTTTGTGTTTGAATTAGACTATACACTTTTGCTTTGTATTAAAGGATGTTATCTCCAAATTAATGCATTAATGTAAATTGCAAAGGTTTTATATGGCTAGAGCGTTAATATTTGACAAATGCGCCTAAACTAAGAAATAAATCTCAAATATTGCACTCAACTCTGAGCTGCAGCTCTTTTCATGGTAACCAAAGTACACATTTATACCATCTGAATAAAGTCAAGGAACACTTATATTCGTTTTCCGTTACACGGACTTGCATCTAAAAAAGATTACCTAATAATAATTTACGGTACCAAAGTTCTGGGCGGTGAACCGATTGTGGCGAGTTGAAACGAAGCAGAGAATAAAACATCATTAAGCAACGTCATTTCGCTGGTTTAATTCTCCCTGGCGGAATGATATCGCGCAAATAAAACGCGGAGCGATACAAGTAAAATGAAACTTGAGTTGGTATAAATCTCGACGTTTGCTATGTATGTGTGCTCTGATATAAAAAGGTATACGATGAAGTAACTTTATGATTCTAGGAAACCATATACACATGTACAAACATTTCTTTAAATAATGCACATATTAATATTTCTATCAGGGCGACATATGACACGTAATTTATACAAAAACTGATTCATGTAATTACAGCGCAATCTTCTATTTTTACCTATTCCAATAACCGTTACACCAAAAATGAGATTCAATACGAAACAAAATTGGCTGCCACCGGATGAGCTGTCAACACATCAAGCAACGCGAGAGGCCTCTATGGTTACCAGATTTGTTTTCATGAAAATTATTGAAGTCTTTGCTGGCAGAGTAACGATATGGTATGGCCTCGTTTGCAAAATGCAGTAAGGTACTGGGCGTGAGATCGCAGAATTTTCACCTTTGAAAGAATATGCAACGGAGAGTTATATATAAGTGAAATAATAGCGCCTCTCCATTATTTTGTATACGACGTTTCTAAAAGAGGGCAATGAAAAGTAATTTTACATTAATATTTGATTATATAAGTACACACAAAAAATACAGTTTCTGTTCACGGATTCTTAATTATAATGTTATATTAAGAACTCCACGTTTGATAAAATAAGTGTTTTAATGTTTTGATTTTATGTGATATAAGCTAGGACAAGTTGCCATATATACGTTATATAATTTTCTTCAACAAATGCTAACGCATTTTTAAATTTTTTTTAAATAATGCATTATGTTTGTCATAAATCTCTCTACCCAATCTATAAAACACATATCTGCCATAACAAAACAAAAACAGTCTCTCTAACTTAAGTAATTTCCGAGAAAATTGCATCTTAAAATTTAAGTTACATAAAAATTGAAAAAAACTAAATGCATGTGTATTTTGGATAACTAATTCCACTTTAGCATCGAGTTTAGTGTTTCTTAGTTCTGTGTTCCTCTTTATGTTTCTTTATTTTTGTTCTCGTCTTCTTGGCCAATTGTTGAACGAAATTTCTGCCTGTATACATCAAAACTAGTATTGCATCAATATAAATGCCCAGTTTCTCCAGTCTCTGATACTCACTACCTCTACATAACTAAAACATATAACTGCAAGAATTTTTGATACATTTTTGGTAATTCATCCCAAAAACAGTTAAGTCCTTATGCACTGTGGTTAAAACTATCGTTTGGATTTCGTGTACCCCCTTGAGAAATTTTATCAGTACTCTCTTAGTTCAGAAATCCCTTTAGAAAATTGTAATGGCTTCCCCGAGGGAATGCTGATGGCTGTATATTTTCCACCAGTTGTTTTAGTTTTGACAGTGTCATAGGCTTTAGGGTGTGTGACCTAGCAAAAGCAATTTTAGAACCGTTAAAAACACCTATGCGTGAGACATACTCTATTTGTTTTGTTTTTTTCCCCGCAGGCAAAACAGGTCCGAAACTGTCAGGAAAGCGCTACACACACCGGTAGTCAAGGACGCGTATTGCCGCTCATAAGACTGGTAGGTTCAGAGAGGAATTTCCGTGGTTTAAAAATTTAATACAGAATACCGCCTTTTCATTTATGCAACTTTTTAAAGAAATGAATTACTTTTTAATGTCGTACAGCGTTTCAAGAACGTTATCCGGGGGTTTAATCCATCTACAAGTCTACACTTTGTAAAATATTGCTCAAATTCAAAACGATGGTAATAGATGGACAAAATAAAAAGAAAGAAATAAAGAAAAATGAAAGAAAAACGCAGGCGTCATGTGTTCACAGAGGAAAAAGCTTAATAATATTGATGCTCGAATACAATAGCCACCGCGAATATCTCTTGCAAAGTTAGCACAATAAAATTGCTAAACGTTTATATCAACAAGGTTACCGAAGTTCACCGACTCGGGAAGAATAACTTTCATCTTCTGTGAAAAAGGTGAGTGCTTTTTCAGTATTTTACCGATCGCGCGGCGGCCTGGGTGTGGGCAACTGCGCTGTATGCTCCCGTTTGCCGGCCTGGTCCGTGTGCGCAGAAAAACAAAACTAAGAATCGATATCACTGGATGTGGAAAAGCAGTAGGGAATTTATTTGGCAATAAAACTTAAAGTTGACAACTTTTTACGTCTTAGTATAATTAAGTGACGTCATTGTTGGTTAGCACCGTTCTTGTAACGGTGTAAGGCAACGTTTCAGTTAAGTAAACGTTGACAATCATCTGTGTCCACCATTTTCGCTTCTAGCGTTAAATACGATTTATTTTTAGTTAGATGCGTTTAAATGTGACAGTTGGCGCTTCGAAGATGAAGTGCATGACAAACTGAGATTGCAAGCATATCACCTTGAGTGTTAATGACAAGACATTTTACTCCGATTCCTAACCGTGGAATAATCCTTCACATCTGAGTCCAAGAGGCAATCAAAGTACTGGACAATGCCTACTAAAACAGCACCGAAGATTGTAAAGATCATTTTGTCAGCTTGGGAGATGTTTGCTCATATTTTTGCCAGGGTCGTTAAGACGCGAACTCGTGAGAGGGAGGTTTGGGGTTCGAATCCCGCCAGGACCGGGAAAATCCTGAGAGAGGATTTTCCAGGTTTTCCTCGGTCCTCATAAATGACAAATGCCGGGGAGGTACCCTAAACTTAGGCCTGGAACAGCTCCTTCCTTAAAATCATTTCACCTCATGTATCATCAGTGTTCACCGCCTATGGTGCCTCAGCAGTAATAAAAAAATAAATAAATAAAAAAAAGGAAATTAAACTATTTTTAAAAACGTGTTTATTCATTTTTAACCAAAGTTTTCCAAATCTTTAGTAACCAACTTTGAAAAGATTTTACTTTGTGCATATGTTCTTGACTGACAGAAAAAGGCTAATACAGTGTGTCCGTAAAATCATAGTGTAGCTTTGAACACTTATAATGGTTAAAGGAAACGAAACCAAAGATACATTGAAGAGTATGCCACAGAGTTTGTGAACAATAAATTTCAATTGTGCGCGCGCGCACATAATAGCGCAATGCAAAAGTAAAGCGATTCACGCCATTTACTCAAGATGTGGACGGTGCAAAGGAAAGTACAATGCGTCCTGTGTCTTGCAAAATTAAATCCGTGGCACCTGTTCGTCATGTATAACGGCGCATGTACAATGAAGAGCGGCCAAATAAGAATGAAATTTACCGGAGGGATAAGCAGCTGAAGGAAACTGAAGCAAAAAGTTCAGGTAGGCTTTTAGGTAAGTGACGAGTGTGTTGAAGCTATAGGGGATAGCTACCTAAAAGCCCCAAAAAGGCGGTGCGTACCTGATCTCGAGAAGTAGACCTAAACAAGACTATAGTTCATAAAATTTAAAGAAACGTCTCAAATTTACGGGTTATAAACTGCAGTTGTTACACGCTATCCGCCCAACTGATAAACCCAAACGATATGAGTTTTCTGTACAGATGCTCGATGAGATGGACAAGGATGAAACATTCTTACAGAAGATTGTGCAGATGAGACCAAAATTGTTCCCTTGTTTCTACACACAACATTTCCCTAGAGGTGAATGGAAGTCATGACCATCACGATCGCCAGATCTAACGCCTTTAGACTTTTACTTGTGGGGCTACGTCAAGCAATGTGAGTGCAGAGTTCGTATCAATGATAATGACCATTTAAAAGAAAAAGTCAGAGACGCTCTCTGTTGCATCTGATGTCCTTAGTCGTAAGTAGAATTAATTAGCATATCGTTTTGATGCGTGTAGGACAACAAACGGAAGGCACATCGAACTGCACTGAACAGGTATGCAAACTTGCAGAGATTTCATTTGGTGAAGGTTTCACATTCTATTTTGTTTCTTTGCTTTAGTGTGACTGTTCAAAACGGCCCTGTATTATAAGAGCATGCGTGAATATACCTATTCCGTTTTACCGACCATCGATAGGACTGTGACCTTCTGCCTTTGAGCGGCATGGTTGCCGACATTGGGAAGCATTCCACTGCAAGGGCCAAACAAATGGATGACTTGCACCTCTAGCAATTAAAGGACAAATTTATATTTCGAAATAACCATCCTGGTTCAGTTCACATACACTCCACGTGGTTTGTGAACTAATTATACAAACGAGGGTCGTGTTACCCAAGTTCAACACTGCGGGGCATGACGGCTGCATAAATCTATCGAACCGGCGACCGGCGGGCTACAGCTTCCGAATAATCGATCCACCTATTCATCACGCTAACAAAGTGTTCAGATGATCAAATTATAGTTAATTACACTTGCAAACGTGCAAATCAAGTGCCTGGTTCTGTCTGCATGACTGTTTTGTTGTTTCGGTTTTTTCGCTGCAGATTACCAAACCGCTTCCTCTCGTTTAACGTTATTTATTGAGGAGATGACATGTGTTGTAATGTAGTGGAACGTAACACTGCCAAAAAAGTTCTAGATTGTAGGTTCGACTCTCGGCGGGGGATTCTGAACGCAGTAAAATAATGGGCTGTCGAATTTTGATGACTCACTCACTTGGCGAGATACCAGTTACTGCAAATTGGATGTTTCTGTTTTTATAGATCACAAACCATTTATTAAAATATGCGCAATAAATATTCCGATCTCTCGATGCTGCCAAGGTTATTAAAGTTACTCCATCCCAAGACATGTTTCCGGATGTAATTTGTTTTTCTACACACATACCTGAAAGAACCTTTAAACATCTCTAAGTTCCCCCTGTAGTTCTCAAACTGTGGTCCGCGAACCTATAGGGGCCTACGAAGCGTTAAGACTATCTTAACAGTATTTATTCTTGAATATATAGATACAAACAAAGAATTACTGAAAACGAAAGACGACACAATTTTATAACGTGTATTGAAGTAAAGTAAATTAGAATGAAATTGAAGGGACTATTTGTCCCGGAGGAAGCTTCCAAACATGGACCAAGCAGAACACTCCTTTAGCATTGAACCGCGGAGGCTGAGGTTCGACTGTCTCTCTGATAGTACTCATAACTTTCGAAGCGACTTACTTTCTTTGCACTCATTTATCTATATATAAAAAGTAAATATAATACAAATTTCTGCTACTAGGCCCATTATATCACGGCTTGTAAGTGAAACGCAGCATGTTCCCGTCATTCAGGAATTAAAATTAACGGCTAGTGCAAGAATATGCTAGTCTAAAAGTACAAATATGGAAAAATGTTTATTTGTAAACCAGTGATGAACATTAAAAATAATATAGAATGGAAATTTAATATTTTAAACCTTGAATTAAATTTTAGGCTGCCAGAAATCTTTAATGGAGGTCGGTGGCAAACGAGAGTTTCAGAACCAATGACCCAGGGTACTCTTTACTACCTCTAGAATCTGTTTCTTAATACGCAAAAATAAATTTTGATTATCTATCGCTTTGTCGACCACCAACATACATTTATTTAGCGACCTTATCTTTACCATAACTTTTTCCCCTTGTTGTAACTGTAGTCTAAGTGCCCAGAGGTGGATATTTTCAAAAGTGAATGAAGAATCGTATGTAACATATTTCTTATCATTTCAGAGAGAAGAAAACAAAAAAAAAAAAAAAAAAAAAAAATGAACAAATTAGAAACATGGTCAGATTGACGCTGCTGCGGTGAGTTTCTTCAAGGTTGACAACATTTACCAGACCCTAGTACTGAAAAAATGGCGGCCGAAGTTGCCCTACTACTGCCAATAACAAATACGAAACTTTTATGCAGTATTGCGTTGACATTATTTATCATTATAAAATATTTCGATGGTTTTTAAGAGTCTGAACTGTTTACAAACAATATTTCTCAAATGTAAACGAAATGTAAACTAATGTGCGTTATAAACTTCTCCAACGAGCACAAATATTTATAAAATACACAAAATCCCATAACACTGATACCCTAAAATAATCGACATAGATGGGATAGCATCATATTTATCGTCTATTTTAATGAAAAGTACATAGTCTTCCTTGGCAATAGTTATAAATGTGTGCATCCTCACTTAAAAAGGAATCAAAATGCAATATCCTGCTCAATCATTCATTTACATTCTTTGCATCTTTCCTTTCATTGCTATCCCCCACTGTCACATATGATGGTAGATTAGGGAAAATTGCTCAAGGAAAATGTACTCTCCAACCCCAAATTATGATACACACTACAGTTCATCATCACCACCACCTCCTTAGCCACCCCCTGACTGCTGGCTGGGAGGCCCGGGTTCGATTCCCGGTACCTGCTAGTAAATTTCCTAAGTTAGGAAGTTCTGGAACCAGCCCAGTGAGAACATTTGGGAAGCTACCTGAAGTAGAGAGGTGGCGTTCTTCGATCACGAAAGCGGCGGGATAGGCGAACAGCAGGATGCCCCTTGAAATACCGGCTCTCTCAATGAAGACGGAGATAGAAGAAGCAGAGGTCGCCGCGGCATGTCAAGGCTCACCCCGGGCTGTAGTGCTCAAATGAGCATTACTTTCACCATTACTTTCAACAACTGCATAGTGTATATTGTTTATCCACCCCTTCATTAATTACTGCTATTTAGCAAATGTAAATGCGCTATTATGCGGTACACTGCCATAATTAAAACACACAAGAGCAACCCATGTTGTACTCAACAATATCTATATCAATACTAATTAATACTGATTTGTTGATTTACTATAAAGCACTATAATAAGCGACGTAACTATAATGAACCAAATTAACAAAGCCATATAATTAAAAGCATAGACAATATTTTCTACACTTTTAACTATTATTGATACCTCCATTGGAGTCTGGTAAATATAGTCGCTCTTGGTTTCATCTACAAAAAATGAACTTGAATGTTTTGTTAAAAACCACATTTTCTGTTTTGCTTTCTACAGCTGGTTATTATGACTTGCCTATGTCATAATAGGACTTTTGCAATAACCTTCAAGGGAGAAGGAAAAGAAATTGCTCATTTCCGTTACAAAAATATTTATTTTCTACATAAAACTATATTCTGCGCATATCGACAAGTGAATCTAATTGGGGACGGATCAAACATTTTTCAATTTTGGTACCTAAAAGACACTGGAGTGTTACTGATTATATAATTTACGGTGCTAAAGAATAGAACTGGTTTAATACTGCTAAAGCATGCAAAGCTTGTGTGTACTATTTCCTGTTGAGAAATACAGTACTTAAAAGTTAGTGGTATGTAAAGTTTTATATTTCCAATATCCGTTAAGTTTGTGGTACTTGTCTTTTATTATTATTAATAAAAGACAAGTACACTCATCTTATACTTCTCGGTTAATTTTCTACACCTACATACCTCGCAAATGTTTATTTCTCCTCTGATAATTTAAATTCCTTCATTTTCTGTAAAATGCGCCATCGTGTCATTATTCCCACCAGGGCGTCTCTGAACATCGCTTTCCTACGTTCAAACACTGTTTTTCAGAGTCACCAACTGTTACTTAATGTTACTATAGAGAGGAAGCAGAGCATTTCTTTGCTCCAATCTATTTAAATGAGGCCTGCGAATTAAACTTATGGAATAAAAGTCGTTAACTTAAGCCTAGCCTAGAGGTTACATTTTAAGAGCGTTGTTGTTGGGGAGAACCTTATACCTAAGTTAAGAAAATTCCTGTAATAGCGAGTATTTTCTTATATTAGGTTAGGTTAGGTATTCGCTAAGTTTGCTATACAAATTTACAACTAATAGGCCAGTCTTTACGCACTGTTTCAACTGCACTAGTAGTGCATTTCTTGCTCTGTTAGGAATGACAGTGACGTCATCACCATCCTTACTACTCAAACGCAAGTTTTTATCCCTACTGCCGAAATCTGCTATAGATGAAGCAACTTTTATGGGGGGGGTAATATTTTCCGGCGTTCATATCTTCTCTTGATAAATTCTGCTAGCATTTTATGCAAGTTTTGCAACCTTCCGTTCACATGTTAGTACCATTACGGGTGTTTTTTTTTTTTGTTTTTTTTTTTGTACTCTCGGTGATACCAGCATCCGAAAATAAATTTATCTGCATTGGCAAGCAAAACGGATTAGCGATTTGCATTAATAATTTCTGTATAAAATAATATATTTTTTCTCTTTAATCCAGATGGGTAAATATGCTAGTGGGGGGAGGGCCAATTTATGATGAGTCTTTAAAAGCTGTTAAAAATGTTATGCCCATGCAGAGAGCTTGTTTTGTGTTGTTTGCAACCAAGAAAATTTTCTGAAACAAAGAATATGGTTTTACTGATGATATAGGTTGATATTTTTGATGTATTAATAAATATATTTGGGTTTCACGGTTTTTCTTTTGAAATCCATTAGTCCGGAATACAAGCTCTAATAACCGCTATAGGAGGCATATTCGGATCATTTCCCGCATTCTCTTTCGCTTATTGAAATATGTCATTATAAACCAATACAACAAATATTTAAATAGTGGAAAAATAATTTATACCCAGAACTAACTTTTGAGCTTACGTGCACGCATTATTTGAGAAAATCACTGAGTAATGCAATATTATTAATTTCCAGTACGACAGGACTGTCATTATTTAATTTACAATTTACTCGTATATGTCAACGAAGTCGTAAGAAATTGGTAGATAATTTTACAGAACACTTTACAATTACAGCTGCATAATCAATACGCTAATGTTTACTGATGACCAGACCATCCTTTGCAAAATTTGGGGATAATTTACAGAAAGCGTTTTTTTTTATGAAGGCTAGAAAGTGTTCTCAGCACATCTAGAGGAAGAGCATAGTTGAACATACTCAGCACCACTAATGCAGTGCACATAGCTATCAAGTAGTGGTGTATAATTGGACCGCCCTACAGTGAGCTGCGTTCATGGATTAAAATTAGGTGATAAGTAGAAGGAAGTGAGGGTATGTCATTCGAGTCTCCGAGAAATTTGTACCAATGAAACCTTGCCATATCAAACGGTGGCGGTTGGTTGTCAACCTCTCGACAAGGACGCGAGTGTGAAAAATGCGCCGTCTGCAAGTTGTATGTTGATTTAGATCAGTCTGCTGCTGGAAGTTGAATGGTGGTTGATTCTCAAAAGCAAACAGAACGACTTAGCTATTGTTGTGCAGCGTTCTTCTTGGCAGTGAACCATAAATATTGAAGGAATGTAAAAGTCTCTATGTTATAGAATAAATGCTTTGCTACAGATATTGTCATTACCTTCTTTCCACTCCTAGTGTATCGAACAAAATATGCAAATGTACTATTTTCAAATATCAACAGAAAAAAGAGTACTTGCTTTCAAGAGAATAACCCCTTTAAGAGCTAAAATAGTTATAGTTAATAAATTTATCTGGTTTACGAAGTTTCATGTAATAAAAATGAGAACGCGTCAAATAAAATAAAGCTCAATCGTATATGGGGAACCATGAGATGGAACTTGGAATCAACAAGAAGAGAAACACGTCTTAAATTTTACAAAGTTGTGTCAATTCCTATTTCTTTATACGAGTCTATGACATTAGCTAAGAGGTAATTCAAACAAACAGAAACTTCTAAAATGAGATTTCTTCGAAGTTGGCAAACTATACCCTTTATGGTCCAAAAATAAATAAAGATGTAAGACAAGAACTAAAAATAACTAGCATATTAGAAAAATGACTGAAACATTTAAAAAGAACGTGGAACTACGCATACCAAAACAAATACTAATCTACAAGTCGTGTATTAATTGAATTGCTCTCATGTGTAATTGCTGGTAAAATAAAAATAATAGCAACAAAACACTAGTTCGTGTCTATATGTTTGCTATTTTCAAACTTCAAATAACAATAGTATAGTGTTGTTTTGTGCAGCGCATAAACATTATATTTTCGGCAAAGGAAAATGTTCCATTTGAAGCTTGAAGTACTGTTCCGGAATAAATGTTTGTTCCTAATAAGGGCGTAGTTTTTTTTTTTTTTTTTTTTTTTTTTTGAAAAAACGAGAGCATGGACTGCTAACAGCGCTTATGGGGAACAATCAGCATACAATATTGTTAAACACTCCTCGTCGAAAAAGCAAAGTCAGAATTTAGTTTCTGAGCAAGAAAAACTATGATTCGCCTCGTTTCCTCAATCGCAATTCTGAAAACTGACAAGTGGGATGTTGGATGTTGTTTTATCTTCCTCATATCCCCGACTACCTCCCTCAGAGTATGGATAGAAATGAAAGTGTAATGAACAGATTGTACGGTCGTATATGTGGAAACCACAGACCTTTTATTTTTCTCTTTCTTTTTTAAATAATATGTTGACAAAGTTATATAATCGATGGGAAACACAATGTAATTAATATAAATAGCTTAAAAACTTGGGGATATTAAATTTCATGCAACAACATTATTATTATTGTTGTTATTAAGTTCATGTCTCATTAACTGCTGCAGACAGATTTTTCATAGCTTTATTTACTAAGCAATTAAAAAATCAAACGTCAATGTTTTATTTCTTTGAATTTTGCTGCTTTCGCTTGTTAAAAATACAAATGGTGAAAAAAAGGCAAGCAAACGGTGTTTTATCATCAGGTAGCTGAGAAAGCATAATAGAGAGGGCAGGATTAAAATAAGAGAAAATAGGGGATGAGTACGATGCTTTCAGTTTAATTGGAGAAGAACAGCATCAAAATAAGTCGTCGTTAAGATAAGCACAGGAAAACATAATAATATGTTTTCTTTTGTTATATGCGTTCTCTTGCTTTGAAAAAAACTCCAAGGAGATACCCAAGTACTGACTGGTTCATCCACACGAACTAAGACGAAAAGTATCTCCCGTGTTAAAGGAACGCTCTGGGAATACCAAACGGGGATCCGGTGATTACCTGTCATGTGTACTTGAAGAATAACTTCTTGTGAATCCCCTGCATTTTAATCTCGACCCTTGTCATCAATATTCCCCATGATGACAGAATGGTCCGCTTGGCGGCAGGCAAAGGCATGGTGCATCAACCACTGAATGGACGCTACTAGGTCTTTTTGTTTAATTGTAACAAACACTTTGATATTGGGACAGATCTGGTACTGACAGCCTGATATTAGTCTCTAACAAACTACAACCCTACTCATTAACAACAAAGGGAGCAGCTAAAAATTCTGATATATAGTTCAGCCGGTGTGTTTTGTCTCTGGTATTTTCTTGCATAGACATGTGAAACTCAAGCGATTCGTCATTTTAAAACTATTTTAATACAGCATATTAAATAACAGAATTTTGTTGAAGTTCTCTTAAAGTACGTGCTGGAAATGTTTCCCATTTTTCCTGACATACAATCCACATTATTCTTAAGAAAATAGCACTGACATGCTTCAGTTTTCCATCACCAATGAATTTCTTCGTTTCGAATGTTTGTTTTCCTCCAGTGGTGAGGGCTATTTAAATATATTCTTATTTTTCAATGTCTCCCTCAGATGGCCCAATTTCTATAATAATTGTTAAGTATCATCCTTTAGAAGGCACGCTGTGAAGTTTCAGGTGCGTAAGTGTAGTCACTTGTTTGTGCAGATCGTGTAAACAAACTAGTGTTAACATTGTATACGAAATGGATAAAACTGAAATACGAACTGTGATAAAGTACTTTGTTTGCACGGTTTAACCCCAACAGATATAGAAAAGGAGTTAAAATCCCACATTAAAGGATTTTTCTCCTTCCTTTTCGACGGTTATAAAGTGGGCTGCTGAATTTAAGCGTAGTCGCACATCGATCCAAGATCACGAGCGTTCAGAGCGCTCTAAAACCGGTACGACCGGCGGGCTTGTAACAAAAATTCACAATGCAATGCTCAATGATCGCCGAGTTGGCTGACATTGCAAAGACCTCAATAGGCAGAGTTCAATGCATTTTACACTAAGTTTTGGGTATGAAAAAACTTTAAGATCGATGGGAGCAGCGTTTGTTAACAATGGACCAAAACGAAATCGACTGAACATTTCGCAAATGTTTAGACTTGTTTAAACGTCATTCTGATGTTCAAACAATAGATGAAACATGGATTGAATTACAATACGCCAGAGACGAAGGAGCAGCCCAAACAGGTGAAAGTGCACCTGTCACAATTCCTTCTTCACCAGGAGCTTTTTGACGAAAAACAACATGACGGTTGTTCCCCGCCCACCGTACTCGCCTATTTGGCACCTTGCGACTTCGCTCTATTCTCCAAACTCAAAATCAAGTTGAAAGGACGTCTATTCGACACAATTGAGAGGATTCAAGAAGAAACGCTGTCTGTGCTAAACATGCTCAAAGAACACGACTTCCAAGATGCACTTGGAAAATGGCAGAATCGCTGGGAACGGTGTATACGTGTGGACGGGTGACGGCAGTCATTCATCTCAAATTAAATTTTTGACCAGATGGCAGCACCAGTCCCGAATATTCTGGATACCACCTCGTATATATGGTTTCCAGTAAACCTACAGGTATATCTGGGATTCTCTATTATGTAATCGGAGAGTTGCTGCTGCTTGCCCTATTGCTTTATGTCATGTCAATATGCTTCGTCCAAGTTGTATGAGGCCACAAAGAGAGACCGGTGGTAAACTGAAAGCGGGTCTTTTGCGCTTCATGACAACGCACTTTGTCACAAATCCCAAAAAGAGCTGTTATCAAGGATTGTCCATCTAATAGTTCAAGCATGGCCCTCAGAGACTATTTTCTATTTCGAAAACTGAAGAAATTCTTTGGTGGACGGACAACTACCCAAGATGATGTCTTGGAGGAGGAGGTAATGGGTTGGCTGGAGGACCAAGATATGCCCATAAATTCCGAATTGATTAAATCAGTGGAGACGAAGTGAATTAAGTGTCTGAAAGTCATGTGAAACTATAGTGAAAAATAATGAGGTGAGTTTTGTGTTTATCAGACTTTATTTTCATACTTAAGTAAATGTTTATTGATCGTCCCTCGTAATATTTCTTCTCCCTTGGAGACCTTCACTGTACTTCACTGCGTACGTCGGTAACTGAAAGCAGAGCCTTCTGTAACGAAAAAGCCTTGCTAACGCACAACCAACAGACAAGAGAGATCCTGGATTCGATTCAAGGATATTTTTTCTCCGGTTCCTGAATGGAGAAAGGAACTGAATGACGTTCTAAGCCCCGGGGAAATTTGAAACAGCTTACAAAGGATTCACTGCCTCACTTCATTGTCCGCATTTCAACTGGATCGGAAATGAGCCGATTAAAACGAGACCATTGGATATCCATGGGATGTATTCTTCATAGAAATTATGCATAAGCAGGAACCCGTTTTATCACGGATATCGAGCGATCTTACGCATTGATGCTATAAACTAGGGGAAGACGTATCTTTTTCTTCGTTTATTCACAAACCCTGCCAACTTTTCTTCTTTTATTTCCTTCCCTCATACGCTTGTTTTAAGTAAATATTTATAAATTTACAAATAGTTTGACAGCCGCACTTTCTCCAACTTTCTTTAGAGTGAATTCCCCTGCTTTATCACCGAAGTCTCTGCATAATTACTTGGAAAAAATTTCCAGACAGGTGCATGTGCAGATATAAATATTATGTAGTCTAGTTCAAAATTGAATTTACTGAAAGTTAAAGGAATTTAGAAGAATCTTCTGCAAAATAAACCCAACGATTTTCCCGAGTAGCTAAAACTTAGGGATACGAGTTATAATGTAAACAGTTTCCTTTAGACTTATTTCTAGTTGGAAGTACACAAAGATCATGGAGGTCCGATTATGCAAAGATTCTCATAAATCTTGTTTTATCTTGAGACCAATAAAATGACCGCCACGGATGACCGAGGTTGTTAAGGCGCAGACTCGTGAGCGGGAGGTCTGGGGTTCTAATCCCGCTAGGACCGTCCTTCGTGACTGAGGTTTTTCTATGTTTTCCTTAGTCCTCACAAATGGCAAATGCAGGGTAGTTACCCTAAACTTAGGCCTGGAACGTTTCCTCCCTTAAAAATCCTTTCCCAATATATCATTAGTTTCCACCGCCTGTGGTTCCTTAATTCTGAAAATGTGCGTTAAACACTATTAAAAAAACTATTTCACACCTGCGGTATCACATAATTAAGTTGCACGCCACAATGTTATCCACTGGTCGTCAATAATAAAGTGAAATGTCAACCTACACCAGACAATGCAATCATGCAGTCCTTGCTGAATGACAGACCAAAATTTACAGTGGAATTTACTGTATATAACATTCCACCTAACCGGCTGTTACATTTGATGACAAATGAAGGACAGCCAACAGCGACTATGATGCCAAACCTAGTAGTCATGTACAAGGGAACCATCTGGAAGAGTTATAAAACAGCTTACCCAATAATATGGTACACAGAATCCGGTCTACCACAAATTCCTTAACAATTGTGTACGAAAAGGGTTCTTAAAAGGTCCTCATTTTCCTGTTTAGTTTTAATTTAAAGTAACAATGTCTCAGGATATAAAAAGTCTAAAATTCCTTCCATCTGACCTTAATTTCATACCTGCAGTCTGCAGGTTTACAGAGAATATTGCGGCAAACACGTGGTTTAGATTGTTGTGGGTTTGTTGACTGGACATTATTGATAGGAGCAGCTCGCTATTTTGAAAAGCCGGTGCAGAGTCTGTGGAAAATTATTCGGGAAGGTAGCAGTTATTTATTGTATTCTGACTGGTGGTTTGAAGATATTCCTTCCCCCCACGCAAAGAGATATCTGTTCGCTGTTACATTTCATGTGGTGCAGCTCTTTTCTCATTGGTTGTAATCCCTAAAGCAAATTACAGTTTAAACTATAATAAGGGCTATTGTTATAAATGCCTCCCTGTAAGTATTTATGCACATTTTGCTCTCTGTACAGTGCAATTTGTTTGAATGCAAAGACAAGCGTCAAGGAGGAAGCATGTGCTGGTCCTGATAGTATTATAAAACACTGTCAAGAAAATTCGTTGAAAACTGCGGACAGGGTTTTCGTGTAACATTTTTATTAATGGAATTTGTATATAGTAAGCAGAGCTAACAATTAAATGCGCTGTATCAGCTGTTCACTTAACCAATCGTAGTCATGCACCGCGGAGTGGTATATTCATATTTGTTTACGTCGGAATAGTAGTAACGGGGAATGCATTACAGGAAATAGTTTAGTTCATCATATACTAGCATACAGGGCAGACGTTGTCGCTCGTCGGAGTCACCTCATTACAATTTACAATTTGCATATCAGGTACACAATATTTTCCAACTCTTGGATGAATGAAAATGGAATAAATCTGATAATGTGACTTGGGAAAAAAAAGTCACATAATTTCTCTCATAATCCTTGCCTAGCGAGTGTGTAATAACTATATAAAATGTTATGAGCTACGTTCCCATTGTCAGACCTCTGTGATGTAGTGCGTGCGCTATGCCCCCTGGACCCAGAGCCTGGTAGAACTCGCAATCACATGTCTGTCATTGATGATATTTGCAGGTAAAGCTTTTTTTTTTTTTTTTTTAAAGGAAGGAAACGTTCCAGGGCTAAGTTTAAGGTACCTCCCCGGCATTTGTCATTTATGAGGCATGAGGAAAACCTGGAAAAAGTCTCTCATGGAGGACAGCCCTGGTGCGATTCCAACCCCAGACCTCCCCTCGCGAGTCCGCGTCTTAACGACCTCGGCCACCCGTGGCGGTAAAATTACGTACTAATTTGATGTATAACACATCAGATGCAAATGGCTGTTATTATTGAGACACCACTACTACAGGAAATTCGGTTGGGCACAAGTCCCATCAAGATGCACTTGGCGAGATATCACCATGATGTTTGTTTTAGCTCAAAGCCACTTATATGTTGTTGATAAAGCTCTGCTTCTTGGAGAGCAATTTACCAAGTCTACTGACAGTAGCGCTCCGGTTTTAAACATTCACAATGCTGGATAAGAGAGAGCCACGCCCGCTGCACCTCCCTCTTCCTAAACCCTTTAGTCCCTGCACTTACGGAACACACTGAAACCCCGAGCTGCGAAGAAATCAATCGCATTGGGGAAAATGGCTTTGCCGGGAGCATATGAGTGTAATTAGATTTTTCGGCTTAGCGCGGCCAATTTTATTCTTGCTTTCATATATTTACTTTTTTTTTCTTCTTTCCTTTTTGTAGGAGTGCGTTCATCAAATTTCATGCACGCTATTTATAGCTCGCGTTGTTTGAACGAGCGCTGCCTTGCAAACAAACCGGCAGCAGATGAATGTGACAGCATGACGTCACACAAATGATGATAAACCACGGGAAAAGAAAGTTACAACAACAAAAAAAAAGTTCCTGCCAGAATGACACAGGGGAAAGGCCGCCATGATTGACGCAGAAGATAGCCGGAGGGTAAATCTGATAGCTCGTTATTAACCCTAATTCCTATTTTGGCGCGTTCAAAGCTTAACGTGGCTAAAAACTGTTATAGGGTGCGGTGCATGTATGGCAAATTAGGTACCTTGACTTCACCTGGTGGCGTAAAGGGCATTTCATTAATAACACCCTTTAGTCATACTTTAGTGGTAGAGATGTAACGGTTTTTGGAAATAGAGATAATTTACTTTCAACCTTATTTTAAGTTGTTTCTTTAACAAGCTATATTTTCAAACCAGCAAAGATCTACATTTTATCTAATTTTCCTCCTTCTTCTCCAATTTGTAGTAGGGAAAACCAGGAAAGTACGAGTGCTGGAAACAAAAAAGAAAAGAAGAAAAAAAAGAATAACACATTCGCCACTCTACATAGTAATTGGAGGCACTGCCATTGCTGACATTGGTACAAGTAAGGCATACCCATGATCGCTATTGCAGAGCTTATGGAAAGGTTTGAAGTAGGGTTGTCAAAGAGCACCGTCCTAAAGATATACATTATAAGTATGAACGACGGAAATGGATCAAAACTGAGGGTACCGTTGAAGGAAAAGAATCCCACAAGGGTCTACAGGAGGGATGTAATGTAATAATGATATCCTGCAATAATGGACGGTGGCATATTGGGTGTCTGTATTTCGGCATGGATATGATAGTGTGGAGGATGTATCACAGCAAGTTGCCGTGAAACTGCATCACATAGCTTAGAAGTGATTCAATCTCTAATGAGGGTGGATAGTCGATGGAAAATGGAGTTGGATGTAAAGGTAGTGCAAGAATAACGGGAAGACCGCACATTTATTGGCAAGATAGTCGCACTGGATGAAACATGAACTCGAAAATTTCAGAAAAGCATGTAATTTTCAGGACCAGACTGTTAATGTCACGTTCTTCAACGGTACCCAGAAGACCAACTTGTTCTCCTTTGCAGAGAAAACGGCAACGTTTTCAAACTTCTGAGTCTGCTATATTGGATGACAATATCCTGTCACACTGCAACTACTGTAAAGGATTTATTGGCAAGATGAGAGGTACTTAAACTTCCTCCATATTCACCAGACACGAGTCCATGTGACCTCAATCTCTTTCCCAAGCTAAAGAAACCATTCACAGGAAAGCATTTCCATACGAGAGGAGCAATCCTTTGACCAGTAGGACGTTCGTTCGTACTGTTGCTGATTTTCAGCGTCTTTCAAAAACATGGTAAAGGTGATAAATATGGCAGGGAATTAAATAGAAGAAACGCATCTTATGTGGTTCTAGAATAAATCGTTTCTCAGATATGAAAAGACTGAATTCATTCAAGATCAACAGCGATGACCAATCAGTGTGCAGCTATGTGCTGGTATTTACATAACAGTTTATTAATCTTTTGAAAACTTGCATACGATCGCAATCATAAAGTATGAATTAGAGGGCTGTTCGATAAGTTAGTGCAAAAAAGTTGGTAGTACTAGATTGCTTTTAATGTTGCCTTCGGACCGCCGTGGCAGTTAAAAGATGATGTGCATGGTTATAAAAGTTTACGAAGCTTAGTCTGTTTTCGTACTTAAATTTATAAACAAGCGTTCAAAATGGACAAACTGGAATTTTGTGTATTTGTAAAACTAACTTTGAAAGGGGCGACCCGCGCATAAACAAAGGCGAAGCTGGACAAACATTACGGCGAATCTGTCCTTCGCTTAGGATGGAGCAAACATTTTTGGCGAGTTTAGATGTGACCGAACGCGCACAAGCGCTGTGGGCGTTCCGGACTTGCTGTCGAGGTAACGATTACAGAAATTATTGAAAATCCACAACATGATGTTGAGCGATTGGAGACTGAAGGTGCGGAAGGTTTCTGAAGCTGTGGGCACTTCTGGAGATCTGCGTAATATTTTGCACAGATATTCGCCAATGGAAGAGTTATCCTCATGGTGAGTGCCGCATTTGCTTTCGATTGACCAGAAAAGAGAAGTTGTCGCTTCCACACAGAATTTGGAATTGCTTAAACGGAACTTCAAGTGAATTTTGAAGAAGGAATGTGACAGTCTACAAAGTGTGGGTCCACTACTACAAGTATCGATACAATGGGTAACCGGTGAAAGCGCTCTACAGAAAGCAAAAACAATCTTTTCAGCAGGAAGGGTGATGACTGTGTTTTGGGACTACCGCGGCGGATTTTAACTGACTGAACACCGACTTTTCATCTGCAACAGGTACAATTCGTTTACTCAGTATATGCGTAATTATTAATATTATGGTTTTCAGTTTTTAACTCAAGTTTAAACTATTTCTGAGAGCCGACATACGAATTTATTGGTAACTCTGCGCTTCTTTGGCATGATTCTTACATCTGTCTTTTTTGGTACAGACTATTTCCGCCAGAACGAATTTGGCTGTATTTATGACCTATTTCATAGCGGTTGCCAAGGAAATGACATAAATGACAGTTCCTTTATGCTCAGACAGCAGGTACAGTCAAAATTGAGAATCGGTCAGTGGGTAACATCTAGGGCAGGGAGAAATGCGTGTCGTTGATTGGCTACTCGCTTCCATAGCAACTCAGAAGGATGCGAGAGTAGCCGGCGAGCTTGCTTGCTAAATAAAAATAAAATTTTGAAATTACTTTACTTGCTATTGCATTTAACTCCGGCAATATAGAGGCGATTGGTTGAACACTACTGATTGTAGCTTCGGTTTTCTATGGAGCCATTCCGGTGCGTACTTTATAGTTTTAAACTTTCATTTTCCTATTTGCAGTTGCTAAGCATTTCTGATGTCTTGTATTTTATGTTGAAGTATAACTGTTTTTACTTTATCAGTCTTCTATTGTGCGATAAGCAGTCTAAACAGTGGCAGATATAATTGTGTATATTAGTATTTTTCATACTCAAACTCTGTAGTAGATAACATTCTTTTCAAATTTAGCCCCTCCTGCACCAAATTTTTGTGTTACGAGCCGCCACTACTTTATGAAAAAGAGCAAAAGCATAGCCGGGAAATATTACTCATTGCTGCTGGAGCAATTAAACAATGCGATCATTTGACGCAGAAAAAGCTCCTGTTCCATCACGATAACGCGCCAGTGCACAGCTGCGATTGTCACCTCAAAATGATTGAACTTACTGTATAAAAAACCTTATTCATCTCCCTATTTTCCGGATTTTGCTCACTCGGACTAATTCCTGTTTCCAGATATAGTGAAAAGGTTTGTAGAGGGAAAAAATCGCATCAATTAAAGAGGTTGTCACCGAAACAAATTCGTATTTTGTAGAACTATAGAAACTGATTTTTATGGATGGGAAAGTAAAGTAGAAAATCGCTGGAATATTTGTGTAGATTTAAAGGAATGCTATGTTTAGATATGACTTTTTTTTTTTTTTCAAAAAATGCATTCTTTATTTTTGCATGGACTTGAACAATTGTTGTGATTCGCCATATAGACTTGCTTGACCCTGAACCGCTTTCCTGAGGAAGATAAAGAGCACAATTTTAGACATTCGAAAGCATTGCAAAACATGCGTCGTAGATTTAATGTCTTTCAAAATAAGTTAGAGAGAAGTGAACTCGTTGGGAAAGAACACTAGATATGGGAACTCCTAAGCACATATCCCGAGATGTATTTCCGTAATAAAGGGAATGCCGATTTGAATGATAAAATACAGTAACTTTGCGAGCACGGTTCAAACTCTGAAGCTTATGACCTACTTTTATTTTTAATTGAGTTCTGTTAATCTGCATTCCCAGCGGCTTAGAGTCACAACAGAGGACGACATGCTTGCACAAGGGCTCTTACACCGCAACCCCTGTTAACGTCCCCGCTTAGAGCCGGCTTAGGCCAGCTTACATTTCTAATTAAAATTTCTGTGGGGATAACAAAAAGATATGATTATGGCAACAGGTAAGTACGCCCGGATTACTACAACACAACGGGTTAAAACAGTATTCCGAACTTTCGTGTCAGATACAATTCGTATACTTGCCTTTTTCCTTTCTGCTTCAGAACAATAAATTAACCACGGTGGCGCACACGAAGGAGGAATTTTAAACCCCTGTACATAAAAAAAAAAAACTGCGTCAAAGTACTTATAGAAACGTTCTAATGATATAAAAGCAGCAGAACAGAATACTGTTTGGTCACATTCCAGCGTAAGAAGTGGCCTAAAAAAGTAACAAACAATTTAGTAGCACTTTGTACACAACGATTAACTACCGTACAGCTATGTGTTCTACATGTTTTCCACCAAGGTGTATGACATGCTCCATGTGGCTTATCATCCTAATGACCACAGCACCACACTGCTCCCCTTACATTGATGATGTTCGTCAAGAATACATGATATAGTTGTGGTTCCTTCAGTATCCCCCCAAAACGCATCACACAACATGAAATTTGGATTTCGTGAAGGATACGGAACAACTAGAAGTCAGCTAATTGGGAAATAACTGTTGGAGTACGAGCTCATTCCCATGATTAGTATGAGAGGTCGCCCAATCTTGTTAAAACACTTGTTTATGCATATCAAAATTATTCAGTTCTCCAAATGCATCCTAACCTCCGTGAAAACGTTCAGTAGCTTGGTCCTTCTGATGTAATGTTAGTTCTGTTTCCACGTGCATCCTCAATTGTGCATATTCATCCGGTATTCTCCAAAAGAGAAAACGAGCATTTTGCTTATTGACATATTCACTCAGCATTCATCACATTCATCAGACCACCATCAGTTTTGGACATACTTGAGATCTTGATACACATTGCACGTGACACCTACACGATTTTGACTTGTGCTATGAAGTCTGACTTCTTTAGCTCATGGAATGCCGTGTATTGTGGAGGGGGGGGGGTTATAGGCATTAACAATTAGGGATGTAAGGTCGTTACACACACGCAAAAGAGAGAGGGGACTAGTACTGCGCATGTGCAGTGAGATAACTACTGGCAGTTATCGAGAGTGGAGCTTCACACTTAGAAGAGAGGGATAGGTGAACAATGGAGACCGGCAGTATGGTGATGTATTTTGGAACCATTTACCCCTTAATAAACGCGATTTTTAGTGAATTAGTTACTGAGAATAATTGAGAGATACCTTGGTCCCAAAGCTGGTTTATTATTTTAATGTATTAAATTAAGGATATCGCAGGTAAATTTCGATACAGCAAGTTAAGCTCCTCCCATATCCACCCAGATATATTGCGAATTTTCTAATGCAGAAAGTGATCTATAACGTGCACTGAGACTTTATAACATTTTATATTGTAAGAATTATTTTGCGTACGATTTTCGGTTATTCGACGACAATGCGGCTCCAACGCGGTCCACAAGGTTTGGCTAGTCAATAGATTCCATGCAATTTTGAGTGATTGTTCGGAAATTAAGTTAATCATAAACAAATGTAACTATTGTAAATTAATCAACAAGTTGAACACTAAATCAATATTAGACGAGAAAATGAATCAAACATCTCACATTTTAAGTGCGAAAAGCATTTTGCACATGTCCCCAAGATGAACAAATATTTAATTCAAGTGTTTCCGTGTTCAAGTATGTTAATTCGTATTATTCTTGATTTACAAAAATACGTGCGAATTTACGACAAAATACTGTTTTGCACTGAGGCAGTCAGCTGCATCAAATTGGAGAACCAATCATATGTGTGATGTTCAGATTCGTTACATGGAGTGAACTTATCTCAGTAAGTAAATGTGTATAAGTTTTAGATATAAACCTGTGCTGTTCATTCGCTGATAGATGTACAGCTGCCGGCTGCTCCCGAACTTCACCTCCGCTCTCGCTCTAAGTCTTGGCATGAATCCTGGACCGATCTCAAGATAGCACACATTCATTCGCACATGAGTTGGTTAGACAATGAACTTTGTAACAATACTTTGTTATGAGTAAACATTTTAAATGCCAATAAGCTCGTGGTGTGCTAACGAAATTTATTAACAGCTTGCATGATTAATTTTGTGCATTATGGAAATACCTGCCTCTGCAATGAGACATGTAACTCATTGTTCCGAATATTGTAAACAGCCTCGCGAATATTTTTCTTTCAGCATCTCTATGGATTCGTTTAAGGTACGTAGTAATTTTGATATGCATGAAGATGCAACAGCTGAGTGGCTTTACACGCACTGCCAACACATAAACCTATTTGTTGGGTTATCCGTGTTAAAAGATTTTCGAGGAGAATTTTCTAATAAATAATTTGTTTAATAAGAGTTTTCCTCTGTTAAAAACTGTTTTTTCCTACTCTTCTTAGCAGTAAAAAGTCTTGGGTTCGAACTTTTGTTTACCATTCTAAAAATTGCGCTTCCCGATAGAGATGCTACTCCTGTAAATTTAACATCCAAATTTCTCCTACAGCATTTGTAGATTTCTCTTGCACATATCATAAATAAATATTTTTGGTACATGTGAATTTTCGGCATACTGCACAATGCACAAATACAGGAATGGAAGTGTAACATGCACATCTTACAAAATTGCAACTGAATCAGCTGAGGTAATAAACACAACCGAGCAAGCTCTGTCTGCGCCAGCAGTACCTCAACTCTAATCTTGCTGGAATTTGGACAATAGGTTTCCAAGAACTCCGATTGCGTAGCGGGATGTGGGCATGGTATTTCCCGATAAAATGCCTTTCAGCCTATGGAAAACAATTCAGAATCTCCTAAGCAGGACGCTCAGCAGTCAATACACTAAACATCGTCTATGCGGACAAGGTTTATATCTAAATCTTGGTATAGGAAGATCCAGTATAAAGTTTTTATGAGAAATTATGCAGTTTCAAATGAAATACATTGATTTATATGGACACATATTTAGAAAGTGGTCAATAATTTTACCTATGTATCTATCCCGCAACGATTATTTCACCTCATGAGATACCCCTTAACCTGAGATATAAAAGTACCAATTAAAACTTCAACATCAACAGATGTGGCAATTTCAGGATGAAAGAGAGGTACACTTTAGAAGATAGTTTCGAATCCTACGGAGGAAATTTTACACGTGTGCTGCCATTTCAGCTTTGGAGGGGGGGATCGCTGTCCAAATAATGAGGGCGACTATATTTAGATAAATAACCAAATAGCGGATGAATGCATTATATAAGCTCATGACTAAGTTAATAATAAAAAATAGGTATCCTGTGTGTAAAATCCGGCCTGTGAGAGGAAAAAGAAAAATTGAAATCCTGGCGGAGATTATGTTATAATAAAACTAATATGGTCTCCCGATATAAAATATATTTAGTTCGTTTTTCTGCAAAACATTTAAAACGGCCGTTGTCTAGTGGATTTGCCTAGTTTCACAAAAAAAAAAAAATGAATTGTCTAATCTCACCAAAGATAAACTTTTCATTTACTGTTTACTTTACTATTTTTGTAACAGGTTCAGATAAGTGCGCGCTGCAGGAAACTAATAAAACATTTCTATGTAAGAAGAGGTTAGAAAACTAATTATATATATTTTTATTCATTGATCAGAAGCAAAAATAACTACAAAAACGATTGGCTAACGTCTCTAAAATACCATTAATACAAATGTTTTTCAACGAATGGGAAACACCTCCAAATATTGTATTATAATGGTACCTGTAGAAGCATTACCTGGGCCTAGAAATGTAAAGCTTTTATATAAATAAAGTTATTTTTCAACCAGCGAATCAATTTACTCACTGAAAGTCTGAAGGCAGGCGTTTACCGCGAGATAATTTAAATTTTTGAAAAACCTTACATTCTTTTTTCTTTTTCAAAGAGAAAAATGATTTTTTTAAATGTGCTCTAGAAATTCTACTAAATACATTTAGGTTTTAAAAGGCAAGGCACAAGTTAGAGCTTCCAGCAACTATCACGTTTCCAATTGCTCCCTCCTGCCCCTACAGTCATCGTTCCATAAACCTGCTGAGAAGTCCTGGCAACAAACCAGAAATGGCGGAAGAATTAAGGGAAGGAGCTGACCGAATCTGACCCTCACCTCACCTCATTATCGTTACTTACCAGGATGCTGCGCTGGATCAGATTTCAACAACATTCTACTAGTGCCTTAGTCGACACTTACCTGAAAACAAAAGGAAAGCAATATTAGTGTTAATGTTTCATGTTACAGTTATCTTAGCAAACATAAACAGATACACTACAGCAGTTTATGACTTTTTAACTGCCTAAGTGTTCAAATTACTTCATTAGATGTGTTGCATGATATCTTTACCGAAGTTTACACATTCCACATAAACTTTGAGGCCAAAGAATGTTATAATAGCTTGGCTCTTAATAAAAATTAGAGATATAGATTATTTGAAATCCAAAGAGGCTTATTCCAAAAGATCTGATAGTTTTACTAGAAACTACACAATATAATAAACATCATCGACTTCCATGGGTTAGGTCTAAGAGCTGTCCGGATTCTGACGAACATAGAATTGAAATTTAGTTAAACTTAGTATCTGAAGATGTTAAAGGGATAGGATAGCCATCGCATTGTCTCAAGTGCCACCCAGTTGATACCAAGATATTACTTGGACGTGAAATGGCTACTAATTAGGTCTAGGGAATTCTTTTTCAGGTGTAGAGTTATTATCGTGCCATAAAATGTACGATGCCGGAAATATGTCCTAAAGTCCCTTATGGAAGACTTGCGCTCGAGATTCTTACAACCGGAAAAACCTATCGACATTCGAATCATTTGTCCAATGGAGAACGCATTAACACCTACACCATCCATGCCTATTCAAATGCATACAATGTCAATGTTTTTAGAATTCACAAATAGAAAAAGAAATAAAAGACGAGTGTTTCATATTTTCTTTGCAATCCCTAGAGACTGCATATTCATACAATAAAGAGAATACAAAAAGGTGTGGTAAAGGCATTTAAATTGTGCAATATACGCAGTATAATGTTATTATACACTTTTTATTTGACGCAGCAGCCTGGACCGAGGCTTCCTCTGCTTCCTCAATCTCCGTCTTACGACATCATTGATAGAGGGTAGTATCCCATAGGGACATGTGCTTAGCATGCCGGCACCCCGCCGGTCGCTTATCACGCCATCCTCCATTAGCCACTTTCCCAATTTCCTCATGAGGCTGGGTGAGCTCCATTCCAGACCTCCCTAACTTAGAAAAATTACTAAGTACAGAGGATCGAACCCGGGTCTCCCAGTCAGCAGTCAGCAACGCTTATCACTAGACCAAGGTTACCCTACTTCTAGTGACTAAAATTATTTTGTCATTAAATCTGCTAAATAATAGCTTTTATTCGTTTAATTACCTAAAGATGTGTGTAATTACCTGTTTTTAAATATAAAGAAACCAAATTAAATAATAATTATATTTTAAACAGCAAAATTATGTGTGAGTAATCACAAAAAATGCAAGGCATTTATTAACAATGTACAGACAGTACACTATGTCTTGTTGAGTGTAAATGCAGTCGGAAATTCCAAATAATGTTGTTAGAGGTGCGAATGCTGGTGTCAGATTAGGCCAACCCACAATGGTCCAGATGAATAATAATATATGGTTCCAAAAATATTATTTTTACATTCTTGATATTTTATGTTTGTAATTTGCTTCCGAAGATTCCAAACCATAAGAATACGATAAGGAAATCATTCTTTGTGCAATCTGTGTCTGTACTGGGAATAAAATGTCAACACTAAGGAGTCTTCCCAAGACCACCTCGCGCTGTGTTCTCTATTGATTTGTAACACAGCGATGTTTGTGTGAAACCGTGCTACAAGTTTTGTTGTTTCTTGTATACTAACACTTTATAAGTAACAGAGCTTCTAACAGGGCTTAGAATGACCTACACTTTTCTGTTCTTATCAAAAATATTACAGTTTGTATTGATTTAAAAAAAAAACATTTTGTAATTGTTTCAGTGATATTTCTAATGTCTGAATTGGAGTACCTGTAAAGGGTATTTGAGCCAAACTTCGAATAGAGTGGGATGTTAATTATTTTCGTGTATTGCGGCTCACGCGAATCCACTTTTATAAGGTTCGTCGAAAATAGGACCTTCTACTGTAAATTCAAGGCACAAACTTTATGACCACAGTGAAAAGAAGTAGCCTTAACCCCGGAAATATTTAAGATAATACGGTATCGAAAATGTTTTATTTTCCGTTAAAGTTAAATAGAAAATGGGCACAAAATCTAAGAAATGTTACGCTGATGCGTTAAGTTCAAGTTCGTAGCGATTTTGTTCGTCATCACAACACTAGTTTAGTATATTGTTTACCATTTGCCAACTATCAATCATTGTTTGGACCGTTGTGCTAGTAAATGCGCTTTGAATTTTGCAGGTATGAAGACATTTTGCGAGCTAAAGAATATGGAGTGTCAAGAGGAAAAGATGATTAGTGCTCATCCTTTTCTGTTTGTGTGAATTCAGTTTTGTTACGTTAACACAGTTTTTTTTTCTTTGCTTGAAGTGTGTATATATTTTTAGCACCCTCTGTATAATTGTAAGTCACACATTAGTTTAACATTTCACATTTTCTATCTTCACGACAAAGCTTTTGTTAAATATAAAACATATGCATCGGTATAAATACTGCTATATGCAGAAATAATCTCTTTCACTTTAAACAATACAGAGAAAATTAAATGCAAGAGCGCTTTTTAAATTTCGTTTTCAGTATATGCAAACTGCTAATGATCCATTTCCCTGATTTTCAGAAATTATTTTTTATGTTTTATTTAAATGGTATACAGAGTTTCGTTGCAAAATAGTAAATATTAATGCAGTTAGAACGATTTTTAAATTTTCGGTTTCAGGTAAACCCACCTTCCTAATATTTCGATTTGAATGATTTTCTGAACCTATTTTCTTATTTTACTTCAATGGCATATACTGAGTTGCCTTTAAAAATAAAATCGCTACTGCCAGAGCAATTTTTAAATTTCGTTTTAATCCCAACTTCTAACGGCAGAAACTACAAAGTTTCATAAAGAAAAAGCAAAAATTGCGGCCGCTAGAACGATTTTTTATTTTTTTTTTAAAAATGCTTGCTTTAGGTTAACTCCTACCTCCAATTGTCCAATGTTGCTAGTTAACGAACTCGACAAATCGTTTATTTATTGATGGTTATATGCCGAATTTGGTTGAGAAAAAAACAAAAATTGCGACCTCTAGAGCGTAAACTGACATTCAATGTCAGTGTATTTCTTTCTACTGTCATTTTCGTTGCCTAGTTGTAGGATCGATGAAGATTTGAACGATTTTTCAAAAATCTTTTCCTGGGTACAAACGCAATAGCTACATTCGTTAACAATTCGCTAAAACATGACGTGCTAGGATAAATCTGACTTCAGATATAGGTTCCGTGCATCAATTTCAGCATAAGACAAGAGTACGTTCCTTAGTAGCAGACAAAAAAGATTAGGTCAATGTAGCTATTTGTTACTCACTAAGTAACATACATTTATTAAATTTTCCCTCATTAAAGACGACGTTCCAACTCACCAATGAGCCCGTTGCGCCACGAATCCTGTAGAAAAACAATTAAAGACATTAAATTAGAGGCTGGGGCTAGAAAACGCACATTCAAATCTGCTTCGAACTTCGGGCTGAGAGAGAACGAGAGCGAGTGAGAAGCCAATTTCATTATGCGGGTGTTTTCAAAGTGCGTGCATTATTAACGCTAATGGCCTATGAGCACATTAAACCGAAAAACACCATGTTCATCGGTTTTTATTTTTATTTTTTATCACAACAGGGTGTGGGAATGGGCCAACATCGATAATGATTACTCCAATGCTGGTCAAATCAACTTCGGCAAATATATTCAATGAGAAAGTTTGCATTTATACAGTCTAGCCTTTCTGAGTTGACAAATGTATTCCGTTCTCTTGTTTAATTATTTACACATTACATACATTAGAAAGGTTCATAATAATGGTGCTGCTTTTTAGTTCCCGCCTAGAGTCATCAGGATTTTTTGAGTCAACCATTTTGTACATTCGTGAGTCAACACTGATTCACTCACCCAGGCTGCGTCAATCAAGGTCATGTATGGCCATCAAGTTAACAGCTAACAATGACTCAATTATACAAGGAATAACGTTATTTAAATATAAAAAATATTAAACTTACAGCCAAGCAGATCATATCACCTTAATAGGGAATGATATTGTATTCCGATATAGACTCCACCATCAGAGACTAATTGGTGCGAAATATATCACAGCGTATAGCGTGAAAGTATTATCAAGGTTACCAAATTAGAAAAATGTTAGCAGAATAGTTAACCTAAAAAACCTGGATAAAACAGCTGCATTACTTTCTTATCCGAATTAATAATAAATATAAAAGTTACACAAGCGAAAATATGCTTAACTCCTTTGTTACAATCCTAACATATTTTGAGGCACTAAGTGAGATTAATGCAGCTGGCTTTTAAATTGCGGCCTCTTCCCTTATAAACAACGGTTTGAAAAAAACTGCAAACTTCACCAACATTCAAAGGCATTTTAAACACATGTATGAAAAATAGTGATGACTTATTATTATTATTATTATTATTATTATCATCATCACCATTATTATTATTATTATTATTTTGTTTATTTAAGGACACTGTTTAACGTCTTTGGCCATCAGCCCCCCTCAATTCAGGACGTGCAACATCTGATAAATTTTGCTCAGAGGCCTCTTCTTAAGGTTTGAGGTTCTTTTAAGTGCCATAAATCTACGACAAGGGATCAACGGTATAACTTCCCTTCCAAAGGAAACCATACTTGGAATTTTATGGCAAATAAAATTTATCGATTATGGCCGAGTTTCAATCGCGACCTTGGGTCTACGAGGTAAAGTGTGGTTACCACTAGATCACCAGCAATGATGAAACATACAATTCTGGTCGATTTTCTGTCTAATGCTCAAAGATTACTTACTGCTAGAGGAGTGCATAGAAGCATAATTTCCTAATGATCATAAGCAGGCATCGGAAGTTCTAAGCACTAACACATGAATGAAGCGAAATGAAGTTATGTTATGGTGGATTGTAGATAACAGGTGGAAGGGGTAATTGGATACGTACTTTAACCACCTTCCCCCTTAGGTCTGTCACTCAGTTCTTGTTTACCTGCCAGTCGGTGGCTCATTTGTTTATTATTGGCCTAATTTGAGTGTATCTAATTTGATGTTAAGTACTTAAGAATTCTGATTTCCAATCATTGTGAACAGAAAATCATGATTCGATAATAAGTTGCTTGCTCATTGGTTTGAGGGAGTTGGAGGAGGATTTCCGACACGGAAGCGCAACGAGGGCCAATTCTATTCTATTGAACTTCCGGAAGGAATTTATAAAGTAATAAATACAATGAGCGCCGTTGTGAGGACGGTTGGTTTCTATCTTTAATTAAATAAATAATTTTGGTACGATTGTTTGTGGGACGACAGATATGAATGCAGGCGGTGTTCCTAATTTCTAGATTTATATATTTTTTATCTGCTACAATCCTGCGGTGCACCCTTCCAATAAGTTGGAGCCTCTCAGAAGTGCTGGTGCCATAACAGACGCCAAGGCCTACTTTCCAGTAGGTAAATTCCACCTTTGCACGCCGCTCACCGCAAGTCCACACTCTCTGGTCTTGCAAATCTAAAACGATGGAGCAAAAAATGAATCACAGGGGATGAGAGCCAGGAAATAAATATTCATCTCAGTGATCAGGGCACAGTACAAACAAACCCAAGGTCAGGATGGCCGGCTACAAGAAACTTCCCCAATGCGAATCACAGGCTTTATATCCTCAACCATGCAGCTCGGTTTTTCGCTTGCTCATAGGAAGTTTAATGCTCATCCAGTATTAACAGAGAGACGGTTACATTCTTTGGGACTGAGGGGATTATTTTGATCGATGTATTTCCTCGTCGGTTAATTCTGAAGTATATGTCAAACCATTTTGGAAGGTGATAAAGCTGTTCAAGCGCATCAGTCCTCAAAAGAGATTCGTGAAGATGGCGAAATACTATGACAGTTGTTAAATATCACCCTTTTGAGGGCGGACTGTAAAGTTTCACACGCACAATTGTAGGCACTTGTTTCTGACGATCTTGTATACAAATAGTGTTAATATTTTCTACAAAATGGATAAAACTGAATTGGAGCTGATATCAAGTACTTCGTTTTGAAGGTTTTAATCGCACCAGTAATGTAAAAGGAGTTATACCATATTAAAGCATCTCCCCCTTTGTTTTCGACGGCTAAAAAGTGGGCTGCTGAGGCTCTGGGCATCCCAAAATTACTACCGCCGACGAGATTGTGACAAACATTCACACTACTGTACTCAATGATCGCCGATTAAAAGTACGCAAGTTGGCTGACATTGCAAAGACTTCGATGGGGGCCGTGTCCACTGCGTTTTACGAGAAAGTTTGCATATGAAAAAACTTCTGCTCGATGGGTGCCGCGTTTGTCAACAATGAACCAAAAAACGCATTCGAATGAACATTTCGCAAGACGTTTAAATGAAATTCCAGCGAGTTTCTCCGCGTTTCAAAGAAGTAGATAAAATATCGAATTATCACTACATGCCAGAGATGAAGCAGGCTGTTTTTCTGGGATTCTCATGGTGTAGTGCTCTTCGACTACCTCCAAAAGGGAAGAACCATCACCGGGTAGTATTATGCTTCACTACTGGACCAACTGAAGTTTGATTTTCACGCTAAACGTTCACACCTTGCGAAAAATAAAGTTATCTTTCATCATGATAATGTGTCTTCACATTATCTTCTGGGATTGTTGCTGCAAAATTGCCAAGTATTTCTACATTCCCCGGCTTTGGTTCCTTTTAGTTCCCAAACTTGAAAAAATGGCTGGGTGGACGAAGATCCACATACAATTTGAGCTAGAAACTTATTTTTCACAGCTGGACAAATTTTATTTCACTGATGATATTAAAATGTTGGAAAGTCTTGGGCTAAATGTTTTGATTCACAAGGTGACTATGTCAGAGAGAAAAAACCTATTACTTTGGTGTTTTCTTCATCAGGCCGAGGATTTTTAGAACGTCCTAGGTATTACAAAGTGTGCTACTGTATAGACAAAATAACTGAGGAAACCGCAAACTGAAATAAAATAAAATTTGAAAGAGAAAGAAAAATGTGCGATTTTTCTTCTTATTTTCTGAACATGAATTATCCATTTGGTTTTACTGTACCATTCAATTCTTTTGGCAGCAGAGTCATTCCGGTAGTTGGGAGGAGGACACACAACAAAACGGCTCGTTCAAGGCATTCAGCAAAACCGAACAGATACACACATATTCTTATAAATCAAGAATATGCTAGATAAGTCTTAGCATTTATGGGTGAAAGGGCAGAGTTAAATTATTAGGATAACTTTGCATTTGAAAAATTGTGAGCATGCTGTTGAAAATATTTACCGTTTGCTGCAAGACGGACTTAAAGCATATTTTACAATAAATGTTCAAGAACTCCTACGAGACGCTTCAGCAAACTTGGATCCAACAGCATGGCACACCAGTATATTTTACTGTCGCGCCAAGAGGCTCCCGGAATTTCCAATAATTAACTTAATACACCTATAGATTAACCTTCGCCTCACAGTTAATTACCCTGAATTTACCCCTTTTTGTCACCCCTTTTCAGTAATATTTATATCTAGAATACTTCCGGCTTTTGACTCATTCCGAAAGACTTCAGAATAATTAAGGGAACAAGAAAATGTGTAGCTTATCTGAACATGCACTGAACTTAGAAAACACACATATTTTTAGGCAGAATTAAGGGATCATCAACTATAATCTCAATATATGTGAAGGTATCTCCCTCCCTGAAGTTTCACATTTATACGTATTATAATTTTGTAAAACTTCTAAAATCATTTTAAAAAAATTAAGAGATTTCGTTTTTATTTTTATCAGAAAATACTCCCAGGACAGTTAAATTTGTTTTTATACATTAAACAAATTTTGTTTCATGCCACTGAACTACAGAAATACGACTGTTAATGATATCTCAGATTTTATAACTTAAATATTAAAGTCAAATTTACACTCCAAATTTTAAGGGAAGGGGGTATTCATTACTGTAGAAAAACAAAAATTATGATCATCATGTCAGTTGTTTCAATGACATCGTCCTTTATTGTTTTATGGTGCTGAAGCGTTTTAGCTCATGTTTCCCTTAAAACGTTAGCTTCTCTGCAAAAATACTTTTTGGCTGCAATATTGAAAAACTACATTTTTTTTTTTTTTGCATGTTTCAAATTCTTTTAAGATTTTTTTAAGGTATCCCTTTGAAACGTTTACCACTTAATGATATAATTGTGATGATGTAACTCTATTATGGCAGAGCTAGGACAAAAAAAAAAAAAAAAAGAAAAAGAAAGAAAAAGAAAGAAAGAAAGAAAGAAAGAAAGAAAAAAGGAAAAAGAAAAAAAAATGCAAACAATTTAAAATAATGTATAAAGTTGCTTCAGAGTCATGGTATGGTAGTGAAAATAGATCAGCGCATTTCAATTATGTGATTATGCATGCTGTAAAAGTTTCATTTTATTAGTTTTAATAGTCTTTGAGAAAATGGGGGCTGAATTTGGTAAATTTAACATTACAAGAATAGGATTTCCAAACTATTCCATTTCATAAAATATATTATACAAACTAGAATTATACAGTCAGCGAGTTGGCTCAGTCGGAAACGGTTAGACTCGAATTCGGGAGGTCCGCAGTTCAAATCCTACGGCAAATTAATCTAACACGTTTTCCGTAATTTTCTTCAGTCCATTTTAAGAGAGAGCAAATGCCGGTTACTAATTACTCTGCCATGAATTCATCATTCATTTCACCCATCTGTATGTGTCTGTGTTTTGTGTGTATACGATGTCATCTAGGCGGTCCTGACAGAGGATTAACTATCCATTCACCTCTCAGTGTGCATGTATGTCCAGAGTAAATACAATGTTCCCCAACAGGCGACTAACCAGGGCATTAGTGTTTAAGTGCCAGTAGGTGTAATCAGAGCATACAGTAAATGAAGGATTATAAACTACATTCTTATAGCCTATGAAATAACTAATAATTTTGGGAAAATATTTTGAGATCACCTTAATTGAAATTTGACATAATTATGAGCGCTAATCAAGAAACACTTAGACTGACATTTTTTTTACAGATGTTCTCCATTTCATTGCTAACATTATTCTTTTCAAAGTAGTTCCCTTCTGCCTTACAGCCTTTGTGCCAGTCCTCGAACACAGGATGCAAGGCATTCTTTGTCAGGTCCTTGAGAATCACCTCACATTTCTTGAGCACTGCTTCGCAGTTCTCAAATCAAATGCTCCGGAGCTTTGACTTTAATGATAGGAATAAAAAAAAGTCACAGGGAGTGATATCAGGGCTATAAGGCGGATGTGGTATACAAGCAATTTTGAATTTAGCCAATAATTGCATGACTTGATTCATGACATGACACAGGTCGTCCATAGTCGTAAAGAATTCTCCACCCATATCGATGAAGTTGTAATCGTTTGTTTGTAATGTGCTTGCTCAGTGTAGCCAATACTGACGTGTAGTATGCTCCTGTAACAGTATGTGAGGGAGAACTGCATGGATTAATCATTCCCTTACAGTCAAAAACGTGATCACCACCACCTTCCCTGCAGATGGAACAACTTTCGCCTTTTTTTTTTTTTTTTTTTTTTTTTTTTTTTTTTTTTTTTTTCCCCCTGGAGAATGTGGCCATTTCCACACTGTGCTGGCTGCTTTCCTTCAGGATCATAATGATGTAGCCAGTCTCATTACCAGTGATAAGTGGTTCAGTAAAACATAATCTCCATCAGCAAAGGGACGCAGTACCTCACGGCATGTCTCCATTCACACAGCTTTTGTTTAGAAAAAACAGGGGTCATATGGAGATGATCATCAATATTGTAAAGACACTGCCATGAAATTCCCAACACCACTGAGTTCACGTAATGTTATCCACCGATTCTCACGGACTATTACAGCAGTCTGTTTGCACCCAAACAGACCCGTTTTGTTTAACAACGAAAAATCGCCCTCCTGGAACTGCTTGAACCACCTAAATACTGTGCATCTTCATCGTACGCTTGCTGCAGCTTTTCGTAAGCTTCTGGGGCTGTATGCTTTAAACGAAAACAGATTTTATCGCGCTCGCATCGCCTCCACCAGCGGAATGCAAGCAGGGTCTACAACAGAGAGCATTATTATCAACGGCACAGTGCTGCCACCTATGGATTTTATAAAGTAAAACCCCACTCTTTCTAATGTTCTTGTACAGATGAGTAACTGTCAAGGAAGAAAGAATGAGTCTCTCTTGATCAACCCTCATATAATTACTTGCCTCCAGGAACACATTAGATACACTCACTATCTGCATTTCTATTCTAACTTGCATCGACTTTTAACTGATGTTATCTAATTTCCCCCAACACATACATAAATGCATTTTCCTCATAATCCTGTTCGATTTCCTGCATATTCGTAAAGCTATTATCATGAACTTTTCTTAAATAATGTAGCTTTCTTTATGAAAATTGGGAAATGACAAAAAAAAAAAAAAAAAAAAAAAAAAAAAAAAAAAAAAAAAAAAATTGACCCCATAAACCACACATCCTCCACATGAACACAGCACATACAGAAACGCCGGTATGTACCTTCATCTTTGAAGTTGCTGCTTCTAAATCCGGCAACGAGTTAGTGCAGTACTTGACAATGAACCCATCTGATCTCGTGGTTATCGCCGCAACTGTTTAACGCAGAAGTTGCAGATTCATTAATTAAATTGTGTAATGAAAAAAATTCTTGTTCTTTTAAAAATAGCAACGAGGTTATAGCACTGAAATAAAAGGTAATTATAGCATACCACATTAATTAAGGTGGGTGAATCGTGTTTTTTTCATTATACTGTTTTTTTTTTTTGTCGTTTATTGGTGGTCCTGAATGACATAAATCATTTTTAAGCTTTAGTTTTATTACTTTATTTTTCTCCTGAATTCCTACATTATGTTTACTTGAAATAACGTTTCTGATATAAGACCGCTAGGTTAATTATCTGGCGAGCGTAGCTTAGTTTTATAATTATCATAAATGAAAAATCTCTGGAAAGGATATATTCTGTTTTCCGCACTTAACAGCAACTTTATCGTATGATACTTGATAATCAAGTACGGGAGGAGAGAAGAATGTCGCAAAGAGATACGAGTTAAGTTCTTATTTAAAGTAAACCATTATCCAAGAGCAAAGTTCACTGCAAAAATACCACCTCGATTACTTCATTTTTCGACATTCGTTTTCTTGACAGCTTTTTACCACATAACAATTAGTTAACATAACCTGGAATAATAATAATAATAATAATAATAATAATAATAATAATGCAATATGTTTTAGTATCAGCATTAATTAATATTCGGTGGAAACCTTTTCCGTGTTTTTAAGATTTTCCAGTAGTGAAAAGGTATAAACTCTGAACTTTTAGTGCCATATATATTCAGAGAAATTCGATTCTGTATCAAAATTTATTGTCGTAACTCGTGCCAGTGTGCAACCAGAAAGCCAATGCAGGCTTTAATTCACAAGAGCGGGTAGCTAATATAATCGCTAACCGCCACCAGCCCTGTGACAAACTTTAGTGCCAATACTAAATATTTCAGAATGCTTATTGTCAGTTATAATTATTATTAAGAGGCATACACATGCCAGATATGCTTAATTCATTTAAAAATTAGCTGTGTGTATAAAATTATAGCTGTCAATTTCGTGACATGCAAAATCAGAATTCGCAAAGTACCTAAGCAGTCCCTACTATATATAGTTAACATGAAAACAGTTATAACCGATAAATCGGTCGATAAAACGTGCAGTAATCTGCTGGAAGCGTGCAGTCTACAGCTTGAGACCAGAGAGAATGTAATTTTCCGCAAAACTTTACTTTAACCATTATTTGAATTATAAATTTCCGTAAACTTGCGTAGAACCCCCCATAAAAATAAACACATACACACTAAATATTTCCATGTCCCAATAAACCTTATTTATATTTTAAATAAAAAAGAATCATAAAATTTATTTTTTTGTCAAGAGCAGAAATTAACTGCCTGAAGACTTTCGTTCAACAATATACTACTGTAATAATATACATCTTTCCATTTCAGCACCTATACAAAGGCATAAGGCATTGGTTCATATCACCCTATACTACATACACTTATTAGCACAAATTAAAAAAAAATAATAGTATGTTGTCTGCAACGTATGTCGTGACATTCAAGCCTCTACTAATCCGGAGATTCTGGGTTCGATTCCCGATCAGTGTTTTTTTAATCGGAGTTTTCCCTTACCCTGAGAAGGTGAATGCCAGATAGTTGTAAGGTACCAAGGATTCCGACTTCATTTCTGCCTTAATTATTTTCATTCATCCATAGGCTTAAGGATTCCCTCTGGGTTATCTGGAACATCATTTCCATTGGGAAAACGTAGCGGTATCCTATATGGGTCCCGGCTTCAGAAGTCCGATCAATATCACAATACCAACAGGGAATGCTTACTAGTTCACAAGAAAACTGGGCTCACATTGGACAAAAATAAATATTTTTTTTAAAATGAGTAAAAATCATAAAACAACAACAATAATGATGATAATAGTAATAATAATAATAATAATAATAATAATAATAATAATAGTATTGACTTTAAATGCAGAAAAACAAGTTAAATTTTTTCTGCAGTTGACTGCTCAGTAATTTTACCTATAGTCCTACACGAATTTAAAATACAGGTACGATATGCAACAGCGCTGTCTTATACCTAAATGAATTCATTCTGTTGTGTTTTGTTCCATATATCTGCGTTGATTGCGTTGTTAATTACTTCAATTAGGGGGTGCGAAATCCCACTTTTTCAAGTATGTGCTTTTTCCAAACATCTGATTCTGTGGTTCACACTGTAAGCTCATAACAACCAGGAACGAATACCGAACCTCAGGGAAGGACATATGAAGTGCGCAGATTAAACGAAGTTCTGTTAAATGTTGCCAAATCACATTTCTTAAAAAAAAAAAAAAAAAAAAAAAAAAATATGAAGGAAAGTATGTGTAATTTACTTTAAATTTTAAACCAAAATATTACCCTGTTATTTCAGGTAGGTGGACAGCAAAGCGAGCCTGCATATGGAGAAGTTAGTTAAGACCAAATAATACATGTGTGTAGAAAGCAACTTAATGAGGAGGACTTTGTTAGCATTCGTTTCTTTGATGCTCGGTGCTATTAAGGTGTAAATTGTAAGCTAATTATTCCTTATTTACACCAATAAATACAAAATTCTTGCAGAGAAGTGATGAAGGCGATTAAAAAATATATTTTGGCAGTCATGTTCCACCTAGAGAAATTATTTGTCATTTTGTTAAAAATCTACTAGAGACAGAAGCTCTCAATGTCAAGAAGATAAAATACAAAACTTTCCGGCAATGTATTGCCGCTGAGGTGCACCTTTTTCAATCTCTCATATAACACAGGTTAGTGCTTAATATTATCAGTTTTAAATACATTTCATTTTGTGCTTTATAAATACTAAAATAAAAAACTATCTTTAACTTATGTAGTTGTATCAAATGTATAAACGTGGCGAAAACAGTTTCAAATTCAAACACTGTTGCATTCATTACGCCATAGCGACTGTTGAAAATCTAATAAGTGCTGACACCAGGAAAAAGAGCGGGTAGAGCATAAAGCTTAAAGGAATGAGAATATTTCCCTTTGAAATGCTTCAAGACATGCCAGCAACTCCGAGGGAACGTGCTGTTTATTATGATATAGCATGTTAAGCGTCAAATGTGGCAGAACATCCAGACAAGCAGATGCCACATTAATTCGTTTTATTTTCCACGGTTCACGCGGTGTTAAGCCAATAGTACTTTTAAATACGAGCAAAAGGCGTTGTTAGGAACACTGGTATAATATCGTGTAGATTTTGGTTGAACATCGACCAGGGTGGGCAGTAGATTTGACGACCTCAAGCAATGCCCGCGAAACAAACCCGGGCAGCAATTATTGCGGTTCTGTGCTCCCATTCGATGAATATGCAACAGAAGGGTCTGGTTTGCGTCGCGAGCATACACAGAACGCACAATTAATATCGCAGGCACGTGAAGCGCAGGGAGGAGGAAGGAGCGATGTCGCTTCTTCGACACCGGACACGATTTATAGCCGCTCCAGTGCTCCTGTCGCAGCATTCAAATTAAACTGCCCCCAAAACACAGTCAGATCCTTGCCAGGATTTATGTCTAAAGAAAGGATTGGCATAGACGCCAATGTTGCCGAAGGTAAGTGCGTATCGAAAATCTGAGAATCAAAATCTCCTAACCCTTTCCTAATGTACAACTTGTATTTACTTTTCTCCTAGACTTAAGTTATGAAATATTCATGAGAACGCCATTTTATATAAAACTCCAAGTTTCTGTCAACACCTTTCGACCATTATTCCGCTTCGCTATTCATATAAGCGTCTGATACTTTCTCGTTCCCCAACAAGTGATCATTTGAAAGGTGCAGAACTAAACTTGCAGCCTGGATGGGAATACGTTCAGTTATCCTATAGTGTTTATTTTCAGGAAGTTGTGTTTTGCTTTATTTCACTAACAAGGGAAGAATATGAAGAGGAAAGTTTGAAAGAGTACTGTCTTTAATTTAAAAGCGACCAATTTTATACCCGAATACGAAAAGGTGCTAAAAGTATCAGGAAAGCAAGTAGTGAGTTAGGATTGCAGGCGCAAAATGTCAAACTTATAGTTTATTGAAGTAATTGCAATTTAGTGTTCAAAAGGAAAAATGCTATTTTTACATACGCGCGTTGTTCACTCTTTGTGACCTCCAGTCCTGACCTCTATCTCGCTCACTAACTAAGCTACGGAGCGTGCTGAGACATGCAACTCTTCTCACATGCACCATCTGGTGGCTTCATTCGAAATTATATTCCGTACTTTCGATCTAATATCAGATTTTTCGTGTTGTCCCTTGTTGTGAGAGGGAAGAAAAGATGGTATGACTTATGACATCTCTTATATACACGTAATTGTGTGTATATATATATATAATATATATATACAATGCGCTTCGTATATATTATATATACTAAGAGCTTGATTATTCCTTAAATACGAATAAAATGCATCGTATTCGACTTCAAACGTCTATACTTTATTTATTTATTGATCTTCTCTCTCTTTCCCGCCTCCACTCCCAGTTCAACGATTAATGCCAGCTGGTCTTTAAAGGGTTACCCTAACCAACATTTATTTTCTGTCACTGCTTGATGTGCAAGAAATTAGGAATATTTAATAATCATGTTTCTTTATTGGAAACAGTAAATTATTATTTCTTTAAAACTTAGGATAACATCAGTTTAGCTTTGCAACATTTAAAGAACTGGTTTACCATGTCCGGGAACTTTATCATGAGTTAGTAACAGCTCAGTCATGACATTTCCCGACATTTCGTCACCTTTGTCCTTTACTATCATTGGCTACGTTACATTCAAAATTAGGGTGTAACGCAGCATGTCTGGTGAGGATGACATTGTAATCCTCAGACCCCTGTACGAATTGCATATTTTATTTAAAGTGGACTCCCTATTTGCAACTAGTTGGTTACGAGCTACAGGTTAGACATAGCAGTGTTGTGGGTGTAGAAGCACCACCGAATTTAAAACGTAGATTTTCAAGATAGGTCCCCAGGAGCATCTCAGATACCAGTTGCGTCTTCCACATTTCTCCAAAGGTAAGATAATGTAATCCGTTAACCCCCAAGCTACTTCGCATAAACTATAGTGTTTGAATCTGAAAATAAATAACTGGTTAAATCTAGCTCTACTGCTTGGATTCCATCGTTTACCTTAATCCGTCCTGATAGTCAAGTGGTAACCATAACGAAACACAAGATCGCGGATTCAATCCCGGCTAGGGTTTATGGATACTTTTTCGGGAGTAAAAATCCTAAGTATGGCTTCCTTCAGAAGGGCAGTAAAGCCGTGGGTCTTGTGTTGTATGCCCACGACACTAAAAACAACCTCAAGTCAGAAAGACCAATCCTCTGAGTAAAATTTGTCGGCAGTTTTACACCCTGAATTGAATGGGACGCTAATGATCTGAGATGTTAAGGAGCGTCCTTAATTAAAACAAAACCAATCAAATCTCTCATCTCAGGGTCGCGACATTATAGGTGTTTGAAATGGACACAGCATATTCATCAATGTATTATGCTCTGTTACAGTATATAGGAGTATGTCATATGAGGGTTGGAAATGGGCATCATCACAAGGGCATTAATAATTGTGAAATCATGTAGGTTGAGATGCCTACTTTATTAGATTATCCTTCACAAGATCACCTTTTTTAAACGTAGTTTCCATTTCTTGAGAAATTTTTACGAAGAGCCTTTCAAGGATGTTTGGAGGTCATTTTGAATGGACTCCCAACTCTCAAAATCCCCTGGTCTTACAGGTGGAAGCATTGGAGTTCTTTAGGGTTCTTCTCTTCCTTTATGAGAAACTTAATCACAGAAGAAAGCTCCAGCTCACTTTTTTTTACTGTACACTCGCACGGCAATGCACTTGACAATCATTTCTACCTCTTATTGCAGACAGATTTGTAACTGTATCTATTTCAAAGCCAAACACACGTGCAAGCTAAGCTCTTCTGCAATGCCTGGGTATATAACTAATTGAATGCTCCTCATACAACAGGAGATGTGAATTTAGTCACTTAAAATTCTGCAGGTACCCCGGAGTCTACCTAAACAGCAATAGATGCAGATGAGTTATCCCAGGGGACGACTGAACTAAGAAGTAATGGGAATAGATTTTGTTCGCCATGGTTTAATCTTTGTTACTAGATGAAAGGGGTCTGGAAAATGCTCCGAAGCCTTACTCAAAGGAGAGGATCGCCTTTGATGGATAAACAATAGGAGAAACCTGTACACAGATGCATGACAATGCCCGTCTCCATATTGTTCAACACACTATTTGCATGAAGATAGAAGCCTAACAAGTCGTACCTCTCGACCCACGCTGAAAGATATTGGGCGTACATTAATGATAAGCATTTTGCTTACCCTCCAAAATTTCAGGCGGAATTATAACAGAAGTAGGAGGTGCTGAGCCTAATAAGCGGAATGCCTGGGTAAATACAGGCAGCAATTACAACTAGTGATGGAAGCATCCGAAATTAAATTGTTAAGCACTTAAATTGTCAAAAAAAAAACCGAAGATTTCTTTAATTTGGTTTAACTTTAACACAGGAATATTTTGCGAATAATGAAAAAATAAGTATTTTGAGGATGACACGATCATATATGCTGGTAATGTTAAGAGTTTTTTTTTTTTCCATTTAATTATTTTTTTTTTGATGAGTGTACAAAGGTGAATATATCTAAAGAGATTATAAAACTGCACAACATTCTTTTATTATTACATTTTTTAATTTTAAAAAAGTTGCTGATTAATTTTTGTACAACCCTCCCAGCTTTATTCCATGCCCCGTTAATTGCAGACTCTTGGGCAAAAAAGTACTCAGGTACACACAAAATATACCTTTCTCTTTCTCTCTGCCAGTCTTGATGAGAAAAATGACGGTACAGACCAGCGATTCGCAAACATACTGAAATTAAAAGAAGAAAATTTAAAACGCTGACATCCACTTAGAGCAATACACGAGGAAATATTAAAATTTAGCAAACGTTTCCAATTTAGTCAAAAGATTAAAAAGCACTAATCCCAAACATAGAATTATTTTTTCCAAGGTACTGAAAAGGAATATTAGGTCCAAATTAAACAGATGCCTTCTTTTTAACATGTTCTAACGATTCTGAAATATTTCAGTACAGTGATAGTGTTTTCCTTAGGATTCAACACAAAACATTTGTTCTCATAGGTACGAATTAATATAAGGAATCTGATTGGCTTATGATGACCTTACAAAGCTGCAAAACGTTTGCCTCCTAAAACTAAAAGGACAGGCATTATTTCCTATACATACTAAGGTTACAAATTCTTATATTACTTCAAGAAAATACAAAATAAAATCGCTTTACAGCTTATAATTTAGAATTTATGAACAGTAAGTCCATAAACCGAAACGCAGTAGAGAAGTCTTTCTTGCACATAATTATATTTTATTGCAACAATGTTGCCACCTCTGTTTTAAGGGCTAACCGAGAAGACCGTGAAAAAATAAAGAAAAAACTTATTCCAGCAATTTGATGACTTATTATTCCATTCATAAAAATCCGATTTCTCAGTTTATTTATTTCGGCGACCTCTTCATTTATTGTTACTATGTAATATTATTATTTAGTCCGCTTTACATTGGATTAACATCTTATGACAGCCATTCAAAAATATAAAATACAATTTTTAAGTGTCCATTCTTCAATTCTTCTTTGATGCCGTCGATCCTGGTGGTCTAATGGCAACCATACTTGCCTCGTAGACCCAAGATCGCGGGTTCAGTCCCGGGTAGGATAGATGGGTTTTTTCGGGGGTAAAAATTCTAAGCATGGCTCCCTTTGGAAGGGAAGTAAAGGCGTGGTAAATTTACGGCACGAAAAAGAACCTCAAGCCTGAAGGCCTTTAGGCCTATAGGCCTTTCATGCCCTGAGTTGAATGGGATGCTGATGACCTGAAATTTTAAAAAGCGTCCGTAATTACAGTAAATCAAAAAAAAAAAATCTGGATGCCATTCATCCACGGTGATTTGCCTTCCTCGCTACCGTCTTCTTAGTGGAATTCATTTATGTATCATCCATAATGTAATCTTTATTCGCACATTCACATTAAATGACAATATCATATCAATTGTCTTGTAAAAATGTCCTCCACACCAAATGCGGACGATTTTTTCTTGATCGCGTCGCTTAATTGATCCAATAGCACAGCGTAATATTCATCAATTATAAAGTTTCCTTTTTTCCATAAAGGCAATTATAAATCACGGTGTGGCAATACAAAAACACAATCTCCATCATCAATCCTGTTAAGAAGTTTTTCCTCGGAATGCTTTCTCAAGTTGTTCATTTCCGGCATGTAGTAGTAGATCCAAGTTTCGTCGACTGTCACACAGTCTTCTATTTAAACAGCCCCAAATTGAAGTGACACTCGTTCTCTTTTCTGGTCAATCGCTGCACTCTGCTCGCCAATAGCGTTATCATTTACAAATGATTGTCAAAATATTATGAAACCAATCTCCAGAAATGCCCACAACTTTAGCAATCTCCTGCACTTTCAGTCTTCGATCGCTCAACAATGTGATTTTTTTCAATAATATCGGGAGTCTGACAGAACGTTTGGAAAGGTTGCATTCTTTAGTCACATCTAAAATTACCAAACCGTTTATTTGCCATTCTAAGTGGTAAAGAATAGTCTCCCTAATGGTTGTGCAGCTTCGCCTTACTTTCTAAATACGTTGCCTCTTTAAAAATGCAATGTTCTATTAATGCACGATATTCCAGTTTCTCCATTTTATAAATGTAAGCTTGTCTACAAATTTACACAGGAAATTGCCTCTCAAATACAGTCTAAGTTACGTAATTGTTGATAATCTCCCTCAACAGTCACCACGTTGGAAACAATGTTGGTGACTCGCGACTTTTGAGTTTGCACGGACTTATTCAACAGCCGTCGTACAAACTAACGACACAAATTCTGGTGCTACTTTAATAAAATAAAAAATAAAATATCTTTATTATTATATCTTAATATTGTGTGTCCTAAAACTTAAACGCAGAAGCGAAGTTTTGTCTTCATTGTGCATACTTTTGTTTTATTGCATCAATTTTGGCACCTGTGCTAATTATTATTTTGGCTATTTTATTAAGAGACACTGGAAGGACTGAAATAAATACCCGTTTTTAAAAATATGGGCCGATATCAGAAACTGCTTACAATAATTAAGAGTGTTATAACAATTAATTTAGCACGGTGGAAGGTTGTTGACTTCAGCACATGCGCAGTCTTTCTTATTGAGACGTGGACTCGCAAGGCATTTAACTGTTTAGCACACTCCCGCTGCACCACCACACACACTATAGGTACGTTGACTGGAGAAACAGCCCGTGAGGGGTAGCGATGTGAAACAACCACCCGTTTCATTCTGGTTTGATTTTTTCGCTTTCTGTTAAAGATTCTATTAATCTGAAAAATGTTATCTTATTCTACATAAGTAGGGGATCAACATGGATTGTAAAAATATTTTAAGTGATTGTAATATGATAAAATAAATTAATTTCCAAAGCCACCCCGTAAGACAAACTGTTATTTATTAAAGATCTGTTTACAGTAACAGCTCATGAGGAACGTTCAGTTATAATTAATTTTGTTTACATATTGAGAAAAATTTCAGAATTATCTTGAAAGATCAAATATATGCTATCTTAATCCCTTATAGTATAAAAATTTTATCGATATTTGCATGTGGCATACTCTCGCCTCTCTCGGTAAGTTCACAATGCTAAACATAGGAGTTTACTGTCCGATTTCGGTAAATTAGTCCTTTTGTAATTTCTTATCAGTCAAACTCACATAGCAGCAAACTGGGGCACCTGTATACGTCATTCTTTGGGTTCACGCCTTCTTAAATGGAAAACGATTTAGGAGCATGAACGATAAATTAGCTGCTACGCTAAACTGGTCATCAGGAAGTCCTGCGTTACCTGCAACTTATCATGTAAAAGTAGCTTGCAACACTAAACACGAATTCTCAACCATCGCACAAGAATTTCACGCTGTTTTGTTATGGAACAGAGGTGCTCGGGTAGATCTGTTTTAATAAGTACAGAATTAATTATACGGAACCAACACATTTCTTTCTTTATTTATTTCAAAACGAATGATAGCCACAACTTATCATACCTCAAATATATCTCTATAGAAAATGTTGAAAATGACCTCCCTCTCTACCACAGCACGGCGTTCTTTGTGCACAATCCTGGCATATTGTCCATCACAGGGTTCACAGATGACGAACAATTCCAATGCGAATTCACAGAAGTCACGCTCACAGACGGCCATCCAGAATCCATATGCCATTCATGAAGCAGCACCTATACACCCTAAAATCCGGGTTTGGTGCGCAATATCCTCACAGAGAATAGTGACAATAATTTTTATTTTATCAGACTGTGGACACTGCCGAGTACCGCCGGTATTTCATGGCGTTTGTTGAGCAACTGGACGATGTACACCGAGTCATGGATATTTTCAACAAGATAGCGCTACATGCCATACATCAAAGCAACCCATGATGCTAATTGGAAGTTTATTTGACGATCTGATAACCTCCAAGAACCTATGGACCTCCTTATTTGGCAATTCCGGACTTCTTCCTATGGGGTTACTTAAAAGACAGAGTTTATATCACATACCTCCAGACATTGACCGATCTGAATCCCAAAATTACACAAAAGATTAATGGTATTAACAACATAGTCCTCCAACGAGTGGCCAGTAATATGAAATATGTTGAGTTATGCCTTATACAGGAGGGAGGACATTTTCAACATTTTAGAGGTTAATCATCCCCCGAAATTACTCTACATTTGAGATATGGTAAGTTGTTCGTTAAACACATAAAGGAATGTGTTAAATCAGTCAGTAATAATGATTGTGTTTAAGTGAAGATCCTTCATCCTAACTCCATAATTGCGGGGTATTTCTCAACCACCCTATATGTAAACTGTTCGCAATGCATACTGTTAATTTTATTTTAACATCAATTATTAGAACGCACCCAATAAAAAATCCACATAAAATACCTTTATGCAAAATAAACTGAAAAACAGAACATGAGCTGTACAAAAAGCAAGAATCAAAAGCAAACAAAACGAAATAAGTAACTACCCCAAACGGATGTGTAAATATGAGGCAGCTTTCGAACACCGGATTACATCGGCTTCTCCGAATAACAAGAGGGTCAGATGCAAGGGTGGGGGTGCAAAAAAACATACCGTCTCTCTTCATCAGCAGCAACATCCGACATTCTGTCAGACACATCCCCGCAATTCGTCACTGTCATATTCTTTTTGTCTTCTTTCAAATTCCATTTCTCTACTACCGAACTGCCAACGGAAACATAACAATTTTCTGTCGCTCCTTTGTTTTTCCAAACATTACGAGCAGCAAAACCAACTATAGCCCACACAGCCTCCAAGGGCAGCGATGTTTCTGAGTAAACAGACTTTACGTCTATAACCAAATAAAAGTTTCTCTGCTACTGTATAACTCATTTGAATATTCATTTTGAAAAGAACATGAGAGTCAATCCTCAAGTTGAACCCTTGATCCCATTTCATGGCATAAGAAAAGTTGAAATTTATAAATGCGCTTGCGCAGTTTCAGTCATTAGGAAAAAGAAAAGTGCCGAGCAAAGCGGTGATTAAATATTCGTACATGCAAATGGAACGAATCCCCCTTTCTGATGTTAATCAAAATATGTCAGCAACTTTGAGAATGTTCTGCATTTTATTACACCTATTAAAGTTGGTTCGTGAGCATAACGTGGTAGAACTTCGTGAAAGGTCTTTGAAAATTATCGAAACAGAAGAAAATAAACATGATTTAATGCCGCAGGAATTATCACTGACTACAAATAATACAGTAGAGCAAACAGATATAGCTTACTAAAGGGTGAAATGTGTATATATATGAAAGGCATGCATATATTTGAGAGGCATCCAGAAAGTAAGTCCCAATCGCGCCTAGAGATGGCACCACTAGTCGGATAGGAATGCGCATGCGCAGGAATAGAGAGGAAGTATGTGAGAATAATGCAGTAAAGTTTCAGCCTTGTGACGGCCGTGGTTACCGCGCTGTGCTAGGAGAAAATGGCTGCTCTGGTATTGTCTCCCGCCAACTGCGAGGTTCGTGCAGTCATCCGAGGTTTGCACGCTCAAAAGTAAAGTCCGGCAGAGATCCATCGCCAATTGTGTCAAGTGTATGGACACGACATTTTGTGCGACAGTATGGTAAGACGATGGTGCAGGCAATTCACTGAAGGACGAACCGATATTCACGACGACGATTGATAATATTCACAATTTCAGATCTCTCTTGTCAAGGCTTCCGGGAGACAATTTCGTGCACAAGGGAGCGAGACATCTGGAGAATTGACAAGTGAGTTCTGAAATTGTGAAGCGCCGGTTTTGCTCAATTGCTTGCCGCACACTTTCCAACACTTCTGCCGTCACCAGGGACGGTCGGCCACTACGGTCGTCGTCGTGAATATTGGTTCGTCCTTCAGTGAATTGCCTGCACCATCGTCTTACCATACTGTCGCACACAATGTCGTGTCCATACACTTGACACAGTTGGCGATGGATCTCTGCTGGACTTTGCTTTTGAGCGTGCAAACCTCGGATGACTGCACGAACCTCGCAGTTGGCGGGAGACAATATCAGAGCACCATTTTCTCCTAGCACAGCGCGGTAAACACGGCCGTCATAAGGCTGAAACTTTACTGCATTATTCCCACATACTTCCTCTCTACTCCTGCGCATGCGCATTCCTATCCGACAAGTGGTTCCATCTCCAGGCGCGACTGGGACTTACTTTCTGGATGGCCCTTCTGGATATATATATCACATATAATTGAACTCATTCAACTTACCAGGGGCTTTCAAGAAGTTTTGCAACCGTTGTTTGACAATATTGTCTACAAAAATGTGACTAATGCAGCTAGCAACAATGTACCTTAAGCTATCAAAATGTGCATAAGTGCAAGTTTACAGAAGAGGAGAAAGGAATATGCAAGAAAACTGCTGAGCATATTTGCACCCAATGGTTCTAAACGTTTTACACTGGTGAAGAAAGTAGGTTTTACTATAGGACCCCAAATAAAGCTCAGAACTGTGTGTGGATAAATGAGAACGACGCCAGACCGGTTGTTCTTCGACAAGATTTTCGTTTTCCGAAGCGAATGTTCACTGTTTTCTTCAACTGTGAAGAACCATCACCATTTGACTGCATGCCAGAAGGAATGACAATCAATGGACAATATCTTTATATTTATTTGAATAGCTGAGACGGCTGATTCCAAAGACAGGAACTTCAAGAAGACAATGCGTCTCCTCACAGAACAGCTGCAAATTTGAGGAAACTTGAAGTCGCCAAAGTGCAGTTAATTGATTATCCACCCTAAGCCCATGAGGTTTCCGGTTGTTTTCTCGAGTGAAATCCTGCATTGCTGGAAAACGTTTTAAACGAGTGCAGGACTTGGCTCAAGCTATAGATTCAGCTTTGTTGACAATTTATCAGTTCGAGTATCGTAGTGTGAGAAGTGGTTGCACCGTCTACAGCTGTGTGTGTGTGAGAGAGATGGAGAGTACTTTGAAGGATTGGAAGGATAAGTTTTAGATTTCATTCCTTAGCTTGAGGTTTAAGGTCATATTTGCCATACTTTTTGAATGCCTCTCACACATTTGCAAGTCCGATATTCTGCAATCTAGAAGTAAAGACGCCTTTTTCAGGCTATTCTTGTTTCAAGTAACATTCCTAAAACGTTTAGAGAGAATATTCTTTAAACTTCATTATCTACTGACAGATTTGAACGCAGCATTTTCATGTATACTATCGAAGTATTTGAACACGACAAGAGATTTTAAAAAAACGTTTGTCCACTAGCAGATATGCATGGCTTTCCCACTTTTTCAGTATTGCATGAGGTTGACAAAATGTCGACAATATGCATTGTCTTTTGTTGCAAATAAATACAAATTGTTTAGTTTTGTAAGGATTTTGAGTGAGCGCTACGCACCTTGATTTCTTTTATTACGTCTTAAAAACGTTATATTTTGTTGTTGCCAGGGACGTAAAAATTCCAATGATTCGGCAGGCATTGTTAATTGTGCGACGGTTTGATTGGTACAAAAGGCACGGTGACCCACTGACTGAGGGGTATCAAGAAGCAGAAATGCACATGACGTCCAAAAAAAGAAATAATTCGCAAAAGTGATGACGTATCTGAGACCAATACAGGCTTGATTAACAAACATGTTTGGACCTGCGCCAGCAATAGTTTTGAAGAACAAACTGAACCTTATCACGCATGCTTGACTACGCCGACAGGGAATCCGAGTTCCTGAAGACTGGCGGTGATGAAGAGTGGGAACGTAAGTACAGACATGGAAAATAAGGAAACAGAAATCTATTCCAAAGCAGCCCTTCCAGTAAAACAACAATGGAAGCATCTGTGGGTTACGGGTAGTCACATTTTATTCTTAACATATCATCCTAGACCTCATATTATCGCTAAGTGGTTTGAATCCGGCTTCGTGTACCTTTGTTAAATGTACATTACCTAGGTTTCAGCTGTTGCTGTTTACAGAGGAGAATTTCCCGGTTTAATTAAGTAAAAACACCTTGTTAATGAAGCGAAGAAGGCAGGATGTGTGGCAGCCATGCACAACGTGTCACGCCTCCAAAAGGAAGACAGCCTCTGACATTCTTCATGATTGATGAGCTCTCCGCTTACTGGAGGGAAATTATTGAGATTGGAAAAGAAATTCATGAAAAACAAAACAAAGGCGTCTTTTCAAAAGATACATCCCTGCAATATATGAGCAATAAATCATTGAGAGCAATGCCATTATAAAGCAAGCTAAATTAAAAGGTGCACAATTAAATGTCGCCTGACAACCAAGTATGTAGCGACGGTTGTATGTTGCATATTTTTCCAACGTACGACACAGTACAAAATGGTAAATTGATTGTTTGCAGAAAATGTCTAACCTAATATTATGAAAATAAATTTTGTCTATTCGATTATAATCATGGTTCTTGATTTTAGAAAATTCTTAACACGTTTTATAAATGCTAATATTAACTATAAATCTATAAAGTAAATAACCAGCAAAAGTTTAAAGAAAGTCAGCATCATCTATGAGCAAAAATGGCCAATAGTAAGATAATTATCATAACCATAGATGCAGAAGAAACAAACTCTTGATAAAAAATTTCCACAGGTGCTTTCTAGATGTCAAATGAGAGGTAACTGATCAATACCCCTTCCCACTCCCGCGAATACAGCGCCGGTTCTATACTAGACACAAGACTGAATGGCACATTAAGGTCAGGCGATCACTGAGCGTAGCGGCGTTGTCAAACTAACTGGGTGTTTATGAACGGAACTCCACATTTCTTCAGAGGGAGCAGCAGTTTCAACATTTACTATAGTAGCGGTAGCAGTTACAAAATAGATTTGTTAACAAATCTAACTCATCCCTGACGCAAGGGCCCTGGGGAACGTACGCGCTTTCCAATACTCTAGGAAATACCTTAAATTGCAAAAAGCAGTATTTACTATTTTTAAATACATAAATTAAATAAAACAGGAAAGAAAGCCGTACGAAAATAAAAAACGTTTACTCCTTCACATATACGTACAATTAATCAAAAAAAATGTGTGACTCATGTTCCCCTATACTCCTTCCCGATTGTCTGCCTCTTCCCAACTGAGCTGTCTCATTTTGTTTAAAAATTTACCTACTCCCTCCTCCTCCTTCCTATCTGAGTGCAGCAGTGCCTCTGCCCTTTCACCCCGTTAACAAATGGAGCCGGTATATCTTTTTCTCCATTCTTCCGTCTCCTTGCAGTACGCCAGAATATATTGCAATGCTTCTTTCTCAATACATATAGAGCAGATTCTCGTAACCTCTCTGTCTGTTACTTTAGTCATCCACTACGCTCTTAACTTAAATAATGCGAGTCCCTGATTGCAGAGTTTGGCCCAGTTTGACTCTAGCATTCCATCCGCGTCCGATTTTCAGTTCCGATTGTATTTCCAGCGAAACTATTTCTGTACACTCGAAAGAGCCAACTGCAATTAGTAAATCTGCATGTTAATCGCAGAGATGTTTTATATTTGATATATATATATTTCTTGTTGAAGGAAATAAATAACGGTGTCAGTTTTAATTTAAAATAACACCAAATAAACGTTTGACCTTAGAAACCCACAACATTACCCTGTTTTCTGCAAGAGGCCCGCCACTGAGAGTCCTTCAGCAGAATCATTATGGTTTCCGCAATGAAAACCAAATTCTCTGAACTTAGTTTCACACTAAAGTGACAATCAAACTAATGGCCCTTTCTAAGAGGGGCGCAAGGCAGCAGAACGCCCGCTGCATGATGTAATTAAATTCGGAAACAGAGAACAACGGTGGACCGTTCCCGCTATATATAACGTCGATGTCCTATTGTGTGGAGATATTAGTACGGAACACATTACACATTTTATAGTCACACTATTAATACTCCTGACAACCATAAAGTTGGTCTTTTTAGCGGATATTTACTATCACTTTAATTATATGGTTACTGAAGAAATGAAATTATTTTAGACAGATGGTTTTAGTTCTTTGAGACATTTGTACTCGTCACTAAGGAAAACTATTTAAGTCAGAGTGCTCTCACCCTATTCAACTTCTACTAGCATCTGACTATTACCCAAATAAATTATTGGTTATTTCATCAAGCTTCCCCTCTATTTGAATCCGATCTTTTGCTCTCAATTTCTTGTCAGTGAAAGCGCCTTGGGTTCGAACTTCATTCACCAATCCAAAAATAGCACTTCTTGATGGAGATGAAAAACCTGGCAATTTAGCAAAAACTTTCTCCTACAGTATTTGTACGATTTTTTTTATATATTACCGTATTTACGTGAATCTAATGCGCACTCCTTTTTGTCCAAACGTAGTAATCAAATTTGTGGTGGGCATTAGATGTGATGGCACATTAGATTCGAAAGCTGGTTACTTCATTACGTCATAATGCATTTGCTGCAATTGTCGACTTCGTTACATTTGCTGTTGGTCTTTATTGCACACAGTGAACAGTAGGTTGTCACGGAATGAAGGGCAAAGAGAAGAACATCTTATGATGATACTTTCAAGCGTGAAGCAATTCTTTATGCCGGAAAAAAAAATGTAGCAGAAAGGCAGGAAGAGAGTTCAATGCAGACCTTCGCTTATGGTGGCAACAGAAATTGGCATTATTTGCAACTAAAGCTAGTGCGAAGAAATTCACCTGTCCTCGCAAAAGAAGACATCCTGACATTAAAGAAAAAGTTTTGGAATTCGTACATAAAAGGAGGAAGAACGGGCAACCTGTGACTATTGACGCCATTAGAAATAAATTTGTCTTATGTGACCAACGCCAAATGTCCCGGCAACCTTTGTTCCCACGTGCTCAAGATATCCACTTATAAATTCTATGTTCTTCATTTTTACCAAGCGGATGGACCTATCTCTTAAGACGCTGTACAGCAATATGTCAAACTCTTTTCTTATGATTTTAAGTTTCACATATGGGGTGGGCATTAGATTCGCATAAATAAGGTATTTCTTCTAGCATATATTTCAATCTGGGCATACTTTATAACACACAAATGCAAAATAAAAAGTATAACAAGCATTTACTACAAAAAATGCGACTGAGCAACCTCAATTGCTAGGTAAGCGGGATTTTAATTATAATATTACTGGGAATGACGCATCCACTGAGAGTCAAGTGGTTTCCACGAGTCAAACGCCAATTATATGCAATAAGAGCACAGTAAGATTGCCTACTTAGATCCCATGCTGCCACAGGAAGACGCAGAAAGCACGACTGGATAATCCATTTAACAGCACAATATGGGAAAGCGTGCGCAGTTGCATTCCTAGAGCTTGTAAGAGTATTAAAAGCCGCCTCGTCATCATTTTTTTCTTTTTATTAACCTGATATCTTACAAATATGAATATGATACATATTTGATATTAATCTAACTAAAGTGTTTTTTTTTCTTTTTCTTTCATATTATAGTGTTTATTGGATAGTTTTTAATAGTGTTTAACGCACGTTTTAACTGTCAACATATCATAGACGGTGGAACATGAGATGAAATGATTAATTAGGAAATTTTTTTTCAAGAAAGGAAATGTACCAGCCTAAGTTTAAAGAACCTTTCTGGCATTTGTCATTTATCAGTATTGAGGAAACCTTGAAAAAAAACTCAGTCAGGGAGGAGATCCTGGTCCCCAGACCTCCCTCTCACGAGTCCGCGCTTCGGCCACCCGAAGCAATCCTTATTGGATAGTGTCGCTATCATGTAATTATAATAATGTAGGCGTGTTTTTACCATTGATTGATAACTAAGTGCAGGTATTGAGATAGAAAATGTACACGTTGCCAAAATGTAACAAGGAAGGAATGTGTGTTTTTAAATACCATTATGACTGGAGAGAAATTATGGTGTGGACTCTGACGCTTAGGGACGCTGATACTTCGCACAATATGACGTATATGAGCTATATGTGGTCGAGTAAAATTCTCAGATTACAGGGTTCTGCGGATTTTAAGCCCGTATCTTGCGCATAAAGCCCATATTGCGCCTGGAAACTACGTGGAGTTAAATGTGGCAGATTTATATATTAAGGTTGGTAAGGCGAGATCTAGCGGCTTACTCCACTACTCGTCAGGGCATTTGCACACCTTTAAGATGAATTATATCATAGTGAGATCAAAGTATTCCCTTTCAACTACTTATTCATAGTAAATAAACAAGTGTCACGTGAAATAAACCTTGAGTGATGATAACGATGCCGCTGACGCACATTTGGGAGAGTTCAAAGGCATGAGATCGTCTTTTGCTTGTGGCAGTAAAACAAGGAGAACTCCCGGCCAGTGTTGATCTGTAACACGAATGCATACAACCTTTACTTTAATTTAGTAAACTAGCAAATTCAGCTATAAACGTATGTTTCTTTTTCGTTGAACATTTCCCGTCAGTCCCACTGAGCTAGACTTATAATAAACTGCAAAAGCAGCCAAAGATAATTTTCTTAAAAAGCTGTTAAAATAGCGCGCTCGAACATAAAACAGCATCAAATTGGCTACTGCTTTAAATTTGAACCCACTTGTAGGCAGCAACAATCATAAAACACTTCAGACGGTAGTGCAAAGCTCGCAAAATACACCGTTAATTTCCTACACTGTACACCATTAAATTGCGCGACTGTACATATCGGTGAAGCCGGTAAAGTAAAGCAATTAACCGAAGCGAAAGAGTTGCTGACGGATTTGCTGATGTTTTGTAGAAACCTTCCCTGTCCACTGATTGATTTCTGTTGCAGAATGCGCAATTTGATTCCTTGCCCCTGCTTGAGATGGAAGTCACGTTTCGCTTGAAGGAGATTCGTGTTTCGGCATCTTGAGTGCTTATTTATTAACCACGTGGATCAGTTGAGGCTCAAATTGCTGCTACTGAGGCAAATGCTTGGCTATGGTCCTTTCTTCGTGAATATGTAATGACAATGACCCACAGTAAACTCTGAACAAATGGAAAATCAACAATATCCCAAATAATAAATTCCGTTATCCTGAATAGTGAAACGCAGGTAAGCCGTGTTGTTTGCAGACCTTTTAGCATATACAGGAATATAGGCAGTTTTCAATTTTATTGCATAGTGCACTACATTCGTTAATGATGTAAGAGTAAAATGTTTGAAAACTGTGATCAACAGTCGCAGTAAATAATCTTGTGATTAGGTAATGCGTTTTTCCTTAGGTTAGATATGCTATATGCATTTTCCATTACGTTAGATGTTGTTTTAAGGGAGGTATTTTTACTATCATAGTTTAGATGTTTATGAAATTAAATATTTGCATTATCTATACTTAGGACCATATTTAGGACCGAGGAAAACCTGGAAAATGCCTCAGTCAGGGACGACTGGAGGAAATGGAACCCTAGACCTTCAGCTCATGACTTCGGCCATCCGTGGCGGTATAAAACTCAAATGACAACATTAAAATATAACATGATATTAAGGCAACATGATGTTCTATATACACGCTTATAAAGCCAATAATAATAATAATAATAATAATAATAATAATAATAATAATAATAATAATAAACCTGTATGAAATTTGACATGCTATATAAATTCACTAAATTTTCTTGTAAGTTAAACATGGAAAATAAAATAGGCATTACTTTCTGGTTCAGGTTGTTTTAAGTGTTTTGCATTATATTTAGTTTGATATGCTATTGTAAATGCTGCTGCTCTCAAGACTTCTAAAACACCAGGTACTTGTGCATATATATTATAATAATACGCATTCCTCCGTTAACAGCTAAAGAAAACATTCATATTCCACAGGCTGTGTTAACCTTTACATCTAAATCCGCTTTTGTTAATTTCATGGACGAGAAAGAATCTGCCACGCGCAAGTATGTATAATTGCCCATCTTTGTTTTATCGACCTGCATAGCAAATAACCTTGTTATACCACGTTTGCAAAAATTAGCACCCAAGAGGCAGTTTTATGCCAAACACTCGCTCCCACAATGCGATTCGCATTTGTTTATACCTTAGCCGTTGTTTCGATATATACAAGCAGCGCTACCCTACGTGGATTTTAATAACTGATTTTAAATGCAAATTACTTGCCACATCTCTTTCTCTCAACGTCGGCAGTGCATTCGTGTGCCGCATTTTAAATTTAAATGGGAAACCAGACACGCGGGACATCTAGTGGGGACAAAACGAAGCTTCGAGTACGGAGAGAGAAGATTCAGAAGCCAATTAGAAAAATGTTGAGCCCAGCTTCTGAATTACAATAACCTGCTTGCTTTTCACTCACGTCGCTTTCCAGTTTATGAGAGAAAAATGGCTTAAATGCCTTTTTTATTACCATGGCTGTGTTGTGAAACACTTCACAGGGGATTATGGGTATACGAAAAGTTATAATTTCCCCACAACAATCTGCATTAATGTATTACGAGCTTTTAAATGAAAGCGTAACAAGTTCTGCTGCTGTTATTATTCCATTATAGGTTTTGTACCCCGCTAGCTAATGCTCTGTATATGTGAAGGGACAATAAATTAAAAGCATGGCTTGAAATGCAGTTGACATGAAACAGCAGTACCATGTTATCCGCGAAAAAAAGAGACAAATACTATGCACACTTGGTTAGCTGCGCTTTGAGCAGCATTAAAGCAATCTGTAATGATCGAAGTAACTAGAATACAGAGACGCTGTTCAAAGCAAACATTTTTATTATTTATGAAAAATTACATCTCATAAAATTCAATACATTGATCCAAAACAAGGTTTCCCAAACTGTGGTTCGCGAACATCCTGTTGCAATGAATTTGCCAAACTTTTTCTGTAATAGTGGATTTGGAGCCTTTTTATTGTAACGGTATTATTTATTAGACTTTACATCTGGCCGTGGATCTTTAGTCGCCGTGAATTAGACATAATACACTTCTTTCTTTGAGATGAGGCCTGCGTTTGGATATTTAGTGACAAGAAGTGGTTTTCTAAATCTAAGAGAGATTTTAAAATATTGAAACTACTCTGCTACCGTGAAACTTAAGCCAACATGGACGTTTGTCACTACATAAAATATTCAGTAATATCAAAAAAGAAAGCATCAATATCTAGTTTAGATTATAACGTGTGAAATATAAATGTGTAGGTTTAAAAATAGACACATATGCTATTACCCTATTATCTGTTTAATTTTGGTTTTAATGCTTGTAAATGTAAAATAAATGTACAATTATTTGAACTTGTGCAGTTTTAACCTTTTAAGCTTTGTTCAATTTTTGAAATGGAACCCACGTAACTACAGCACCTTTAGACACATTTAAGATTGATAAACATTTTGTACATTGAAAAAAGGTTCATTTAGATATTTATGAAGGGGACCTGTAAGTCGAAAAGGTTTCGGAATCACTGATGCAAAGAATTAATAAAATTGTCATCAGTAACATTAAGGATTCGGCTTTTCGGCCTGTTTCGTCCTATCAAGAAACTGCTTTAATTATTCCTTCTCTTTTTTCAATTAATTTGATACATTAAATGGTTTAAAGGATACCAACATTGAACTGGACATTCTCAACACATGATTGTAATACATCGTGCAAATGAAGAAGCAGACAAAAAAGTTGGGTCACGGTCAGGATTCGAACTATGGATTTCAGCCTTCAACTGAGTTACCATGTCTAGGCACAAACTATACATAGTTGGTAGTTAAACTAGAATCCTGGGTTACAAATACCCATAGCATTACAAGTCCCCTCTAAGGAACAATCTCTCGCATTTGTCTCCGGAATGTATAGAACTATATGAGAGAAGTACCTGGTTCCATGCTTGGTGGAGGACACTGCACCTCAGTTAGTTAGTGCAGCACTCAGAAAGGATGAAGATCCCAGCCGTGATTCGGATGTTTCAAGTCTGATTCTTACTTTTCTACTTAAGTCCTATACAGAGATTGTGTGGGGAAAATGTTTCTATACATATAATACAGTGTGTTCATAAAACATTTTAGTATAATATCACATAGGCACTTTTGTGTTATAAGCATACATTAGATGTTTCATTAATTTCAGCATCCCACGTTTCTGCCCATCATATACAAAAAGCTAGGCTTCGTCCCTGTTGTTAATTCCAACCAGTTTTTTATTTTTATAGGAATGACATTCGTTATTAAGTCGAGACATGTTGTAAAAATGCCTTATATTTACAAAGAATGCCCGAATTACTGAGCAGAGAAAAACAGAGATAGAAAGATTCCAACAGCATCTCAGCCTTTTACTCATAAGCACTGCCAATGACACCTTGCTTATTGGTTATACTTTGGAAAAAAAATCGTGTAGCGTGCTGCCTGTCTTTGCCTCGATGCACAACAGCATACCTGCATACTCTGTTACATTTTATTTATTTGGTTCAGGTCATCAGCGTCCAATTCAATTCACTGCACTGCCAATGACACCTTGCTTATTGGTTATACTTTGGAAAAAAAATCGTGTAGCGTGCTGCCTGTCTTTGCCTCGATGCACAACAGCATACCTGCATACTCTGTTACATTTTATTTATTTGGTTCAGGTCATCAGCGTCCAATTCAATTCAGGGCGTAAAACAACCGATAAATTTTGCTCAGAGGCCTCATCTTTCAGGCTTGAGATTCTTTTACGTGATGTAAATCTACTGCATGGGACCCACAGATTTACTTCCCTTCCGAAGGAAGTCACACTTGAGACTTTTACGCCCAAAAAAATCCATCGACCGTGGCCGAGATTGAACCGGCGATTCTTAGGTCTATGAGGCAAGTATGGCTACCACTAGACCACCAGGATCACAATACATATAACGGTGTTAAATGAAACATTCTTCAAATCAAACAGGCTGGATTTGCTGAAACAATATATAAGTATGCTACCGCAGTTACTGCAAGATGGATTACCATCACACTTCGGCCATATTGATAGGAATCACTTGCACTTACATTGTCTGCATAAAAATATTTTAGGGTTGGACCGATTGTTTGGCCCCCCTATATCGGTATCCAGCTCATGAAGCCCGAGGGTTCCATCTGAAATGTTTTGAAAAAAATCACGAAAATTATTGGAGCTATCCTTTTAAAGTATAAACCATAGCTTTGCATAATATATGCTTCCCAAGTTGTAATTCTTATTCTCCGGATAACCTGTTGCTTTAACCTTTCTATACTATGGTTAAAGCTTTTTATGAAAACAAAAAGTATATACTATGCTATTTAACAAGAAAAAAAAAAGTTGCTAAAAACTAGCGAATGTGAACGCTAACGCCTACAGAAGCCGCTGACGCATATTCAGTGTATAAGAAAACATAAAAACATTGCTACTCGATTTTTTTTTTTTTGATTGATTTATTTACGGACGCTCTTTAACATCTCAGGTCATCAGCGTCCCATTCAACTCAGGGCGTGAAAAGGCCGACAAATTTTGCTCAGAGGCCTCTCTTTCAGGCTTGAGGTTCTTTATCGTGCCGTAAATGTACGACACGGGACCCACGGCTTTACTTCCCTTCCGAAGGAAGCCATACTTAGATTTTTACGCCCGAAAAAATCTATCGGTCCTGGCCGGGTTTGAACCCGCGATCTTGGGTTTAGGAGGCAAGTATGGTAACCACTACACCACCAGGACCGACTTGCTACTCGAAGTTTCCGACGTCTGGAGTATAGAAAGGTATGGTCCGTCTGCTTTTAAAAATGGGCTGATGAGGGAGCGAGAGAGAATGTGAAGTTGGTTAACAAGAAGGCCGGCCAGCACTCGCCATCCCATTCCCGATCCCGGGTTAGATGGCTGCAGGATTCTCACGACCTACTTGGGTAAGAAAGAGGTATGCAAATGAGACGGACGGTGTCGCCAAACCACAAGTCTCAGTAAATCACGCCCCGTTCCTTCCGTGGTTTTCACATCACCATATCCAAATCACGACCTCTACCAAACTTGGTCACCAAGATGGATTATGCAGCATCTTATCCGGCTGTAGCAGGTGCTGGTTTTCTCTCGAACTGCAAGTGCGAACTTGCACAAACACACAATCTTCAGAGATTGTTTTGACGAATATTTTGCAAAGTATTGCCCGTTTACTTTACTTTGCCGATTTTGGTGTTAGCCCTGACACGATCCTGGTGCGCAGTGTAGGGTTGCCAGCAGAAGTCACAAACACAGAAACTGCGTTGTTAAGGGTGTAAACCAATAAAACTATCATCTGTTTAGCAGATGGAACCCCCCCCCCCCTTACTCCTAACTTAAATTGACGTCAACCCTGCTCTGTAAGCGCTTACGCTTGTGTGTTTTCAGGAACATTCGATTCTAAACAACTATAATTGTTTCCCTAACCGGGCAAACATACATTTAAGTAATGTTTTCTTGAACTTTTTAGAATTAGTGATCCCCGATCTTCATAATGAAGTTCTCCTAGCAACATTAACAGAGTTCAAGGTGTTGTGCTAGTAGATATATAGCAATGTTTGCAAAGAACTAGGATGAATCTCTAACGAAAGCATTTTCATGTTTTGATACTTTAAGGACCAGTTGTATAAAGGATTAACTTGAATTTAGGGAATAAAATTAGTTATACTTAACTTGGAAATTTTGGTTGTATAAACATTAATCTAACATTATTCAGTTTTAACCTTAAATTAAATCTAACTAGCTAAAGTTCACATGTTAAAGCACTAACTATAGTTTAGTGATTGTTAAATAAACCATTTCCCATAGTATAGAAGCATAACAACTTAATTTATTAATAAAATGATTAGTGGCTTCTATTTTAATTTCATAGAGATGAAGTCTCTTGATTGTTTCACTTTTCATTTCCGCGTAACAGCAATAGGCAGAGTTGCATTCGATTGCAGGTTAACCTTACATGAGATATATTATACATATTTCTTTACAATTTCTTTTTTTTTTATTATTATTATTCCGATATTTCATACCATGAGGAATTTCGCCGTACTCCTGGTGTGTTTCATCACAGAAGTGGTCCATTCCTAGAATTGAAGGTCAAACAATTCAAAATGAAATTTTGCTTAGCAAAAGATGTAGAAGAACTGGAACAGATGCTATGTCCCCTATTACAATCACAAACTAAGCGAAAGCGAAATTATTCTTTTGACTTCTAAGTTCATACTTTAAGGTTCTACGCAACAAGGGGCTTCCAAATAGTTACTGAATATATATTCAGTATATACAGCACGTGTTCAACAGCTAATGGTCGAAATATCGCAGTTTTAGTGTTTAGTTTTATTACGGTTTTTAGTGTGAACTCTTTATATTGCAGTTTAAATGCTTTTTAGAAGTTTCTATAGTCTGTGAACAGTATATATATTGAAAGTGGAAAAAGAAACAGAAGAATTGTCCATAAAATTAAAATGTCAACCGAAGAGGGTGCTGTAAAGAAATTGTTGCTAGGCTTCTATAACATTCGCAATTTTCCTTGAGTTTTCTACATCACCTGGGAGCAATAAAGATGAAGTCTTCAGAATAGAATTATTATACTCTTTGGCAATCCACCCTCCTCATTGTACATTTTTTTTATCTTTTTTTCAATTATTCCCTGATATCGTAGCAGCAGACAACCAATCAACAGATGCGAGAAAATAGATTTCTTAGGTTGAACAGTTTAACTTACACTGACTGTAAACACGAATTTTCGTATTATTTCGCCACGGTTTGACGGTTATTGCAAACTCGAGGTTAAGCAATGTGAGGTTTTTTTTGAATGGTGTTTACCGCCCGTTTTTACTACTGAGGCACCACAAGCGGTGACACTGATAATACATGAGATGAATGATAACTTGGGAAAGGATGTTTTATTTTAAAGGAAGGAAACGATCCAGGCCTAAGTTTAAGGGCCTCCCTGTCACTTGCCCGTCACGAGGACTGAGACAAACCTAGAAAAAACCCTCAGTCAGGGAGGATGGTCCAGGTGAGAATCGAACCCCAGACCTCCAGCTTATGAGTCTGCCCTTAACGAACTCGTCACCCAAGTTTGGCCCGTCATGCTCGTCTATGAGATTATTTTTCTCCATCAAACTAAGAAGATCTTGTGAGTGTTGGATAAGTCATGCTGAAAAACTTTTGTGAGGACAATGGCCTTCTATTGGTGTCTTTGCAGGAAAAAGATACAGTGCCAAGATGAGAAATTCGCGATTCAATCGGAAAACAGAAAACGTTTATAAAAATAAATGTTACTGTTTCACGAAAACATCCTCCCCCATATTGCTACGCATATAGTGAATAAGTTATATGAGTTGAAACATCCATCATGCAGTTCGGATTTAGTGTCATGAGGTTTTGAAAGAAAACAGGCATAATTTTTGAGATGATGAGGAAATGAAGGCAGTGAAAATTTTATTGAAGCCACACCATAAACATCTGTTAATTGAAAGCATCCAAACAAACGATTCCATTGCAAAGCACGATGATTATACAAAGAAAAGAAAAAACACAACAACTTTTGTAACTATTCTCTAAACAATTATTATAAAACATATGCTTTTCAATAATACTCCCTAGTAGCTGACTAATATGTAAAATTTCAAACATTTCTAAAAGTAGCTCTAATGCAGATTCTTACAGTGTGTACTGTTTGCTGTTCCTATAAAAAGTTGGACAAATTCTTCTCTAAAAATTGCATTTTGTAGAGATTTCAGTTTTAGGATCTAAACGAAACAATGTCACTCTCTCTAAAAGAACTACATGTATCTCTTTACCCACAACAATTTATATTTTATTTAATAGCCTCCAGGAAGTCTTCTGGCTACACTCTCTTCCCAATATCCTGTCTGTTGATATTAATGCGTTTTTAGCCGTTCTCCACGTCTTTTTATATTTTAATTTTCTCGTCACATTGGGCCAATGCCAACTCTCTCAGCATGCGTTGAGCCATACGTCCGGGTTCATTTTTCAACTGATGCCTACAGCATCTGCTACGAAGAGTCTATTGATTCCATTTTAACCACTTATTTTCGTAGATGACCTTACATGAGTCCACAGTTTTTCAGAAATACACCTGAGCTTATTTAGGTACTAAGCCTTTCTCCAAAATAGGTCTAAACATAGCGCTAGATAACTAATACCGTATTTACAACACACGTTTAATGCACCCAATCGTTCATTTGATTTCCTCAATTATTTCATGTACAAAATGATAATATAATAATACAAGATATTAAATAGAATAGAATATTTATTTCACTCTAACATTACAAAAATTTTAATAAATACTTTTACACATTTACCATTATTTTCAGAATACATATTTTTAGGGTCTTATACTTAACACCTTGGTTATATATGTATTAGATCCTACTTTCCTTAGTTCCTTCCTCATCTCCCTATATATATATACCGAGGGTGCTAAAATGTATACACACTTTCACAGTAGATATCTATTTAATATATTTCAAAGTTGGATCCAAAAACAACAGTAATGTGTAGTATGATGTTCTGTGAACATATGTGACTCACATTACGTTACGCAGCGTTGCTACAAATAATGGAACCAAGATTATCGTTTGAACAGCGGAAAGCAATTTTGAAGTGGTATTGCAAAACCGAGTATGTTGAAGTTCAAAGGCAATGGAGACGTGTGTACCGCGTTCTCCGGATCTAACTCCGTTGGACTTCTACCTATGAGGAACTTTTAAGAATGTTGTATACCGTAGAAAACCAGCTACACTGACAGCACTACAGGAAGAAATTGAAACGACATGTGCTACAATCGCTGAGGACATTTTCGCAAACGTTGCTCAATCAGTAGTTCAACGTACTCAGAAGTGTATCCATGCCAATGGTGAGCATTTTGAGCAACTGTTGTAACTGTAGAAGTCTAAGTGCTCATCATTTTCTATTTAGGTAAATTCACTTTTGTTATGTTAAAACAGTTTTTTCTTCGCAGGAAGTGTGTACAAATTTTTGGCATCCTCTGTATATACAGAGGGTATATATATTTTTTAACTTTAATAACTCTTTTTCATATTTCGCCCTTACCTTCCCTATATAAAAACCAAAATTTCTCGAAAACTCCTTTTACCAATTTCAAAAAATATTAGTATCACACTTTTTACCTGTTAATTGTCTCATTCCTTAGTCCAAACTTATTCTTTCGATTCTTTAGTTTATGAGCATTCAAGTACACAATTAAAGGCCTTCTCTATTTCTCCACATAGAGCTCTTCCTTTTTCATTTTTAATCCACTTAATTCTAATATATCTGCTCAACCTCAAGCAAATTCTACCCTCCCGTTTTATTGCAAATACTTACATATTTTTCCTACCCCCATTCTTTCTTAAATTTCCTGTATTGTTTCAAGGTACTCTTGTCTTGTAAACTGCTGCATATTTCTTGTTTTCCAATATCATGTAACCTTTGCCTCGTTTTATTCTATAGCCTCATTCTATTCTTTTACTGTTATTCCTCCACTTCACCTATTCCAACCTCTTGGACTATTCTCTTTAGAGCTAAACAATTTCTTTTCCCTTTAGCTTTTTCTTGTATATGTAAGCAATCTTTAACTGTGTCCCCTTCTTCCCTTATCTTAAAGCAATATTTCAAAATACGTTTAACTAGCATGCCCTCGGTAATCCTAAAACAAAAGTTTACAAAATACTCTGTGAATATGATGGATATATCCCATCCTTTCTTTGTACCCCATATTTCAACCCCATGCATACTTTTTTATTCAAGCATTGTTGAATAAATTCTCTCGAGACACATATACTTGGAATCTTCTTTAAACAGGTTCTTATAATATTAATAGTTAATTTTCCCTTTCCTAATACATTCCTTCCCTGCTCTGTCTATCTTCCATTATTATTTAGCCTAACCTCTAAATAGTTCAAACTCTTTATTTTTTCAATTTCATTATCCCCAAGTCACCATTTCTCGTCTCTTTCGAGTTAATTACCTTTATTGCATACTAAATTTGATTTATTTTTATTTAGTTTAAGCCCCATTCTTTACAATATCTCCATATTGGTTCTATTGCTTTATTTCACCCCCTGTTTGTTATTGCTACTGCTACTATAAACTGTAAACAATAATCCTGGAATAGCTTTATTATTAATTACAGGGCAATGTGTGCTCTGCTTTCCTATTTTCTTTAATGTGTCGTCTATAAAAGATTTAAGATTTAACATTGGGATTAGTTTTAGATATTAAATATACTTGACCTGTGTTATAAAGGGTGACTTTTCCTTCCTAGAACCTGCCCCCCCATGGCTGGTGGGTCGGTTCAAGGTGGTACCACGCTGAACGTTGATGTCTTCAAAATAAATGGCGTAATGGTTGCCTGTAGCCAAGTACCCCAGCGGGTGATGATGGGTTTGTGATAACATTTCCTAGAAAATTTGACTGGGAGCTTTCAGACAGATTTTCTTCGAATGAAATAAGTTGTTCACTTCTGGGAAAATGTTCCTAACCTATTCAGCCAATCTGTGTAAGCCGTGAGCAAGGAACGTGATATGTTAGGGTAGAAAATGTTCAATGTCTATCCCGTCTTGATTATGTAGGCCGCACCGTCGGTCAAAAGCAGTAGAAATTTCTCATCGCGGTTTTCTGATATCCATAAGATGCGTAAAGCGTCTGTGATGATGCATGCTATGGTGCAGTGGTTCGTTTTGTCCAGCATGAGGCGGGTTTACCACGTTCTGTGGGGTCTAACTTCCCACCACGACATTAGCAATAAAGCCGCCACAACAGTCGGTGTTCTCGTCTACTGAAAGCCACATGTTACAGTCCTGTAGTTCTATTCTGATGAGTTCAGTCTTTTTCTTGTATCGTTGATGCAAATATCTTTCTCTTAAGATTGATTCGTCTGGTATCTTTCGGCCATTGACATCTTGAAGAAATTTATTGAATACTGCGTTCTGTACCATGCCATGACACGTTTGCCGATACTAGCGCCTCACATAAACCATGGTGATATGCCCTGCAGGCCCTTTATGCTGCAGAAAATGCGATTTTTGGTCACAGCTCACTAGCTTTTGGCACACCTGGCCAAACACAATTTTAAAATTAGGATCGTTGCTGATTCACTGTCCAACTACCAATTTTTAGAAACATTTCCTTTTGGCATCTTGCTTAGCTGCTAATAAACTGGAAGTGTAAGCTTGTCAATAATGCAGGTTTCTTCTAAATAAGAGCTACATACAACAATTTTTTTTAACAGAAAGGGACTGACAATAAAGAAACAGAAGGCGTCTGTTAGAGCCATTTGAGAAATAGAGTAAAAATACTAAGCATTTGTAAATATACTAGTTGTTATAAAGCTAACAAAATATGTAATTTTATTATAAAACTAGATAGGAGTATATTCCATTAAAAAGCACCTAAATAACTCCGGATGTGTAGTGTAGTGTAGTGTATGCATGATTTCATAGAGTTCAATGCTGTAGGCTAATATTAAATAATAATAATAATAATAATAATAATAATAATAATTTCCTGCAAAGTATTCGTTCAAAATATTCAAGAGAATCTGACGATATCGATAACACACACACATTTTACAATAACTCCATTTTCCCTTTTCTCCAGATAAAGAGCTCTGTCCAGTATACGGAAGGTTAAAACGTTCATATGCGCTTTGTAATTTGTCTTCATTACGTGGATAAATGTTAGCTTTGAACATAGAAAATTGCTCTTAAATATTATACATGTTCGTTCCCAGAAAACCCGACTTTACTGCTTTGTTGCAATGTCGGCAATTCCACTTGAGCACAATTGGATCGGATTCAAAAATAATGGTGCCTAGTAACGGCGCCTCAGTTCTAAACCAATCGATGGCCCCTTGACCTGCCAGCCCAACTTTTCGGAATCCTCTACTGAGAGTAAAGTTTGGCGATACTGTCGTCCATTGCTTCCTCCTCGTAGAGATACTTAACAGACAGCAATAAATAGTTCCTTAACTACTTCTCAGGTTAAATATTTTGGTTTAAAGAAATATATGTTAAATAACCCTATATTTAAGAAATAGTTCTTTGCTAGTTAGTGTGGCGGAAGATTAGCGCATATACGAGAGTAAGTAAGTGTAAATCTCGGTTTTACTATTCCGAAACGAAGTTTGCTGCAACTTATAGTTCTACCGATAATGGCAAACAAACGCACAAATCAAGTAAAGATTGCCTGAGCGAAGAACGGTATGGCGAAGGTACTGAATGAATGGTCATAGAACCAATTGCACTCAATAATTCGGTTTCAATTGTCAGAAAACATGGAACCTGTCAACATTCACAGGCAGGATTTTGTCTGTACACGGAGAAGTTATTAAGTCCAAATGGTGCCGTGACTTTGCATAGGGTCAAACGAATGTGAAAGGCGAAAAGCGATATGGACATCCATCAACATAAGGCCTATGAAGGTCACTACAAAAGTTTTCAGACAAGGAAAAATGAATGTTGACCCACTTAAAAGAAATGTGGCATATTGTAGCCCCATCACTTACGAGTAAAACGGCACTAAGTAGAGACCGTCCCCACTCCCGCATTCCAGAGATGAGGGTAAACAACACCTCCCGTGAACAGGCAGGCAGTCGTTACGATGCAGTTACAGAGAGTGCATTTTCGCGCAGTGATTCTTTATGATTTCAAGAATGGTTTCAATGAGTCCCAAAGTCTTGAGCGTTTGCAACAGGCTTTTGGGGACCTTGCTTCATTTATGGCAACAGTTTTTCGCTGGTTTGCAGAATTTAAAAAGGGCCTAACTTAACTGCAAGATGAGGAGAGAAGTGGGAGTCCGGCAAGAGCTGTGACTGAGGAAAACATTGTTGCGTAACATTTAGGGACATCGAGGCAGCCTTCCAGATTGGATCGTTAGCAGTATAAAAAATCCTGCGCGATCGTCTCCGTGTTAGGAAGGTTTCCTCCCATTGGGTGCCCCTTAATTTGACAGAGGCACAAAAGCGCATCCGCGTCGAATGAAGAAATGTGAAGAAATGAAGAGAGGACATTGACGGAGGGAGCTCAAGGCGTCACTCTGATGGCATCACGGTGATGAAACAAGGATTTACGAATTTGATCAGGAGACCAAATGCTGTCGGCAGTTTGGATCTTTCCAGACGACGATCAACAACGAAAGTGAAGAGAGGCCGAAGTGTTGCGAAGAAAATGTTGGCCACTACCCAGTTCCTGGAGTCCACAAAAGCCACGGCTCATGGACTCATACTCCTTACAGTTCTGATCTGGCTCCAGTGGAAAAAATCGAATGCAGGAAAGCAATTTTCCAGTTCTGAAGAGACTGCAGCTGCTTGTGAAAATGAACTTTTTACCCTTGGGGAAAATGATTAGCAGAGATTATTTGATTAATGATTTTTGAGGATGATAAATTGTAAAGAGTGTAGTACAGACTACTTTGAAAAGTTGCAACAGAGCAGTATGTGTACCCACTCCCAATTTGACGTGTCACAAAGCTTTCATAGTGACTCTTGTATTTGTTAATGCAATTAACGACATGTGTTGACGATCGGATATATGACTCTGAATTAGTTGGTGTACTTTAATTTTCATCTACTGGCAATTTTACAGTTACGAATAAGTGGTGAAACTGCTGAAATGCAGGACTTCACTTTCTATTGTTCGAGAATGGAAAACAAATTTACGCCATGACAAATGTATGAACAACTTTGGTGATTATGTAAAATATAAGAGTAGAGCCGATATGAAAATATTATCTTTATCTCAAAATAGTAGCCTTTCCTAATGCACTTGTTCGCTCCAGAAACGAAAGTGAAGAACCAGAGCATGCATTAGGCAAGTGCAGTGGCTATTTCATAAATATGAAGATATGTCGACATGCATCGGAATGCTATAGTGCAGTTTATGTGACAAGAGGAGCATAGTATTCAAACAATGAGAAGAATAAGAATATTAGAAATGATGAGCGGCGGGCCATTTCTAGTCGTTTGATTTATGGTATTTGCAAGGAGAAATCTCATAGAGGAAAGGGATGCTGAGGAATTCGCAATACAGTCTTTCTAACATCAACTAGTCAATCCACAGTAGCTGAACTTGTTACCATCGTTCTGAAGGTCTATGCTATTCTTTCTCTGGGGTTATTATAAGTTTTTCTAATCTTGCAACAAGTCAAGATTAACTATATAAATGTTAACGAAAAGAACTGCTACAAACTACCTCACGTGGAGAAGTAGAATTTACCACGACAGGGGTGCTTGCCTGTAGTTCTCAATTGCAACCCCGGCAGTGTTATCTCTGTTCATGTTGCTATTGAGTGACTAGTAATCTGAGCCTGTGGCAGATACCATTAACTCAAAAGTTTTCACTACTCCATAAATCCTGCATATATAGAAATACATCTCTAAATAAATTCGATATTATTATGGGATAAAATGAATTCTCTGTCTTGAACTGTCTCCACGCGTTTAGACAGAAACCTTCTATTTCTGAGTTGGCACATTTCTAATCGCTGCTGAAACGAGAAATAACTTGGATAATTATGTCATATTATGTCATATGGGGATAAAAAAGGTTTGAGAAAATGTATTGTAGCTTTGAATCAATTGAGAATTGGAAAGGTCAGTTGGGAAAAATTACAAAGGAAAATAAGAATCTGCGATTGCGCAATATAAACTAGAAGCATTTCCTTTTAACGATTTTAAGAGAGAGGCGAATATGGATAGTTGGGGAGAGAGGATGTGCCGCCGTCTATTCTCTGGGTAGCCATCCTGTAACGTCCATCAAGTTATACTTATGGTTTACAAATATATCTTACATCTAACATAATGAATCCTTATGCTGTGAGTGTATACCTAGGTCTGATATTTCTTCAATTTAATCCTATTTTAATTAATGTTTGATAGAATTTCTGTAATATGACTATAGCTAAGTACCCAGTCCAACCCCAAGTTCGCTAAATAAGTAACAAATGATATTTTAGGAGAGTGAAAGCAGGTGGTCGGACAATATTAACTGCGAAATACTGCCTTCGCTACCAATAAAATCCAATTCACTATCCAAAATAGTATAACTGGTCATCCATTGCAGCATGTCACAACGTAGGTTTGTGCTGTGACCAATTTATCGTTCGTTTCTTCTTCACTGTTCTACTATATATTCCCAGAATGTCTTATAACACATATGCACAAAACGATCTATCGATTGTTAATAAGATAGAAAACAGTGCGTATTTCTTGTAGATAAGTCTGTTTACAAAACTCAAGGGCATATGCTGATGCAAGATACATCAATTCTTTCAATATCCACAAATACTGTCTGAAGATCACCAAAATTTGCTTCTGCTTTATTTCGCGCAGCTTTTTGTTGTGAGTCGCTAAACTTAAAAACCACTTGAAATAAAAAGTTTAGGTATTTTAGAGCGCAAATTGATAGTTTGATTCTCCAGCAAAAGACAGAGTAGAAAGTCATAAAATTATTTCATTATTTGGTGAACATAACCATGGCAAACTTTACACATGCGCAGATTAATTTTGTTTCGTTATCTTCTACCATCATAATTCAATGTTCATTATGTTCCTAGTTTACTGTGGTGAACACCTCGCAGTTAAACTCAATTTGCAATATAAAATTCGAAGATAAATTCTCTTAATAAGGTTGTTAATCCCTGCGTATGAACCACGCAAATATCCCCGTTGTTTGGCTATATAAACATATTCAGCACACTATAGACGACCGGTAATAAAATATTTCCTTTGGATACATACAATAATTCACAGACAAGAAATGGTGCAAATGAAATACAAACCTAAGCCATATCGCACTTTCAAATCACTCTACCGCTTGCACAGTAACCAACAGAAGTCTCCAACCACGTAAAAAACCCCTGAAGCAAATCATGACTAACCCGAAAAAAGAAAGAAAAAAATCTACCACTCTAAGAAAGTTATAAATAGAACAAATGAGGTCAAGGCAGAGGGATGCAAACAGGAAAATTATCCATAGATATTTTCTTGGGAATGGTTGTTTACATTCAACTTGACCCTCCAACTGTTGGCCCAAGGGCTCAGTTTAATGTATTCCAAAACATCAACCTTACCTCCCTGAGAGAACATGCAAATGCCGAAGTGAACTTCTTCTCACTTCCTTAGGTCGAAAAATAAGGTGAAAACTTCCCAAGAAAGAGGAACACAAAGACGTCCAGGAAATTAAACAAAAAGTTTTACAACTTAGGTGAATAAATAATACATGATGGTATTACCATGTATATATTATGTACATAAATTCTAAAACGATATAATAAAATCTTAATTTTGTAATTCAAAATTATTAAACAGTATTAATAAAATGTAAACATTTAAAATTAAAAGTAAAGTAAAACCTATGAGTTTTATTGGTATTTTTCTACTTTCTTTATCTAACAGAAGCCAAGGGTGGCTGAGGTCGATTCCCGCCAGAGTCCGTTTTTTTTTTTTTTTTTTTTTTTTTTTTTTTTTCCTCCCAGGCTTTCCTATGTCCTTGTAAATGCAAAATGCTGGGGAGGTGCCCAAAATTTAAGCCTCGAATGACTGTTTCTTTTTAAAAAAATCATTTCCAATTCATTTTTTCATCTTACCTATCATCAGTGTCTACCGTGATGCCTCAGCAGGAAATAATGGGCGTTAAATACTATTAAAAACATATTAGATACCTCTATCATCCACTTGATACCCTTTCTGTATAGGCTTCTGTTGGCCGCCTTTCTTACTGTTGCAAGCGTTGACACCTGTTGTACGCGTAGTACCTATTCCTTATACTCTGTCTAAAATAAAAATGCCAACTAAAACCTAACAGACTATTAGTAAACGCAAAGAAAGTGCTTGTTGAATCCCCAGAGCCATTTACAGCTGATTTAAACATTTTATTTTATGACACAGGAATGCCACATGCTCATTTTCAAGTTAATACAATGTTGCATACGTCATATTAGCCGTTGAAATAGCAAGTGCTTACTCGCTAGAAAATTGGACCGTGTCGAGCAAAGAACTGTGATTAAATATCTGAAAATGAAGGGAATTATCAAGAATGTCAGCAAAGTGGTGGTAAATATGAGATTGAAGATGGTTTTGAAAACTGTTACAACAGATGAAAACATAAATAAAAGTTTGATTTGTGTTACAAGATCGACGAGTGACCATCAAAAGTTTGGTAGTTTTGTTCTTTTAATGTGATATGCATTTAATATATTTGTGAAATCAACAATTTCGATGAATATAAACGCAAAAACATTAATGCTAGATATATATTTTATGTTAAAGCTGATGATACAAATTCTATATAAATGTGAATGTCTATATTTAGATAACTTTTCAAAAGAGAAAATTCGCATTTGAGTAACTTCCCCAAGAAAAGAATAAAAAGAAAATATCATCTGACTTTTCCCTGCATAAAATGTCAAAATATCTATCAAATGGAACGCCCATAAAAATATGAAAAACTCGATTCTTGCGTCCACATATGGTACGACAGAGCGAGAAGTCAGTTGTACCACTTTGACTTGAGAGTGCGGGCTGTTATAAACTGATAACTATCGGCGTGTAAGACAGATGTAAGGACTCTGCTCGTATATCTTGAAGTACAATTCTGAAACTACCTTTATCTTAATAATTTATAATTTTGTAAATTATTTTTATTTTCAATGACTTTTGGGGAAATCTTTTAAATATGCATAACGTTTTTATTTGTAAATGTTTTTATAATTCATTATGTCCGACCAGATATGGGCTTTAAAGTGAGGACCCCCCCCCCATTTTTATTTTAAGAGATTCGAATGCAGTGTGTTAACTTTGGTGAATGAAATGTACTATACCTAGGAATATAATATTTTAAAAAATTCGTCTTTATACGTTTCAGTAGTATAAACAGTTTTATTGGCGTTGAAAAAATATGTAAATTTTTTCTGTTTTCCTCCAATTTCACATGCCTATACGGGTTCATCCCTATGAGAGTGAGTCAAAAGTATTTTATTCATAAAATATGGGATTGAGATTGAAAATACTTTTTCATTTTCCAACACAGTCTACATCACGTTCAATGCAGGTGTTCCAGCGCTTCACTGATGCCTGGATTCCATAAGGAAAAATAATCTTGTGACTGAGTAACCAACCACGCCCCACGCCTTCCAGCTCTTCGTCAGTACGGAACATCCTACCACTTAGTGCCTCTTTTATTAGACTTGAGACATGATAAGCGGAAGGTGCCAAGGCCGGTGAATAAACCGGAAGTGGTATACATTCAAACGAATATCTGCAATTTTTTGTGTTGTTGAATGAGCTGTGTGGGTTCTTGCATTATCATGCTGGAAGAATACACAGTTGTGAGCAAATATGGGTGTTTTGACCTGATGCAGGTTTCAAATGGTTCTCAAGCAGACCACAATATGGCTTGGTGTTAACATTGAGCCATATGGACATGTAATGTTCCATGATTGGCTCTTAAGAGTCCCAGAAGAGGGTGAGCCTCATTTTACCGGCTGACACAAATGTGGGGAACATTTTTGGTTTTGGAGATGGTAAATGCCGTCACTTTTTGCTGGTTTGCTTGGTCTCTGGTTGGAACTAGTGGGCCTAGTATTCATCACCAGTGGCGTATAAGCTTTAGGAAACCCATCTCCTTCGGCTCCATGACGTCGTAGCAATGTTTCAAAAACATCCACCTAGCGCAGACTTTGCAGTATTGCAGAATGTGGTGCGCAGAACGATGACTAATCTTCAATTCTACAGTCAACTCATTGATTGTTATCCGCCGCTTGTTCTACTGAAGCGATTAGTGTCTGGCGTAGTCGCAGAATGCTGTCGACATCACTCACAGTTGACACCTGCTGAAGTGACACACAGGAATCTCCATATTGCCTCTTCATTCTTCGGTGCATATCACCAGCCAAAACACAGGCAACTGTTCGCTGCTCCTCGCTCGTGCATGTTTCCAATGGCAGTCCTCTTGTTCTGGTCGCACATTACCCAAGATGCCTCACGCGATTGGTCCTCCGGCAGACGCGTAATCGTTATTTATATGTGTAGTACAAACCTCTATTACATTATTCTGAATTTTGATTGCTTCATTAAGGTTATTTTTGACTTACCCTCAGAATGTCGCGATATTTTCAATAATTTCGGATATTGTCCTGGGTTTTGGCTATACATTTCGCGGTTAACTTTGTGTGACCTCGATGTACCTACACTTATAAACGGAGTATTGAAATGTTTCTCATTCAATTTCATATCCTGCAAGTGTTTAATTATTACTGCACGGTAATTGATGTCTTCCACTTTCCAACAAGTCTACTAGTAACTGTAAGTAGTGCTGTTCTGCGACGAAGGGGCATTGTGTTTACAGACTACAATCTAAGGGAATATTTGATAAGTTACCAGTTTTGAGACTATCACTACCACCTGTGGACTGCTTCATAATTGCAAAAAAATTTATGATATGTTAAAGCGTGCTAACTCCATAAAAAGAAAAGTTGCAATATTTACCGCCCCCCCAAAAGAAATAAAAACAGTTCTTATTAATTTTTCCCCTCATAATTGTAAAATGTGAAGATGTTCCTTGAAAAAAGGCCATTTCGCTCAAGCAATTCATAACAAACAGTAATACTATCTGGCTCCATGTTCCTTTATTCACGCTAAACTTCTTTTTAAATATTTTTTCTGAATTTTTCCCCCAAAAACAAAGTCAAATAACTTAATTTATTTCCTCCTTTATAAAAAATTTGCTACTTTTAAGCAATTTACTATCAACTTTGCAGTGTGCACATAGAACACAAAACATGTAAACTTCGCTTCTTGGACACTTTTCGATTCCATTTGTTTTCAATGTAGCGCAGTGGTCAGTTTTCAGGCATTTTCAAAGGTCTTTGTGTGAACTGAACCGCACCATTGCACAGAAATGAAGAGAATCGGATTTCACGCCAAACTTTATGATGCCCGGAGGTGGACATTTTGAGTTTTGATTAGTAGTCCCTCAATTGGCAAAACTACTTTCAATACTAATGTGAAACAAGTTTAGAAACTAAGTTTCAAAATTTATGAGTTCTCTCTCTCTCTCTGGCGAAATGACAATTCTCAGACCTGCTATTATATGTGGAAAGGAAGCTAAATTGAATTCAATTACGTGCTATACAATGCATTCGTTTTTTTTTTTTTTTTTTTTTTTTTTTTGTTTTGTTTTTAATCCAGCTAAAAGAGATATCAAAAATTTACATTACACTGTTTCGTGTATTCAAGACTTTAACATCCCTTCCAAACAAAATGCATGTATAAGATTAAGAATGTTTTTAATAGTATTTAATGTCCTTATTTAGTACTGAGATTGGAAAAACTTGGAAAAAAGAAAAAAAAAAAAAAAACTCTCAGGGAGGACGCTTCTGGTAGAAATTGAGCCCCAGATCTCTGACTCACGAATATGTGCCTTAACGACCTCGACCAAATATTTAAGAATCCCTCGCTGGCACCTGAGAATGCAATAGAGGAAAGAAAAAATGTTATTTAATACGTCAGTATAATTAAGTTACTTTTACAACTTCCGGGGTAGCATCAGCATAGCAATGCCAGAAGGAAAACAGAAATGCCTTGTTTATGAGAAATCCATACATTTTACAAGAAAAGCAGCTACTTTGTTTGGAGGACGGCAGGGATAAGCAAGAGGCTATAATTTTGGGTATTCCATAAAGTGGATAACATAATATTGTGCCTATTAAAGTTTTTTTTGTAAAAAATTGTTTAATCCGAAATGAAATTGATACAAGGTTAACGATTTTGTTTGACAAGCTGAATGTATATTTGTGAATTGCTAAGTCCTGAACAATTCCTGTATCCTTTGAGGTGAATACAATTATTCCAGCAAGGCACAAATATCATTATCCGATATTCTGAAGTACTTTGAGCTTCGGTAACAGATAAAAGACAACGGGAACCAAATCTGGGCAGCAAGAGGATGTTATAATAATTCATAATTCACATCTCGCAATTTTCCCATCATTAAAACATTTTTATGAGCAGGTGCATTATACTGTTGAAAATATATACCTTTTCTTCTGCAAACCAGTATTTCCTCACAAACGTTGGTCTAAATGAATGGAACAACACTCTCCGATCATGGTTTTACCCTTATCAACAACATTCATTTAGCTGATATCATAATCCTTTCTTCAGACAGAATCGATTTTGTCTCCTTCGGCGCTGAACAACCGACTTCTGTTCACTGTTTTGAGTTCTGTGCCCTATTCACAAAAATATTGTTTAATACATAAGAATTCTAACCTATACGATCCTTCGAAATGTGTATATCCTCAGTAAGTTCATACACTTTAACTCATGGAACTTCTAATATCATATCATGTATTTGTTCAATGAATTCTCCTGTGTTGCAATTTCTGGATGCCTTCACATGATCTTTAAGCCGTTTGAAATTCAGTAGTTCATTATTAATCGTTGAAAATTAATGGTGTAGAGTTCCCATAAAATGCTATCATTTTAATCTCATGTAAAATGATGGAGGAAAACACACAGGCAAGACGCTTCTCTATTCCATTTTTAAGTTTAAATCCTATGGTAGCAATATTTAAAAAAAAAAAAAAAAAAAAAAAAAAAAAAAAAAAAAACACACACACACACACACACACACACACAGAGTTAACCTCAGTTATATTAATAGTGTGCCACTACAGGACGAGGGGAAAGTAAATGACGATAGGCTAATGTATTAATTAGAGAAGGCGATCAAACTTTATTCACTTATGCACAGCAATTTGCTTAAAACTTGTGAGTATAATATGAAAGTTCTCGGAATGACCCGCAGATTGCAGCAGCAGTTTTGAAGCAGTTAAACTTCAAACAACCCCCACCCACTCTGTCATAGAAACATAAGTGCAATAATACGTAGATTGGTCAAGAATTGTAGTGGCTATTAGCTGTTTGCTGCAGTGCAGCGTGTATAACATATGGTTATTAAGTACTCGGTAAAGAAAGTATGAATGCAACAGAACTGACAAACGCTCTAGGGGACTCTGCATCATTTGTTTAAACGCGGTCGTTAAATCTTGGAAGATGACCCAAGCAGCGGATGATCAAAATCCGTAAAATCAGAAATTATTGATAACGTGCGAGACATGGCTTTGGAGAATCCGAAATTGATGAAATTTGAGCATATCAGGAGAATTCGTATTTCACATTTTGGGGGAAGAATTGTGTTTGAAAAAAATATCGGTAAGATGGGTGCTGCGACTGTTGACTCACCATCAAATCCGAATCAAAGGGCAAATCTATCAGCAAGGTTTAGCGCGCGCTTACAGACAAGTTCCTCCAACTTTATGCGCCGATTTGTGACCAATGATGAAATGTGCGCACTTCTGAAATATAACAGCAGTCTAAACAATGGAAGCATCACGAATCTCTGCCGCCAAAGAAGCCCAAATGTGCGTGAAATCCCCGGGAAAATGAAAACTTTGGTTTTCTGAGATTCTAAGTTTATAACTGCTAATAATTGATAATCTTCCTTCTGGAACAACATCACTGGAGCGTATTATGCTAACCTTTAGGACATATTGAAGATAAAAATATGCAAGAAAAGACCGGGTTTATCAAAGCAGAAAATGCTCGTCCTCACACACGTGTCGTTGCAATGATTATGCTGCCACGTCAGCCTTATTTCCCTGATTTGGTTCCATCGGATTTGCATCTGTTCCTAAATTGAGAAAAGTCCTTGTTGGAAAGAAACCTTCAACCATTGAAGAGGTTACATTTTGTAGGCTTGGAGAAACCTGACGTTCGTGATACGATAAAGGCTTTGGAGCATAGCTGGATGAAGTGCATTAGTATCAATGTAGAGTACCTTGAAAAATAACAATAATTTCAAAAAGCTATGTCGTCATTTTGTGCTTCATTTCGAAAACTTTTAAAATTAACTTCGTATTTCGTTAACTTATAAATCAAACACTTCCGGATATATTATATGGTTTAATTTCTGTAGCTATGACATTTTAGTTATAGGTTTTAGAATATTTAAAATCTTACTGCACCGATATGCATATAAAAATGGATTTTTATTACAAATACATTCACAAATAGTCCTCATGCAGATCACCTGTCATCACCAGGAATCGAGCCGATGTCCTCTGTCAAGCATAACCTAATAACTCCAGTATCCTTGGTATCATATTAATTATACCGACTGCTCTGTGTTCAAAGAAACTCTGTGTTTGAGAGCTAGTGTTTTTCAGCAGCCGAGTTTAACAATATCCGTTCAATAATCCGATCATGGGTTTACATTCAATGGCATGATTACGGAGCATCCGATTCAATATTTTCCTGCTCCGTTACCTCGGATTTCATCCGATGTGAATGCTTACCTATTTCTTTTTACCAATTCTGCTCTGTATTCTCCATTAAGACGATAAGCAGAAAGGACAGAAATTCTATACAAGTGAAACTTTCTGTATTTGCATCGAAAACAAGAAAACGTTTTTCATTACTGGGACCGGATTTTCATGCAATTGTAAGTTGTTTTCTGTGCTCAAAACTTAGGTATCTAATTGACATATTCTTGCGTTTCATGCATGTGCCATACTTTAAGCATAATTTAAATGCATATAAGAATATACTTTGATAATATTATTACCTCTTTATAATCTGTTAATTATTTACATCATATATACTTCCTTTCATATAACAGATTTTAGAACTAAGAGTGAAACTAACAGAAGTTAAATTGCAGCATAAGGATACTATCTTATTTGCTAGACGGCGGTTGGAAACACAGTGTGAAGCGAAACGACAGTGCTCGTTTGTTGCTAAATAGAGAAAGACGTGGGCAATATGGAAAGCGACTATTATGGACAAAGATGGACTGCATGCTTTTTGTGGAAGGAAAGTTGCAAAAATTTTGTAGGTGTTTAACTCCTATGAATTTCTGCACTGAAGACCTTTTACAATTGGATCAATAGGTTCGCCAACGGCAGGAAAGCTACACACAAAAATGTCAGCACTGGCCCTCCATCAAAATCGCGGTCTCCCAGATAGGCGCATAGCCTTTAATGAACTGGAATGTCAGACAGAAGTCGCGCAACTCTGCACAGCATTCATCACGGCGACTGGAATATGGAAAAGGTTGTACACATTGCGTTCTACGGACTTGACAAGGCACAGGAAAACAAAAGTGTTGAAACCTGTCGTCGGCTACTGGAAATGCATAATGAAGATCCGGACTTTTTGCAGAAGCTGGTGACTGGTGAGGAGTCATGGTGTACTACGACACACCAGAGAAGAAAGTCCAATCCGTCAATCTATGGGCAGGCACTTGGGACACTTCAGGCATACTGCTAATAGACTGGTTTCCTCAAGGAACGACTGTCATCAGCGATGTGTACCGTGAGACGCAAAATTCAGCCACTGCGAAAGTAGAAGTGATCGACAGGACTGTGCCTCCAATATGGCAATGCTCGACTACACCAGGAACTTTACTGCCGCAAAGTTGGCATCGCTGGATTCACTGTTATGCAGCACTCACCATATCTCTCTCCATATGATTATGGAGTCGTGCAGCACTCACCATATCTCTCTCCATATGATTATGCTTCATTCGACAACGTAACTGGCATGCTAGGAGGTAAAATATTCGGCAACTACGAGGAAATTCAGGCAGACGTCCAAAAGTTTAGTGCACCCAAACAATGGTTTCTTGACGCCATATTGAAGTTACCAGGAAGATGGCAACGGCGCATTGACGTTGGTGGGAAGTATATTGAGAGATTTCGTGCATAGAACCATGCTGAGTAATAATGAGATATAAAAAAAATTGTAAATAATTTCCGAACGCCCCCCCCCCCTCCCGTATAAACATTCGCTGTAATACAGCCTCTATTTTTAATGCAGTGTGAGTCACTCAGCCCAAGGAAGAACTGTGAGGAGAAATAGATAAACCTCTCTTACAATTCCAATTCAAATCTTTCTTTTAGATGCCTGGTGTGTTTTCAGTGAATCGGTTAATGTCGACTTGGGAGTGTAACGTTTATTTCATTTACTAATGGCATAGAACAAAAATGCCAAAATATGAGAACCTATGTTATTTTCAAGAGTAATTTAAAATGTAAATGTTAATGATGGTGGAAGTGTCTTGGAGGTACAAATACATAACGAACTGAAAGAGCAATGACGTAAGATCTGGAACCTCAATTTCCGAATTAAGCGAAGAGTTATAAAGTCTATCACGAACAATAAGGCTTTTAGACAAGTCCCTATTACTGCCTTTAGGTTCTTCTCCAGCATTGCGCTGTCGGTCCTGGTGGCGTAGTGGTAACCATACTTGCCTTCTGAACCCAAGATCCCGGGTTTAAACCCGGCCAGGATCGATGGATTTTTTCGGGCGTAAAAATCCTAAGTATGGGAAAGGAAGGGAAGTAAAGCCGTGGGTCCCGTGCCGTACATTTACGGCACGATAAGGAACCTCAAGCCTGAAAGAAGAGGCCTCTGAGCAAAATGTGTCGGCCGTTTCATGCCCTGAATTGAATGGGTCGCTGATGACATCAGGTGTTAATGAGCGTCCGTAAATAAACAAATTACTTCCCACCAACGTCAATGCGCCGTTGCCATCTTCCTGGTAACTTCAATATGGCGTCATAAGATCATCTTTTATTATCACTTAACTGCTTAACTCTAGTAACTCCAAAATTACAGTTCAGTCACGATAAATAATGCGTAACTCGTTAAGAGGGTAAATGTGGTGAATTTTTAAAAATTTGTGTTATTTTATATTTATTTTACTTCAGCACTCGCTATGTAACATCCAATCAAACCTACTCTGAATGAACTTTTCAAATGTAGGCGAAATATACACCACAGGCTAGAGAAAATCGCAAGACGATTTTTTTTACGTAACATATGTTAAAAAGTTACTACACACACGCTTTTCATTCAAAAAAAAAAAAACAACAACAACAACGCTTTCGCTAGAAGCAAATACGATCAAGTAAAACAAAGGAAATCAACAGCGTCATACTCCAAGCTGAAACTGCGTTACCAAGGTAACCGCCAATAGCCAAAGAACAAAACATCGTTAACACTTGAAGCAATTTTCTACACAATATCAGATCGGTTCCAAAGGCAAGGTTGCTTCCAGGTACACCAACTATACAGTGTAATAATAAAAAGTTATTAAAGGAAATATCGAATTGGTTCAAAGTTACAGAATATTTGTTCGTGATGCAAAGGGGAGAAACAGGTCCCTTTAAGTTGTTTGCTTCAGAACAGTTCTGAGTGAGAATTACACACGGTTACTAAAATTATTAAGAGAGAACCGCAACATTTCCTCAAAATAAACCATCAATTTACAAAGCTCATTCAGATTTCTCTTTGCACTTTCAACAAACTTTTAGTAAGTAATTTTTTATGTCGCTCCAGCTTCAACTTTTTTACAAAATAATTGAAATTATGAACAAAATATCTTTCTTTCTCATGCCCAAAAATAGCTAAAAATAATTATTTGTCGTGCCCTTCGAAAAGCAGAGTATTTTTTTTTTTTTTTTTTTTGACACGTGCAAATATTTGTGCTCTTCTAGTACAGTGATATTCAAATGTACACTATAATATTGACAGTTTTAATTTCACTTGAAATATAAGGAAATTTTATTTAGTTTTTTTTTTTACCAAGAAATGCATATTTTAAAAATGTATTTCTCTGAATATGAGCAAATTAAAATTTTATTGAAGTTTCGGGCAATAATTGAAAAAAAAAAAAAAAAAAAAAAAAAACTGTTCTACAGCATTTTATCGCGCAATTTCATTTCTCGTTTTTCTTGATAAAACTATATAAAATTTAACATAGCAAATATTTCTCTCCAAGAGCGTCCATAAATAAATTAAATTTTTCTCTCCTTTATAGAACACTACATTTACATTTACATTTACATTTACATTTACAAGCTTAATGTACCATTTTTTCTTTAGGATCCCCTTATGTTTTCAGTGTTCAAAGATCAATAAAATCATTTCTAAGAACGCCCTAGACTGGATAGTTTACTACTTGCTAGACAACCCCCAAAAAGGGTGCAACTTGTGAAAGATGAAGAACTTAAATAGCAGCGGTTTGGTGGACCAGTGTGTTACTGAAATCACAAGAGAAACTACATTACACTTATTCCGCTAAGCAATCGCAGTTCGTAAACGCCAGTGGAAAGCAGTTGACCTACAGTGGTTGTGGTTGTGCCTGGAGTTAAAAGTTTCGCTGACGCAGGACACTGAACTTATTTTACTATGCCACTGCTGCCATACATTCTGCTGTGTACTTGTGTATTATGGAATATACCAAGAGTAAAATACGCTCTAGAACAATATTTTTACGATTATGTATGCAAAACATTCTACAAGTAGTGCAGCAGAAAGTTTTGTGTTAAAATCTGCATCGGAGAAAGCAATTTTCAGGTTGGTGAGCCCAAGGCTTTTTTATTCACAAGAAGTCCAGATCCCCTGCCCTCGAATTTTAACAGAGAAGAAGCTTGATGAAATAGGATATCGATAAAAAAAAAAAAAAAACATTGCCTCGAAAGTGTGTAACACGATTAGCTCAGCAAATTGGTGTATTTATAGTCAGTGCGTATAAAGTCACTCAGCTGCTGCATCTTCATCCATATAAAATGACTGCTGTAACAAAACATCTGGGAGAATACATTGCGGCGGGTGTCTAAAAATATTTTCAAAAGGGTTCACACATGTTTCACGGCTGAGGGCAGGCACTTGGAAAATCTGCTATGGTGAGCACAACATTAATTACTATTTACTACTAATAAATAAGGAAAGAAATGAAAAAATGCGCGCTATGAGCCCCGACCACACAACACGATTTCCCTGGGCAATTGCTCGGCCATCGCGCAGTTACTTCCCCTTGGCAAAATCAATTACCGATTGCATAGATATAACAATTACACGGCGCAGTTAAATGTAATTTGTTTTTCACTGATAAAAATGAAATGAAGGCAACAGGACGACGCTTCTCGGTTGATTCTTATTTGATACGGCACGGGGTGTAGGCAGAATCTGAAACTCATGACTGTGGGGGGGGGGGGGGGACTGGAAAAGTTCTTGAAATCGATAACAGTGTGATGGGACATGTTTCGTAATAATGGATCTAATCACTTTAAATTCTGTAGATATATTCTAAATCTGTAAAACTTTTATTAAGCATATAACTGATAAAGGAAATAACGTGAGACGCTGCAGTATGGTGAATTTACAAATGTTAATTGTGTTAATATGACGGCTTTATTACACACTCATACAATCCCTGTCATTTATCAGGGGGGAAAAGTGAAGGGGGGGGGATTATGCGATATAATATATTACAGTTATATCAATATACCCGTAGATTTCGAAGCTTGATCAAAAATATTAATTTGCCCCAATGAACCATTTGCTGACGTGTCTGTTTAAAAAAGGCCCCCAGTTGGAGCGCCAAATGTATGAGAGTGTATGCGGCGGGAACGACAGTAAGCTCAGTTATAGGCGGCCTCACGTTTAAGATTCAGAGTATGGAAATATTGCTTGATTGTTGATGCCGATTTCTACTTCCGTACCAAGTAGAAATAACATCTCAGGTAGATTCCGCTGGTTTTGTTGATATTGAATTAATGGGCTAGAAAGAAGTACCGGCGATACGAATAAATAGGCGTTTAGAAGTAACTTTCACTGATGATACTGAACGACACTTTCTGGTGAGCGTAAGTGCTCTGCCGTAATTAATTCGCGATATTCACTTGATGGAATATTTGTTCTGATGAGTTATATTTACTAAAATTGCAGATATTATACTAGATACAAACTTTGTATTCCCATTTTCTGAATACGCGAAACAGAACTTAGAAGTCAGCTGACCGACGAACAAAGAATCTGAAGACCTGTCTAGAAAGTGAAAAGCGAGCGAGACGATGAAATCGAATGGAAAGAAGTTCGGCGTCCAAACCAGCCTTTTAATGCAGAATTCAAACATACATCGCGCAATCTGTAAGAGCATCACGTCTAACTTCATAATTTTAAACTAAGCTCTGTTACTGGCTAGATTAAAGTTTGCTTGCCTCACCTGATACCATTTTTACTGGAGATTTAAAAACCATTCCTGCGATACGTAGTTTTGAACCAGAATCGTCACTTCAGCTGTTAAAGATTGTTTACCTCCTCTGTTCTCTATGTGAAGCCTTTTAACAGCCCTTGTGGCCTTGAGCTTTACCGCGACAATCACTGCGTCTTCTACCTCCATCACATGATTTCATTGGTAGAGTGCAGTACTGCAGGGGGCATGTGATCAGCACACCACATCCCGCTGGTTGCTATATAGCGGCTTACTAGATCGGAGAACGCCACCTTTCCATCAAGTAGCTTCCCAAGTGTCCTCACGAGGCTGGGTGGACCCCGACCTCCCTATCTTACAAAATTTTCTAAATAGGTGCCGGGAATCGAACCCAGGTCTCCCGAGCAGCAGTCGGCAACGCTAACCACTAGACCAAGGAGGTGGTCTGTTTACCCCCTAGCGGGTCTTAAACACCCCCGCTTACGTAAAGTAAAGAGAAGGGTAGTTTTCCCCTATTTTAAAAGGACAGAACACAAAAGGACGAGTCCTCGACTTTACAAAGGACCTGATCTTTACAAGAATTATTGTTCGGGGTGTTTTCGTTCTAGGGTGGGCAAAGCACAAGGTTTGCTTCTTATAAGAATTTTCAGCTATACAACGTATGAACAAGAATATAAATTGCTATATTGCTAAATATACATTACTAATGATTATTACTATTATATCAATTAGGGAAAGAGAACACATACGTCAGTTATATTAATAATAATAATAATAATAATAATAATAATAATAATAATAATAATAAAAATAGTAATAATAATAGTGGTAATAAGGGCGACACATTATTTATGGCAATAATAATAATAATAATAATAATAATAATAATAGGAGCGAAGGCGTAATTATTGTTTCACTTCTTAAAAGCGTACATAGTATAGCCAATGCCTAAAATTGGCTATTTTGAACAGTTTGTGGGAAATGAGAAGATTGTCCAAACACAAAATTTGGGGAGGAATTTTTTAACCTTTCGCATTTTGCGAAAGTTGAAAATGCACAAGTATCTGCAAAAGAGAACTGCTGATTATAAAACTATTCATATGTTTCAGTTAAATGTAGACTTGTGCAATTGAGTGTTTTATTCATCAATAGTCCCTCGTTGATGGTGGTATTTAAGAATTTACTGTCTCATAAATTTAATTATGCTATGCCAACCAAAATGCTTAAAAGTTGCTGAAACTATTTGATGATTATCGAGGAACATCGCAGAACTTGGGAAAGGAACGTTCAATGTCGCAAGAAATCAGTCTGGCAAATTTATACCTGGACGTGTCCCTCACACTTACAACATCATTTTCTTTTGTCTCTCTTGTTTTACACACATTGCGAAATCCACTTATTTGTTCAAATAGTGCTCTGCTTTTGTGTGTGTGTGTGTGTGTGTGTGTGTGTGTGTGTGTGTGTGTGTGTGTGTGTGTGTGTGTGTGTAAAACTTGTGCTGAGGGCCCACGAAGACTGTAAAGTTTTATTTCCACATCACGAATATGATGCCCTAACTTCGATACAAAAATTTTTCCATTTTCAAGTTATTCAAATGCAATGCAGAGGAAAACCAAGTTAATGCAGAAATTGTCGTGTTGTTTTTTAACAGTGTCAGTAAAAGTTTCCTGAAGAACTAAAAATATCCTTATATTCTGCAATGTATTACTGTAAACGATAACTTATGGTTGCTTTTGATTTCAGCATCGTTAAAATACACTAAAGAAAACTAACTAAAAACTACCACTGCAAACTGCAACACATAGAGCTGAAACACTGAAATGCTGCTGGTGGCACAGTACAAAAGTTCTCATACATACCAACTTTGATATGGGTCGACGGTGTAGATTTGACAGCTAAGTACTGCTGGGCGCTGGAGAGATGGCTAGTCACAGGAACGCAATGAGAACGCAGTATTTGAATAGATAATATACATGCAGTGCGTAATGTTTTACTGGCAGATGAAGACCTCTTTCCGCAAACGTCGCTAGCCACAATGTTCTGTTGAACTAGTACCAGGTTCATAGACATTTTCTATTAATGGAGACCTATAGGATCAAGGGTGATTCAGAGCGTCAGTTGTAGATTCGCATTAAGCAAAAGAAATTTGAAAAAAAAACACCGTTTCAAACTGGCCGCTCACGCTTTCGCATTATCACATTTTGGAGTTTTATCGCTTTGTGAAAGAAATAACACACAAAACTCTTTCCAGGAAAACAATGACAGCGTTTCGAAAGTGTAAACAGAACAGCCAATGATAAATATGAAACATAATTCTAATAATCAAAATATAGTTGGATGTTAAAATCAACGTTACTGTTGTTCGTACTGCTGAAGTCACATGACATTTAACAAAATGCAAACGGCATTCCTGCTTATGCACAATAAGTCAGAAATGGGTTTTTGTTAAAATTGAGTTTAAGCGTTTTATGCAAATATATTTAAGAGAAACAAGTACTTAATATGGTATACATTTTAAATATAAGCTGAGTGTATCACATCTAAAGTTTTACAGGCGCTTACAGGTTGTTTTGCAGTGGAAACAAAACAACTTTTACCTCAGGATCAAAACCCTAATTATGAGAAATGGTGTGATTGATCCATACCGACGTCCCTGGGGTGTAAATATAACTAGAACTGATTTCCTGCGCCTCTGGGAATAAAAACTAGCATAAATCTCAGTCACGCGTGTAATCCCAGAGTAGAAACTCTACCACCTCTGTGTACAATTAGTCAGTAAGTTTAATATTAAACTCTCGGCAAGCAGAGAGATAATCCAACCTTGGAATAGCTAAACGCCACTTCAGAGTCAAAGGGCACTCAGACTCACAAAGGCTAGATCGAAGTTCAAACCACCCTTTGTTGGAAGAACTTCTCAATCACAGTTCGGCAAAGTGGCGGGTGCGAAACGCTTCGCTACATTCACGAACACAAGAATTGAGTTGCCGGGTTTTAGCCACTACCGCAGTATCCTGGGCCACAAATTCTCTATCTCCCTTTCTCTTCTCTTCTCCCCTTTCCTTGCCAAGGACTCCTCGCCACTGCCTATCTGATAAAGACTAGCGCTCAAGTACTTGCCTCTTTGAAAGATGCAGCTGTTCTTTGATCCGCTCGATTCCCGACTTGGCTATCTCTAAAGTAAATGTAAGTAAACTAAAAGCAAAGATAAGGCCAATAGCTGTCTTCAACTAAATCCCAACTTTAAAGGTAAAAACAGCCAAATGTTCGCAAACAAAACACAACTTCATTGTTTCTTTAGCAACAGTAAACTTTTAACTACTGCAATGTTCTTATTACCATTAACGTTTTCTGTATGCAGAAATGGAATGACAAACAATTAAAAGTATGCTTAATGCAACATTTTCTTTATACTGGAACAGCTGCTATGGAGATTTAATTATAATAATAATAATAATAATAATAATAATAATAATAATAATAATAGTAGTAATAATAATAATAATAATAATAATAATAATAATAATAATAATAATAGAGGCCGTCGCCCAGAAGCTGCGTAAACTGAATTTGTGAAGGTTGTTATAGAACGCTAGAGCAGAGAATATACATTTTTCTTTACTTTACTTTATAACAACTAAAACGGAATGTGATTAACATTTAAGCTACATAGGTAGTTTTAGGCGTATGATTACTTGATTTCTTCTCCTGCATTTATTGTACAACATACACTACCGCTTAAGATTTGTACATCATTCTGTATCGTTTTTTCAATCCCTGAAGTTTCGCTTTTTCCGCTGTCCTTCGGTACTAAAGCCGCAGGACAGCCGCTGTCTGTCTCCATTATTCGTCCAAGCGCATGCGCAGATTATTTCCCCCTTTTTCACATGACACGGAGTTTATCGTTTGGCGAAAACACTCAGTTGATAATGCTCCTAATGGTCTGATTTCATTTTCAGCCACTATTTTTCTGAATTTATTTCAATACCGGGTTCCGTTGAGAAAAAAATACAACTTTGCTGCCGCTAGAGCAATTTTAAATGTTTCCCTTTAGGTTAACCCTCACCCCCAACTGCCCACTTTTGCTGGTTTTTTAAATCTATGAATAGTTTGTTAATTGATCGTTATATGCAGAGTTACGTTGAGGGGAAAATATTGTGGCCGCTAGACTTATAAATATAATATATATGAAAAATAAAATAACATTTTGCACAATGTAACTAAAGTAACAAGAATTAAAGAAGCAGAAATAGATAAAACACTTAAATATTCAAAATATTTCGGTAGATTTCGAACAACTAGTGCTCTTCAAAGACAGAAGACAATTAAAGGTCTATTTCTGCTTCTTTAGTTCTATACTGGTGCCTATAGGATCGATGGAGATTTGAACGAAGCTTTTCATGGGTACAACCGCAATAGTTACTTTTCTTCGGAATTCGCTAATAACGGGACAGAGTTTGTAACTTATTCATAATGGCACTATTTCTTCATTAGAACGATCAAACAACTTTCTAACACTCTTAAACCCCGTTTTGAAAGTCATTCATAGCAAATTCGTTTAGTTTTCCATTTTTTGAAAATGACGATCACGAAGCTCCTTATTTTTGCCACAAATATGGGAAAGTCATCTTTTATTTGAAATATTTTGAGACGATGAGCTGTTAGATGCATCCGTTTGAGCAAAATTTTGTCTTTTCTGCTCGATTTTCTTCTTGAAGTGGCACCTCCAACGCAGGAAGAGTAATCAGCAGTAACCACATGAACCTAGGTTGCCTTATGCCAAAAAAATATAACATGCATGACTTTTCCTCCTCCCTGCTACTTATGCTATCATGAACCTCATAGGCGTTACCTTGTGAATTCTCATGTTGGTTTCCGGGCCGACATGATGGAACAGACTTATGATGGCGTTCTTACCGCCGAAACCTTCCAGGTCACTGTTGGTGTCGCCGAGCACATTTGGCACTCACTTCGCTGCAACTTTCCGATAGCCCAGTGTCTTCGCTAGAATTATCAATTACAGTGACGTCAGTTTTTCCAGTTACGGGGTCTTCCGGGATCTTCAGAACAGGTTGTGCCACTCATAGACCTGCTGCATCATTTCCAAGGTCTGTTTTTCTCCAGTAGAACACTAAGCCTAAATGTCGGATATTGTAAACACTCCCCAAGTATCGGCTTCTAACTCCCAATTGAAAACTTTCATGTGAATGGCGGCATCGCTTTAGAAAGCTTGACCCCTCCGCGAATAACAATAACCGAGCTCCGGGTCGGTTTCATTTACATACAATTTAAACATCTGATATTTTGTGATTCTTTCTCAGACATGACCTTTCCGCCAATAAATAACGGTCATCGAGCTTCAGAGTTGAGTGTCATTCTTGAAATCCGGTTGCTTTTTGATCCCCCTCGTATAGGAATTATCCCATAACAGTTAATCAAATAAAGGTTGCTAAACTAGACTTTATATCACCAGAACATGTTTGATTATTTCAATATAACCTTTTAAAACATAAGCTCAAATTTTTAACTAGCTAATGAACCTAAAACACTTTTCTATAACCCCACAAACATCTTAGCACCTTAGTGCTCAACGGACAAGACTTACGCATTGTTATACTGCACGAAAACGCATTATTTCTTAGGAGCTTATAATAGCTAAAATACTAAAACATTTACATTTTAATCCTCAAATACTAGATGAGCTGCAAAATAAAGCGTGCGAAGAAATAACCACTTGAGCTGTAAGACTCAACATTCCTTTGGATGGTACAACTTTACAAAGTCACTGGAAAAATTAGCATTTTATTAAATGACATTCACAATTTTTAAATTTCTACGAGATTCTATGTTTAAGTAACAATCAGTGTAAATGTTTTGTTCTTTCGAATCTTATGTTACTGTGACTGTAGCCTTGAGCAAACCGAACTGCCAATTATCCGGAATGCTCTTCTTCGAAAAGCAGTTAACAATGGATGACACGGTATACATTGACAGCATGCCTATGTTTAAAAGCTATTATATTTTATAGATCTCAGATGTTAACAACAAAATGTAATGGATTTGAAAAATGTAAATGTAAAATTCAGAGCGGAGATTCTTCGGGAGCGACTTTGAGACCTGGATATAGGCGATATGCATTTCAAGTGGTTTCACATCCATGTAAATCTTAGTTTCCCACTACCATACAAGGATGAGCTAAGCACTTATCCCTTTCCCTCTGTAGAAATATAAGACAAACAAAGTATCCTTGATAAAATTACCTCCCTAGGAAGCACCAATTCCCAAATGGAACAACGGGGATCTAACCATCCATTCAAAGAATGAATAGGAAAATAATAATAAAAACAATACTGCGTGTTCGAGGACGTGGAATTGAGTGAATAGGTGCTTATTTTTTATTTACGGGCGCTCTTTAACATCTCAGGTCAACGTCCTATTCAATTTAAGGCGTGAAAGGGCCGATAAATTTTTGCTCAGAGACCCCCTTTTTCAAGCTTCAGCTTACTTTACGTGCCGTAAACCTACAACACGGGACCCTGGTTTTACTCCCATTCCGAAGAACACTATACTTTGGATTTGTACACCGAAAAATCGATGGACCCTGGCCGGGTTTGAACCCACGATCTTGAGTCTACGAGGATAAGAATGAATGCTGAGTATGTTATGAGTATAACATTACAAGAACAAGACATTAATTGGAAAAAAATGTTATTTATCCATTAAAATTAAATTAAAAGAGATGTTTTATTTAATTTTTAATTAAAAGTATTTAAAGAGAAACAGTTATTTATTCAGTCACTATGAAAGTATTTTTCTGAAGCGATGATATTTACCTACTTCAATGCAAGTACTTTAATTTGATATCACTTTCCAATCTTAAAAATTCCTAAACAAAGCAGTATTATTAACTAAATTGTAAATAAAATTATAACAACTTTCTTTATAAATGTTCATAATACGGCATGCCTAACAAAGTGCAGTACGGAACCAAAGTCTCCAGCCCTATGCAGAAGCACCACATATCCATATGGTTAGGACATGTTTGATCGGGAGATCCGAAAGGAACGTTGAAAGTGAAACTGCTTACTTAAGTAAAGAGCGAGATCTACCAAGTAAGATTTAGTGTCCTCTACATCCAAACTATTCCTTATCCTCCCAGTGGGTCTCAGGTGACTGCAGTGCCCGATGGTCCGTTTATAAGACGGCGAGGTAGATGAAACGTGCTCATGAAAACACAGCACTAACGAGACCCTTCAATTATAATGCCTCGGGCTTTTGCCTCTTGTACAAGCACGTTCGTTAAGGCCACAAGCACTTGAAACGAATAAACACATTATGTCAAAAGAGAGTCGTGTGTATACACAGATAGCAGACGCCAGAACACTGAGTCACAGATTTTTTTACTTCATCCTAAGAACGCAAGTTTTCAGTGTTGTATAAACAGTAAATAGATGTAATTATACAGAGCTCAAGTATGTCCTTGTCCCTCGCAAGGGATCTTGTTTCTCCGCAGCTGGACAAGCCTGTATCAGACATCGCTTCTTGAAAACGCATATAAAAGCTTAACTTGTAGAAAGATATGCTGGAAATGTCCTCCCACAGTTAAACAAGCATTGCTCCTGTTGATACGATTTAGTTCTACCACTGTAATGTTTCTGATTCGCTTTCGTGTGTTTTCCTTGAGTTTTTCCAAAGTGTGGGGATTTGTTTTGTACACTTTTTTTCAGACTGCCCCATATATAACAATTACATAGTTAGTTCTGGGTAGCGAGAGGATCAGATACCAGGACTAAACACTTCCCTAATTTTACGCATAAATTTCTCTGCTGTATGAGCAATAGCGGAATCTTGCAAAAGCCAACCATATGATTTCTTTTCATCCGTCACCTGATTAAGAAATGGAGTCAAAAAGTCATTTCAGTAACTCTCTGAAGTAAAAAATCGGACTGATTATGCGTCTTGCGCTAATCGCACACCAAACTTCGATTTTCCTATCATAAAGGGAGATTTCTTAAATACAATTTGAATTTTCAGAACATTAATAGCAAGTGTTGTGAGTGTTCACACAATCATTTTGGTGGAACCACGCCTCGTCTGAAAAGAACGCTAACTTGGGTCAATTAGCCCTTCAGTCACTAATGAAAGAAACCACTCACAATTACGCACACTTGCTACGGGATCACCTTGTCGTAGATAAAGCACTGTCTACTCTTGTAAGATTTCAGTTTTAACACTTTTGTTGCCGTGCAGAGGACATTGCACTAATTTCGGTAGTGATTTTTTTAGCGAACATTAAAGAATTTCGTCGGATTAGTCTTCATTTAAAACGGTATATCTTGGCGTGTGTTTCTTGCTTTGCAATGAATAAGTAGTATTAAATTTATTCACAAGTTCTTGAATTGCAGTTCTAGAAGGAGGCGATTGCCTAGGAAACTTCCGAATAAATTCTTCACGAACAAGATACGCTGATTCGTATTTAAAATAGCATTTACATATAAAAATTAGTTGCTCTATGCCAGCTTCGTGAGCTCCTGGTGTTCGAAGATGGAGTTAACTCGAGAACATTTTCGTGTGATGAATTTTTACAAATATAAGTGCGGCCGAAGTCAACAAGTAGGCCCACAAAAATTACAAACAGCTTTTCCAAACTCTGCTCCTTCACGTACAAAAGCGTGAACTAGTTTGAAGAGTTGAGATAAGGAGGAAGCATGAAAGATGAGCACACCGGGATGCAGCATAAGAAAACATCGCTCGTGTAGAAGCCGTAGTGAAGAACGATCCGCGAGTGAGTTACAGGATGATAGAGGAGTCTATAATCATTCATTCATCGCAGGTGTAAGAAGCGTGCATACATTCTTTGTATAAGGAAGCTTTGTTTTCGGGTACCCATGGGAGCAGGAATAGAACTGTGCCAGGAAATGTTTCGTCATTAGCATCCACGAAATTTGGATTTATCAATGCAACCCAGAATATAAGAGGAGTCGGCAATCTGGGTCTTTCCAAATGCCCGCACTTCCAAATGAAGCAAAGCGTAGGCGGAAAGATGGCTGCCAGTTTCTTCTCAGAAACTAGTTATATTGCAACCAATCTACTCCAGGTCAATGCCAACTAGCACATCACAGTTTACCAACCCCAGATTCTGCAGAACACTAACATAAAAAAAATAAAAATTAAAATAATAACCGAAGTTTTGACAGTGCATCTGTGCATAGCGCTATGAAAACAATGGCATTTCTGCAGAATCGAAAGTAATATTTGTACAGCACACACTGTACAGTCTATGATTGTTCAGTTTCAAAGAAAAACTGAGGGGCATAATTTTGGAAGTCCGGAAGAAGCTGTTGCTACGAAAAGGAGTGGTGCTATATTCAAAGAAGCATAGCCTGGCTGCTTTTACGATTGATGTAGCTTTGTATCGACAGTGGGATGAATAATTGGAAAAGAAATAAGTAGAATTGATGAGTTATGCCTTTCCATTTAGAATCGCGAAAATCAAATAAATACTCTCGTATTTCGATCAAAGAATACGCAATGTATCACAATGGACAGATTATATATTTGTTCATTTCAGCCATGTCCTCGTATCGAATGCAAGCAAGCCAGTACATCTTGGCAGATATATATTATATTGCAAGTAACTTTGGAAAATGTTTATCATAAAGGCTATAACAACATGTAGCATTATAGAGAATAAAAGCAAACCAAAGGTCTGGCTCAGGTTAAGAGTTTTCAACGTATGTGACGTTACTCGTGCGTCTCTAACTCGAATCCAGATCAAGAAAAACATCTTTCTTCTCCCTCTTTCCCGCTTGAGTTTGTCTTGCTCAGTGAACCACAGAGCCAATCTTCGGTTATTTCAGCATCCAGCTGTTGCCTCTATAAGATGTTTTTTTTTTTTTTTCATTTTCTATTTTTTTCCCCCTTTTATACAGCAATTCACCCCCAGGGCTTTGAAAACTACACTAAAGAACCAATAGGTTCTTCAAGTGAGCTGTGCTGAAGAACGGCAATCATAAATGTTATGAGTATGCACTTGGAATTAAATTATGCCGTTTTCGGTACATATTTTAATGCTTCCTTATGATTACTATATTTGGCTATCATCAAGTGTCGTCTGATATACGTTTTACATTTCTTAGAACTCATAAATACGCCTTCTTCAGTGTTGAATGCTGTGGAATGAACTCGAGAAATACTTTAGTTTAGGACCCATTTCTTTGTTAATTATTTGATAGTACATGAAAGGCAGTCAAAATCTAAGAGCAGAATGTGTCTGGCCCAAGTAGCTGTACACAGGCAGAATTTTATGTAGCGTTTTATTTAAACCATTAAGATTCCCTACCAAAATACAGCCAGATTCTGGAGCACGACAATATTCCTGAATACTAGTGTTTACATGTCTACTATATATAAGGGAAATACGAAAGTTTCAAGTGGCTACAAAGGAATTAGTGCAATCGCTTCAATAAGAAGAATTTTCAGTAATAATCTTAAAGTTAGATTGGAAAAACTAATAGAAGACCAGGCAGGTTACAGTTCAAGGAAAGTCATGTTTGGATCGTATTGTCTGCCTTAGACAAGTGAGTGAAAAATCTTATGGGAAAGGACAGGACATGCATTTGATATTCGTTGATCTTGAAAAGACCTATGATTGAATATATTTATGGCATGCAATCAAGCGAATTGGTGTTGCTAACTCTCTAAATATGACTATGACAGCCGTCAGACTGCGGGATCTCTAATCCATTTAGAAGAACAAAAGGACTTACACAATGTTGCAGCATTTCTCCCACCTATTTAAAACATATTGTCAGCATGTTCTGGAACACTGAAATACTGAATAAGGTGGCATAGGAAGAGCCAGTAGAAGGTGGAACAGTGTGCTCGTTGTTGTTTACACATTACCAAGTCGTGATAGCTCAAAGCAGAGAGAATGCAAACTGTGTGAGGAGGAAGCTTTTGAAGTTGGAAATCTCTGGGTCAATATGTACAAAACAGAATATCTAGTTATTGGAGGAGGTGGAAAACACCCACTTTCCTTGGAAATTCATTTCCTCCCTTCTTTTAACATTTTAAAGCATCTTCGAGCTTTGCTCCAGTAGGGAAGAACAAAACTCTCTATAGGCCTAAGTTGAAAATTTATTGAGAGGAAAGCAGAATTTCAGAGCAGTGTATTTATCGTTCGTCGCGGGGCACCTCCATTTTGCTGTACGTGGAACTGAACATGTTTCAACTTCCATTCTCTCACAGTCGGGAAACGGAAGTTAATATATGAAATTAGTTACGCGTGTAGTCATGCATTAACACAACAAAATTATACCTGTAAATAAGTATGATCAATATTTATTGCACATACCTCGTACAATAAATGAATTACATACAGCTGTAGATAACTGATAATCAAAACAATAATTATTTTTGAAATTTTATTTATCATTGCATTTAAATTTTATTTTTAGATATCAAATAGGGAAGTCTAAAACGGGATTCACCCAGCCTGGCGAGGACAATTGGTAAGCTGTCTGATGGAGAGGTGGCGTTCTTCGATCTCGAAAGCCGGTGATGGGCAACCGGCGGAGTGCCGGCATGCTGATCACATGCTCTCCTAAGACGGAAATGGAAAAAGCAGAGATCGCCGCGGCAGGTCAGGTCAGGGCTCCCCCCCCCCCCGGCTGTAGCGCCAAAATGAAGAGAGAGACGATGGTGTAAACTGCCTTTTTTCAGTGCCTGCCGTTTTCTGAACACCCTGTCTCTACTAATGAGGAATATCTGTTTTAATTTTTGTAACAGGCCATTGCTAGATTGACTAATGGCAGAAGATTCCGTGAAGCATTATCAATTGTATTTAAGAATTTTCCTTGAAAATTTTCCTCTCTGATGTACATAGGTAGTCCAGCTGCAAGATCCTACCTGAATAATTTTCCTCTTGCTTATTTTCAAGGTCATGTTGTGTAGGAAAGACTAGTTGCCCATGAATTTTATATAATACATTCTGAACTCAAGTTTGTTAAAAACGATTGCATTATCTTACTGGCCACGTAAACAATACGCGACAGTCATATATTGTTTACTGACTTGTGGACAGATCAATACATGAATTTTCAACTCTGACCACGTGTCATTTCAAATACAGTATGAAGGGGTACTAAAACTATCTTTCTGTGTAATTATATTCAATGCATTTACAAACCACTTACTAAAGCCCCCCTTTGGAAATGTGTTTAGCACTCCCGATGTTGTATTGTTAAGTTCAATGTTTGACTTCCATATCGAATGCATCCATGAGGCTCTTCCCATGCAGAAGTCAAAGGGTTTAAGAGCAGGTGAGCAGTCGATAAGCTCCCACATTTATCGTATATTCTAGTCCCGATTAGGTCAAGGTCAAATTGTTTATCACATCTGCAGTTTCTTCTTTAGTCATACGACAAGTCACAAGTGTCCCCATATATCTCAGGGCTAAGCATTCTTACTTTCCCTTACATCGTTCACAATAAGAGCTTTTGATCAATTTTGCAATTTGTGTAGTAATTTTTTGTGCGCCCACAGTGAGCGTAAACAAGTCCCGGCTTCATCGATGGTCAAGTTCCCTTCCCAAAGCTTTGATCGATAATAGCATGCACATAGCATAAGTTCACTTCATAATGAAAACCTAAGCTCTGTATGGGAGATGTCCGACATTACTGACATCTTTTAATAAATTTTCATTCATTCACAAAAGTTAGACTCTTTATTTTATTATGTTCCAGTAATAACATTACAACATTAATACATTATGTGAAACACCTCATTAATACACTGGAGCACCATGGGTCGTAATGACAAAGATACTTCAGTTATACTGATATACTAATCGCAACAATGTTATAACAAGTTAGTACTTAATATCATCATTTTATGCTTACAGTAAAAATAAAAATATAATAATTTTATAGTCAGTGACTATCTTTTTCTGGTTGCGGCGGCTGCACTCAGCAGTAAGCAGCTCATGCGGATTATAACTCAAATAGTCTCACTGTAAAAATGTATGCTCAACGAATGGTGTTTTATAAATAAAAGTAATGCAACAGACGAAGTCATTCCTCTCTATGACAATAACTAATAATCTCTAGAACTCGCGCATAAAAACAGAACTAAACTTGCGTTTTTAAACCAAACTTTAAAATTGAACTTAAGCATTATCTCGCTTTCTTTAGAACTGAGTCATAGGTTACCTAGATCAATATACTTTATTTAGATATGTTTGAAAGAGTCTCACTGTGCAAAAGTCAACATCAGTCATTACCAGAAAATGGAGTCCTTTTCAATTATAATAATTGCAACTTTGTATAGCAGGTAGCATTTTAGAGTGTAAATGTTCATTATGTATGTAACAAGGATCTATCACAGCTGGCTGTTGAACGAAGAGTAAACATGACTCAACACAGTCTTCCTATCACATTTCCACCAGGACTAGTAGTGTTGACATATCTATAACACTAGAAGGCATTTTATTTTAAATTGGTGTTATTCAAAAGAAGTGATGCTGCTGGCGATAACTGACCCAACAACAGCAACAATGTGTTTATAGCTTGTTCAGCTGGCTATTGGGAAAGTGTAGAAGCGGCTAGCCTACGTCATCACCAACACAAGCAAAGTTGTAACATGAAAACGGATTTGCGCAATAAAGCACCCAAAACTATTAAAACAGAGCTTCTGGGTTTAATTCTCGACCAAGTCAAGTTGTTTTGGGAAAGGGCATTTCCTCACCCTGAGAATGCGAGTGCCAGATAATTTTAAGGCGTCAAGTACTTCGAATTCATTTGCGGTATCATTAATTCATTCCTACAGACTACGTTTAGATACCATTACGCTTAAGGGCTCCCCTTGTGCTTCATAACAATATCCTTCACCATCATCTCCATGGGACAAAAAAGGCGTCCCATACTCAAAACTCCGCTACAACACCGTCATGCCAGGGTAAATGCCCACAAGTTCACTAGACTATGGGGTATTTAAAAAATAAACAAAAAAGCCGTTCTTTCTTCTAATATCCTCAACAAATATCCGAACTATTTCGGTCCTGTTTGATCCAATAAATATAACCATTTACTTCTATATTCATTAATTTTCTAATTCTTGCAATTGTTACACTTGGTCTCGAATAATTTATTTTCAATGAAAAAATTCATTTTCTGTATTTTTCACTTATAACTCATGTTTTATTTCTATAATTTAACGGAAGTATTTTCCAGTACGATAAATTGTGTCATAATTGTCGCTGTTTTCTACACATCACTCAGCTGTTACACTGATGAATGAGCGCAACGAACATGCAAATGAGCTGAGAGACCACAGGAGCCTAGATGTACCTGACAGTTACATTTTTAGGTTGAAGGAAATCTGTGAAAAATGTCCCCTAAATAATTCGTCGCTACGGGGACGGAGTTCTGATGCACTAGTCGCAAGCCATCACTGTGGTGGCACCGTTCAAGATTGCGGTTCCGTAAGTGGATCGCTTGTAACCGCAAGGCCACGAGCTCTAACCCTGAGGGGATTTCAGCCTGTGTGTTGCTTCTGTTCGGTTGACCAAACAGATTGCGATTCCTTGACTGTGCTAATAACTAGTGATGTTTGTCCACCCCAAACAGCACTAGACCATGAAGTACATAACAGAAAACCGTGCACCATTAATCTCGCATAGTAAATAAGCCTTATGGAGGTCTCCAGGGTATATAATGGGTGCTGTTTCTTTCACGGGACCGCTCCACGAGTCAAGCTGGTATATCACGTGAACGGAATCAGAAAGTCCGCAGCTATTAATAGCACTCGAAGTACATTTACTCACTATCACCCAGCAAGGAAATGCTGGAACTGCTTCCCTTCACTTTGTATATACCGACTTATGAAATTAACCGTTACCCTCTGCAGTTCCCTCTCAGAAATGAATGACATTTCTTCAAGAATGTTATTTTTCAGTTCATCTTATATCTGAGCATTTGTCCTGTACACTTTTTCTTTACTGGTCCCCAGAGATAAAAATCGCAGGACGATAAATCCCGGAACCCAGTGGGCCATATATTAACAGTGATGACTGCATCGTCGAATATTCATTGAAATTGCATGCAAGAAGACATGGGTTGTATGTGCCGTTGCACAGTCCTGCTGGAAAGTCACGAACTTACCTTCCCTCACAGTTAATTCAATGAAAAAGGATTGTTAAGTATTCTGTTAAATTTTCCATAAAGATATATGACTTATTATTCTATCCCTCTAGTGACGCGCCATATTCCTATTTTCGAGCATACAGCCGTGAAGCCGGTGAGATTTTTCTGAAGTGCAGTTTCGGTTGTTTTGAGAATTAACATGCCGCTTAGGTCGAAACAAGATACGTCCGCAAAGAGAATAGATTATGGTAAATTTCTCCTTCATGCACACTATTCAAAATCATTAAAAAATATATTCCTGGGTGCAGGATTAAATTCTTGCACTACAATAATTTTATAGATTTCTTTATCTTTTTTTTTTTTAATACTACATTAGCTTTGGTGCCGTTTGAACAAAGGAATAAGACATTTCCGTTTGAATCGAGGGAAATTTTAGGGGTAGGGGAACGTTCCAGTGCAAGTCCAATACTATCTAACATTTTTTTTCTGTGAGTATTATATGTAACTGTGTATGCTTTTTATCAAGAATATTTTCCATTTCACGATTTTTTTACCAACCTGTGAATCGAGCTTCCACTTGGAAGTTAAATATCAGGGAATCTCTCTTGAAACAATCTCCGTACATTACTAGTCAATTCGGTATGAATCGTAGATAAATACTCTTTGGAGAACTGAATACCTGACTTGACCCACTTTAGCGTAATTAATACACTGTATTATGCCGCCTAATGAATACTTAATACACTGCCACACTACACACAAGAACACGTTCGTACGTTCCTAGAGTTAAACTCATACTGACCTCCCCTCTGGCTCCCCGGCGGGCTTTCAAGCGTGGAAATGAGACGAAAATTGCAGAGCTCTTGCGACCAAGTGGAGCGAAGAATTAGAATTAGATTAGAGATATCTGTAGTTCTGTGCTTGGAGAATGACACGTAGTTTATTTGGTAGAGCTTCAGCTAGAAAGGATAAAAATCCGAGGTTGGAAGCCCGAATTTTCAATGCCGGATTTTTCATTTCATCTATGACACTAAATTTGTTACTTGCAATGTTTGTTATTTCTACAATAGCTCACACGGAGCTAAATTTAGCACTTTGACTGAAATGTTTTAAACAAGAATACCCCCGGAGTCCGAATGGCAGCTTTTTCACCAAGAGAGAGCGAGACGGGGAGAGAGAGAGAGAGAGATAAAGAGAGAGAGTACAAAGCTAAACTAATGCCTAATAACGAATTCTTTCTCTGTGTTAGGTTTTTTAATATGAAGGTAAATCAAAAATCTTATTTCTGGTTATTTTTTGAACGAATAATAAAAGTTCAAGTGAAAGCACTGCTTTTTTATGTTTACTCAAAGTTACCTAATTGAAGCATTTGTTATTCTTAACGTAAATAAATCTGTTCATGTCCATACACTGTAAACATCTTGGCATAATTCATTGAAGAATGTTCATAGGTTCTGTGCATTTACCATCTTCATATACTTCAATATTAAACAAAGACTGATTCAGGCATCTGTTCACCGGTCTACCTAAATTCCTCTTTCGGTTAGTTTCTATTTTAAAATTTAATTTGATATTCATTCATGAGCCTACCATTCACTTCTTTGTTTCACTATTATATAATTTTGTTCTCAATCTTTAAATGCCTTCTATGTTCATTTCTAAGTTTTTCGTTTACTTTTGCAATTATGGCGTACTATGTTGCATATACTTTTTCCTTGTTATTTCCAAATGCATTCCCTAATCTTACACTCTCGGTTCTGGTGGTCTAGCAGTAATCATACTTGCTCGTAAACCCAAGGTCGCGGGTTCAATCACGGCCAGGATTGATGGATTTTTTCGGGCGTAAAAATCCTAGCATGACTTCATCCGGTGGTCGTAGATTTACGGCACGTAAAAGAATCTCAAGCCTTAAGAAGAGGACTCAGCAACATTTATCGGCCGTTTCACGCCCTGAATAAATGGGACGCTGATGACCTGAGATGTTAAAGAGCGTTCATAAATAAAATAAATCAATGGATTATCTTACAGTGAACATACCCTGGGGTCCTCAGCAGTTTCTGTTAACACTATAAAAAGTCTAGTCCACGCAATAGTTTTACTGTCTGTTTTCTCATTCGATTTCTACTTATTTTGTTCAACATTTGCTAAAATTTGCTACACTCTACTTGTGAATTTAGATTACATCCGCTTTGCTTGTTATTCAGCGAGTATTCTGTCCAGAGAGATGTGCGTACTTGATAGGGGGTTTCAATATGCGAATTTGATGTTGGGTATGCATTTTCAATCGTTGTTCATCATTATTTAGAACCCATTCAGCATCTTCGTCATTTTGACCGTGTCCATTCGATTGCGGCACTTCCCAGCTCTAAACTCCTTAAACGGCCAAAAAGGCCACTTGCACGGCTTCTTGGTAACGCGTGGTTGCTACGGATTATAAAAACATTTTCAGTCGCGTACGCTTCGAAGTAGAGAATGGGCTATTTAACGACCTTACTTGAAGCATTATGGCAATTACAGTGCACAGATTGTGGCACGAACCTGATTCCTTTGCTTACAAGTGTCACCTTCTGGCATTGCAACATGAGGGCGTAGCCTTAACCAATTTCACCACGCAGGAAAAGAATTATAACTCACTTGGTAAGTATTATGAGAGATATTTTGTTATATAAAAAGCCTGTTTTACACTAAAGTAAATAATGCAATTTATTATATTTAACATTGGAACCAAAATACTACAACCTGTACAAGGAACGGACTTTGGTAAACAAGGAAGGCACCCTTTCCAATTGGGTAGCACAAAAATATCATAGGCTGACGTGCTGGAGGATTCTAAAAATCTATGAATCCCCCCGATATCTATCTACTACAACATTTAAAATGGTCAAATAATTAATGATATAATTACTGCATCTTATGTGACGTATACATTTTGTACTAAAGATGGTATGGCCATGGAATGGCTGTTTCTCAATAGCCTTCCCACGCTTCCCTTAGGAGAGGACACTATAAATCACCAATCAGTGTACAGTATATAAATACTCCCTCTCCAAATAATATTAATTACTTCCTCTACGCTACTAATCGTAGTTTCGAAAGTACCAACAACTTCCCGCAATAATACTATGCTAACGAGCCTCAACAATCTATGCCACAGTATAAAACCATCATAAACAAGAGGGGGGGGGCTTATATACCTTCATCCCTCTTTGATGTTGACTGGAGATGGAATGAGGACAACAATTACAGCTACTCCGGCGTCTTTGTTCCGTTATAGAGGACATTGCTGATGTACACTACCTGGCAATACGACTAACTTACCCCATACATCTTGCTGCGCTTGGGAACCAAGTCACTCCTTTGACAAACGGCAGCGGAGGAAGGAAAGAAAACTGTGGACTGACTGCACGAATGCGGAGAGTTGTACTGCGACTTCAACAAATACAGGCGGATATAACAGTCGTAACGCACAAAAATAAGCAATGAAATGCAAAAAATTAACTTTTTAGGATGCTATGTTAATAGTTATTCACGTTCACTATACAGCGAAATCAAATGTAGCTAAGTAAAAGGCAAAGGAAATAATTGATAAGGGAAAATACTGCGCTTTTAACAGTATGAGTTGTGGAATTAATTTTTTAATTTAAGTTAACCTAACGTAACCAAAATTTGCAACTTATGTATTAACAGTATAACTTTTCTACTCAGTGTCCTCCCTAAAAAGAAGAAGAGTAACATTTATTAGAGTAAGAAACGTGAAGAAAAATTATGAACATTAAAAAAAAAAGTTGACCAACAGGGGTAGCGAACACATTCCTTTCCCGTTGGTGATACGATGCTCGCTCTAACCAACTGAGCCACATACCGACTTGAGCGACAATGTAATTATCCGTCCATATTAGTTGACTGGGGCTCGGTTTTCTCCGCTGTCCTCCGCTGCAGGAGGGTGACTGGGTTCCCAAGCGCAGCAGAGTGTAGGTGAAAGTGTAAGACTACACTCTAATGGATGCACAAGTTGCAGGGAGCTGCGCATCTTCGCTTTGAAGTACCAAAATGTGGAAATTTAGTTTTTGACTCACCATTACACAACGTCCTTTTATTCTTTAGTACAACAGAAATTAAGGCCAAAATGAGTTTGCAACTATAATTATTTTGTGCAAGATGACCTTCAGACACGCAAAGTGAGATTGCAACTCCAAATATGTATTAAAAGCCATTAGTGGACAACTGAAAAGAGTTTTGAAAACATCAATTCACATAAGTAAATATAAAAGAAGAAATCAGCGCTTTACTACACCTCCATTGTAACTAAATCCTCCCTTGTAATAAAGATATGCAAACATTTCACTGTGAAAACTATAAGTCAAGCTACAAACTCTGTTTGCCAAGTACACCGACTTTACATCAACTAGGTTTGCTTGCAGCAATCTTCATTTGCATTGAGGTGGGAGTGACATATTGTTTCTACTTGCTTATCCCACAACATTGGCGTCGTCAAATACAAGATAGAAACTTCCGAGCACTAACAACAGTAAAACAAGAAAATAGCAAGACAGATTCGCATTTCAAGAGGGGTGTTCAAATGATACATAAATTTGATTCATATGAACACAAAGAAATACATTTACAGACTATTTCGTTAATTACCATATGATCAAAACTCTGCAGGTGCTAACACAATGAAGATGTGTTATAGTCATAGTTAGTTAAGACAACAACTATAATATCTTTTTAAAATATAGTGCGAACAATACAGTATGAGACAATATACCTACATTAGAATACCGCATGTTTAGTGCCTGCATACTAAAACAGGGAATTATAAAGGTATCAGAAAGGTAGTTTATTCCGTAGTTTGAGGTTAGGAAAGCAAAGATCATATACTCCATTCAATCTCTGCTGAATAAATTGAATGAATACAGGGAGAACATTGTCGGGTGTCCACGAAGAGCAGTTCCGACACTACCAAAAGCAAGATGCGCCTTTTCATAAGCTCTTGTCTAAAGCACATTGTGTTACTATACAATACAAGAACTGAAACCTCTCAAGACCAGAAAAGACTCAAACATGTCATTGGTGTCGGCAATTTGTCAACACACTTCCGTAAACTTTGGCACATTAATTCCCATTTCACTATAACGAATTTTCATATTAACAAGGGAACCATCGGGCATCATCTTTAGATAAAGGCTGTCGGTGTTAAGGAAAGCACATGGGAATGTTCTCACTAAGAAAAGCATGGATAACTTTATCCGCATCGCAGCGGTGAAAATTCATTTTTAAATATATTTTGGCGGGATGAAATTGCAAATTTAAATGTTGTTTGGTAATTATTATATGTTTTTTTTATTGTAGGTCAAAAAAATAATTTTCTCGCGCTAAAAGGAGCATGGATATGTGTAATGATGGGAAAAGTTATTATCTTTCAGCTTGGTATTGTTCCAAAGCTGCCAACATGGTTATTTATGCCAATACATTTTAGGGTTCTTTGATGTTTAATACGTAGTATCACTAATGGCACTGCGATTTGATTTCCTAACTGCTATAAAGAATCTAAAAATTATGAAAATATGTGACAGATTATAAAATATGTAATTTGTATCAGCTTAAATACAAGGACCGTGTCCAATAAAGAAATATTATTATTATTATTATTATTATTATTATTATTATTATTAATTTTTTTTAATACAAAATAGTTTACTCAGTCTTCAAAGATAGGCTGAAATCTTTTTGACAGACTCTTTAGAATATCCTCCGCAGCCTTCACGGTTACTTCTGATAAAGAAAAATGCCCCCCACCAAGGTGTTTCTCAATTTGGGGAAAAGGAAAAGTCATACAGTGATATGTCTGTACTATAAGTCCAAATGATTTTTGTGAGATATTCAGCAACAACTTATGCAATGTACGGTCATACATTAGCGTGGTGGAGCATCCACTTTGTTCTACGGAAATGTGCAGTTTTCAGGTTCTCTCTGTAGTATAACTCTGTTACAGTTGTGTATGCAGGTACGTCATGTGGTAAAGCATTCCTTGAATATCCAAAAATAAGATAACTTTTCCGGCAAAAGCAAGCACTTTTGCTTTTGTGTGTTTGTTGGTGATTATGGAGTTTTCCACACAGCTCTCAGAATATAAATGATGTAGCCAAGTTTCATCAGTAGTGATTATCTTTGAAAGAAACTGCACATCTTCCTGTAACATCATCTTCAACTGCATTCAAACCCGCACGCGATCGTCCTTTCAGTAGTCTTGGAAATCACCATGCACAAACATGTCTCGTTTGCAACTTTTCTGACACCAATGTGTGAGTGGCATCCAATGAACTTCTAAAATTTTCTGAAAATGTCTTTAATATTATTCAACAATCCTCTGCCGCAATGTTTTCTTCCGTTGGAGAACAAACTGGAAAATCCGCGTCCACCTTCCTTTTAAATTGATTTGCCCCCTCTTTAAACATTTTAAGCCATTTTCGAGCTATGCTGTAGGGAAGAGAACAGTTTTCAAACGCATGTCCCCTCGATTTTGCTGTAGGCGGAAAGGAACAAGTTCCAACTTTCACACTTCTCACAGGCGGGAATCGGAAGTGATAGAATGAAAATAGTACCATGATGCATTAAGCCAACAAAACATTGTAAGGTTAAAGTTTAGTGCAAGAATTTATGCCTGAAAAAATAGGGTCATTCTTTATTGAACAGCCCTCGTATATTATTATTATTATTATTATTATTATTATTATTATTATTAACATTCCGTATTAAAGTAGGTAACACGGGAGTGTTATCGCAATAAGTTTCATTTCTAGTTTTCGTGCCTTGTGTTTAAAGAACTACTCTCATTAAATTAAATGAAGTTGCTTTGTTTAGCTAATTTTCACTGAAAATTGGAATGTTCTTAAAATAATTTTCTTTACAAAACATTATGTAAATCACGGAACACGGACATTATAAAGAAGTAAAATCCGCTGGTCAAAATTTCCCATCGAAAATACCAATGTGAAATTACAACTTTGCAGAATTTTCGTACTTAACACACTAGCAGGCCACTTTATTCTTTCCCGTCACAGTGCTCTACATACTAATAAAGCTTACTTTTTCAAAAAAATGAGTGAATGTCACTAAGCTTTTCTAAAAGCCATTGCTGCTGTCCAAAATTAAAAGCTATTGTTCATACATATGCCAAAATTCCTTTCAGTCCGGTATCAGTAAGCAAGTCATGATACAGTAGTAGGTGTATCTTTATTGTTATAAAAGTCTTTATACACATTACAAATATATTTTATGCATGGCTCGCAAAGCGTACGTGCTTAAGTATGATACACAATTAGAAAGAGGAACAAATAATAATAATAATAATAATAATAATAATAAATAAAACAATAAAATGGGAGGAACGACATTTATAGGTATATTAGGTATATGAATGGAAACAATTAAATATCATTTATAATTACACTATATATTGCCTTCTAATCAAAAATAAATTGCTTCTAACTTCGCGCACTTTGGCTAGGAAAATGCCCATATTCAACCAACTAGCGTGGTTCACTAACAGGTCCCAGCATGCCAATCAACCTCTAATTGCCTTAAAACGTTTTTAGAAAACAGCATTTTTCTGTGTTCCCAGTGGGTACATTCGGCCAGAATAAGTACATATTCGTCATTCCCTCCACAAAATGGGCAGATTCTCCTACCAGAACTATCCGTTAATTTTTTAAGCCTTCCAACTTCCCAGTCTAAATAAGGTCATTCCTGATCTTGCCATTCTCCCTAGAACGATCACATGCCTTTTTACCCCAGGTTAATTTAATTTCATTCGATAGGCTCAGGAGACTTTCGTGTTACATTCCGCCTCGATTTCCTGCCTGCTGATACCTCTAACCTCGTTCTAACCTTCCTCTATACGTTTTTACTATCTGTATTGCCCTCGTTGCCATATAGGAACCAGACCAATTTCTCTGAGTTCTCTTCCCACCTCTGCAACCCAAAACGTCCATGTTATATTTTGCATCTGGTGTCTATAGCATTTAGTGCGAAGTGTGGACTGGTCTCCCTGTGTCACTCTATGCCAGTATTTCATCGTCTTTGTTTTATAATTAACCGTATATTCATTAAACAACCCACCTTCCATGACCCCACAGTTTGACGTTCCTTTGGAGAGCCTGAGAACCTTTTTCCAGAAATCGACTTGAATTTTATTTACATATTCACCCTCCTGTATTTCCCTGCCATATAACAGAATAGACTTAATCATAGCATTGTATATCCTCTGTGGTGTATCTTACTGGCAAATCTGGAACGTGAGTCAGAACACGTAGTAACTCATTTACTTGACCTCGTGCTTTATAATTAATAATAGGTAAATGCTTGTTCCATTTTCCACTCAAATTACAACCCAAACTAAAATAGATACACCTAAAGCTCCTTCACAGACAGAAAAAGTTATAAAAAATATTGTCAAAAATAATTCACCTCTCATTATAATTACATATTAATATAAACTAATAAACAATGAAAACAGCTTTTAATTTTTAAAAACCAAGTGCCCCAAAGTAACAAGTGGAAGCTTTTTAATAAGTGGTTTTCGTATTCTTAAACGTAATTTGGACACTATGACATAATGGACTAAACACAACACAGAGGAACTGCAAGGAAAACCTTCACACCATTCAAAATGTGGCGCTGACAGCTAAAATTGGCCTTTTAAGCCCCAAAGTGCGTACCACAAAAGCATTTTGAACATGCGAACGACTTAAAAATGTCTCGATTTATTTAAAATAATAACAAATACTTCAAAAACGTTCTAGTAATAATTTTCCTTTGTTTTCCAAGAACAATCACATGTACGAGTATTTATTTATTAAGTAATCCCTACCGATATGCCATATAGCATACACAAAGCAAATTCTGTAACCAGAACACAAAACCCGAAGGGTGCAGAGCATGTCATATCCTGTACAGCAACAGGTTGATGTGCAAGAATTATTAATGGAGTTAGGACGTGAAGCACACGTGATCTGAAAACTTGACGACCTGCTGCGGGGATGCCCTCGATTCGCAATCCAATACTTCACAGCGATACGAGGAAAGCTCTTAGGTCCTTGGACAAGTCCCATTTTTATGTAGCCCCTTGCTACTTTCACCTCCTTCTCCTTAGTAATGGGTTTCTATCGATCCATCTTATTGCTAGTAATCTTCGACAGCGTGCTCAATGGGATTACCCTCTTAATATTGCATCTTCCATATACTTACCACCAAATTTTTATTTCCCATCATTTTTTCTTGTCATTTCTGGGTTGTTTACAAATTGCAGCGGGATCTAACACATATGTTTACACGAAAAGTTTCCAAATACAACACGTAGGCAACAAGCCAAATGTTTCTGGCGTTCATATATTTTGTAAATGAAGGTCTTTGAGTGCACATATTTAAATAAAAAATGTATTACGAAGATGCTATTTCTCAATGGTTGGTCAAGTAGAAGTAAAAGATGATATATGATCCTTCAAGCTACAGCTGCAAATGTATACCTACAAGGCCAAACTTGAATTTCGAAAATCTCTATACAATTAATTTCAGTAATTAAAAAAAATCACCCTGATACTACGCGCTGTGAGTACTTCTTCAACCCTAACTTTGTAGTTTCAGATCTACAGTTGTAGAACCTTCCATACAAGCTTAGGAATTAGGATTGACAATATGTGGGATTTCCAATATAGAGCCCTATCGTCCATTCGTGTTCTTGTATGACCAGTGCCCGATAGGTTTACTGGTGTGCTTCCTAATTCTACTATATACGATTATACAAGACATTTTAATAAGAAGTTTACCCAGTTCTTGACCGCAAAAGTTGTTTCTTAGTCTTGTTGTTACGCTGCAATTCTAACAGTTTTCTAGCTAATGCCGTATTAAGCTCCTTTTTTGCCACTTTATTTGCTGCTTCATTACTTATGCCCTGATGTCCAGGGACTCAACAAAGTTGTAATTGATTATTTATGGAAATATTAATGAGAGCTTGGAGATATTCCCACACACAAGTTCAGATTTGACTTTCGGATTTAAATGCATTAAATACATTTTACTGTCAACGATTTATTTTAAATAGTGTTTAACGCCCGACATCAACGCTGGACATTGGTGATACATGAAATGAAATGATAAACTAGGAAAGGATTATTTTAGGAACGAAGCTTTCCAGGACTAGGGTACCTCCCCGGAATTTGCCATTTATGAGGACTAAAGAAAACCTGGAAAAAACCTCAGATGGGAATCGAACGCCAGACCTATCGCTCATGAGTCCGCGCCTTAACGTTCTTGGCCACACGTGGCGGTGTCCTGTCAATATGAGTATACGTTGGTGAACATAATTCCTTTTCTCACAAATATTAAGGCAGGTCAGAAGTACAATTACTTCCGCCTGAAAACTGTAACAAAGTTCTTCTAGAGGTAATCCAAAATCTGCATCTCCTGAATATGTCTTGCGCCAATTACAAAAATGTCGGTGCCCTAGTGGTAACCATACTTGACTCTAGACTAAAGATCGCGGGTTCAATCCCAGTTACGGTCGATTGATTTTTTCGGTCGTAAAAATCTTCAGTTGACTTGTAAAACCGTAGATCCCGTGTCGTAGATTTACGGCAATTAAAAGAACCTCAAGCTTGAAAACAGTCTCTGAGCAAAATTTATAGGTCATTTTACGCCCCGAATTGCATGAGACGCTGATGAACTGAGATATTGAAGAGCGTCCATAAATAAAACAAATCCACAAGCCTATGTATGTCTCCAATTCAACTCTGAAGTAAAAAGTAAATTTTATTAATTATTTCTGCTTTTAATTGTTTTCAAATATTCCATCCTAATCTAAGTGAGGTAGTTTTTCTGTTCAATTTTGGTTTTTTACGGGTAAAACTTTAATACTAATGTTGCATATGAGCTTAGATACTACATTTTTAATTAATTTATTTACAAACAATATTTTTGTATTGATTACGTATAACAATCTATGATTTTATTAATTCTTTTTTAATGTCAATAAAGTAAATCATAGAAGAGAGTTACTGATGTCTGTAGTCTAAGATGATAATTAAGCAAGTGGTTTTGATATCACCTATTAGTATTGTTTCCTGCAACGCACCTTCCCAGGCAGCACTTTCTGGTAGGTCGCAGAAGGTTAATGTGGTTCGCCGTCAGGCTTTTAGCTACCAGGCTGTTGTAGTGCATATCGCAATTGAGTTTATGTTTACAACGCCCATCATGCAGTGCGGTTCAGTAACCGCCACTTCAGCTGCCCTACTTTAGTACGGAAGGTTTTGCGGCCACTGGAAGGTTTCTGAGGTCTAAGTTGAAACGGTTAGAGAGCGCTTTTCATGCGATGAATCTTTAGCCTCTGTTTATTCATGTGATATGCACTTTTTCCTGAGTTTTGTAGCGCAGTGTTAAACAACTGCATATTTCGATTTCCAACAACGTAAATCGTGCTACTAGATTGTGCCGTTACGATCTTGTAACTTACCTTTATTTGTATATAATGATTATAATGAAAATGTAAATAATTGCATCCTTTACATTCAGTTCGTTAAACGTTTTATCTCCAAAATTTTAGATTTTCTCAAATTTACTTATTAGAACAGTTACTGAATTATAGAGTGGTGCTCCATTTAAGTTCGGACATTCTTGAGTAACTTTTCTGCAGCGGCAATTTTTAGCGCGAAGTGCCTTCTCATGACAGCGCCAATGTTACTATAATCATTATTAATAAAGTATGCATAACTTTACATCACAGTTATGAAGTAATACATGTTTCATTTTAATGTATCAGCCGTCCAGCAAAGAGTTTAGGCACGTTTCACAGGCAGAATGAGAACCGCGCTAGTGGTAAATGTGTCAACCCCCCCTCCCTCTCATTTCGTTCTCGTTCATAGGAGCACCACGCGCGAAAATAAATTAAATACTTAGACAACAATAATTTGCAACCCCCTGAGCGAAATTTTATACTAAACGGTAGATTTTCGTTCAAATCAGAGCCCTGAAGTTCAGGCATTTATTTTGATTGAAATAGGCGAGCAATAGGCCCGTTCTTACTACTGAGGCACCACAGGCCGTAAAATACGCTCTAAACCCATTGCTTGGAGCATAGTGTCTTGTCTTGTTGAAAGAAGGTGATATCAAAAATGCACACTCTTTTATTATAGCTTACACTTTATAGTAATAAGTGTCTTTGATCAACGCACTTGCTGACTAACACAAGCTGCCATCTATACAGTTAACCAAAAAAGTTCTGTCGGATTTTCGCGATGTCGAAACTTCAAGTGTTTCCAACAGTTAAATACTCCAACAAATAAAGTAAAGACAGGAACAAATTGTTGTCGAGAGTTAGAATATTTAGTTGTTACATTGAATTTTCGCTACTGTTAGCCAGTGTCCGAAGAACACCCAGAATATGTTTAAACTTCAATGATTGGAAAATAAACTTCGGTGCTGGTGCTGTGAATGAACGGATTGAAAATTCCATGAAAACAACGAACCCCTCCAGGATGATCATAGGACAGGAAGATCAACAACAAAGGACAATGGTGAGACTTGTGAGGACGTAACACAGCAATTCAACGTTAGTGCAGAAACCATACAGCTATATCTTCATCAGCTCAGTCGTAGGGTTGCACACGAATTGACAATGACGGTATGAACAGATGCCTGTTGTGCCGTCAACAGAAGGATTTCTTTCTTGATAGACTGCTGACGTGCGGATGAGTTTTCTGGTTGGCAGCTCATGAATCCCTCCCCAAACAACGGAAACCATTACTGCGATAAACGAAGCATATGCATTCTCCATGTAAGGTGTATTGTGCAACATGAACCATTCAATCAACGTTATTTGTACTTTAACTACTCGAAATTATTCATGAAAAGGTGAAAACAAGAAGCTTGAACCTGTGAACCCCAAAAATATTAATCCTTTGTCTGACAATGCAACAACACATATAGCTAAGTTGGTTCATGAAAGCATTATCCATCTCGGTTGGGAGACTAATGCACACCCATGTTCTGAAGAGATTGCAACATCAGATTTTCATATTTTTCTTTCTTTGCATAATCATCCCCGCAGCAATGCAAAACCTTAGCCGATCTGGAAAATGTCCTGTATATCACGTGGAATTTATACTTTTCGCTTACGTTGGCAGGAGGTCCTCGATAGTGATGGTTGCTATACTTAATACCAAAGAAAGTATTTGTTCAAAATATGGTACTTTAAATGCCTGCTCTGAAACCGTCATTGCGTTTGGTCACCTCACAGAAAGAGCATCATCATATTAAAGAGCTGTAGCTTCATCATTACTAACAATGGATTCCTACACTTCTTTCTGATTATGTAAATATTAGTGCGAACTGATACAGCATATTATTTCTGAACTGCAGAAAGAAATCGACGCAACGCATTACATTGACTTTCGTCATGTGAAGTTTATACTGACAGATTCAAGGAGGTGTTCATAGGAAGACAATTTCTTTGCGCGATTCCCAGGAACAACAGATGTCTCTTCAGTCCGCTCATCATTTCCGAAGGACTACCAAGCATCTTCGATGCCTCCTGTTCCTAGACGAAACTGCTTAACCCATTCCTGCACGCTGAAATATGAACGAGAAGCATTCCTATAACATAATGCAATTACTTGTTGATAGCACTTATATTCCCATTCCACCACGAGGCATAACCCTTCATATCTCATTTACTCAGAAATTCATTTGCATCTGAATATGATACTAGCAAGGCGTTTATAATGCGATTACTGTATCTGCACTTAGATATACACAGGTGATAAACACTAGTCTAAGAGCAAGTGTATGTGAACATTTTGACGATCGGAAGTGGATGTTAGGGCATGCTTTCGCTAGAGTTCACCTTATCTGATTCTCCCACAGCTAGTTCCTCACTACCTTCCTCCAAAAGCTCTCCATGATCTGGCTGGCTTCCTGTGAAGAGGCATTCTGTTTTCCTAACTTGTGGAGGTTCACATTTCCCATACGTTAAACTTCAACAGGTTATTGGAAAACAAATTTAACTACCCACCGCCTACAGTTGTTTGCATTGAAATTATTTTGTTATCCCATTTCGGTAGATTTTGTTCCAACTCTAGCTATATCGCAACATTATTTTCTTTCTGATACAACCCTTATAGTTAGTTGCTTGAAATTGTAAGCAAAGAAGTATTAATTATAAACATACTAATAAATGCAATTTTTAGCCCTGCTAGAATAAACAATTACTGCTTTCTTTAGCGATTTGGATTATTATAATGGTGACTGATAATTTCGTCAATAAGAAACAAGAAAAATAGAAAGTATGAGAAATCCCTAAAAATGTAATGGGTAAGTATAGCAATATTAGTACAGACACATGAAAACAAAACAAAAAGAGAAGAAATAATATAGCTATTCTCAAAAAATTTGTAGGAATATTCTGACACAATAATTTATATTTACAAATGAATTAGTAGGAGAAATGTTCGGGATTTTAGCCGTGTTCAAAGGCTCCCAAGAAAGGAAGAGATTCGGGCGGTCAGGATTCAGGTGCGTATGAGCATAGACAGATTCCCTAACATTGCAGCTGCCCTCCAAGGAGTTTCAGCCCCTCAGAAGGGTCGCTTCTATACCAGACCGCCGGGACAGAAACCATTTAAAAGCGCGGGTAAAGGAATGGTGGAAAGGAAAAGTTCATCCCAGTATTCGTATAGACAACTTGTAGAAAATATGGGGGGGGGGGGGGAAAAAACCCAACATCAGGATATCCAACCCCAAGGAATTTGAGACCCGGATCTGCTGAATGCAAGTCTCAAGCGTCCGCGCCTGAGCTTCCCGCTTGGTTTGATGAAGATAGGGCACGACAAGTTAAAATGTTATGGCTAAGTGGGGTGGTGGAAGGACTTAATTTGCTATAGAAACCATAATTTTCATATTAACATTTTACAATGTTCTGTAGGTGAATTTTGAGAATGTTTTACGTTTTAAGCCGCTGATATATGAAAAATTCATCCATGCGAGAGCTAAAAAGGAATCCTCCTTCATTATCTATTCTCCTACGAGGTCATAGAAGCAAACACATAACTTCCAGGTGGTATCAAAAAGTTTCCGGAATGGTTATGTAATGCGCCAACATATGACAATACAGTTTTGCGCGCTCAGCGCTAGGGAGCTGTAACCTTCAACTAGCAGTATTCCGAGCGACATCGCTGTATTTACATTGGGAATAATGCATTACATTTTTTTGGCATTAGTTGAGCGTACTAACCGTGATATCATCATAAATAGCAAGTTGGAACAAAGAGCTAACGTGAAATTGTGGGTTAAACTTGGGAAATCGGCACAGGGACATTAAACATGCTTCCGTACGCTTATGGTGATAAGTGGTAGGGGCGCTTCAAAAGTAGAAGAACGTCCCTGGATGACGAGAATTTTGGAGAAGTCCGGGAAACTGTTCACGAAAATCGTAGAACTAACAACGAACGCTATTGCTCATATCATTGTGTGTAGTTTGGCTCAGAATAAGTAAAGGTGGCTGTTTCAACACTGCTGACGAGATACAGCATGAATCGCACAAGTTTCTACACACGCAAACAATGACTTGAGGTGGTATTCCAAAAGTGGCAGGAACGCTGGGACCGGTGAATTGCTGCCCAAGAAAAAATTCAAAGATGTTCCAAATTGTGTAAATACAGAATGGTCTTTGTAACAGAGTCAGTCCGGAAACGTTTTGATAGCGCCTCGTATAGCTGACTGTAACTTCTGGAATATAAGCTGAACCTGCAAGTTTTCGGCATTTTTCTGTGGCCTTCCTCAGGATGTTATGTGTATTTACTCTAAATGTAAGGGCTTGGGATTGGCCGGGCTCGAACACCCATTAATGTCTGTTGTGATTACCTTGCAATTAGGACAATCAGGCATCGTGCTGTGACAGGATGCATACGTACAAAAGAGGAAACTTGGCGACATAAAGTGCTTTATATGTACATAGCAAAAAATGAGGAACTTGTACACAAAAACCGTGAACTTAGTTGGTTGCCAGAAGGTTTGGAAATATTAGAACCGGACATGAACATGGGGCAAAGATTAAAAGACAGCACCATGGCGTAACAGAAAAAACAAAGAAGGGGAGAGATAGGATACTGAGAGTGAACTACAGAGGGACATGAAAAAATTAAAAAACAATATCAGTAGAAATCCACAACGGAGAGCCTTTTAGTCCAGAACGTGCTTTCCAGGACAGCTCCAGGATGCAGTGTCGTTATTGTAAAAACTATCATACTGGTAAGGGCAACATTTGCAGTCACACTGTGTACCATAAAACATCATTAGTACATTATCTTAACTATGTACATACTAGGTCAAAATGAGGAAGCATTTAATATCCCTTTCCCTCTATTTAGTTACAAAATGTGCGGCATGCAGCTGCATAAAGTACTACTTTAAAAGATAGAAAGTATACAAAAGAGAAAATAAAATAAAATATGGAATGAAAAAAATAATAAAATAAAAGCTAGAGCTAAACAAGCACTGACCACTCGGCTGGCCATTTCGTATGCGGCGAATATGGCCACTCGTTGTTAGCTATAAAAATCATGCAGTTTCGATAATATAACCTTGACTCGATTCTTCACCATTTAACCAATAAATTCCTTGTTTATTTAAATTTATTCCTGTGATTATGGATCATTTGAAGGCATGAAGATCAATACTAGGGAAATGCTAGGGAAAACTCTTCAAATGGCATACGAATGTGAGGAATCGACTCCGTTATAACAATTATGAACTTATTTTGCAATAGTAAGCTTATATTGACCCATAATAGTTTGCAATCAAGGAAACTTTCCTTACAACAAACGCCTGCTAACTTACCCTTGATCTGGCTTGTTAAAATCTAGGCTAGAATAGCAAGTGTCTGTCGACTATGAACATCAAAGTTATACAATTGAACTAACGTAATTATTATGCCCACTAATGAATACTTAATACAACACACAAGAACACATGCATATAGAGTTAAATTTGTATTGATCACCCCTTCGGCTCCCCGACCGGCTTTCAAGCGTGGGAACATGACGAGAATTGCAGAGCAGGTCAGCTGCGTCCAGCTTCACGTGAAGGGGTCCCGCCAAGGAAAAATCACGCAGTACTTAAATGCCCGATTATCAAATAGATGGGTTAGCCATATGGAGAACGAGGACAAGCTTTTCTTGTTCTAACCTTTATGTTTACCTGACATGGTGTAATGTCAGGGTATGCCAGGTACCAACAAATCTAACAGATTGTCAACCTGATCGATATGTGTGTAGGATGAACTGGGTTATAGAATGCGGTCTGCAGGATAATAATAGAGCACTTATAAGGTGGGAAACTTTTGAAAATTTTACTCATACTTATATTTTAGGTTGAAGGCATTAATTTTGGCAAATAGTGTATAATTCATTGACAAAGTTTGGGTAAACCGTTCTGGAAAAAGCATAAAGGCGTGCTGAAGTAAACGGGTGCCACACTAAAAAATACTACCTTCGATTTCTGTTTCTTGGATTGTAAGATTTAATAAATTACAAGTCACTATCAGGCATTTTCCAATATTAAATTCTAAGTCCATCGCAAGTACAGCCTCCTGTATATACAGCAAAGAAGCTATAAAACGCCCCAAGTGTTTGAGGCAAAGGAAAATTAAAACAAAGATGTACGCAAGAAAGCCAGTCTCAAAGAAAAGACTACTAGATTAGGAACGCTTTTAAACATAACCGTTCCACGAGCATTGTCCATTTTCTATAATTTTATTGCTAGCATACTGCTGAGAAGTTACCGCAAAAGAGAAAGTAAAAGGCGTCGTTTGACACGATCAAAAGGATCTAATAGCCTATACATCCCTTTGCGCTCGCCGAGGAACGGCTTTTACAGATTTCTGCAGTTCTTGTAAAGTGAAAACATGAAAGAGCTTTTTGTTCTAGTAATTGCGTGCATTAAATGCAGAAAAACGGTCAGCATTTCAAAAACCTAATCCTCTCTGCTGCTAATTTTGCAGCACAGCACTTTTTTCTCTAACACAATATTACTTCACTCTTACTAGCATCTACAGTTGCAAATGCGAGTTAAATACCATGAAATTGCTGCATCTCGCACTTGACGTTTTACACACAAAATATAGTAAGACAAAGGCATTATGATGATATGGAATAATAAAAACTTTCATTTAAACTACACCTCATCACATCGCCTCTGCATTGGCCGATACTCCTCCCATTAGGCCTCTCATTTGAAATTGAAAATCATCTATAATATTAACCTAAGAACATGTGAATCCGCCGCTTGAGGTAGGAATGAATGTACAATGCATACTAGTCGTAGTAGAGTTGTTCTGGTTATGACACACATGTTTAAAATGGTGCTGCATGTGATAGGGAAAAAAATATTTTCTTTATGAAAATTACTTTGCTTCTTGTGGTCTACGATATTTTTTGAAACTTTTTCCAATGCAATGCCTCTTCAAAAACTAATATGCACAGATTAGTGAATAAATTTGAAACCACAAAAAGTCAGTTTTGGACAAAACATGTTCCCAAAGACGAAGGTTTTAACAGAGGAAAAATTCGATGAAATCGAAGGCAGTCTAGAGCGTTTGCCACAAAAATGAGCAGCTAAACTGGAACAATAGATAAAGGTTTCCTTAATCTTCTCCAAGAAATGCAACAAAGCTACTAAATTAAAACACATACTTCGCCAAGCGATCGGCTCAAAGAGTGAAAAGTTGCAATTGCTTTCTGAATACACGAGTGAGCTACATCATCTTGCGATAGGGAGCTGCTACACTTTAAACCTCTACTCTAAGTTATGGTTCATAATCCATTGGTGCTTTCAACGTTGTAGAGAGCATTTTACCGGCTATTGTTCGATCTGTTGCCCGGGGAGCTAGAGCCCATGTACGGCCGCTATATATATTAATGATCATATTTAGTATGTATCTAATCCAAGTTTTATAACCGCAGTCTCATTACTGAAGTCTGAAGTGAACATTGCGTACAATAATTATGCTTCTAGAGGAAATAGAATATTTTACGTACGGCACGAGTCCTGTAACTCAAGATACTTCAGTTTTCATATAGCGGGTCCAGTAATCGCCATAGCATTGCACAGCTGTGTAGTGGTCACACAAGTATTGTTCACATTGTGTACTGCAATTAAGAAACCCGCAATGTGTGATATGAAAAAATTGTAAAGCGGCTGAAACAATGTCCGCAATGGGGAGAGAATTAGCTGGCTGGCTGGCTGGCTGGCTGGCTGGATGGCTGACGAAAAGGTTAGAGAAAACAGCCCATTCACATTTCGGAGCTTCCTTACCGCAGGTCTGTTACAAAATGATTACTCAAGATTTACGAGTAAGGTATCGGAAATGTTGTTCCCTATGGGTTTCACATATGCGACAGGTTTCTCAGTTGCAGCCCACATTTTAATACGTACAGAACAGCGAATAATAACTGTGTGACCTTCACTACTTGAACTGTACTGAATCAAGCTGTATAAAAATGGTGTTGCTGTCTCGATTACTGCGTTCGATGTATGACAATGGAAGTAGCTTTATCATAAAGGCCCTCGCATTTTGAATCTCCGCAAATTATCCCATTTAGTTCCATCTTTTGCCGCTCGTGATGTTAGCTTTCAAAATGAAGGGATGTGCGTAATAAACAAAGAGCTATACTTGAACTATTTTCGGGAAAAATAAAATCATCAGTCTGATGTAAACGTGTTTAAAAGCACTGCTAGAAGAATGTCGAGGCAGTCTCGTCGACCACCCACACACAGGATGATCGCAACCTACACTCGCACTTGCAATACTGTATATCTATTTAACTGATATCTCTGTCGAACATTCAAAGAGTTGTGCTAAATGGTTCCCTGGAAGCCTTAACTGCCGACCATAAAAAAGACGAAGTACCATTTGTACCGAGTCGCTTGCTCGTTAAGAGGCTGAATGCTACAGTTTCTTACAGGGAGATGAAACGTCGAGCCTGAGATCGAAAGACATATGAAGCGACATCAAAAAGCTACTCCTGGGGGGAAAAAATGAAAGTTAAAGGACATTACCCTCGGCCGGCAAAATAATACACAAGTTGATCTGGTATTCTTGACGCGAATTTTCTTCCTCCAACCTTTTTATTTTTATTTGTGTATTATTGACAAAAAATGAATCATTCCCAGATTCTATCTGTTGATCGGAGAACCTCGTGGACGCTCGTAAACGCTGAAAGCACAACGAGCCTGCAGCAAATGGCATATAGCAGTGGGTGCTTTGCCTATAAACGTGATGGTCACAATGATAAACATCTGGAAAGAGAACATTAGGGTAGAGTAGTGGTGGCCGAGCGGTTTAGAAGGAATGCTTCTTTTTAGTAAGCTCAAATATGGGTTCAAATCTCACAAAACATTTTTGCTTTATTTTTTATTACGTAGATCATGTTCCTTAATATCATAGTATATTTTAACGTGTCATTTGTGTTTTATAGCATTAACTATGCACTCACAAAAACGAAATCATAAACTAGCGTATTCTTTACAAATAACAAAATAAATGAATGAATAAAAATATTTTATCTTCTAAAGTGAAAACATATAGAATTAAACACAAATTAATATCGCGTGTATGGTTCCTCAGAATATATAACGACCCTCAATTTTCGGGGCAGAGATGATAGCAGACTTATACAGTAGTGTGGACGTGAGGCTACGACATCCCAGGCTTCTTGTATTTCTGCCCATAAGCAATTTTTATCCCTGCATTTAGATAGAACAAATACTGAAGTAAATATTGTAGTGTATATATCAATATGTTAACGTTAAAGTGTGTTTATATGGTAAACAATATTACGAAACTAATTTGTCACATGTTTCAAAGATTTATTAAACAAAGTGTTTCATGCCGGGAGGCGAACCTGCGCTGCTAACCATGGCATCACTGCACACTCTACCACAGAGCTAACGAAATACACACACACTAGTAAGCGTCTTTAGTGCATGCCATATAACACAACTGCTGCAGCGGCTACACAGCCTTGCTGATTACCTTGTGAACCCGCGCTCGTAACGAGAAGGGAATGTTTTATATCAGTTTTCATGCAGCTCGTATAGTTTCTTTTTCTTGCAGTCTGTTTTACATAATTTGTTTGTTACTATGGTTTTTGTGTCTTAGATTGTATTAATACCATAAAATTGTTAACGAAATGCTGTGAACCCACATCAGTAACAAACATTTCAGGAAGGTAAAAAGTTCGCGGCCTAACAAAGCAGGAACGAGTTTTTCACTTAAACCTTTTTACTTTTCATCAGTATCTCCTTTTTAATATCAATACATTTCACCGATACTTATATGTTATTATCCTATCTTTGAAGTGGTTTTCAAAATGGTTTGCAAAGTACTTCTCTACCAGCAAGAAAGATTTTAAACTTTATGTACAAATGGAAGTCAGAGAGAGTCAAATCTGTAGAGTACGGTGGATACTCCGATAATTCATATTTCAAAGTTCTCAATGTTTCTTTTGTTAAAACACTTTACGAATAGATGCATTATCTTGATCAAAAACTATACTTTCTTCTTCAACCCGGGTTTTTCCCCCCGTATTTTTTCATCTAGTTGGTATCAAGATTGAAATATTGTTTTCGCTTCTTAAGATTAGCAATTTGTAAAATATATCTAGTCATAACAGGCCTGATGTCATACCTTTTCCTGTCTTCTTTGGCGCTAAATAACCAGATTTTGATGATATATGTGTGCTGGTATGTGATAACAGATGCAAGTATCATCAAACGTTTTAAGTTGACGCACAGTCAGTTACATTCATGTTAAAGCAGCCGAAACTTTGTTGTGACATTTTCATAACCATATGATCTGCTGTTAGTGACGTGATCCCCATTTTACTTAATTAATATAACCAACACATTTATTTAAAATGCCTGTTGCCTCCGAAATTTTAAGCACCTTAATTTGCCGTTCACCTACCATCATATCATCTATTTGTTCAGTTAATGCTGCTGTTAATGTACTTTTGGACATCGTTCACGGGATCATATTCAAGGCTAAACGGCCACGTTTAAATTCAGCATTATATTTTTAATTGTTTAGAAATAAAGAACAGTCTTGATAAATGTTTATAAATTGGTATGAATTATAAAGAGCTTCATTTTTTGATATTCAAAAAATGATATTCAGTATAATATTCAGTTTTGTACATCTAATGGAATATCCACAATAAATCTGATTTACAAAGTTATATTAAATAAACCACTGGAAATGATTTAATATTTCAAACGAATGCTTCAAACAGATGCGCAAACTAAGTGAACAATGATTTTGCAGCTTGCCTGGTCGCCTATAATACAGGCCGAGCATTTTAGACTGCTCTTATAAAATGCGTTCTAGTGGAAGGTAAGAAAACGCCTCTAAGGGCATTGTAGAGTGGAAATGGGGATAAGTGAAGCTTGTATCCTATAGCAACGTGCTTGAAATACTGTATGGCGGAAGATAGCAAAATATTCAATCAAAGCTGCCCAAATTATCGGAAGTTTAGAAATGGCGTCTTTAGGACATTCCCGAGCTAGCAGACCTCACCTGGAATACCAACAAGGAGTTGTAATAGAGGAAATGATTTGTGTAGGAGCCAGCAGGCAGCTGCTACTATTTCTTCCCTCTTTCCATCTTTCCACCCCCAACGGCCCTAGTGACATCCATTCATCTCTCTCCCTTCTTCCCCTCACTGCTTATCTTTAACTGGTTCGCAAACTTCTCCCTTAAAGCGGACAGATCGCCCACCGAGATTCAAACCATGAATTAGATAAAGTGACAACTCTTCCCTTCTCCAAACGTTATCTTTAAAGTGCAAATAAAACTTTTAACGCGGTCTGCTCATTTTCTTAGCACCCGCATTTTAAAATTTCAAAGAATGGGCATCTGAATGTATTTTGCATGATGCTATTTCCTTTTTCGAATAACGTATTCCTCGTACATAGCTTTATTGAACGATTTATGACTGTGCCCTAGCTTCTCTAAATTTGCTTTAAAGAACGAACGTCTTCTATGGAATTATAACTCTGGTCCCTGAGGAGTGGTGATGGTAGCTAAGGAAAGTGATGGCCTTACTCGAATAAAACATAGTAACTTGTAGTTAAAGCTGTTACTTCTTCCTAGAAGTTAATTAGAAACGCTTACATACAGCCATGGGGCAAATTATTACACTAGAGGAGGCACCCCTGTTCTGCAAACCAAGAATGCATTAGACTCAAGTCTTCTATTGACAAGTGAATTTTGAAACTTTTCTCTAAATTTTACGTTGAATGAACATCGTTTATAAAAGCATGTTACTGTTTTAAAATACATTTTTTGAAAGTTCAGGATGACTTTGCTACCAAAAAATATACTTTATTTGATAGTTATTTTTTATTCTTTGACCAAAAAATAGTAATAACAGCTGTGAATTTATTTCAGTGGTACCATTACAATAAAACTTCAACATACCCACGTACTTTTATAATACACTAGATCTATCGGATTTAATACAAAATATTAAATTAGATATTTCATTCCACTATACAAATTGCATTTTAACAATGCAACAAAAAAGTAAAAATAAGCAGTAGAAATGTCTTATACAGCAACATTTACTCAATTTGTTTCCCATATCCCTCTCTCCTGTCATCAGCCCTTTCAGAACTGAGCTCTCTCACTTTCATCAGAAATTGCCGAGCTACTGTTCGATCCGCTGAATGGTCGTAGTGATATTTCCCCTCCATTCTTTCCAAACTGTACATTCGGCCAGAATACGTATCAACAATTCTTCCTCCTCACAGATGGCACAAATTCTCAAAATCTTTTCGTCGGTGACCTTAATTATCTCCCATCGATGAAAATGTTAGCAATTTGCTTCAACTGTTATGAGGAAGAATCATGAAAATTTTGCAATATTAAGAATCACGAAGAGTGAAATTAATTATGAAGAGCTTTCGTTTCAAAACTTTCCAGATCAAATAATTACCTTATTATTAAGTCAGTTTTACAATGTAGCAACATCTTGTGACAGCCTATTTCATTTTTTTAAATTTATTAGTATATATTTAACTATAAATTTTATGAACTGCTGAAAACAATTCCTCTTGATCCAGCCATTGTTCTTCTTTTAGGTGTCTGTTCTCACTTTTTCCTTGGGTGCCCTTTATCACGATTTCTGTGGTCTTCCTCGTTTCCGTCTCCTTAGTGGAATTCATATATGTATCGTCCTTGGAAATCTTTCTTCACTCATTTGCATTAAATGACCATATTACATTAATTGTCTTGTTAAAATGTCCTCCACAATATTATTTTAATTCCCATATTTTGTCTCATCGCATAATTTCTATCTCTTCGGGACAGCCTTCTTGGCTGTCTCCAGTAAACCATTTCCATTGCTATTTTTTAAGTTGCCATGTTTATGCAACATAAAGGTAAAGCTGTGCTTCTAACAATTAATTTATAAAGTTCATGTTTTATTTCTTTATTAATCTGTTTATTCTATGACATAGGATTGAAAGTTGATATTGCAAAAGTTTTTTACTGTATGCGTTCTCTAATTTCTTTATTATTTTTCCATCAACAGCAATTATAACACCTAATACCTAAATATTTATCTTTATATAGTATATATAATTCATAAATTTAATTTTAAAAAGCACATCCATTTAGATACTGGAATGAATGAATAGTGTTTAACGCCCGTTTTTACTACAGAGGTACCACAGGCGGTGGACACAGGTGATGAATGAAATGAAATGATATATTGGGAAAGGATTTCATGGAAGGAATCGTTCCAGGCCTAAGTTTAGGGTACCTCCCCGGCATTTGCCATTTATGAGGACTGAGGAAAACCTGGAAAAAACCTCAGTCAGGAAGGACGGTCCTGGCGGTATTCGAACCCAGACCTCCCGCTCACGAGTCCGAGACTTAACGACCTCGGCCACCCGTTGCGGTTTAGATACTGGAGAGAGGTTAAAAAGCAATGCTGATTAATTTTAAGGTTTCAACCCTTAACCGCACCACTTTGAAATTTCAAATTTTACTCTTACTTTTTATATCATTATTTATTTATTTTAATATTGTTTGACGACCGTTTTCACTGCAAGATATTACCTTACATTACATAATGAGATGAAATAATAAATTAGGAAATAATTTTTTTTTTTTTAATTTAAAGGATTTAATTTCCAGGCCTAACTTTAGTGTACCTTCCCAACATTTTCCATTTATGAGAACTGAGAACAATCTGGAAAAACGTTAGTCAGGGAGGATGGTCATGGTGAGAATGGAACTCCAGAGGATCTTTAAGAGGACTTTAAGAGGATCGAATTGTTACCAAAGGCTTTGTTGCTGCCTGCAATTTAATCGGTTATTTTTTTAAAATCTAGCATTTAATGTAATAGCTGTGTTGTGCTAAAAAGTATTTCAAGAAGGAAGAGAATTATTGAGAAATCCCAAAATGCGCTGCATTGCTATAACATTAATAATTGAAATTTTATCCAAAATAGGTACTTTTTTCATTTTACAACTAATTATTTCGGGCTGCATGAACGACACGGTGTCTTGTTAAATACTGCCTGGCGATTAGAAAATGGCAAATGCAGGGTGAAGTGCGTGAGAGCTTGAACTGTATTTCTGCACACGTACTATACCCCATACTGCCACCTCTGAGACTCAGATCTTGCACATACCTGCAGAGTATCTGACAACTGCTTAATTTTATCCGCACTCCGTGCATGAACAGAGTGAGGGGGGTAGAAAAGGTTTACGCAGCTTGCGCGGGTGGCCTAGGTCGTTAAGGCGCGTACTCGTGAGCGGGATGTCTGTGGTTCGAATCCTACCAGGACTGTCCTCCCTGGCTGTGTTTTTTTCCAGGTTTTCCTCAGTCCTCATAACTGGCAAATGCCGAGGAGGTACCCTAAACTTAGGCGTGGAACGCTTCCTTCCTTATAAAATATCCTTTCCCAATATATATTTCATCTCATGTATCATCAGTGTTCATCACCTGTGGTGCCTCAGTAGTAAAAATGGGCGTTAAACGCTACTCCAAAAAAAAAAAAAAAAAAAAAGTCCTATTCAATTCAGGGCGTGAAACAGTCGACAAACTTTGCTGAGGTCTCTTATTTCAGGCTTGAGGTTCTTTTACATGCCGTAAATCCACGACAAGGGGCCTACGGCTTTACTTCCCTTCCGATGGAAGTCATACTTAAGACTTTTACGCCCGAAAATCGCTCCTGGCCGGGACTAAACCCGCAATCTTGGGTCTACGAGGCAATTATGGCTACCACTAGACCACCAGAACCGACAATGTAAAGGTGCCGTACAGTATCATCTGGAATGAATCTAGTACGAAAAGCCTTCGCCCTTCAGCAAGATTGCAATTTTAACATAGACCTGGACACTTAATGGGGTAAAGTAGTGGGGCTGAAAGATATGGCTTGATTGCACTGAATCCGAACTGCAGTTCCATAGAATTGTTATCAAAGTAAATAGAGGCATACAGCAAGTGTATTTTACAAGTTTAGGCCATCTCTAGGAAGTATAGAAAAGTATAGGATCAAAATGCCCTCAAGAACTTCTAAACCAAATGCCTAGATTTTAAATAAGCTCTTATTTAAGATAATAAAATTAAATTTTGTTCAACTCATGAATATATTTTGCTTCCGTCGTTTTATTTTGACCTAAAAGTATCAGAAAAATACTTGGTGTATTGAAGGGAATGATTAGTAGAGTACAATATTTCATATTTGTACCATATACCCTAAAATAACACAAGCTTTGAATTTCTTTTCCTGGATTTTTGGCTTACATCGACATTTAATTTTTCTGATCATGAACCTTCGGCGAGTGTTTTTGATGTCAATGACGTATTTGCAAGGTCTTCATTCACCGATGACAAATATGTTTCTATTTCAGTGATGAACTCTACATTTACTTCTCTTACCTACCACATTACCAACCCTAAAGAGCGGTTCACCCAGCACATTTCCTTCGTCTCTAGTTCTTCCTGGCGCCGAAGTTTCTCCACGGAATAATTCCGCCATCAAGTTTATTGATAACGTCAGGTCGGACGAAGGATATTACCGGCTTGATCTCGGTGTTTTCCAGGAAGCTACATCGCCGGGCCATGTGCTGGAGGTTGCAAGATTATAGGCCGCTCCTCCGAGAGCTTGTTGCATATCATCATATATTACACACTGCCATTAAATCAGTTAGGACGGTCGTTCCCATTTCTCCTGATACATATTCATGTGCAAGAGAACAGCCGCAACTCTACTGCAGGATGAAAATCTCATCTACAACGTCATTACTGGTCTAAATACTTGCCGTTGGTTCGAATAGCAATAAATTCTATTTTAAAGCCTGACCGCTCTCTCCGCAGAGTGAATGACGCTTGTAAAAGGACCAATTCCGCAGTAACGGCCCAGTGATTAACGCCGTAAGGCTCGCTTGTATGCAGTTTCGAACAATAACGGTTGGTGAGTTACTTCATTGTGCAAATTAAAGAAACAAACAAAAAAAAAAGAAGCAACGATAACTTTATCAAAGGAAGTGATACTGCACTTGAAAATCAAGGTTTTCCAAAATCCACTCCATATTTTAAAGTACCATAATTGTAATACTGAAAATTTAAAAACAAATTATATGTTGAGGGTTTTCTTTTAAAATACTACTAATATATCTGCCATAGTCTTGCTCAGCAAACAATACTTTCTGCAAAAGAATTATGCAGAGAATATTTTAGAATATTTCAATGTTCTTATGGAAGTGCATTCCCTAGTTGCTCTAAATGTTTTGGGTACTAAGACAACTCGATTTTTGAGATAACACTAATAGTTTAATTACCATAATATTAAATAACATAAACATTAAGATTAATGCACAATGAGTTTATTTGATCCACGGGGCGCCTGCGCTCACTTGCTTACTGGGGAAGTGCAGCTGTCACAAGCGGAAAAATAAGGACAGAGCCACCGCTATATAATGGTATGCTTTTTACTGAAAATATAAAATTAATACTTATTTGAAACTGACAATGGCAAATGAGTCGAAAAGGCATCACTGATCGCACTGTACTACAACTAGAATATATTCGTATAACAGGCGCTATAGGGATGTCTCGTTTGCGAACTTTCAGTTGGTCTTTTATAGTACTATTTATATCCACGTAAGTATTTGTGAAGGGTTCCATAAATTACATGAATTCCAACGTTTGTTTTAATAACTACTTAATGCTCTTCTTATGCCGAGAGAGTGTGCTAATTACTTTAACAAGTGCTATCAGATGTTGGCATGCACTTTCGCATGTGGTTAACTTAAGCATTAACAGGAAGTTGGTGAATTATTACATTGCAAGATTGTGCAAAAAATCACGGGGATTATCTCGGGAACTAAGACCACTATGAAAATACATTTTCAAAATAACATCACCTTTAGCAGATTAAAAGGAAAGGCGTATGCAGTTTAACCCTTCTTTATCTACAACAATAGATATGCTTCGCAATTGCATGATTGACATACCACCTGGAATGTTTAAACCTTTATTGTCAACAATTGTGGCTCTTCAAAGTCGTAAATATATGACGTTGCGCTGTTGTTTTTGTAATTGTCTTGTTTAAGAGAAAGAAATTTGAAAAATTTATTTTTATTTAAGAGAAAATAGTTTGACGGGAAAGCAAGTCTGTTAACAAACATTTAAAAAACGAATTATCCATTTGTTCTCCTGTAAATTCATGGGTCTGCTAAATATAGTTCCGAGTTCTCTGGCTCAGAAGAGGTGCTCAGCACCAGTGGAACAATTGATCTGTTAGATAACAGCAGACTCTATGATTTCGTATTTTTACCTCCCGTCGCCCACAAAAAAGAATAATATTTCTTCATGAAATCTAGAACACCAAGCCTTGCTGAAAAAGGAGAGGAATCTAAAGATTAACTTTCCGTTACCTCGTTTGGGGAAAAGGTGCCTTCAGCGTTGAACGTATGGAGAAAAAATGCTGCTCAAGATATTGTATGCTGGGAACAGATGAAATATGAGAATGCTGATGCCTTATATGTACGGAAAATTCAACATCTAGTCATAACTCAAAAATGTAAAAATGTAAGTTATGACAGCAGTGTATTATTTGTCTCTTCTTCTACCGCATATCAGAAAGTTTAAAAGCATTCAGCTAATGAAACGGCATATTTTGAGGTAGCAAGCTGCGTGCCGGCAAGGGTTAGCAATCATCTGATACAAAGCCACGCAGGTAGGTGGGAGATTTATAGCGCAGCTAAACGCGTCCCATTCTGCCTTTCAATGTAACATTATTAACGGCTGTGCAGGAGGGCCGTTTACCAAGGCAGCAGGTACTATTGTTTCCTAGCCGGGAAGCGTGACGTCTGAATCATTCATAGCTCCCAGCATTCCGCTTTGGAGCCAACGTCGCTTCTACAAGTGCAAATGTAAAGTTACCGCGTACTTACCTACACATAATTACAAGAAGAGCTCAATAAGCAATGCAGCATATCCTCCCCCTTTCAGCTTTTGTTTTATTTCAGTTTACTGGACTGTTCCTAAATTCTCTGGCTATAGAGGAAGAGGTACAAATATGGAAAACAGTTTCGTTTTCGGCTGTTACTTCGAGGTAACTACAAAAAGGCTTATGAAACACTACTCATTGTGTAGCCACATGAAGATTTTAAAGAGTCTGTGGGATATTCATTGCGCAATATAACCGAAAATGTAGAAAATACTTCTTTGAAAAGTGAGGTACAATAGGAATACGTTCATTTTAAGCCATTTATTAAAATGATGAAGCAAAACATTTTCTCATGTAAATCTAACAAGAAGAAAATAAAAAACACATAAACCCATACTCTATTTCCTCATTTTCAGTAAGCACAATAAGCATGATCACATTTTCCCTTGTAAATCGCAAAGATTCCTATCCAGTTCTCCTCATTAAAAGCCACACCCTTCCGGCCCTCTCATTTAAAAATGACGTGAAATTGTTTCTTTTTGCTAACTGAAATGTCAGTCCCTACAAGTCCCTTCTTGTTAACCCAAAGAAGTTTTTCTCCATTGTAAGAGTATTTCAAAGTAATTGCTCTTTCATTTAAGGAGGAACAATGTTTTTGACCCACTTTTTAATTAAACCTCATTGTCTGATATATTCTAATTTGCAACCTAAACAGTAACTTTCTGTCACTAAGTTTTACGATGCTTTAAGGAAGCCCATCTTCATTTCTCATACTTATTTGTTACCTTCTGCATCGCATGTAATCCCTGGAAGCCGATTACAAACTCTAACCTCAAAACACCCCGAAACGGTATGCAAGACAAACAAATAATACATCTATCGCAATGATGCCTGATGTGTGTACATGGTGTGGACGACCTTCTAAAATGTGGAGCATGCTCATGGCTTTCCCAACCCTCTTAAAATGTTTTGTGTCATTCAAAAACACCGTTTCGTCACACCGATAAGAACATTGGATCATAAAAGAAATGAAGAGGTAAATAAAGAACTATAGTTAATAATAAACTACAAACAGTGCAATCCCAGACTACATTTTGGCACGAACTTACTAAACAGAATTTTGCGGATACCTCAACATCTTCTACTAGAGGAAGCATAAATGATGTTGATGTCAACTGAGGCAGGGGAGGTCGAAATAAATGGAACATATAATTTAAGTTAAATATACCGGGGAATGACTCTGAATGTATAAAAGGTATTTTATGTTCAAAATTGTGGCATTGTTAATACCAACAATGCTAGTGACTATTTAAAATAATTACAATATTCAAAAAGTTCGTTACATGATGCATCCTTAAATCTGTACATACGTCCAATCTTCCGGTCCATTCACTCTTGAAGTGAATGCTTGACCATTCAGCAAACACTTTACTGTCCCTTTCCTTATAATTCTAGTAAGATACATCGCCGTTCCGCTGCAATTTTCAATTATGTAGAAATAGAGGGAAAACGTTATAAATGAACACATAGCAACCTATCATACGGTTCCATGTAAAGGGAGTTTAAGAAAAATTTTTGAAATAATAACTCATTGTAAATGGTATTTACTGTTAAAATAATTAATTGCATAATTCCATGTTACTGCATGGGAACCAAAGATAGTAAAGTAGTATTTTTATATTGATATTATCAGTATCCCAGTTAATCTAATGGACATCAAGTTCTATAACATCCCGGACAAGGGCAGACATAATAAAATCGACTGAGACCAAGGCTAGCCTATACAGTAATGAAAACTACAGGAAAGATCCCCATTACCTCTCTCGCACAGTGACTTAGAAAAACACTAAATACAGGATGACCTGCAAGCCCTGTTATTGGTGATCGGTCATGTATGTCACAGATAGCGCACTAAGTCAAATAAGGAAATATCTCAATGTACCAGAAAACATTATTATATACGGACCACCACAACAATTTTAGGTGAGTTTAACCTTACAGCCTTAATGAAATCTTTGTTACTGCATAATTCGCAATGTTTGGGCTAAAAAAAAAGTGCTGAAAATGGGTTCAATGTGCAACACAAACTTAAGAATGGCATACTACCCTATTCATCATATCTTACAATTTCACTTTATATAAGCGAAACATATCTCCATGGATGCCATTTTCAATGAACTTAATAGTGTTATTTTCGGTGTACAAAAGATACTGTCAGAACACGGGCTTTAAAAAGTGGGTTGAATTATAGAAGCATTGTATTACATCGGGAGGAGATTTCTTTAAAAGCTATTGATTTAATTTCGATAAGGAAGCCATAATCTTAAAATAGAGTAAGTAGTCCCGTTACTTTTTGATAACCCGTCGTACAAACGTAGGCTTGCCAAAGGCTTTCTTAAAATGGTAGTCAGTTATTAAGATGATACGAACAAGCAGAAAAAAACAAAACAAAACAAAATAGGTCGCCTTTCCAGCATTAATGTCACTCCGCAATTAAATTGTGAAGTTACGGAAAGGTTTGTTGATTTTAAAAGTATGCACATGTTGCAGAAACGTTTATCTAAAGTGGTATTAATTACGGGGCTAATTTCAACTTGCAATAGTTTCAGCGAGCATGCCCGTCGTTTGTTTCCATTATGTTACTACGAAAACAGAGAGCAACCTATACTTACACCCTTCTAAATAAGGCAAGCCTAGCTCAGTGACCGCTACACCTCAAATCAGGATACTCGTATAAAACAGAGCACTTTGTGCCATCTTCCTGCTTGGAGAAAATTATTTCCGGACATAAATCTGAAGGCGATAAGACGTAGACTAAATTGCTATGCAATAAGGAACTGGGAACAGTGAAAATGTTTCCGATGCAAATGAATCTCTCTCAGACGCGACTGAGCGAAATGCTGTGAATTAATGGAAAAGCTCTCGCGATCTACATTGCAGGAGTGATCCACGTTCAGGGCGCACCGCAACTCGAGTGCACGCCAAGATTACGTTTTGCGTCTGGAGCAAAACCTCCTTTAAGCACTCTGCAGGCATTTAGAGCGGCGGCTGGCTTTAGGAGAGAACTGAAGCGAGACAAGTAGATTGCTAGGAAACAGATTATCTTCAGCAAGTTTAAAGCTTACAGCTATTTGGTAAACAACGCAAGAATGTTGAGGAGTATAGTCCGTATCACTACTGGAAACATTAATTTAAACGTGTCTAGCAAATATCAATGCTGCGGAGTTGATGCATGAGCTTTTCTGTCTATTTTCACAAAGTACGATAGTTGTACACTTGAAATCGCTAGCCAGGAATAAAACAAGGGTAAAAAAATTGCTTGTAATATTTCAGCTGTCATTTGCGAGTTTGCTGTAGAGATCTCAAATACGAACAACACTTTGCTCTATCGTGAAACGATTTTTATTGTGTGGAACAAAAAAAAGGGGGGGGCTTTCACTCAAATATTTTCAGCACCTCTGTGTAGAACCCAACAATATATCACGCTGACGTTTCATCTGCTTCAATATCTGCATTCTATGTCCTTGATATTCTAATGAACTAATTTGTGAAGCCGTTATAAATAAGCATGCTGGGGCTGCATCAACCAAAAACACACGTCTTTGAATGTGTCGGAAGGATTTAAGTTGAAGTACTTACAGTTCCCAGCAAATTTTAAAGCCTTCCAAGACATTTTGGAAATCTACACGCAACATTGCCTCAAACAACTTACAGTTTTGTCATTATTTTCAGCAAGAACCGGAGCCCGCGCCATTCGCTAGAGAACCCGGAATTTCTTTGATAAACTTACCAATGAAGACATTGCAACAAAATGTGAAGCGGATTACCTAATTTTGTTCGACAATATTATTGCGCTAACTCCAAGGCAAAAGTCCCCGATTCCTGTGAATGTCAGCGCAGTGCCTTCTTGTGAGACACCAGTAAATGATGCGTCTTATTCCCAATCGTTTCTCTCGGATATTTGTGGACGAACTTCTGCATGGTCATCGAATAAAGTTCCCTTGGTTTCCAGTTTTTGCGACAATGCCCCAAGATCGCGGGTTCGAACCCGGCCAGGATCGATGGATTTTTCCGGGTGTAAAAATCCTAAGTATGGCTTCCTTCGGAAGGGAAGTAAAGCCGTGGGTCCCGTGTCGTACATTTACGGCACGAAAAAGAACCTCAAGCCTGAAAGAGCTGCCTCTGAGCAAAATTTGTCGGCCGTTTCACGCCCTGTGTTGAATGGGACGTTGATGACCTGAGATGTTAAAGAGCATCCGTAAATAAATCAAAAGAAAAAAAAAAAAAAAGCGACAATGCCTTAATCCTGGATTGCTCGGTTGACGAGGGTAGGTCCATAAGTTTCCGGCCTCGCCGATAAGGATTATGGCCTTCATAAAAAGCCTTGTCTGATGTCATAGCTCAACTGTTTAGGATATAATTGCAACCGTAACTTCCGCCCCGCTGTGTTAAGTTGTTCAGATAAAGATGCGTAAAGAAGACTATGTGTAAAAGACTGTGACATGTCAAAATGAAGTATCGACCTGTTAATAAGTTCTTCACAAATACTCCAAAGGAAATTGATCAGCGATTGGACGGTATATATGGGGAAACATTCCCCTCATATTCTACCGTAAAAGAATGGGCCAAACTTTTTCAAATGGGTCCAGAAAGCATTGAAGACGAACATGCAGGTCGGCCCTTGGAGGTGCTCACTCCTGAAAACATCGCTCTTAAGGAAAGAGAACTTTTGGAAGATCCGCGGCTCAAAGTTAAACTTGGCGAAGCACCGCCTCTAAAGGGCATAAAGAAGATCATGACCACAATCTTTTGGCACGGGGAAGGAATAATCTTCATTAACTTCAACGAGAGGAACACCACAGTAAACAGGGAGTACTTTGCTGCCCTACTGCGCAGACTATGTGCTTCCATCAAAGAGAAATGCGAGCAAAGCTGAGTGGTGCTGTGTATCTTCTTCACGATAACGCTTCTGTGCAAAGGAGCGCAAAGGAAGCAAAGGAAGCCGAGAAGAAATGTGGCTTCAAGGAGATCAGCCATCAATCTTACAGCCCAGATCTAGCTCCCGGTGACTATTTCCTCTTCTCAAAGCTCAAGAAGTACTTTTGAGGAGGGAAGTTTAAGTGTGACGAAGAAGTGATGAATGCTGTTTATACTCATTTTGCAGACAATATTTCTGAGTATTTGGGGGGGGGATATTGAAATGTTAATTCAAAGATGTGAGAAGTGTATTGCAACAAAGGGTACCTATATTGAAAAGTGAAATATAGTTTTTATCTTTCTCATACCTAGAAAATGGTTAGGCCAGAAACTTATGAACCAACTCTTGTAAGTCGGTCTCCAAACATTTCCGGAATTGCCGTTGACATGACTTTATCAACTACACTGTGTGAACTCATATGTACGGAACGCTCAAGAACAACAACCGTATTGTGTAGAAACCCTTAGCCGAATGACAAAACATGTAACAAGAAAGGCGCGTCTGACAAGATATGAAGGCGGACCGCGACTCCATGTAGTAACAATTACGTACCGTACTACAACATATTATAATTCATTTTCCACACAATTAAAATTATACTGTCCAAATTTCGTTGCATTGGTTTCATTGTGAGATAAATACTGGATTCGGTAGCGAATATTGCGGCATGTGAGGAAATTGCATTGTACCAGTGTGACGGCTAAAAGCAGAGGTAACACTTTGGAAAGATTAAGTAAGAAAATTAGCATCTGCGCATACGCAACATAGAGAAAAGATAACACGTTAACGAATGTTAGAAGAGTCGAGTGTGGAAGCTTGAATAGGGCGGAAGTTTAACCTTTCGTCTCAAGATGTCACCTTTACAACGGAGCCCTTGAGTTTGACAGTTTTACACGTTAATGAAACTATGCTCTAAATTAGAGAAATGTTTATAGTTGCACAGCATGCCTTGGCCCATTATTCTCTTATTTTCATTAAAATTGATTAGGGATGGGTAGGATTCGTCAAGAATAGTAACACAGTTAAGCTCCACACCCGATGCATGATTAGAAAATAATATTTAAATGGTAGGCTCTACACGCTGGGTAAGGATTCGGAATGCCAATGAATCTGCTTCATCACTCTTCTGTCGAAGAGCTACTAAAATGGAGTACATATGAGCGCGCTGAATGTCAGGGCGCCTCGAAGACTTTATAAACACAGAAAGACGCAGACGAAGATGAATGAAGGAAAGAGAATCTCAGTTAAGAAATGCCAACAGGCATTTGCCCTTTCTAAAAGTGAGCTGAGGAAAACCATGGATAACCTCAATTAAATAAGTTGGCTGGAGGATATGAACCTAGAACCCCAAATACGAATGTCACCATCTAAGCAAACCCTCTCTTGTAACTAAATTTAAAAAATAATAATCTCTGTGTTCTCAAAACTACTGTATTATGATGTAATAACCAGTCAAGCAACCATTTAACCATTTGTCTCGCCGTAACAATGAAATACTTTGATTTGTCCATAACCAAGTGGTGAAAGGTTAGAAATACTTTCTTTTATGTTGAAGGTTCCTTCCTATCCCCTTGTACTCAACCGTTTGTTCCAGACACTGCGGATTTAGTTCACGGAGCAGAGCGTAGTCAATGTAGCTAATGAGATGTAGGTGCCGAACCGAGTGAAAGAAGGTGACGTAACAACATTAGCACACTAACTCCGGAGCGACACACCTCGTTATCGGGGTCCATGTGTTTGCCAGGAAGTTCGTCGTCTTAAGCTGACAACAGCTTCTACCTCATTATGACCCAGGTTCGATAACAATCTCTTTTAATGAGTGGCTCAATTCCTAAAACATAAAAAAATCTGAATTTCAAATGAAGCCACAAACATAGAAAAGGTATCCTATTTTTAATCTACATTTTCGTTTGCATTTCTCTGAGCTAAATTTGTATGAAATGTTCAACTTTCTACTTTGTTGGCCTCTTTTATACTTCTTTATGTTTTTGTTTCTGTGATTTGACTTTTAGTGCGTAATGTTTTATATTCAGGAGTGCTGTAATTGGAAAAGAGAGCTGGCAATAACTATAGTAGTTATAGCTGGTGCATCTTGTGTTGTAAATGCCATTTGTTGCAAAGCTATTAGGAAAAGATGTTACCAAATACACACAAACCTCATATTTATATGTACAGTAAGAGCTATACAAGTATTGACCACTAGCGCGGTTTTTATGTATACGATCAACGCACAAGTAATTCAGGTTCATAGCCAACATGTAAACAATGCAACCAAAAATAAAGTGATTCCTCAGCAATTATGATAATTACAAAACATAGAACCAAGAAGACGACTTTTTTGTGCATGGTGCCAAGTAGATGTTGACCAGCACTCTTCATCTAACGTTCGCTCTGTATATTCCGAAATCGATTCTCCAAAAAGCTGAGCAATAGCATTCCTTATATGCCCCGATACGAGATCTTCACATCACAGGTACTGCATGGAAGAGAAACGGTTCTAATATACTGCGAGCATTTATTTCCACCAACAGTCTACTTCGTCGCTTTTTGCCAGAGCTTTCAAAAACAATTTTTGCCGAAGAACAAGGACACTAAATCATGCACTCACTGTACCATTAGGGGTTGGAATCTCACCAGGACCGTCCTCCCTGACTGGGTTTTTTTCCAGGTTTTCCTCAGTCCTCATAACTGGCAAATGCCGGGGAGGTACCCTAAACCTAGGCCTGGAACGCTTTCTTCCTTAAAAAAAATCCATTCCCAATATATAATTTCATCCCATGTATCATCAGTGTCCACCACCTATGGTGCCTCAGTAGTAAAAATGAGCGTTAAACACTACTAAAAAAAAAACTGTACCAGTAAGAGATGCATTTGCAGTGAACTCATTCTATCTGGTAACCACAAATGATTCGATGCTCTATGGGAAGTCACAGCTCCACAGGTCAAAGCGTATAATGAATTACATGTGGTAATCTACAGAATGCGTTGCAATATGCCTTAGTTCGAAAGCAGCCATGATACTGGTACGAAGTTTTAGTTAAGGAGCTATTAATATTTTAATATTTTTTCGTCTCATTTTGACATGCTGTTCTTTCTCGTGTACTCCAGACATTTAGCATCAATCAGTTCTCCAAATAATCTCCTCACCTTCAAATCTCTATGGCCCACACAACTTAACGTCCTATAAGTGCTACAGCAAAGTTCTTCTCTTTGTTATTTGTTTTCCTAAATTACTTGCCTTGGGACAACTTTCTGCATTCTTTGATATAAAGATGCCTTTTTCAGCAATGGTTCACCACCCAAAGGTATTAATCACTCTTGAGTAAAAGGAATAAAAAAAAAAAACGGCTGCTAGTCTTTGTGCTATACCTGTTGGGGAAATGTAGAAGAAAGAGTATTCATGTTTGAATTATTTTCTTTCTTAGAATTAATGAGGCAGCGGTATCTATAGCATTTGTCATTTCGTGTGCTTGTAATAGAAAAGAATAATTGGTAGCCGCCCCACCGAGAGGGTTTTCTCTTACCAGAGAGATTGATGCGCTAGTCGCGTGGCAATTGTTCTTCCTTTTTTTTTTTTGTTAACCCCCCCCCTTAATTGTGCTTTTGATTTAACGTTGTCTGTTGCGTCTGTGTTCTTGAACTAAACTAGTTTGCATTTAAATCCCTAATTCTACTATATTTGTTTTCTTGTAAAAATGAAACATCAGCAATCAGTAAAGTTTGCTGGTTTTTAGAAAACTGTGCTTTCAATTGTAAATCTGAAGCGCGCTTTATCTTTGGTGCGTGCACAGTTACGTTTAAACGCATTTGGATTAAAAATATTCACTAAATTTGTAAGTCGTTCCATTCATTGAAGTATAATTTTCAAATTATTCTCGTATATTGTTGAAATTGATTCTTACGGAATTGTTTTGCTGCAGTCATTGGTTTAAATTAATTAAAAAAAACAGAGCTTTTCGGCAACGGTACGATGAGCATCATAAGTAGGCCGAAAGTGTGTGGAGAGGCAGGAGTACAGAATCGTTACAAGTGGAGAAGGTAGGATTGTTGGGAGAACTGTGACGCAGACATTGTTGACCAGTAACGGATTCCTAGTCGCTTATTTGAAAAGCTCTGTCTTTATTTATATTATTTGCATATTGCTCTATTTATTTATATTTTTTTCAAACTTTAATCAACATGCAGTGGATTGGATACCTTTTTTTTTTACATAATCTTGCATAAATTTCATTGCCATCTCCTATGTCCTGATTTTCAGTTCTTTGTAATTTCTAAGGTTTGAACAAAATCTTATAAACTCCATTTAAACTGTTTAATTTTAATTTTTATTAGTTAATCAAATTGCACGCAAATAGTAACCTTTTTTTCTCGCCCCTACTAATTGGATTCAACTTACTTATAACTTGTTTATGTTCATTTACTCTAATTTCCATTTCTAATATTACTTAGTTTTAGTTTGATAGATATAGTCACTTCCAAAATCGATTTAGTTTTTTTGCATTTTTCCATATATTGCTAGATGTTTCATCATTCCCATATTTAATTTCAAACTCGCAATTTCCTATTTCTCAATACTTTCTTCCATATACATCCAATTTAACATCGTTTTCCACCTTTATATTTCCGAGTATACGCTAAATTTATATTGTCTTCTGCGTCGGCTCTCATATTCCTAATAAGAATTATGCACGCCATTTATTATTATCGTTATGACTAAGAATAGGCCCCAAAGCTGCACAAAAAAGACCAAAACCCCAAAAGTATCCACTTTCACCTTTGGGCCGTTTATGCAAATTAGTGGTTTCGCATTAACATAACGTTCCGCCTTTTCGCTGGCGAAGAGGATCGGGTCCCGCTTATTATTACCTCGGGAGAGCGAAACCAGAACAAAAGACAGACGTGGAAGGAAGTCGGAATGAGAGAAAGATCCATTGGTATGCTGAGAACTCCAGCTCACAGCCTTCGGGATAATTCTATTTTCGCCATAATGAGAAGAGCCGAGACAATGGCGCTCGTGTGGACTGGTTCGTTCTTCATAGCTGTGTGGCAAGGCTTCTTGTCTCGTTCTTCATCAGTCTCTTCTGCAACTCTTATTCTTGCAGTCAATTTTGCTAACTAGTTCCAAAGTTGTATATACATCTGCATATATGCCTCAAAATTTCAAGTGTTACAGTCCATTGGACCTGCAAAGTTCTGAACTACTGGCCTATCTTCCGCAGCAGACGAAATTCTGCTCCTGGTAGGTGCTAATTGTAGGATATGAGGGCAGTAATTTTATTTTAATTTTAAATTTTCGGGATTTTACAGAGAGGTCGCGTCACACTGATCCGAGAAAACGGGCGGGAGGAAGCCGGTAGAGCACGAAATAAACAGCGGCATTCTAGATTCGCAATTTTCCGTGTATTCTACCCATAAACGTTCATTAATCTATGGCGCGCATACAATCATTATTTTATTTCACTAACCTGTTACAGTAGTTACTCAAAGTGATGTTCTTTGGCATTCACACATTTCCGAAATCTTTTGATGAAATTTGTATTCTCACGTAAACTTTTTTTTTTAATCCTTCTAGTTTCTGGTCATATATTATCTTTTAATTCAGCTACAGCGTGTGGATTATTTCTATAATCTTTATTATTTTTAGTGTTTCCCATAAATAATTATAGTAAACGGTAAAAGAAATAACTGTATTCAAAAACCTCCCTTATAGCCTCCAAAGAATCGCCGGCAGTAAAGGCTATGGCAGAATCTTGTTGAAAATATGCATATTGTCTCTGATGATCAGTTAATTGTGCGCGTATTTCTTACAATACCCCTCCGAATTTAAGGTATCTTCCTACTATTCGATTTGCTGTTACGGCACACCTCAGCTAATCTTTCTATAATGCAGAGGGATTTCGTGAATTATTCCTGGATTTTGTGCCTTTAGGAACATACGTAATCACGTAAATGAAACCATGCTTCATCAGAGAAGATGTGGATCAACAATACCATCAGGAATGTTCTGTAAAACCCAAATACAGAAATTCACTCGACTTAATTGTCCTGCGGACTATAGTGTCTATGTTAGGATTCAATTTTGAAAGTTTGGTAATCGTTGAATTGACGTTATAGAAACGCCCGCTTCTTGTGCTATAGGGACGTAAAGATTTATTAGGAAAACGTTCAAGTGATGCCCCAATATCATCCAGTTTTTCTTCTGTTAGAATCCTACGTCTAGGAACCGCCACGGGTGGCCAAGGTGGTTAAGGCGGGGATTCGTGAGCGGGAGGTCTGGGGTTCGAATCCCACCAGGATCGTCCTCCCTGACTGAGTTTTTATTCCATGTTTTCCTGCCGGTCGCCTATCAAGCGGCTTCTTACTTCGAAGAACGCCACCTCTCCATCAGGCAGTTCTCCAATTGTATTCTAACTTAGAAAATTACTAAGCAGGCATCGGGAATCAAACCCGGGCCTCACGGCCAGCAGTAAGCATCACTAACCACTAGACCAAGGAGGTAGCAACATTAAACACTACCAAACGTAAAGTGTAGTGCAAGCTTTCCCAAGATCGCGGGTTCGAACCCGGCCAGGATCGATGGATTTTTTCGGGCGTAAAAATCTTAAGTATGGCTTCCTTCGGAAGGGAAGTAAAGCCGTGGGTCCCGTGTCGTACATTTATGGCACGAAAAAGAACCTCAAGCTTGAAAGAGAGGCCTCTGGGCAAACTTTGTCGGTCGTTTCACGCCCTGAGTTGAATATGACCTGGGGAAAAAAAAAAAAAAAAAAAAAAAAAAAAAAAAAAAAAGGGAGGCTTTCACAACTTACTAACAGCATGAAATGTACACTCCAAGACAGAAGGAATTAATAAAGAATTGTGAATTATTGTTTCTATACAAAGAGAGATTGATGCTATGAATTACATTGCCTAAAACGCTCTTGAATCTATGTAAGATTTTAAAATTAATTTTTTAAATTTTCCCTTTTACAATTTAGAAAATCTTGACTTTATCTGAAAGAGCATGTGGATAAAGTAATTGAACCGATTAAACACGTATATTTATATGAAAAATCCATTACTTGTTACACAGATGGTCATGGTGGCAAATATATCTACAAGTAACTTTGTAACGGCTGTTCAGTAAACACCCTGGAAATGCAGCAATTCCAAAACTACAGTAAAATGTAAAATAAATTCCGATCCTACATATAACACGTTTAAAAAAGGAAACACAATTTCGCAGTTTGTTGTGGCAAGCTTGGACCAAGAACCACATTCACGTCACAAGTGACTGTTGACGGACTAGGAATTCAAAGTAGGTAAGTAAGGTGACTGCGGGATTCTCCGCCCCGAGTCAACACGAGTAGCTCAAACATCGCTAACATTTCCATTCTTCCTGTATTCAGGGCATGTCTTCGGCCTTTGTTCGCTGCAACAGGTTAGTAACACTGGACTGCGGAAACAAAAGCCTGCGAAAAGGCGGGTTAATTTCCGCTTAACACTTCATTCATACCAGGCGAATATGTAAAGAAATTTGCGGGAACATGTGCACACTTGCTATTCTGAACCGTTCAAAAAGTTAAACGTACGTGAATATCACAAAATATATTAAAAATTTAAACGTATTATAGCAAGGAGTCCCCTTAAAATGAGGGTAAGAGTTGTACGCGTATACCTTTTAATGGAAACCTTGATTTACGCATGAGCGAGAAGGTAACCAATATCTGCCTTGTTGATAATATAATTAATGGGGGATGTACACCCGCGTTGCCAAAACAGTTCATGTAATGTGGCTATGCCCCAGTAGCGACGTTGCAACATGCTTGTACCGTATTATAGGTACTATATTATAGGTATTTAACAAAGAATTATTTGTAGCCGCAGCACAGTAATGTAGGCGTAATAAAGAACAAACTTTAGATCCTAAGAGATCCTTGCTCATGATTTCAAGTAGGAAAAAAGCTTCCAGCCGTTAAGATATCTTCCTTTTCTAAAAGCATTTTGCATTCTGTTAATGCGCGGTACTTTCAGAAAGCGTTAAGGCACAAAAATAGTTGATCATTAATAAAACGCCAAAGTCTCGTGGTCATGAAGTACTCAGGTTACTGCAATATTATTGCAACCAATAGCACTGGGCTGGTCAACCTAAAAATCAGCGAGAAAAAGAAATGTGAACCCTTGAATGAGTAACAGTGCGTGATTGGCATACATGTGACTTTGTAGAGCATATATATTGAAAAGATAGTTCGTAGAGGGTCTATGTGTAGTTCAGAATCTTTTACTGTTATTATTAGATTCATTTCAGGAAGTTTAACATCTCAGGTCTCTTTTTCTCATTCAATTCAGGGCGAGAAACTGCCAATAATGTTTGCTCAGAGGCATCTTCTTTCATTCATTTGCGTGCCGTAATTGTATGACATGGGACCAAAACCTTTGCTTCCTTTTCAAGAAAGTTTTTTGGGTTTTTACACTGCAAAATATCCATCGACCCTGCCCGGGTTTTCTCCTTTAACCTTGGCTCTACGAGGCAAGCATTATTGTTTCTATTGAATAGTGTTTAACGCCCCTTTTTACAACTGAGGTGGCGGACATTTATAATGCACGAAGTGAAGGGATAAATCGGGAAAGGATTTTTTTTGTAAAGGAAAGAAGTGTTCTGGGCCTAAGTTTAGGGTACCTTCCCGGCATTTGACATTTATGAGTATTGACGGAAATCTGGAAAAAAACCTCAGTCAGGGCGGACGACCCTGGTGAGAATTGAACCCCAGGCCGTCCGCTCAGGAGTCCGCGCCTTAACGACCTCGGCCACCCCTGGCGGTTGAGGCAGCCAGGTTACTACTAGACCACGAGAACTGACGGGATATTGAGAATGAAAACAGCCAGTTCAATTTGGGACAAATTGATATTAAGGACGAAAATGAAAATACGCCAAATAGTCACTTAATTTTATAATTCATCCATTTTATATTAATAGGTTGAAAGGAATAGAAAACATAGCTGGTCGGGTTTTGACGGCTTTCATATGCTGCATGTTAACGAGCTTGGCGATAATCCTTAGTGATTACATGATAGCATAGAAATGGGTAAATGCAAATATAACACGTCTTTAATCAATCAACCAACTCCCGCTCTGAAGGTGTATGTATGGCTACATTAGGCAATCAATGTGTTTACATTTCAGTACCATGTACTTCGTTACAGCCTTATGCTTACATGTGTTTTATAGTTCACAGGTCCGCAGTGAATAGAATGCATTGAATTACAAAGTTGTACCTCGCTCAGGTTTCAAAGTGTTTTCGATTCCATAAATTGCAGACTTTTTGTTAACGTTAACTACCTGTCAGCAAGTTGCCAAGTCAGGTTGCCCCTTCCCCCGCTTCATCCCATTAGCTGAATGGTTTAATCGAGTTGTCCCCTTAACATGACACTGACAACCCACTTCACTGACACGCAATCCGGATCCTTCACTTTCTTTCCACGAAAAACAGTTCAAAACGGATCAAGCTGCTATTGATCCATTCGGCTTCGTGTTATAACGTACTACCCACCTCCATAGTTTGTCTCCTTTGTTTTATTTCAACAACACTTATCAACATAACTTAACGGACAGTAACATTCAAATTTTACAAAGAGAAGTTTGATAGCAAAATTAACTATGGGTGACAACACTGCGGCCAAATGGCAAAGAAGCTTCAAGCATTATTCGTAATTAAACAAAAATCTTGATTGCTGTTCTTTAAGAGAATAAAAAAGCATCCTAAAAAGTCCTTAAATCTACTTGAGTGAGCAATTAAAGATCACAAAACTACTACCTCTGTCCCAAAACAATAGTTGCATTTCCTTCGCGACCTTGTTCGCCCTAAAACGAAACTAAAGAGGGCATGCACAGAACATTAAACTAGAGGCGGTCATAGAATACGTGTAACAGGTTTGGAAAGTTGGGTAAAGTACGGCGTCTTATCTATTTGAGTGTTGAATTCAGAACATGCAAATGCAGTGGCTGTTTCATGAATCTGTGTGCAGTTTATGTGACCAGGGGTATTCAAACAGTGAGAGAATATTACAGATGATTAGCAGGAAATATTTCCAAACACCTGCTTCGTATCTTGCAAAGAGCACTTTGATAAAGTGTTGAGAAATTTTCCATAGTCTCTCTAACATCAACAGTAGATGAAATTGTTACCCTCGCTATGAAGGTCTTCGAAGATATCTCTGCGCAGACATGGAATAACGTCTTCCTGAGCTTGCATTATTTTTGAATGTATGAAGGTTGGTGGGAAGGCCTGCTACAAACTATCTCACACGGGAAACACAGTGATGTTTACCGTTAGACCTTCATTGCAACCTCGTGTTGAGTGACTAGTCCTTTTAGATTACCACTAATACTAATACTCTCTGTAAATAAGTAATCATGTAGAACGCAGGTTTTCACGACCGGTGTTAATCATGTGGACGCAATCTTCCGGGCTGTAAGGCCGTCGTCTAATGGGATTCTTGTATTTCATCTTTCCAGACGTTTCATCCACAACTGAGGTGGACATTGTTAGTGGTGTACTCGACACATCTGCTTGGAGACGAGGTAGTGACTGACCAGTTGCTGGAATAAGTGGTGTTTTATATAGTGAGGGTGACTGTGGAACTGAGCTCTTGGTTAAGGGAGTTGGGTCCAACCTGGAGTTCCTGGGCTTTTCCAATTTTTTTATCTTAACATTCTGTAATGCCGAGTGCCATTTCAGAGCTTCTTCTTTCCTGTTAAAATTGTTTCTATGCTTGGGAATTTCAACCCCCATAACCAAGCGATGTTGGGTTGAAAGTCTGGGAAGACTAAGAAGCTTGGTCTTACAGCCCGGAAGACTCAATTTACGTGAGTAATCTTGTATTCAATATTATCACTAAACTTCTCTAAAGAAATGTAAATTTTATTTTGTGACAGAGATAGGTAATATTACAGTTAATAAACAGTAAAAAAAGCCACGTTACGTGTCATCCAAGGTCAATTTTATTGATCCACGTTTTTACTTCTTTCCATAAGTGGTGAGATACAAACAGGGGAAAGATTTCGCCAAGACATTTCAGCCTGCGAGGTAAAGGAGATATCAGAAGTGCAATGCAAACTAGGGGGAAGGGGGTGCGTGAAGAAAAATAAACAAACAATACTAAAATGATGATTATTTTACCATTCTAACGTTACTATTTCAATATATTAATATTTCAATACTCCAAATCTCATGAATAATAAACTCATTGGAATTTTTTGTAAATATCCCCAACGTCAGCAATGTTAATATTCTCTCTCTTTCTTACAGGTTAATGTAATTGTAATTATCATAAAATAGGAGCTTCATTTAAAATTTCAAAGTGCGGTAAGGTAGCTGAGCGTGTTGGCTCAGAGTGATGCTTGGGACTCGCAATAGGGAGGTCTCAGGTTCAAATTCCTTGGGACCAACCATCCTTACTTTCGGTCTTCCCATGGCTTCCACTTAGGAAAATGCCTGCTCTCGTTTAATGTTCTTGTTTATCGTTGCATGGTGGCAAGCCCAGGGTGAGCAGCAGGCAGTGGTGGAATTTGCTCATTGGAAAAGATGCATTGGGCTCTCGTTGAGTGGCTCGAAATCCTTGCGGATGGGGAGAGCTCTGCCGGCGTAGTAACAATCATCAAAAGAAAATAGATCTAGTCGCCTTGTATAAATGTTCCACCCTTTCCTTGGGAAATTTACTAGGATATAAAATGATCTGGTTGAGCCACAGTGCTTGATTTTCTCTTTTGTCTCCTCTAATCAATTCAATTAAAAGGTGAAAAGGTAAAAAATAAATTAATCAACTTAGTATTATATTTCATCCATTTCTGAACAGCGTGTATTTTTTAGTATAAATGATATTTATTTTAAACAGATGGTTATTCAAACAGGCAAAATTTAAAATAAAACCCCTGCGTTTAAATTGCAAAGTTTTTGATAAAAATGTAGAGTTTACTTACCGTAAAATTTTAAACCATGTTATTTTTCATTAAAACGCAAAAACTTATGGAACCTCTTACTTTATATATATATATATTCATGGTATGTTATTCACACTTTAATTAAACGTTTACTTTATTCGAACAAAAAGTAGATTTAAAAAAAATGAAGTCCCAGAGTTTCTTAAAATAATAAAATTAAGGCACGTCTTAAAATAATTAAAACATGATAGAAGACGATTTGAAGTACTATTTATCCACCCTGTTCCTGCACGAGGCGAAATGACATGTGTCTACCATGTAATAAATGTGTTGAATGAATCAGCAAAGTGATTGTTGTAGTATTTCGTGGCTTTCATTGAAAACATCCTTTATTTATAAAACAACTAAAGCAGAGAGTTGCAGCTAACGTGAAGAGAAATTTTGCAAAGGCATTCGCTTATAACGTTACGCAGACATTACAAAACACCCTTCATGGCATGGCAATTTTATAATATTGATTTAATCCAAGAACTTTGCTCACGAAACAAACAAACAATAAACGAAGTACAAACAGCGCACAGCAGGAGAGTAAGCAAACTCAATACGCAATAACTTGGAAAGGAAGAAAGCAGGAAGATGAAGAAAAACGAGTAGGGAATTTCGCATGCAATACATACAACAGCTACAGGGGGAAAATCCGATTCGACAGATTTTTTTATTACTTTTCTCAGATTTTCCTGGCATGGAATGACTTCGTGACCTCCTGTAAATATAAAAATATCTGCTCGGCACCGTGCGAATCCAATATCGAGGACGGGTTGCACGTTGAGTAAAGGTTCCCTTCACTACATAAACACGCTTTCGCCGTACATTACAGACGGCTGCCATCAACTATCGGAAACAAAGAAAAGGATTTCCTTGTCGAACGTACCTTTCAGTTGTTTTATAGGCAAATACGACACTACCGCGCTGATTCACTTTGGTAACGTGACCAGAATCACAATCACAACGAATGCAAACTGTCTTCTAAATGTTTATCGGGTTGCCTTTTTCTAGGCTTTCTTTTGTAAAGAGTAAGAAAACATTCACAGTTATTTCACCCAATTCATGATAACATTTTAAAAGCAGATAAGTTAGATTGCAACTGTTATAAGTATATTTATTGCAGATAAAGAAGTAAAGAACTGTTTTAGATCAGTGAATCAGATACCTGGAAAAGGAGAGAATTTCTGTACAGTAAACGCACGGGGCTATCCACACGTTTGGGCCTTGTTTTACGCAATACAGTGATATCAGCAGCAAGCAGCCAAGCGCATGCCAACCTATCTGCTAAAGATCAAAATTATTGTACTATCGCAGAATACACAGGTACTAGAAATCGCATTAACTGAGAACACAGATACAAGTTTATTATTTTAAAAATAGTGAACGTAACCAAAAAGGTTCAATTCTTCGAAGAGCATGATCTAAATCTGCATGAGCAGAATCTAAATAAAAATGTATTTACCTATACATTACTATGCTACTTCCGAAATGTTTGCTACATTATTTCGGTTATCCTTCTGTGCTTTGTTTAATTTTGGGTACTCTGTTTGTAGGTTTCCACATTGTAACCATTCTAAGCACAAACCGTATATGGAATGAAGCAGGGCACAGCCCTTAGGTATTACTAACTCTCACTGAAGGAAGCTTAGAGGAGAATTTGGGTCAAAAAATAGATTTTAGGTTTTATGCATAATATGAAGCTATATAACTTGCAGATATGACCATATAAATATTGCCACGTTGCTCTTATGCGACACATTTTTTTCTTTTGTCCTTTGCTGTAAATTGCATACTTTAAATTTAGATGCACTTTTATAAAAAAAAACTATACAACATAGTACTACGAATTTTTAACTTATTCATGCATGAAAGTTCTGTAAAAAATTAAATATGGTTCACATTTACATAAAATGATAACACTAAATGTAAACAGTTTTAACTGCTTTAAATTATATTTTATTTCATCAGTAATGTTAAGTAACTTGTTTGGAAACCGAATTCAAAATCTGAGAAAGCTGGCATTAATAGTTTGTGAAAAAAGTGTAGTTAAAGCAGAAAAAAAGTTTTAAAAACTAATAATCGTTCTTGTTTATTAAAACAATTATAAAATAATAAAAATTAATATTAGCCAAAATTAAAAACGTTCCTAATTCAGAAATAATTGTTTAATAACTGATAATATGTTTATTTGGATAGACTGTATAATTTTTCAGAAAATTCAGCTTGTATTCAATGTTCCCCACCATCACGAATACGACGAAAACGAACTGAAATGAACGAAGTATTACGAATCTCTAAAGTATGGTTACTAAATGTTTCAAATCCAAAAACGGAACATTTATCCGGTCCATTACATCCAATATATACTGTACTTTAGTAACTGGTAATGATACAAATAAATTTTGGCAAATTAATGGTAAATTAATATGAGAAATTTGCTGAAAAGAATTAAATATGCGATTTTTGGCCCCCGCATTAAAAGGTCAATATGAGATAATTCTCAAAACCTCAAATACGGGAAGGTTGTTAACCCTAATTTAAAGTCAGTAAAGTAGCTTGTGGGCCATGTATCTAAATTAAAGTAGTAAGAGGGGAGGTTCTGGTTGCATGAAATGCAAAGTTTGAAATGGGAATAAAGTAACAGAGAAAAACGAGTAAGATGGAGAAAAAATTACGTTAAATTTACGGCTTATACAGATGCGACAGGAAACTAAACACAATTAAACATATTACATATTACTTACTTATAGCTTTGGGCCAAACAGCTTAGACATACAAGCAGTACTCACCTGAAATAAAGAGAAAGAATAAAGTTAGCGAAAAAGAACAAACGTTTATCCATATATCACAATGTATTAATCAACATTAATTCAAGCTACAGATTTTAAAAGTCTCAATTTTCTATTACCCACTTCCAAACTTGAGAGTTTTCAACAAATGATGGATATGAATGCAAAGGTGTTAGATCATGCATATCTTGGCTATCCCCTATTTAAAAAACAAAACTTATTTTGACTATTTCACTTATATGACGTCACCATAAAATCAAACAATGAAATGAAATAGAATTTTGAATTTTGACCAATCACAGCCCGATATCGCAGTGAAATTATCGCAAAGTTCTATCAAATCCCTTCACCACGTTAAGTGCATTTGTCTTCTCGTAAGTGTATCCCTCACTATAATTCCTGAGCATCATGCAGATTAATCAAGAACATCATTTGATAATACTAAATAAAGTATGGAATTCTGCTTCCACGTCTTTATCTACTAATTCCAAAATGTCCTTTGTATTGAATTAAATTTCAGCCCCTTCATTCAAATTTGATAACTGTGTTTTCAATAATTGTATGTTTAAATAATTTAATTTGTAGTCACTCACACATTTGTATTTGCGTATTCCTTCAAAGAGTCTGCAAATTATGTAACAATGCCTGCCTGAGTAACCATAAGTTTGAATAAACTCGTTGTTCAGAATGGAAAAATGTTATCTCTGTTTTGTTTTTCTCAGTTGGTATTAGTAAATCAAACAGTAGCGATTGTAATATTCGACTTCATCTTTTCCAATCTCACGGTTTCTGAATAGGTAGGTATTCATATAGTATAAATATATATATATATATAATATTAATGAAAAATAAAAATAAAGAAACACTATTAACAATGTAACAAATTAACACTAATAATAAAAGTAGATAAAGATAAAACACTGAAAAAGAGTCTCACTTGAAATTGCTATAATTCGAACTACTGCGAGTTCTTCAATGGCAAGACGCTATTATATATACTAATATTCTGTGCACGAATTTCAAATATATGTTACTTTTATTCTTATTATTTTCATGAAATAGTCCTAAACCTGTATTTGGCTCTTCTCTATTGGCATTACTGAACATCCACATTCGTCTGTTGCAAGATGGCTCGAAAAGTATTCACTATAAAAATATACAGTTATACAATTTTGTAAGCTAAGTTTAGGAATATTATATTTAAAATTTTTATTTTATTCGCGAAATAGCTCTAATAAATATCACTCCATGTTCTGAGTTTTCCAGATACCTTCACTCTCTACGTTCGTGAATTATCGGAAATTTCTGGCTCTCTTGTGATAATTGCTACCCTATCTAGAAAATGACTTATTTTAAGAAGGTTTTTATAACACGAATGAGAGAAACGACAAATTCAAAGATAAACGCCTTAAAGCCTTAAAATCTTGATCCTTGATCCTTGCAGGAGATTTGTTTTACGAGAATTATTATATTAATGACTTATTTATATCACCGGTTAGATAAACGTGCCAGAAGTTCAGTTCATAGCTTTTAAACAAGGATTATTAATCAATGGTTCCACTGATGATGTATAAACCTTAATTAAGGTTTTGCTAATGTTGTGACCAGCTGTTAAAGACTACATATTTAGGATCTGTCCTATTTTAAGATAACTGCTTATTATTATATTATTGATTTTAATTATTATTCAATGCCAATTTCCAGGGTTTTATTCTAATTAGTGTACATATATTTTCTGAAGGAATAAAATAAAATAGTTATTTATACTATATCGTAAGTTTGGTTAAGTTTCAGCTTGGTTTGTTCAAATGGAAAATACTTATTATTCTAATATTCTCTTTCAAGGGCATTTTTAGTTTGAAGCTAGAGTTAAATTTGCATAATTACATGATGGAACAGAAAAGTATTACCTCAACATCTTACAAGAATCCTGTAAGAAATCATGATCTTTTAACACTTACAGAATTTCACATTCTAAGTTTACTTAGAATGTATTTATTTTACACTTTGCATTTATCTGCACAATGCTTAGTTTTCTAAAGTAATCTATGTAAGAAGAATATCAAAGCTTACTATTCAAGTCAGCTATTTCTGTTACTGTTAACAGCTGACGAATGTAAAACGCTTGCCATTTGGTGGGAAGGGTTAGAATTACGAGTAAGAAAGGTTTTTGATGAGCTGTGTTACCACATGCTAGTCTTTTATGCTTCTTCCGTTTCCTTGCCTTCCTCTCCATCTCTGGTTGGCAGGTGGATTTACGCGGTTAGCAAATCTGCATGCATATACACCACCCGTCTTCCTCAACTGTTATTAGTAACAGCTTACCGGATGCTGGACGTTAACGAGGGAGAAAATATGATAGGGAAATAAGTAACTTGAATATACTCCACTTGTTTATCGTCTCTGTGAGCACCCTCGCTTCCGTAGAATTTCTATACACTCCTCTATGAATGTTTCGAAAGTAATTTTGATTTGGTTCATTTACAGACGCTCTTTAACACCTCAGGTCATCAGCGTCCCATTCAATTCCGGACGTAAAACGGCCGACAAATTTTGCTCAGAGGCCTCTCTTTCAGGCTTGAAGATATTTTACGTGCCGTAAATGTATGACATGTGACCCACAGCTTCACTTCCCTTCCGAAGGAAGCCATCCATACTTAGGATTTTTACGCCCGAAAAAGTTCATCGATTCTGGCCGGAATTGAATCTGCGATCTTGGATCTGTGAGGCAAGAATGGCTACCACTACACCACCAGGATCCAGTTTTCTCACAAAACCTGGAACTTCCTTATGTTTTGCGCAATAATATCTTTTACAGAGAAAAAAATTACAATTAACCCCAAATATGTAAATAAAAAAAATATCAATTTGCTAAGATTTGTAATTTTTTGAAGGGCAGATGGAAGAGATAGAATATGTAATTACATAAAAATACGTGCCCTACTCAATAATATATTTTTCTCGATGTGTTTTAATTAATTCTATAATTTATAATTTGTTTTGATGTAAACATTTCCATTTCATATCCTGCACAACATTCAATAATGCACATGAAACTTTTAATTTTATGCTTATTTGCATTTATTAATTATGCAGGATTTTCCTTTAATTGGTTTATGCTTGCAGCTTCCTTGCTGAATTAATTAACTTTTTAGCTTAGCTTTTTGTCCTGTGCTCATTTGTCAGTTTGTAAATCCCCTGTGTTATATTTAGTGAAATTGCGCTTTAGTTGGGAATCATTTATACAATTTCATACTGAGTGTGTCAGCTGTTTATTTCGGCCTTTTTAAATTCTCATTATATGTTTATATATTTGTCTCTCTTTAAATGATGTGATACAATTTCATTAGCAGAAGAAAACTATAACTGATGTAAGTATACCCTTGTGTTTTTTTAATACTTACTGCACCAAAAAATATCAGATCCTTCCTTGTTTATCATAGTTACTTCCCCAATTAAGGTTTCCTTCATTTGATGCAACGGCAGAGAACTATGATAGGGAAAATTAGTTTATGATTGATAATAGGGCCATGTTTATGTCGGTGACTCAGCTGGCAAAAATAACAAACATTATGGTCAGAGACATGGCATCATCGAAATTGCAACAGACGGGATTAGAAAATTTAAAATTACCCAGTAGCAACGCGTTTTGAAGTACACTGAACAAATTCCTCATATGCAAGTATTTTATTAAGAGTAGTGGCTGTGCTTTGTATCATTCATCAAAAAAAAAAAAAAGTGATTCTATAAGATTTTTTGATCAAAAGCGCACATTTTCCTACGCGAACCCGTCGTTTTCATACACTTTATGCCTTCGCGCCAATATATCTAAGTTCAGCTTATCATTTCTGCAGCTAGATGACACTACGTATGTTCTGCTGTAGTTAAAGGAATTTACCGCCATTACAATACTTTTGAAATCATAGCCGTGGAAAATATTTAAGATGAAATGTTCAATTATCTAAGGACATGTGAGTTTTTGTCTTACATGTAAAAATGTGTACAATACCAAGGATAAATATGGAGTGTAAAATATGTTTTAAATCCTGGAGAAGCAGGAAGATGATGATGATCTTGGAGTGGGCCGCTGAAGACGGTTACCGAGTGACGGGATTTGGCAACAGCGTACTGGCGTGGCCACGTGGCAATAGAAGCGTTAATCACAATATAATTTCTCCCCATGTATGGTCCTTAGTGCTATTTTGTTTAAAAAAAAAAAAGGAATGACGCATAATTATGCATTGAACTAAAAATAAAATTTACTTGCACTTTATTTATAAAGCTACAAAAACCACACATTTATTTTAATTATTAGAATAAGAGTGCATCCTTGCCTCATTCATAGTCGTCATGAGTTTGGAGAACACACAGACCACACAGCATCTTCAAAGTTAATTCAAAAAGCTACGCTAAGCTAAAAAACTATTAAATTTGGCTAAATTGTTTACATGTTCTCAAAGCCCCTATTTCCATTAAGCATTACACTCAAAATATATTTTGAACCACCTCCAATAGAACATGAATACAGACCCTTTAAATTGAAGGAAGTGTTATGGTTGTACCAGTACTTGTTATCCCGGTAACTATAGAAAGCTCTTGTAGGATTCAGCGGTCGGTGTCCATGATATAAAAACATTAAAATAAATAGCTGCCGCATATATGACATATGCGGCCTGAAGGAACGCCACAGCAGCGGTTGGTCTCCCTATTCCCCTTGAAATTTAAGGCACCCGTAAACTCAGGAGCTCCTTTTCTTTGCAGAAAAATTGGGCTTTCATTTAAATGGACGCGTGAGTACGCAAAATTGTTGGTTAGTCTTCTGATGGAGGGGGGAGTACGAACCCGCCTTTCCAGCATTATGACCAAAAAATGTGTCTGGAGTGTTGACAAATGCAAGAATAGTAACAGATGAAATACTTTTAATAGAGCAAAAAAAGTAGATCGGTATTAAAAACTAATCGTAAAGCCGTTTCTTCAGTAATTGTCTGAATATATTTTAAACGAAAACCATATGTCTACACCAAGTGGTTTGAATTTTATGGCTAGTTATTCCATGGAAATACACTCTAAACTATAGAATTGTACATAAACTTATATATACTGTTTAATATAATTATATATTAAATTTTAATGTTGAGCACTTTATTATCTCCTTAAAGAAAGTAAAAATGATTACTGGTGATGCCTCTGTCAAAGTGTTTATGATGATTTCCAGTTTTCCAAAATTGATGATAGCTAAAACCACCTAATCAACAAGATTTAAGAGCCCTTGCCTACTCAAACTTGAATTTCGGTTTGTTTTGTGCTTGCATATAACATATTCATTGCACTTTAACTAAGGATACAAAACAGTGTTCAAGAAATTGTGTTTCCTTGTCATAGCAAGATATTTTAAAACCAGTTAGATACACTCGTGTATCATTCAGCAAGAGAGATCTTTGATTATAATTTAATTTAGGGTTGTAACAGCTACTGTTTATTTACAATAGGGGGGATGTTTCCATGGCAACCGTTATAGCCACGCTAGCCCATAACGTTACCACCAAATCCTAGCCAATCACAGTTTATAAACTACATTTCCATTCGATTTGCTAATGTAAAGCTAGTTGCTGTGTTGTCAGATTAATGAATTGCAACACCGGAGTTTTTTCTATTTACATTTTGTATTACTAACATATTTATCGTGATGGTAACATAATACTTCTATTTAAAATTAACAAGCATCAGCTCCCTCGCAGACATTGTTGCTTCTCCCTTACAATCAGCAACGCCGCTTTCTCGCCACTTCCCGCCCAGCAAACGTCAGGAACCTAAAGTAGTTTGGACTCTATTATTGTGATAGTTCAAGTGGATATAGTAGAAAAGATAGGAAGATAATGTCCCATGTCTAAATTCTGTAAAATTTAGGTAAATGAAAAAAAAAAATCCGAAAATCTCAATTTTCTAAATTTTCTAAACCTATGCCATAGCCCTTGAACAGGAAAGAACAGATTAAGGTAAGGAGGGGTGATTTCTTGTACAGTGAGAACAATTTAAAATTCCTCAACTTTAATCGGCCGATGTAATCGCTGAGATTCTCCCCGCGGGGCCAATCTCTCTTCCAATCAGCTGCGAGTAGAATTTCGACAGAGTTTGGCAGTTGCGCTGTGCAGTCGAGAATGGGCTTTCATTAATAGTGCAATCTGCAGTTCGTATATTCATCTTCAAGGCATGCACCAGGTACAAAAAGTCGCATGAAAAAGAACAAGATAGACATTTACACATAACTTTCCCGGCAGCTCGGTTCCAATAGGACAAACAATATTAAAAGTTAGTACAGAAATTTAGTGAAAGAGGATTGTGACTGACCGGGGAAAAAAATCGAAGACTGCATGTTCTCACAGAAAAAAAAAACTTTATGAAAAACAGTTTCCATTACAGTCCTCCTCGTTCGCCAGGTCATATATTTTGGATTTTATCCTTGTGGGACATTGAGTATATTCAACTAACCCTCACACACTGGTGGAATTAAAACATTCCAAACAAAGTTAGGCCCATTAGTTTATGTCAGTGATAATTTCCTAATAAGATGTGAATTGTGTGTCAGGAAATATTGGCAACATTTCAGTATCTAGGAGAGTGAGAGCAAATTATTGTACTTAAGTTTCAAAATCGTGAAACACTTGAGCATATGCATGAAAATACCGGTGGCTAGACGAGCTGTAACTCAGCTATATATCGGTATTTTTAAACTTATCTCATTGTTATTATTTACCCGTTTGTGTGTTATAATTTAGTATTCAAGCGAAAATAGGATTAGTAATGATGTTTGGTTCTCGCAAAATATCAAGTGGTTTGAATCCAATTTTACCATTTATTAGCGAAGTTATGTTCTCTTTACGTCGTTTAACAAAAATGTCACTAGTCTGCATGTGGACGCGCCTGTTGTCCTATTGGTAAGCTGTCTATATCTCATTTTATTCTACGCTGTTGGCAAGGTTAGAGAAAAAGCCCTCATCTTGTTCATAAAATTCCTTTTCGTAACTTCTTCACGCGCCTAAAGGAAAGTGTTTGTGTCTTGTTGATCTAAATCGCATACCGCAGCAATATTGTGTTTCAACTTTCCTTAGCTGAACAGAAAAGTACATTTTTTCTCCTTCGAGTTAAGTAATCTCTTTATCCTCTTCTCCTGTGGGGTTTCCCCCCAACTGCCAGAATTCTTTTGTGGGCTCCATCTCATCAAATACCATCATCAGATTTGCATATATATATTCCCGCCCAACTACTGTTTCGTCCTCAGGCCATATTCTAGAGCTTGATCCTTTCATCTTACGTTTTCCAGTCTTCTGGAGGACATTATGTTAAAGTACCGGCTGCTTTGTGTATTAGGTTGGCAACAAATAGTTTCCAGTATACGATGGTTCCGCTGACAACTGTTCAGCAATTCTCAGCTGTTGAAATCACACTCTTTCTGAAATTTGACTCTTTCTACTCGCGGTTCACATTTATAGCTTTTTCTTACATGCTCGTTCTTTTCTTATTTCTAAGAGGGTTGTTCAGTAAAGAGTGATAATTTTATTTGACATTACACCTTTACTCATCCTCATAAATTTGATATTTTTAAGTAGTCCCCGTTGGATGCAATGCACTTGTATCACAGCGTTTCTGTCTGTCTTCAAGGAATATCCTTGAAGGTCCTTCAGAATATCCTTCGCAGCCTTTATCACTGATCCTGATGATAGGAAACACCTATCAAGATATTTCTAAAATTGGGGGAGAAGGAAAAAGTTACACGGGCTAAATCTGGACTATAGGGAGGATGAGAGACACATCTCACGTAGATTTTAGAGAAATATTAGCAACAGCAACATTACTGCAATGCTGTGCCCAGCTTGTAGCACGAAAATGTGTCCTTACAGAGTTTTCAGGACTCTTTCAATATTGCCCAGTTATAGCACGACACGCTGATAAACCATCCCTCGAATATCAAAGAACGGATGACCATAACATTCCCAGCAAAATCAAACATTTTTTTTTCTTTATTTGGAGTTGGCAATGAGACAGCATTGTCGTTTGCTCTCAGGACCGAAACGATGTAGCCAGGTTTCATCTGCAGTGATTGATTACCTATGAAAGAAATCTGCAACTTCGTCTTCAACTGCATACTAATCTGCATGCAAATCAACAGTCTTGAGATCCACCGTTCACAAACACTTCTCATGTGCAACTTTCAATTACTTTGTGCGGATGGATCCCAGTGAGTTTTTCAGAATTGCTGAAAGTGTTTGCCTAATTCCGTTAGAGGACAAAATGGAGATTCGGGTCCTTCTTCCTTTTAAATTGATTGCTTTCCCTCTTCAAACATTCTAAACCATCAACAACAAACTCTCCACAGGTTTCCTGTGCCTAAGTGAAAATTTGTTCACAGTAGTACACTGTTCGTCGAGTGCCACAGGCGCGAACCGAAAATGACAATAATGAAATGAATACCACGTGTATATTATGCATTAAGCTAATAACATACTGTAAAGTTAAATTTCAGATCGAGAAACCGTGCCTTTAAAACAATTATGATCATGCTTACTGATCAAACAGCCCTCTTCATTTACATTTCCTTATACAAGGAGAGTATTACACAAAATATCCGGAGCGATTTTATTCCATTTACTTAAAAATATCAGGATTTTCAGATGTGACAGAGCTGACCTTCATTATTAATCGGAACTTGTACAACTATTGTCATTCACCTCTTGTTGTAATTCCTGTTTAGTGTTGTCGATAATCGTGAACTTTTCAGCAGTTTTTAATACATTAACATACATTTTTTTCCACCCTTTTGATAATTACCTCCGAGGTCTATTCTGAATCTTTGCTCATCTGGCAACTGCACTAAATGATTTTTTTTTTGCTGGACGCCTTAAGTAGATCAAATACGCTGGCAAAAGATCCTCGAGGAGTCCAGTAACAAATGTATACACTGTTGATCACCAATAGCCATGAAATGAATGTCGATCCTGGTGGTCTTGTGGTAACCATATTTGCCCCGTAAACCCAAGGTCATGGGTTCAATCACAGCCAAGATCGATGAATTTTTTCAAGCGTAGAAAGCCTAAGTATAGCTTCCTTCGGAAGGGAAGTAAAGCCATGGGTCCCGTGTCGAGATTTACGGCACGTAAAAGAACCTCAAGCCTGAAAAAAAGAGGCTTCCGAGAAAAATTTATCGGTCGTTCCACGCCCTAAATTGAATGGGACGCTGATGACCCGAGATGTTACAGAGCGTCCTTAAATAAACCAAATAAATATACTGAAATTAATTGAGGCACAAGTCTGAAATTTGATGAAGATACAGCTTAAAGTCTAAGATTTAGGTGGCCTTGGGTTTGTTTTATTTGTTTGGGTGACGAAATGGCGAAATCATGTGAAGAAAGGAAGTTTGAAGGATGTCTGTGATAGAGCGACAATGAATAAAGAAGTTTCGATCACAGCCTTCCACAGTCTCACAACTGCGCGTATTCGGAAACAAATTGTTGATTGGGTCGCTCTTCTTTGTGAGGTTTATCTCCAAAAGTGGCAGACATCGATTTTACCTGCGATCCGAGAGCTGTATGCTGACGAGAGTAACAAGATGGTGTCCCAGCTCACTATCATCTAAACGTCAGAGACTACAGAATGTACAATACTATTTATTGATGCCATCTTATATATTAATATAGTTATACACATTATTAGGTATTTATTATTAAATAAGGTCCCTAAGGATGCTATGTATCTGGCAAAGTCGCCTACACTGACTGCACTGTGCGAACGTGTGCACCAATTCCACTGGACACGTTACAGAATGTTTTATGACACTGTTCAGTGTCACTTCCAGCATCTCAGGTGATTTCAATAAGTGGAACCTTAAGCTATATCTTAGCCAAATTTGAGACTTGTATTACAATTTATTTCAAGATTATTGACGATAAACTGTGTATACATTTGTTTGGACCTCCCTGTACATTTAAGTTAAGCATTTTGTTTCAAATAAGTTGGTTTGAAGTAAAATGCCTAAAGCCGATAGAAAGTTTTGGATCACATTATAATTTCTTAACTAATGGTTAATAATTTCTAATAAGTTTCTTTTATAAAAGAAAGCAATACATTTCTTTATTAATACACATCAGTTGCAGAATTTTCCTTTTTTTGAAACATTTATTCCACAATTTGCTGTTGGATACTTGCAATAAACGTTTATCTTGATCTTCTTAGCATAATTCAGTAGAATTACTACTAAATAGTAATTTAATTTCATATAGTTTCATCAGTAGGTCTTTCACAGTAAAACTGTCCGATACTTACGCTCACATATATTTCTCACTCAAGCACTGTTTCAATGGCACTTTCAAACAACGGTTTTAAATCACCACTGTCAAAGGTAATGTTACGTTTAGCAATGCCATTCTTTACTTTTGCTCCCACTAAATCAATGACAAACTCAGAATGATAAATTTGCAGGCTCATTCGCTCTGTCCATGCAATTCTGCAATCCTGTTTCGTAGTTTGAAAGTATCTTTCTTTCAATTTAATAAGTGTATGACAAGCTTCCCTATGGGGGGAAGGGGGGGGAGGAAAAAAGGGGGGGAAAAAAACAATATATCGGCTAATTGCTCTCTATATGTGTGTATCTGTGACCCATGTAATGTATGTAATAAATGTGAACTAAATTGTTGACTTCATTAAATTAGATTTTAATTTCATATGTAGCCATAATTTAACTTAGAGGTTTCAAATTTTTCAATAAGGCTAAAATGCTATCATACTTTTAGGCTTAGTGAAAACACTAAACTGCCACTTTTAACTGGTTTCCAACAACAAAAAATAACGATCTTTAGCTGGCAGCGCAGTTTTTAGTGGTATTTGTTGCTCTTCTACTTAAACCTTTGCAATGAGTAATAAGATTTATGAAAACAAGCATTTCTCTATTCTGGAAAATGATTCTATACATCGAAAGCAGTGCAAAACATGCACATCAAATGCTGCAGACGTCATATCGATCTGCGAATGAAGAAAGATTACAGTAAAGTTAGTGTCGCACTTGCGAAGAGAGGACAATCATCTCTTTAGGACTTACAGAAAATGGGCAATGTACAACGTCAGATTATTTGAAATTACTACATTAAAATGCCATAAATTGTAAGGAGTAGTAAGAGCGTATGATTTTATTCTCTTCTACACTCTATATTCAACTTTTGCTTATATTTTCTTTCTCTTTGTTCTTCTTATCTTCTTCTCCCAATCTTTCACTACTACTTTACCCATAAGTCTTTCCTTTAGCTTCTAATGCTCTTCATCCATGCCCTTTCGCTGCTACCAGGATGTTAAAACACTTTAACGTATTCCACAGTAATCACGTCGACTTTAAGCGGTATCTTTTCATGTGAACCTGTACCCACTTCTAAATCTAAGGCCTGAAACGAAGCGATCACATTTAGTACTGAAATCAGAAAAAAAACGTAAATCCTACATTTTACTGCCGTTTTTGTGTACGTGGATAATAACAATTATCTTGTTAAACGTTCTTCTGCCATGAAATCGTCTATGTGCATATTTTATGACACCAGATGAACACAGTCAGAGCTGCCAACTTTCCCGGTTAATTTCAGTTTAATTAACGGAACGTAGGGATTTGTATTTTTGTTTTGCTTTTCCTCTTTCAAGTATTTTTTTAATAGTAATAGGCTTACAGGTTGTTAGCAACATTCTCTTTTGTTGCCTGGTAATTAACGAAATGGAAAAGTTGGAACAGGAGCCAGCAAGGGGACAAGTTAGATGCTTAAAGCTGTACTTGCTGTTGGAAAGAGACCCGTGTTGAAAAGCCACATTTCTCAGGTATCAGCTTATATTCTGCGTCTTGTGTAAATACCCAGCTTTGTAGTTTTTATCAGACAAGAAACCGCTAGGGGTCCGTGCCTAAACCCGTCAGCAGCTGCTATTCCTTAAGGACTCGGCTACGGAGTGCTGGAAAGTTTCCCCTTGAGCTGTGCATATTTCTTTCACTTTGCTGCGGTTTCCATGTCTGTTGTACTTAACAGAGCAATGTCGTAATTTTAGCAGTTTTGAACTTATAAAGTTCATGCAAAATTCCTTTATTAGGCTTTCTCATAGCTTTATGCAATAAAGAAATCGCATTTTAGTTTTAATGTAAAAGGTGAGTAGGAAGCTGACAAACTTTCATATGTCTCACTTAACAAACTTCAATTTCTTATGGACAATGGATGTACTTTATTTGTTTCATGACTTTTCCTTTTCAATTTTAAGATGTGCGGATATATAATGGGATCAAAACCTTACAAGGTACCAGGCATACAGATCCAGATCAACAATTGATTGTTCCTTCCCCCTCCTTCCAACTCCAGATCCATTTAAAGAGCTCCGGGTGTCCTTTTATATCATTCTGTTCTCCAGCATAATTTTTCATAAAACATCGTTTTTTCTCAAAAATTCATTTTCACACTTTCAAAATGACCCCCAGGTCTCAATTTTTGTTTAAATTAAATTAAAATTTAGGAGATTATTTTGAACGGTATTTAAAAAGCATTTTTACTACTGAGGCACCACAAACGGTGAACGCCGATGATACATTATATGAAATTAAATATTGGGAAAGTTTTTTTTTAAAGAAAGGAAACGTTGCAGTCCTAAGTTTAGGGAGCCTCCCCGGCATTTGCCATTTATGAGGACTGAAAAAAACCTGTAAAAAACCTCGGTCAGGGAGGACGGTCCTGGTGGGAATCGAACCCCAGACGTGCTCACGAATCCGCGCCTTAACGGCCTCGGCCACCCGTAGAGGTTCCCAGAATGTGCAGAAGTATCCATTGTAATGTTCTATGAGTCAAAATATATGCTAACACAATAATAATTTAAAAAAGAATATATATATATATATATATATATATATATATATATATCGAGGTTGCCAAAATATATACACTTTTGCAGTAGATATCTATTTAATATATTTCAAAGTTGGACCGAAAAACAACCGTAATGTGTAATATGATGTTCTGCAGATATGACTCACATACATTATGATAGCGTTACTACGTGACAGGTAAATCAACAATGAGCAACTGAAGCTAATTGTAGTCGGTCCTGGTGGTGTAGTGGTTACCATACTTGCCTCCTATACCCAAGATCGCGGGTTCGAACCCGGCCAGGATCGATGGATTTTTCCGGGCGTAAAAATCCTAAGTATGGCTTCCTTCGGAAGGGAAGTAAAGCCGTGGGTCCCGTGTCGTACATTTACGGCACGAAAAAGAACCTCAAGCCTGAAAGAGAGGCCTCTGAGCAAAATTTGTCGGCCGTTTCACGCCCTGAGTTGAATGGGACGCTGATGACCTGAGCTGTTAAAGAGCGTCCATAAATAAATCAATCAATCAAAAAAAAAAAGAAACTAATTGTTGACGTATGATGTTCTGTAAACAGATGTGACTCGCATTATGTTATGCTACCGTTGCTACAAGAAAATGGACCCAAGATTATTGTTTGAACAGCGGAAAGTAATTTTGAAGTGATATTGGAAAACCGAGAATGTTGAAGTTCAAACGCAATGTACAGAACAGAAGCGCCAACGCGAGTGACAAGTGCATGCATTCGCGACAAATTTCATACTCAAGGTACCGTATGCGATGTTCACAAAGGCAGATCTGGGAGACCTCGCACAACAACAAGCCCCGCGCACTGGATCCAAGGCACTGGATAGGACGAAGAAGTCCGAGTGAGTTTCCACCGCGTTCTCCGGATCTAATTCCGTTGTACTTCTACCTATGGGGAACTCTTAAGGATATGTTGTATACTGTAGAAAACCAGCCAGCTACACTGGCAACACTTTGGGAAGAAATTGAAACGGCATGTGCTGCAATCGCTGAGAACACTTTCGCAAACGTTGCTCAATCAGTAGTTCAACGTACTCAAAAGTGTATCGACGCCGATGGTGGATATTTTGAGCAACTGTTGTAACTGTAAAAGTCTAATATGATTAGTGCTAATCATTTTCTGTTTGTGAGAATTCGGTTTTGTTATGTTTTGAACAATTTAACGCAACACTTTACACCTTCCATAAATATTTATCTTATTCACGGCGTCAACACATTTTACATGGTACCGTTCCTGGACGGTATCTAGTCATCTAGTTTTGATGGGAGAATGCCACTGTACTTTATATGGCAAACTTCACACTTTGTGTCTTCTTTTTCTTCTTAAGTCCTCTAGAGTTGTTTTCATTTGATTCTTCGTTGTGTTGCAAAGGGAGAGATGCAGTGACCGTTTCAGCTTTTTGGACGCAAAAGAAATCATTTTAATAAACTACTTGGAGAAGGGGAAAACCATTGAAGAATAATAAGCCACACTTTTGAAGAGATCGAGTAAAAAGTCCTCCAGGAATTGCCAAAAAGATAGTTCACCATGGCAATACGCCGCTGTACCCGCGTCTCTTAGGGCAAATTTACCGAATTAAGATTAAAAAGGCTTCCTCATCCATCCTATTTACCTCATCAGGCTCCCTAGGATTGCCATCTGTTCTCGAAACTCAAAACATTCCTGACAGGATAAAAATTTAAATCAAATGAACAGGTCCTAAAAGATATAAAGATATGAGGACCTCGCACAGTGCAAACCTACATTGTAGAAATTATAGGGGCACAAGCTTTATCGGTGCCGCAAGAGAGGGCAGCACGAAATAACCCAAAGATATTAATAAAACTTTTCACATAATACGACGTGCGGTAAATGGAGCAGTAACGGAAAACAGTAAAGGGTCAGTAAGTCGCATACGGTGAGTACATGGATATTTTTTTGTTTCCCTCGTCGCAGTTTAACTTGAAGGTTTCGAAAGAAATGAACCATTACCCTTCTGTCGCATTGCATAATCTCATAAAAAACTTTTTTTCAGTCCCCAGTCCCGGCAAACGCCACTGTCATGTACATGTATACAGCAAATGCAAGGTCTCGTTAGCCCATGGACAATAATAGGCAACTAAATGCATTGTTAACGCTACTGTAGGTGCCAAAGCAAGTAAAGCAGGCTCCTGGCAACGCCAAATGCCTCGACAAGACAAAGGACAAACGCCGGGCAACGTATACTACCCCCATTCCCCGCTGTGCAAGCCATTTCGCTGTGCGTCCTTATTACCGTATGCCACACTGGTGATTTGACGTTCAAATGCAAAGCAGCCAGGAAATTAGTTTCCTTCATATTTTCACTATTGAGTTAAATGGTGGTATTAAAGTTAAACTCCTGTTGTATGTTAAAGTTTATCGCGCTACGTCACAGACTTTAAACGTGTTGTCTTTCCCAGTAAGTTAGAAATGACAGAGGCTACAAACTCTCGGATGAGACCAGTTCCTGAGAGTTCCATTTCTCACGTAGAAAGAGCCCGTGTCAGGCGTTTACGGGGTGACCATCATCAATCTATTTCGTTCTTTGCGCCGAAGTCCTTTGGCAGGGGACGTGGAACACAAATGTCAATTTTCTATTTCTTCCTGTTTCCTTTTTTTCAGTTTACCAATTGCCCCACAGATCATCTCTAGAGACTTGAAGAGATTTCCTATGCTTTCGATATTATGCTTACAGATATTTGATGGAGGTTGCTTGCGTTAAACGAAATCGTTCAGAAAAATACCTCGAAACCTCCATGTCTGGAATCTACACAATATTAAAAATTAATTCTAATCCAAATACTTTATAACATTGAATTTGAAACTGCGACTTGTTAAACTATATTTCACTGCGGAGTTAACAGCGACATCTTACTTTAAATAGACAAATCTATTTAGCAGGCTAAATACTGATTAGCAGAGCAATAGGCATTTATTTTGGTTAAAAGCTTTCTTGCTTGGAACTGTTTGTTACATTTATGCAACTGAAAAACTATCCCCACCACGAATTTCCTAGAATTATCTCGCGCCGATCGATACGAGATCATTCGCCAGGACTATTCAAAACTACAATACTTTCCCCATCCTCTTTATTTCCTGGTATTTGTATGCCTGAGGAAGCCGTGCATTTTTTTTTTTTTTTTTACTAATGAATGTTCTGCTATTTAAGAGCTGGGTTGGGAACAAAGTTTCTGATTGCTTGAAAAGAAATAAATTAATAATAAGATTCTCAATAGATATTGAAAGGTGAACATGTCATTTAATTTTTATAACTTTTTTCACTTTCATACATTGAAATTCGTATGTGTATTTTTAAATGCGTAAATAATCACAGAAACACTGCATAAGAACCCAAAACAGGTTAAAAAGGGAAAGGGGGGAATAACCTTAAAATATGCAACAGGAGTCAAAATAGACAAAAATAGGTGAACTAAAAACTGTCCCTACCGACTCTAAATGTACGAAAATATGTCCATTTCTATCTGACTTTAAATATATCCGCTCAAATAGAAAAGGCGTTTCGCCTAGCTTCAGGCTTTGTACAATGTTGCTGATGTTCGTACAAACGAAGAGGTTTAAGATGAGGGTTGTAGAATGATTGCATTTATAAGATAGGTAAGTTGGACTCCAGGTATGCTGTACACGGGCATGTTCCCCAGGGATTGCAACAAGAATGCTGTCCCAGATCTTTAAAAGTTCTAGGCTAAGCCACAGCTGTCCCAGCATGCAAGTCTGATTTATAGATACTCAGTCGCACAGGAGCTGATTATTTTGTTTGTACTTGGTGTGGAGTTTTTATAGCATAACCCTAAAAGCTCAGTTCTTCTAACATATAGGTGTTTGTTTTGCCAAATTATATATTTCTTTTATTAATGTTAAATGAAAACATTCAAAACTAAATTTTACTTAATGTTTATGCAACCAAACTACACAACAATCACAAAGTACAAACCTACTGTTTCTAAAGCACCAGTATTTGTAACAATGTAAGGTGTACGCATAAAGATTGAACTCACATCTATGTAAAAAAGTTCATCAGCGCAACAATAATAAAATATATAAAAATTGTTATTCCAGTGACAGGCCCATGTCATGCTGCTATTATAAAACTAAATGCACAAATATAACAAAGTAAATTATCAATCTGTGATTTGCAGTTGGCTTTCAAATCTACCAAAGAGGTAGAAAGGCGAAGTCTGTTTTAAGATTCTATTGGGAATTCCTTTCAGACGTCCCCTAGGTACTAGCGATAAGGGTACACAAATTCAAAGGGGGATGGCTCAACAAAAGACAAAGGTTTTTATTTCTTTAGTTGCTTTTATTCGCAGTTGCCGAACACGCCATCTCGACCGTGTCACGAACAAAGAAAGAGCAATCCAAATGGCGACGCGAGGCTAGATTAGGAAGCATAACGCGGTAGCTGCAGAGGATATTAATCAAGTGAAGGAACACGTAACTCCGCACCAGGAAGATAACGTACTGCAAGTCGTAACTCACCTGATTTCCTTCATGGCGGATAACATCCGCCCCAGCGCCGCTCCAGGCCAGAGTTCAGAGTTAGTGTGTGTGTAAATATAACACGGTCCTCATCAGCATTACAGAATAAAATCGCTATAGACAACCTGAGATCAAAACTGTGTTCGATACAGCTGAATATATTACCAGATAGCCTTGCGACATCATGTTCCTACGTTGTTGATATCTATCAGCCAGGTTTAATGTTAGCTATCCAATATCCTCTTGGCTAAATTCTTTGTGTGACGCGCAGTTAATAAATTATCTCTTGGAGTATGAGAATAAAAATCTGACAGTGAAACTCATCTCATTATTTTTCACAGTAGTTCACACACCTAGTCCGCTTCGCCTTCTTTGGAATTTAAGAATATGTTTTAGTACTCCAACAATTTTTGGGCATTATGACTGGAACATCTCCGACCATGAGGGAATTTCTTCAAATTTCGGCAGAGAAAACTATCCTGGGGTCCAGTACTGTAAGTGAATAGTTAATCTGCAAATAATCGCTCCCGCTTTGTGACAAGTATCGTGAGGAAGCAATACATCCGCTGTCAAGTTTTCCATGCCGTTTCTTCTTGATGCTCTCACATAACTACAGTCATTTTTTTCTTTTCTTCTTCATTTTTCCCTACCGTAAAAGAGAGGCTAAAAACGAGCATGCATCTTTCTGGAAACATCGTGGTGACATTCCTAACCGGCCACAGCAAATTAAGGTAATACTTTTTCGAATTAAATTAACTGACAGTCTGAGGTGCACATGTGGAGCAGATGACCATCTACTTTTCGAATGTCCTAGTACTGAGAAAGAAGTACATACAAGAACGCATAGATAAGAAACTACGGAAAATGGACATATTTAAAAAGTAAATAGGTTCAAGAATATAGAAAAGAATTCATTGACTTTGTTAGAACAATAAATATAGAACAATTTCAGCAGGTCTTCAATGTAATACGGATGTAAGTCTATAAGGAATAGTAGCAAGTGTAAATATAGTACAATAAAATCTAGAAAGTGCATATACAATAAAAGTATAACAGTGTAAAACTAAAAGTGTCAACAAAGTAAAAAGATTTTCTTTTAATAGTGTTTAACGCCAGTTTTAACTACTGAGGCATCACAGGCAGTAGACACTGATGATACATGAGATGATGTGATAAAATGGGAAAGGATTTTTTTAAGGAAGGAAGGGATTGAGGAAAGCCTGGAAAAAAACCTGTTAGGGAGGATGGTTGTGGCGGGAATCGAACCCCAGACCTTCCGCTTTCTAGTCCGCGCCTTAACGACCTCAGCCACCCGTGAGGGTAAAACAAAATGATGGGAGTGTAAATGAAATATAGACTTACAAGTGTAAACACTATAAAAAGTAGAAGTATACAAACAATATGAATAGATACAAATGGAATTATAAAGCAGTAAGTAATATATCATTATCCAAATAGAAATATAACCAAATTGGATGGAAAGTATATCTATGGCTGTGAAGAGGATGTAAAAGCATGTAGTATTACTCCTAGGGTAATGGAACGTGCTGTGAATAAGTAATTAAAAAAAAACACATACAAACACACTTGCTTGAAAGGAGGGGAGAGGTTAACATACGCGCTAATGGTAAGCATTGTCTTACCTGCAGCACCTGTGTACAGCAAATTACCCATACACAGAAGGACTGTTTGTATCAGATAGGCTCGTCGAGACCACTGTGTGGCGTTATGACACCGGCCAAAAGAAAAAGACATAACTGTACTTCACTGTAGAAGCATAGCTTTCTCCAGCGATGGTGGATTTGTTATAATTCACAACAGCAGAACACTCTCTGTATACAAAAAATCGGTTGCTCAAATTTTCTGACTGATGCACACGGAATTAATTACTTGGGAGTGGAGAGGTCTTATACTTCCATTGCATAAAATCTTGTTTGGTTTTTGGGTAACAGTGATTCCACATTTCATGACCAGCAATAATGTTTCAGCATAAGTTATCAGGATTTTCTTACAGAGAGTGCAAATATTCCTAACTAAATTCCTGGCCATATGCTTTCCGTTGTCGGGAACTGGCCTTTAACATCTCATATAGGTATTTGTGAAATTGAGTCAATTGAAAGTATTTAATCTTTGAGTGTTATATTATCATCTTGCATAATCACAGGTTCAACCTTATGGAAAAATTCTTATAAACATTCTTTCTAAGGATGCCTCGACTGGGGGTAATTTTCAATGGAAGACCGGCGCCCTTTATATTACTTGGCCTAACTAAAAGTTAACTCGGTAGTTTGGAAGATATATCATTAACATAAACAACATTAATTCTCCCTTGGCTATCTTGAGGCTTCTTTCCTACCATTGTGAAGAATATAATCACAGAGCGAAGCTCCAAATCAATTGCATGGTAATGCACTTGGCATCATCTCAGTTTCAACGCTTGGGCGATCAATTTGTAAGAGTCGTAGATTATTTATTGAATATCCCTTGTGTTTTGAATACGCACTCTAAAGATCGATTTCTGCAAGTTCTAAATATGCCTTTGGTGTGCGCGAAATTAATTTATTGTGTGCCATTTCCTCCGATATTTTGACCCCGTATTTTGGGGGAGAATTTCTGTGTTAGTGCCTTGATGTGCTTACAGCTCCTTTCTCGAACGCTACGCACGACTAATTGATGCGGACAAAGTCTGTCTCGTTCACTTCACAGCACACTTGAGTTGGTTGTACGTTTGCCATGGCAACTGTCTACTACGCTGTGCAATATCTTAGTCAAGTTAACGCTCTGCAACAACTTTGTCAAATTATCCAACATTTCAAATGTATTTCCAACACGAGCTCGTTTACAATTCCCCTTGTTTTTCATTTTTGTTGTGTTTCTACTATCAACAATAAAGACAATCAAAGTTGTCATGTTTTCTTTACCTCATTTTTCAAACAATGTGATAACACAGTGATTTAACACACTTAAAAAGTTTCGCACCTATTAAATTATGAGATACCAGAAATAAGTGGACCACTGGGCATTAAAAGTCCGTTTGGATACTTCACGTCTGTGCTTTCGTCCTACCTCATATTTATTTTTCTGTAGATGCATTCCGTCCAATACGAGCATCAACTTCTCGGAATGACATTCCGCAATCTCTGTACACCACAATTCCCCTTGATCAATTTCAGACATTTGCTGATACAATTGTGCTTTCGATGAGCCATACTCGATCATTATGATAAAACGAGGTCAGTTAAACTGGTATATGATGAAGGCTAGCTATGTATATTCAGCAGTAATTTTAATTTATTAACTAACAGCTGAAAGTTGTCTAATTTTTATCTACGAAAGGTTCCATTATCTCATTTAAGGCCCCATATTAACTGCATTTCCTTAAACATCTACTTTAAGTTTAGAGAATATGCAATAGTCACTGAGTTGGATGAGTTTTCGATTTGTGGAAGGTGCAGATTTTCACTGAAAACTTCGGAGCATTGCCATGAAGTAAGTGAACACAATAGTGCACATAACTTGTGAGAAGTGAAGACTTACACTCTGCATTCACTGTTGTGTTTCTTTCCAACAAAATTGCCAGTGATCTTGGTGAACACTCGACGGGTGATCTTCATCCTCTGTGACAACGCCTCACTTGGCAAAGTTCTAAAATTTGCGGATAGAAGCCGTACGATGCTTCTGAACTTCTAAGGAAGCTTTTTCGTGTGAAAAAAAAAAAAGTAAAAACCCCAACCTTGCTGAGATTTCTTTAGCAACCAAGCGTTTATCATTGAGTAGCTTCTTCAGTCACCAATGCCATAGGTTAACAACTTAGAAGAAGTTGTTAGGCCATTTCTTCACAGTCGAAAATAAAGGAGAAACTTAACACCATTCATCCGCTGTTTGTAGCACTTTGACTTGGTTGCTTCTGCTGGGAACGTTATGGTCATTTTATTCTTCAATGTTCAAGGAATATTTCACCAGCATGTCGTACCTGCACACACAACTGTAGCTGGGTAAAACTGAGGAGACGTCCTGAAAACTCTGCAAGGCCATGTCACACACAAAAACCCACTGGATGATGCACCACCACCTAAACTTCGTATTGAGCCCTGTGTGACATCCACTTTCCCCCAAATTGAAGAAAGTACTTCCTGGGAGGCAGTTTCCATCATCAGGAGCAGTGGTGAAGGCTGCGGTTTCGATTTGAAGTTCCTGTCAACGAATGGTTTTCAGCATAACTTAAGAGTTGCAGTAACGCTGGGATAGGTGCACCCAAAGGGAACTACTTTGAGAAATGTCATCAAAATTATGAAAATGAGTAAAGGTATGTCGTCAAAACGTTTATGAGCAGTCTTCTTACACAATTTCATATAACAACAGAATGTCGGACTACCCTGCGCCACGTGTTGTAATAACTTTGTATTTAGGTTTAGTTCAACATCACCTCAAACACATCAAATGTTTTTTTTCTTCAACTGGTCTGTATATGAATTTTCTAGGAATTAAGGCCATGCCTATTCAATATGAGCATGCAGCTCCCTACGGGTATCGTACACCAGGGGCTTTGAACGCTGGCCTATCAATGGAGATTAATTTCTGGGCATACTGCAGTATGTTATACATAGGCTAATAAGCCCATCATTATATTACAAAATGTAATATTGCTTTAGTAATAAGAATACTTTAGAAGTTTTAAATATTTGCTTTAACAACTACTGATGAGGTTACAAAGTTAACCTATCTGTACAAGAGAACTCAAAAGATGCTTCGCCCCCCCCTCCCAAAAGATTTCAAATTTAGTGGCATTTGTATCTAAAGTTTTTGCAAACAGATACTACATTCTGTAGTCAACTTGGATTATGGGGCCATATAAGGCTTTCGTAGAAAATGAGTTGAATGACAAATATTTATAAACATCGGAGCTGAATATTAACATATGCCTAGTGATGCAGCAATTACTTTGAAGCACTTTACAGAGGTTGTTTAGTTTTTTTTTTTTTTTGTTTTTTTTTAATAGTGTTTAACGCCTGTTTTTACTACTGCGGCACTACAGGCGGTAAACACTGATGATACGTGAGATGAAACGATATATTGGGAAAGGATTTTTTAAGGAAAGAAACTTTCCAGGCCAAAGTTAAAATGGGGACAGAAAACTTGGCAAAAACCCCAATCACTGATTCAAACCCAGACCTCCCGCTCACGAGTCCGCGTCTTAACGACCTCGACCACCCGTGGCGGTTTCACAGAGCATGGAAGGACGACGCTTAATTTTTTGTTATTTTATTTAGAAACCAAAAGACCTGCTGAAACATAGCTCCTGTCTTACTGTGAAATGTCTCCGGCAGGCACGTGTTTCGAGGCGCCAGTTAATCCCCTGCACGAGGCCGTTCAAACAAGAAGGTCTATTAACCTGAGCCCTGTGGGAAATTTAAGATCGGCGAGAGACACATTAAATGGACCATTATATTTGAAGGACAGCACAAAGACTCTCATTAAGCAAGTTAAACATTATCACATGCACGATGAAGTCCTTCCTGGCGACCGGAAAGTAATTCTAAACTTCCTTTGATGTGTTGTAAAAAGGCCCTTAGCGGAGCTCCTCAGTGAAAAGTTCCTATAATGGAAAAGTTTACATTAAGTCTTAGTCATCTGCTTGATTAGTAAAAGTTTTGTTTTACTAACACTACTCATTGTTACTGTACTAAAGAACTTCGAAAATGACTGGTGGAAGAGCGTAATGTCAGGGAGTACTTAATAACGCTTTGGTTATTGGAATATAGACATTGCAGTACCCATAGTAATTCATCTCGCAATTTCAGAAACTGAATAAACTCTGATTACTTCAAGTAGAATTTGCATACAACGCATTTTCCACTTTCATTTTACATACTTGATTACACCTTTCGTACAGATTTTCACAATTAATGCATCAAAAGGCTTTTGGGTGCTTATGTGGTTAAGATATTGCACTATTTGAAGGTTCACATGAATTTGATTTTTTGTCTCTTCCGGAAATATCCAAATATTTTTGAGTTTCAAGATGCCGATCGGATGTTAAAAAAAAGTTTCATATCATCATATGACATAGGCCTGATTATCTTAGAACTTGAAGGGGATGCAATTTCCTTAATGGTGCTGAATTATACAGAGTTATAAATTATTGAAGGGGCTTCAAAAATTTGACATATGACCACAAAACTTTAGGGTCATATAGAAAAACTCAGAAATCTTTGTTTTTATACATATTACAAATGCTCCCTCCTAATGTTTTTGCAGATATCAAGTCTAGGTTTTTACCACTCGATGCAACATGTTTTCTACATTGTTGATACGAGTTTGCAGTTCTGATAGGTTTGCTGGTAAAGCAGACACAAACACCGAATATTATATATAGCCCCACACAAACAAATCCCATGGGATATGTTGGTGGAATGTGGCGGCCATTCTAGGAATTGTTGATCATCACCCCCACCACGATCGATCCATCTGTTTCTCAATCTCCTGTTTAAAAATTCGGGAATATTGCTATAAACGTGGGATGGAGCACCATCCTGTTGGTAGAGAAAATCCACACTGTTAGTTTCATGCTGCGGCACGAGCTAATTTGCAATTTATCCAGATACCTTGTGCAGTAATGATCTCTTAGCAGAAGAAAAAAGGACTATAAACGTTAAATGTGACGACGTTTAGCGAACTCCAACGTGCTGCATGATAGAGCGAGGATATTCTTTGTGCCAGTTTCGCACATTGCGTCTGTTCACTTTGCCATTTACAAAAAAAATGTTGCTTCATCACGGAAGACAAGTCTCTCACCAAACCCATCCTCTTGCAACCGTACGGAAAATTCAAAGCGTCGCACTTTGCCATCATATGTTAGGACTTGGAGCAATTGCAAACGATAAGGCTTCTATTCCAACCGATTCCATAAGATACTTCCAAACAGTCGACTTCTGGGGTTGCGTTTAAAATTCGCCCGCACGCACCTTAACAGTTCCTTCACCCACTGGTTTCTCCCTTAGTGGCATCCTGAGATCGTAAATTGCGTATACCATCAACGAATACAGTTAATGCATCTTTTTTTCAAAATTCTTTCTGAAGCATTACACTGTTATGATACATGATGTGAATGAAATTCAAGCACAGTATATACTTTATCAGTGCATGTCGCCAGTTTTATTAATGCAAACTGCTGCCATCTAGCGGCAGAAATCCAAAAACGGGGCTGAAAGAAAAAAACATTTTGAGGTTTTTTACATGCTTCCAAAGTTATGTGATAATTTGTCCAATAATATAGGTGCAGCAAATTTGTGAAACCGCTTCAATCATTAGTAATAATTCTGGTTTTCGAAATACTCAAATTTCAAGCGTTGCAAAAATTAAACGGAACGAATTGTTGCAGAGAGATAATTAAGCTGGCACAAGATCTACTATATATACAGACCCTAATATAGGTATCGACAGTAAACAAAATGGTGGAACATGTAGTGGCTGTGTTAATTACATCATTTGTAATTTGCAGTTACCTATTTTGTTACAGTGGTTTATAGTTAGAAGTAAATCAAGAGCAGCGTGTTACTTCTTGTTTTTATTAAATTAATATTGATTTAGTGAAACCACACAGGAACTTCTTTAATAGAAAGTGTTACTACCACATGGGTTGCTCTTGTATGCCTTTATTATGGTAGTACACGGCATAATAACACATTTACATTTCATAAATAGCAGAAATTAAAGGAGGAGTGGATAAAGATCGTGAAAAATTTGAAGTTAATGATGAAATTCTAATGTATATTAAACGTGCCCTACCAAACTTTGTGGTTAGGGAGGACATTTTACCAGCAAATTTCTGTAATCTACCGTCGTGTGAGACGGCGTGGGTTAGCAAAGAAGGAACGATCCAGAAGCAAGTTTTGGAGCGAGATGAAGATAGTTTTAATGAATGGTGTGAACAGATGTTATGTTTCAATCCCTTTGCAAGTGAGGTTAAGACAAGGCGTGCACCCGTTTACAACTATTGTCAAGGAAGAATAGGTCCTTTTCCTTAAAATAGACAATGATAAGCACGTTATCCCTTTCTATATCGATTAGTTTTAAGCTGTTAAAAGTTCGTGTATTTTATAAAGAGGTGTGCTTACCTCTGAAGAAGTTAATACTTCATATTATTTTAAATTTCGTTTACATATGCGAGATATTGTTTGTAAACAATTTCAGATTCTTCAAAACCACCGAAATACTCGTATTTTCTAATGATAAATGTCATCTTGTAAACATAATACTGGTAAAATTTTCATATTTGTTATTGGCAGTAATAGGACCCACCGCGGCCACCATTTTTTTCCTTAGTGGGGCCTGGTAAATATAGTCAGTCTTGGATGGTAACTTCAATTTGTACTAGTGTTAGCCAGTATTTGGAGAAGCATGTTGTAGATCTAGATTATTTACAGATGCTTTTTAACATATCAGGTTATCAGCGTCCCGTTCAATTCAATGAAACGACTGGTAAATTTTACTCAAAGGCCTTTCTTTCAGACTTGAGGTTTTTTATGTGGTGTAAATCTACGACACAGAACTTCCTTTCCGAAAGAACCCGTGCTTTGTATTTTTACACCCGAAAAAACCAACGCCCTTGGCCGGGATCGAGCCTGCGATCTTGGGTCTAAGGTTACCACTAGATTTTGAGAAGCGCAATCAAATATTAGCACCCCTAAGTTTGTATGGTCTATGAATTTAAACTGGGAGACAGTGAACTGCATATGCCAAGCTTCGGGAAGGCAACGAAACTCTCCAGGATGAGCCACGTACAGGAAGAGCAACAACAATAGATAACGGGTCTCTCTTAGCTAGATGAACAATATCCAGTCTTGTGAGGAGATGGCACAGCAATTCAACGTCAGTGCAGAAACCATATGACTCCATCTCCATTAGTGGATTCCACGCGAGAACCAAATGACGTTTGTTTTGTAATGTTATGTCAGCAAAATGATCCCTTTCTTAATAATCTTCTGACATGCGTTCAGAAATGGATCCCCTACGATATTTCAAGACGTCGTCACTGATAGGCAGTCCATAAAGCTATTCCTAAACAGTCGAAACCACCCCTTTATCAAAAGAAGGTTATGTTTTGTGTTTGATGAACTATGCCTCGTGAACTGGTGCCAGAGTATGCCTTTAACTACTGCAATATGCCCATGAAAAGTTGAAAATTAACAAGCTGGCAATATCGAATATCTTGAATGAATGTAAAACCACATACAGTTAATGTGGCTCATGAAACCATTATACATCATGATTGGGAGACTAGTTCACCCCCATATTCTCCAAACTTAACATTACAGGTTTTTTCTCCTTTTCTGAATAATTTACCTCACTTATTTCGTTACCATATAATTTCAGTATCACACTGTCAAATACGCGTTTGTGTACACCAAACAAAAACCTGGAGGACGAGTTAAATCACTCGGTATACAGTCCATCTGTGACGCCGCCGACCCAGATTACGGCTAACAGTACTCTGCGAACATGAAAGGTTGCTAAGTGCCATCTGTAAAACCTTGTTCTGTCTAACATTTACACTGGACATCCCTATTCGTTTCAAAACAATTTCAAACGCCTCTGGCCCTCTTCAAGGACATTTTCACAAATTGTGAATATGACTAGCATGAAAACCGCAAAATGGAACAACTGTTTTTTTTTTTTTTTCAAAAATATAATAACGGGTTACGCCACTCAAGTAAGCATGCATCACAGCTTTTGTGTCCGCTGCCCCAGGTCTCAGCACCGAGAGAAAAGCCAAAAAGTTTTACAAACACACTTGTGGTTTCCACTTCGCTTCCACCGTGTTAACCGCAATTTCATGAAAAGAGCGGCAACAAGCCCTTTCTGCACAAATTCTTTGTGGAATTTCACATTCTTCCATTCAGGAACCACAGCATTAAAAACCTCAAAAACGTCACGTGAAGAAGAAAAACTACTTCCCTCGTTTATTATTCTGCTTTCAACGAAGCCAGGCTATTTATCTCTTGGCTGAACATTCCATGATTCATTTCCACTGAAATAAAGTGCTTCACTTACTTCTAGTATAGTTATATTTTTACCTTTTGTGTCTGTGGTCTTGTTTGGGTTTGCAAAGAGCGTATTCAGAAGGGTTCTGGACAAACATATATACAATTTGATAATTTCCACAACTGACCCATTTATCGTTCGTTGAACCGCATTCTCGAGCGTTTTACATCTCAGTTTCTTCCACTCCTTTTCTCATATGCGTCTGCCCTTGTTCAATTTTTGCGTGGTGTATTATATAAAATGCCCTACTAAGACAGGAAGATGGCTGTAATGATTTACCACGTGCACTGTTGTTATTCATGCATAATATACAGGATGCTCCATATGAAGTGTTATTTTCTGAAAGTTGGACTAACAAAACCACATTCCGACTTTTTTCTAGAGTTACTCCACGATGGGGTCTTAAGAATAATGTCATGAGAAAAATATAAGTGGTTCTCCTGACGGGGCTCAGAAGCATGGGAAGAATTTCAAATCAAACGATGCTATATTTTTAGATATTTAGAGAGTACTCAATAAATTAAGCAACGTTTGTTTCGTTTTTTTAATATTTAAGTTTCAAGGTTTAAGTTTCTAGTAACTATTAATTGATGTGTTTTTTATGCCTGAAGGGGGTTTTCTGTCAAAAGGGTTATCATCTGCAGGGGACTTGGATTATAGTGGTGGTGCAAACCTATATCTCGGTTGGGTATTTCATCGGTGGAAGTGAGAGGAAGCAGTAGGAGGAACTTGTTGCCCATAAGAAACACGTGAATGCGCCATCTATAGTCACGTGTATTATTAGGAAAGTGTGTCTCTAGTTTTATACAGACTGACTGTGTTGCGTTACGTTTAATTTTTTTAAAAGACTATAAGACAAGAAACGTATAATCAAAATTATAATTAAAAAAGTATTTTTAATATGAGAAAAACTGCAGTTATTAGAAAATAATATTTTGCGGACTTTTCCGGTAGAAATAATCAGACGTTTCTTTAGTAGTACGCTGTTGTTAAATGGCAGGCTAATGAAGTTAATATTGTAAAGTATAATTTCTTGATTGAATATAAAGAAAAATGACCATATAATTACATTGAAAATTAAAAAGAAAGGCTTAATTTTGCAGATTCCAGACTTAAATTAGCAATAGCAGTAGTAGTAGCAGTGGTGGTGGTGGTGGTAGTAGTAGTAGTAGTAGTAGTAGTAGTTGTAGCAGTAGTAGTAGTACATGCATACATACAAAATACAAAAATACAAACATTACGATATACTTACATCATACGTTTTCTATGCGACTTTATATACAAATACATAACCATGAGTACAACCCTTACTCTTGAATTCCCTTCCATTTGCTCACCCCCCTGTCAAACTCCCCCCTCTTCATTTTAGCGATTAACGTTCTTTGTCGGGTCTTCTCTAGAAATATTCCCAAATTGTGTATCTCGCATGCACTAACACTCCCCGGCAAATGTTCAACATTCTATTGGAATTAAAAAAATTGTGGTGGTAAATGTTCATTTCCACCTTTAGTGGAACAGTGGACTTGTGGTGCCGTAGAATTATTTTAACAGGGCAAATAAGCCTTTGTATGTCTTCTGTTTAACATTTTCTTCATCTAATCAGTACATACAGGTAATGTAGAACATACCAATGGCGGCTCACGGCAGCATAAAAGTATAACGCTGTAATTGCTGAATGAAGTTTCTGTTTTTTATGGTGTTTAACGCCCTTGTTTACTACTGAGGCACCACAGGCGGTGAACACTGATGATACATGAGATGAAATGATATATTCGGAAAGGATTTTTTAAGGAAGAAAACCTTGCAGGCTTAAGTTTAGGGTAACTCCCCGGCATTTGCCATTTATAAGGACTGAGGAAAACATGGAAAAAACCTCAGTCAGGGAGGACGGTCCTGGCAGGATTCGAACCCCAGACCTCCGCTCAAAGTCTGTGCCTTAACGACCTCAGCCACTCGTGGCGGTAATGAAATTTCTAGAATCTTAATAACTGGTATTAATGTTCGTGCGTGTGTGACTGAACATATACAACAAAGAAGGAGAGAGAAAGAGGAAGAGATTTAATCGTATTAAAGAAAATTCGTCCCGTAGTTATAATTGCAACACCCCTTTATTTATGTCTTGTCTGCGATAAAGAAGAGAGAAGTGGTCTCGCAAGGCTCAGATTAGGGGCTTGGAAAGGAAACAAAACAGTTAATGCCCTCGGGGAAAGGACTTGTCCATTGTGCGGAAAAAGCGACACCTGGAGGCATATTCTGGTAGAATACGGAGATTTTAAGAAATGAGCATTTACCACCGTAAATTTTTAATTCCAATAGAAGTTTGAACAATTCTATAGCAGTTTGAAACAAAGGGTTGAAGTTCTTCAGACACCACTCCTGTGGTTCAAAAACCTTAAGAAATCATAATCACAAGTTCAGAATTACACAGGATATGGTTAGATAAGCGTTCTCTTGATCCGACAGATGACATGCCGTTAGCCGAAATGTTGCAATATGCAGAATTAAAAAGGAAGAGAGATAAGTGGAGTCTGATGGAATAAAACCAGAGAGGGTCCGAAAAAAATAAACAGAAAATATCGATGAGCTTACTTTATCCAACTGAGTTTTGGTAGATATAGTTACTAGCGTTGTGTCTAAAAAGTCAATGTATTTCATTTAAAAAAAGGGACCCCCAACGCGATACGATCATTTCTTGAACTAGCTTGCTGTAACAAGAATGAAATACAATCAGTTTTCTGCTTACAGTTCCCATTGTTCATTTGGCTGTAAAATTGTGAGCCCCCACCCTATTTGCTCAAAGCAGTCTTCCCTCTTTGATCAAACATACAAACTGTCGAGTTATTGTAACGGAATGCGAAAGAGTGCTCGTTTAAAGCTGGGAAAGGCAGATAAAAGTGTCATTGATATTACAAGACAGAAACAATATTTGGTTTGCGTTCTCCTAGGCTAAGATGACAAACGGACGGATTTAATTATCGCCTAAGGGCGCCACTCTGGCCCAAGTGGAAATCCGCAATGTTGCACAGACAAAGTTATCCAAATCACGGTTTTACAAAGGCGCAGCTAGAAGAAGAGCCCTCGGCTGTTCAGCACATTGATAAAACGGCATAACTTGCTTTATTTGTATGTACTACCAGCCTCACACAACGTCGGTCCTGGTGGTGTAGTGGTTACCATATTTGCCTCCTATGCTCAAGATCGCGGGTTCGAACCCGGCAAGGACCGATGGATTTTTCGGGCGTAAAAATCCTAAGTATGGCTTCCTACGGAAGGGAAGTAAAGCCGTGGGTCCCGTGTCGTACATTTGCGGCACGAAAAAGAACCTCAAGCCTGAAAGAGAGGCCTCTGAGCAAAATCTGTCGGCCGTTTCACGCCCTGAATGGGACGCTGATGACCTGAGATGTGAAAGAGCGTCCATAAATCAATCAATCAATCAAAAAAAAAAAAGCCTCACACAACATAAATACCGCATGTACCTTTAACAGATTCAAGAGGAATGGAAAAGTTTTAAAAGTATCGTTCTCAGTTTTGTAAATGTTCAAATTTGTCATAAAGGTTTAATTATTATTGTAAACTATTTAAACTGCTCCGTGTGATGAAATATTCATTTTATATTGTAACTGTTACATTGAATATGTTATTACTATAAAGTAATAATCATATTTTAAGCTATATTTTAAAGTACAATGAGTTTGCTTGAGTTAGGGCCGCTGGTCGACGCTACTTAGAGTGAAAGTGCAGCCGCCACAAGCCGTAAAAGAGAGTCACTGTGTCAGTATTTTTATTTTTACTGAAAGCATAAAATTATGTTCTAATATGCGTTATAAGAGTAGTTGAAAATGATGCCACTTAGCGGCAATACATGGCTGACAGTCGGTTCTGGTGTTCTAATGGTAACAATATTTACTGTGGACCCAAGGTCGCGCTTTCAAACCTTCCCTTTGGAAGGTAAGTACAGCAGTTGATTTCTTGTCGTAGATTTACGCCACTTAAAAGAACCTCAAGCTTAAAAGAAGATGCCTCTGAGAAAAATTTATCTGCCATTTTAAGCACGCCGCATTTAAAAAATTCTGGTGGGAAATCTTGGTGGCAAAAGTTCTTTAGAAATGACACGGTGTTTAAGAAAAAAAGAAAAAAAAAAAAAAAAGAAAAAAAAAAAAGAATTTGAGAAATGGCAAATGGCTCAATCCTGCTTAAAATACTTTCATTCCCTTAAATGAATGGGGTGGTAATGACCAAAGGTTTTAAAGAGCGTCCTTGAATAAACGTAAACCTAAATTCTTAAACCTCAGTCGCGCCGTATTTGAATTTCAAATGGCAGCACTACCTTATAATATTAGAATTTTAAAGAGGGTTTAATTATTATAACATATTTTGTTTACTTATTTATTCTGGCAGAGCTAAGATCATTAGGCGTTCTCTTTCGCGCTACCAATCTAATAATAATTACACTAAATTATAGCGACAATATTACAATCATAACATTGACAGTAAAGTTGACAACACTGGTACACATATAAACCAATGTAAAACATGACGTAGATAAATAAATGTATGTTAATACATAAACATGGATAATGAAAATATTAACTTAAGAGAGCAAAGAAAAAGAACAATAATAATACAAGTACTAACAATGACATTTTATACAGTATCAACCTATGTAAACCATGAAAGTGGAAATAAATATACGAACAAAATATAAAATTAAAAACACTAACAATACTAATCAACAAAAACCATATAAAGCCATTCTAGGTGTCAATCTTATTAATTATTAATCGACGAAGAGATAGGAAATTTTATGATAATAAAAATAATAAAATGAATAAATCATATATATTGTTGCTTGAAAACCTTGATTGTTGTTTGAGTCTATACAGAATAAAAATAAGCCAAATACTTGTAGGATAAAAATGCAATTTATTTATTACTAATTAAATAACGTGTTACTAAAACACAACTATAACATTGAAAGCGCAACAGTGTTTGTAGATTTATTCTGTCCAAATAACAACAACAGACTGCCAGACAACAACAACAACAAAAATAAAATATGCTGCAATAATTGAATTCTCCAAGTAAAATAAGACCTGACATTTCAAAGGAAGTGGCTCTGGGGGATGAGAGGTGAAACATAAGTTTTGAAATGAAAGCCCTGCTGATTTCAATTTTTACTCTACACAATTGAAACTGCAATAAATAGTTTTATAGTAGCTTTTTCAGTCTCTAAGTATGACAGTTTTATTTATAAAGATCGCTTCCACTACAGGTACAGGAGGTACTCAATTTTCTTGTCGACTGTACCAGATACAAAGGTTTAAACAGCACCACTAAATAGCTAAAGGGAAGGGGATGAATCGCGCTGTGTCAACACACATCAGTCGCAGTTAGCGTTCCAACTGACATTATTACTGTTGATACAACTGATACAGGAATGAGCAAAGTAATCGGATACCAATTATCGTTAATGTGATTTCAATGTATGCACACGGATCCACAGTGTTTATCACGCGTTACCTCGTTGCTACTCCAATAATTGCCATCATCTATTAAATCCCATTAATTCCCCTGTCTTTTTACAAGTTCAACCTCTGCAACTATTTTCCCGCGGGAAATAAATACGAATAAAAACAATTACAAAGTCAGACGAGCCAGAGAACAGAAAAGATACATGAAAATCACTAACTTCCCACACTCTTATACCTCACACTTAATTTATTCCTCTAACTATGTAAAACAAACCAGTGTCTCCATAAATCTTATTTTTCCTTTTTCTCTGTGATTCTCTCGTTTCATTTACTTGTTTTTCATCCTCCTTCTTGCGAGCATTCGTGGATGAGTTTTGGCAGTCTCATTTACACTTGCCGAAATGTTATATAAAATCTGACATTGTGTAAGCACCCTTGCCCTCTTAACTACATTTCCAATACTACGAGACCGTCAGAAAGTAAATTATTTATCTTTAAATACGAGATGTTGGTAGTGTAGGAATCCCATAATACTGTAAATTAAAAGGGAGACAAAATATTAGGCAATATTTTCTGACTAATGTTGTAATCATATTTTCCTTAAAATAGGAAAAGCCCGGCAACGCTGATTATCAACACAAAAACTTACCCCCCAAAAATACAACCAACTCGAAATCGCTATATTTTAATGCTCGAATTTAAAGGAGTACTTGAAGAAAGGGATAAAATATTTTCTTACCCACGCAAAAAACTGAGAGACTGAATCTCTCCAAAGTACATAGCCTTAGATCTGGCGCATAACGATTTCCCACATCATTAAGCAACCAAGAATGTTAAAATGGGAATTAGAAATTTAATGGAGTAATAAAGTGTTGCCTTTCTCACCGATGATGTTCAATAACACATATAGATAATTGAATGACAGATTCTAAGTAATGTTATTAGCACATTCCATTCAAATGAGAGATTTCATAATCACAAACTACTAAGATCTTTTGAGTAGCCAAAACTAAGACAAAACAATGACGACGATGATAATGGGCACACTCTCGAAGTGTCGATTTCAGCGCTCGATTCACGACATGTCTCTGCGCGCGTCTCTCAGTCTTTAAACCTCATTCTGTCACATTGAGTTTTGCATGTCAGATATACACTGAGAGTCGAGCGGTTAACTTAAGCAGGTGTGTAGTAATACAACTACCGAAGTTCGAAACTACCTATTTGTGAACTGTTTATTCGCTATTTTTTGCAAGTAAAATAATATTTATCAAACACATTTTAATATAGCTTCCAATTGAAAATCTTATATAAATATTTAGGTATTTATGTTCACACAAAAGTAAAATAGGTTTAAATGAAATAAGGGGGAGTTTTTACTTTATTTTAATTGATAACTTTTGAATATTATGTGACATTTACTTTGAAAATGAAATGATTAATTTACGTTTTTGTGTTTGAGCATAAATGTCTTAAAATTCAAATCTGCAGGTTGCAACACAAGTTTCTGATACACTTGTGTTTTTGAGTTCTTATTTATTTCGTATATTTTGAAAATATATGTGTTGTTTTTTGTTTAATCATGTTGTGCAAGCTGCTTTCAGGAATTCTGAGGTTCAATACACGATTTTAAGAACAGAGACTCACTTAGAGCATGCTCACTGTAGTGAGATAAATCAATTCAAATTACGAAATCAGTGAAGTGATATTGGATTTGGAATTTGCTGGTAAGCAGCATTTAATTTGCACACCAATAATCTAAACCGCCACCGGTGGCCGCGGTCGTTAAGGAACGGAATCGTGAGCGGAAGGTCTGGAGATCGAATCTTGCAAGGACGTCGTCCCTGATTGGGTTTTTTTCCAGGCTTTCCTCAGTCCTCATAAATGACAAATGCCAGGGAGGTACACTACACTTATACTTGGAACGTTTCCTTCCTTAAAAAACCATTTCCTAATATATCGTTGTAGTTTATGTATCATCGTGTCTATCGCTGTGATGCCTCAGTAGTAAAAAATGGCGTTAAACTCCATTCAAAAAAATCTAACTTCATGTAGAATGTGAAAATTTATAATGTAGGGTTTCTCAGTAGGATTATCCATAACATGAAAGTGTTTCAAAAACGTTTGTTACATGCTTACGAATATCAAATTCTGTCGTGTTTTCCGTTTCTAATTAAAAATTAAATTTTTTCGATACAAATTTGCTATTAAATATTTTGGTAGACAATATTATTTATTTAGGACTCCATGGTGTCAACAAAACGTTAAGTATAAACATTCCCAAATCGAAGCTTTAGCCAAGAGTGGAAAATCGATACGTGAGATTGCTAAGCTTCTGAAAATGTCGCCAGCAACACTTTTAAGACGTTCGGGCTGATCAAGCATAAACAAAACGAAAAGTGAATGGGTTAAAGACATGATTGGTGTGGGAACTCAGGTGTAGCCAAAAGATTAAACTTTTCGGAATGTATTGTTCCGCAAACAAAATAATTTCAAACACGAATGGCTTGTCAGTAGGCACTGCCGCAGTCAGGAATGGGGGAAAGTTTATGTGCAGAGAGTGATGCACATATTAAATCAAAAGAGTATCTCCGATCGGATTAAATTTTGCAAGAGAACGTTAGGGGAAGGTTACAAGGCAGACTTCTAAGGGCTCATGTCCTATTCACAGACAAGTCACCAGTACAACTGCACCCCACTTGGAATCATCGGAAAGCCAGAATTCGGATTACAGATCCACAATCCAAATTTCCTGTTCAAGTCCCTAAGTTCGACACAAAGATTGTGTTTGCTGGAGGTTATCTCCCAACCTAATCTGGTGGTCGTTGAAAGAAAACCATGAACAGTATTGCACACAAATTCTTCCAGCATATTCTAAAGTTTTACTGGACAAAGTCAAATTCCCAAATCAAACCTTTGCTGTTCTGATGCAAGACGGAGAAGGTCACATAAAATTAAGCACACTTCATGAAATAAAGAAAAGCGGCATTAAGAGTATGCGAGGACTAGCCAGAAATTTCACCACCTAAACCCAATGGGGCATTGGTGTACAAATTACAAGATACTGTGCTTCGAACCCCATGACCAACAAATCGTTATGGGCTGATAGCTCCAGTGAGCCAGGAGTGAAACTCCGTGACAGAATGAAATCCTCCAACTCACAGATTGTTGTAGGAGGCATGTCTTGCAGTGCCTTGAAAAAAAATGAACTACATACAGACTATTGAAGATAAACATTCGAATTACAATAAAACTAAAATAATAATAATAATAATAATAATAATAATAATAATATTATTATTATTATTATTACTTTATGTAAGACAATAATAAACTTGTAAAATATTAAAATTCTATTCGTTTCAGGCACTTTTGTTACACCCTGTATATTGTACATTAAAATATACATTATTCCTGTATTTTTAATTATTGCAAAAGCTAAAAAATAAAAATACAAGCATAACGAGGTAGTTCTTATTACTAAACACGTGCTTGAGTCACTCAATTATCAGAGAGCACGGTCTAAGCAATCGCATTTACTGTTTATGACATAACTGGCACATGAACTGAACCCAGGTAACAAATGCTTCCGATGTTTTCAGAATGGGAAATGGGTCTTGGCTGCAGTTTATCTTTCCTTAGGATGTATCAGAATGGGGAACTGCAGCTACTGGAAGAGGGATCGGATGGTCTCCAATTTCAGAAATAAAGCATAGCTTCTTGCGCGGAGTGATATGCAGGAGGGTTGGTTTTTAAAATAGATGCACAAAAAACAAAACAAAAATCCTCCAGGTATATGAAACAGAAAATTCCCTTTGCTTTGCCGGGTTGATGCTTTATTTATTTTACCGCAAGTAAACCAAACTTTAACTCTGTGTAAGCTGGCGATGTCTGTTTTAAATCTGTAATTGATATTCTGTTTGGTTAACATATCAGCTACGGTCTCTAAACCCACATACAGTTCCACTTTTTGCCGCAGTACATGGAGCCACAGCGAACAAGGCTATAAGCTGCCCAGGTTTTATTTTCGTTTTCTGTGGTTACTAGGGATGCATATTTTACCTGATCATTGAAATGTTTTATACATGTTTCGAACTGTGGTGACCAGTAACTACGAACATGAAGAGTTTATTTAACATATTTTTGCATATTTCGGGTGTCTCTGTATATAATATACTATTGCCTATATTCTGCAGCGTATTTTCAAAATATTTTATATAAACCGACCAATTTGGTTAATTTTTGTTAAAAATTACATCACGTTATTATAATGCACAAATAAGTCGATTAATACTAAGGGCTCAGTTTCATCAACAGATGTTAAAAATACACTAACATTTAGTTAACATTTTGTTAAAATTGTAACAATATTTTAAGACTCGTGCGGCCCACCAAGTTTTACCAAGATAATGCTAGTTAACACGTTGTTAAGGTTCCCGAGTAATGCAAATTGCATGAATCGAGAAGATAGTGTCATAACCTAAAGACTTCTTAACACACTTCGATGTACATTTGTTTGCATAGAATAATTAAAACATACGGCTCATGCAAGGAACATTATAAAGAGCAGAGGCACAAAAGTGTTCTAACCTCTCCAATATTTCATCTGCAATCCTATGACGACTGTTTTCACATCCTGTACCTTTGTAAAAATTGCTATTTTGCGTAAAATTTTAAAACAAGTACGTCTTACGTCCCTTTCTCTGTTATAAACGACTTAATATATCCAAATATAGAATTTCGACATCAACAGCTGTTTAAGGTCGCCATTTTCCAACTTTTACTAGATGTTAAGCTTTTAACACAAGGGAAAGTGAGTTAATTTAACACTAAGTTTAACATGTTGTTAAGGTTAACATTGACTGGATGAAACCGAATATTTGTTAGTTAAAGCACTCTTAACAGCATGCTAACTATTTTAACATCTGTTCGGCCCTAAGTGTTACTAACGCTTATAATACATTTGTGTCGGAAATACATTATGTCCCCTCACAAGCGGCATTCAACAACAGCACATCTGCGTCCGTTTCTTGGATTTTCTCTGGCCTCTAAAGTGCCTCTAAGTCTAAGTCTCTAAGTCTCAAATCGAATATTTTAATCATGCTTTTCTACGGTTTAAACTCACTTTAGTACGTAGCACAGTGTGCAGTTTTACGAATCTATGTGGACAAAACTCAATGTTTGACTTTTACAATTAAACATAATTATTACTGTTACAGACCGCGCACTGAATGTTTATCATTATTTACCAATGAATGCGTATTTCTTAACACGTCAACTTTGCCTACGGCTTTCATTTTTTTTAATAGTCTTTTACTCATCCTCATAATTTTGATGATATTTCTCAAAGTAGTTCCTGTTGGATGCAATGCCCGTCCCAGCGCCTCTACCAGCCATCAAAGACATGCTGGAAACCATTTTTTGACTGGTGGTTCAAAATCGCCTCCGCAGCCTTCACCACTGCCTCTTCATCAATTTGGATAAAAGGAACGACTATATATATAACGGGACTAAATATGGACTATAGGGAGGGTAAGGAACACTGTTTGCATGGATTTTTGTGGGTTATTCAGCAATAACATTGCAACATTCAGCTTGTTACACGGAAATTTGGTCTTCTGCTTGTAGAGTTTCAGGAAACCGCTGTAGACATTGTGATCAATAATTCCTTTTCCCTGAATATCGTAATATGATAAGACCATATCTTTTCCAACATAAGCAACACCTTTGTTATTTATTTGGTTTTTCTTTTCTTTCTTTTTTTCCCCGATGTTGGTGATGAGGGAGATTTTGACACAGAGCTTTGATGTTTGCTTTCAGGATAAATATGATGTAGTCAAGTTTCATCAGCAGCGAAAGAAACTCCGCATCTCACCTGGATGCAAAACTGCACGAGAATCAGCAGTCTTGGTACCCACCGTGCACAAACTTGTGCAACTTTAAAGTTGCCAACATGTGAGTGACACCCAGTGAAATTTTCAGAATTTCTGGAAGTGTTCTTAATGTATTTCGATGACCCTTTCTTACAACAAAAGCAACGGTTTTAATGTTTTCTTCCGTTAAGAGTACAAACTGAAGCATCGGGCCCGTTTTCTTAAAATTGATTGACAATCCTCTTTAAACATTTTAAACCACCTTCGAGCTGTGCTACATGGAAGAACAAACTCTTTATAGGCCTTAGCTGAAGATCTGTTGAGACGAAAGAATAATTTCAAAGGAGCATATTGGTCGTCGCACGTCACTTCCATTTTGCTGTGGGCAGAACTGAACATGTCTCAAAATGCACACCTCTCACAGGCGGAAACCGGAAGTGACAACAATGAAACTAGTGCCAGTATACATAGCGCATTAAGCTAACAAAAGGTTACAATTAACCGCGAGAAATTATGCCATTAAATAAGTACATTGAACAGCCCTCAAAGAGAAGTATAGAAACTGGCAGAAGTAACCTCACAAAACGCAACAAAAGTAAAAGGAATGAGAGAATTAGGGCAGGAAGAACGGACTGGAAAATATAGAAATGAGGAAGCTTTGCTTTTTTGAGTGGGAGAGAGGAGGAGAACGACACAAAATTGACTCCATTAATATAAATCAATAAAAAATGTTCAAAAGATTGCATTGCGAGTTTGTTCTGCCATATCATAAACGTTTGAAAGTTAAAATGTTGTGTTATCTGCCTGTAGGAGCCGTTTCTGTTGGTGAAACCTTTGCAGCACTGCATCGCTTTCTTTTGATATAATCTGAGGTTTGTAAGATGTAATGGAAGTTCAAGACACAACATTTATAGACAGAATTTTCTTCTACAAGATTTTAATGACGAAAATGTGTGCATTTCTTTGGTCCTGCTTCAAGTTCAAAGAAGGAGAAAAAAAAAAACACACAACATAATATGAGTAATTTATATATTTCTTAGGGCCAATATAATTTTTTCCATGTTTACATGGTTTAATGTATGGTTTATTGACTGATAACATTTTATCTTTCGTATCTTTCACACAAAAGAAACAGCACTTTACTTAATGTATTTATTATAATTCTGAAATCACCCATTAACAGGAGAAGTCCCAACATGCAAGATTCTACTTATTTGACATAATAGAATGAAAATTCATTTAACAAAAGTGCATGTATTACAGAGTATAGATTTAAATTGCCTAGATGATCACTGTGCATTATGGGTAAAAATAAACTGCGTGTTAAAATGAATTTTGGGTCATTTTTCAACTTCATTAAGAGTGTAGAAAAAAAAAAACAACGTGTGAACAAGCTAGTTTAAATGGAGAATGGATTGCTAGTCAGCGTAGCTTGCTTTGAAGCGGTAGTGACAGTGTGCCGGCTTCGAGAGTACGACACTTACAACTTAGCGAATGGTTCAAGATCTAACACGAACGCATTTTGTAAACAAGCTGATTTGAATATCAGAACTAGATCAACCGGTGGCTGATTATACTGATAGAAACTCATTGCCGTCTTTACTTTCAAATGTCTCTCGGTAAAACCCGTGCATTTGATACCCAGAGAACCTTTAACAGTAAACCTTTCCAAAGAAAAGGAGACCACTAGTGAAGCTGCTAAGATAAAACTTGACTTGATGCTCGACACAAAAAGTTGCATAGCTCACACTTGAACCAAATAAACGCACAAAACTTATGCATTAGTATTTTCATGTGCTGTATTGCCGTTATTTTAGCCTTGAAAAACATCCATAAGGATAAAAGACAAAGTATGCTAATTGAAAAAGTTTATTGTTAGTCGTATTCTGTAAACATACAAACCACATATGTTTTTGCACATTTTATATTTTTTGTGCATCTGAAACTTAGCCTAGTAATATGATTACATATCAGTATTGTAAATAATGTCCCAAGTAAATTTTGGATGGATTGGAATATCTTGCGTCTACTAGACATGAGAAGAACTAGTTAAAACAGATTTCTCAGATGTATGCTGCATGTATTCTAGAGTGCAGTTCGTGTCTGTATACTGGTGCATGAAATTTATTGCCTGTCGCAAGCAAGAGAAACGCAGTGCCTTATTGCATAACAGTGGAAGAATTTTTATTTAAAGCATACCAGGCGCCAAAGAGACAGCCCCTCCCCCCTCAAAGACAAACTTTTTCATTTTGCTAAGTCATATATCAAATGGTCACCCTTAAGAGAATTAAACAACTTTATGCATTCATTATTCATGAAAGCTACATGGCCAATTCATTCGCATGTTCGAAATTTAAAACAGAAAGATTAGCTCTCGCCATGCTTTTAAGTGTTAAGTTCCATCTATCTTTAGCAGGAAATACGGACCATTATGAAAGTTGTGTAGAGCTGAAAATATTCTTTACATGCACTCACGCTTTTATCAGCTTCCACTACGTCAGCAGTCATTTGTGCAAGGTGGAGCAGGTACGGTTCCTTGCATACAGGCTTAAGTAATATGTGAGTAGCAACACTTGGACAGTCGAGGGATCATTTGCATAGAAAAAACCAATTATTATATACATCCAATTTTTAATTACAAACATGACTAGTGAAAAAAGAAAACGCTTCAGTACTAATAAATAAGAATAATTAATCCGATAAATGCGCATGTTTTCAGAAAAAGAAAAAACCTTTCAAATTTAGGCTAGTGGGTAATATAGAGAAAACAACGGTTAAGTTGTGTAAAGCTATTATCACACCGAAGTTAACATTTCGTGTATGGCTCATTACACATCAAGTAATTGTAAAGACAGTGCAGGTTTTCCTAGTTTTAGATTGAAATTTACGTAGCAATATGTGCAAGTACAACAATGTGTGGTGTCTTGTGTATGTGTACGCGGGTATTGCTGCGCCAGACGCTAGGATAGGTCACAAGCGAGAGATTTCCATTAACTATGACTTCTAAAACGATTTAGGTGAGAGAGAATGCCTTCAAAGATTTTATCGTGCATTTGGGGATCTTTGCCCTTCGCAATCCACTGTTTATCGATGATATGCAGGAGATGGAGGGACTCCTTCGAAGATGAAAATCGCGCAAGATGTCTCGTCGCAGCAACAACGGGTATGTTGCGAGAAGTCATCACTATTTATCACATTCAAGAAGTCACAATGTTGGATCGGCAGAAGTTAAGAAAAAACTTCATGTCAGGAAGCTTTGCAGTCTTTGGATACACCTCACAAATGGGCAGAAAAAAGCATGTGTGGACTGGCACCAGAAAATGTTGGAAACATTTGATACAGAACAGTCAAAAACGCATTTAACTACATAACAGATGACGAAAGCTGGATATACCAGTATGATCCAGAAACTAAGCGACAATCATTCTAGGAAAGAATTCCGCAACAAAAAAGAGGTAAGCGAGAATTATTGGCAATAAGGTGGTTTGTTTTTTCTTCTTAAATAGTTTATACTTCCACTTGAGGGACAAAAATCTGTCACTGAAAGAGCATACATCCCAAAATGCCTGCCCCAAGCCTTCAATGTACTGAGAAAGCGTCTTAAGCCGTGTATGCTTGAAAGCCTGTAGCACCACAACAATGCCTCTGCCAATACTGCAATGTAAACAAATAAAAGAACAAATTCGTGTCGAGGATATGAATTAGCTGAAGCCGCAGTAGCTGCAAGCAAAGAATGCGTTTGCACCCTGTCCAAAGAAGCATGAAGTACAGCATTTACAAAAGAATGACAGACATAGAATACTTAGAAAAGTTGCAGCAATCATCAGACATTAAACATTTTATTGCTTTCATTCTCAAACCTTTCAGAAAAGTTAACATTTTAACATATTTTATACTACAACAACATATAAGCAACATTTTAAAATTAAATATGACATTCTCAAGTCTGAATATTTTAATGCAAAATTTTGCCAGTTACTATGCATAAGTGCTATTGTCATATATCACCCTCCCTCGATATGTCGTCTTGGTTCCGCCTGAAAAATTGAACAAATATTAATTCTCTTACACAACTTTTAAAAAGTATCCATACAGCTTATCCATCTTATCTATCTTCTCGTTTTCAAGATCTATCTTCCTCTCACATCCTTAACACACGTTTTTACATCGCACTGAACATGGTATTACTCATACACTTTCACGTAACCACTAACCGTCTTTGGAATGCATTAGTCGAAATACTCTAATGTGCCTAGAAATCATAGATAAACTTAAACTTAGGCTCCTTGTGTTTCAATACAGATCTTTATTTTTGTATTTTGCTGTTTAATTTATCATCTAAATACAGTTAATTTCTCTGTTATTATCACCAATTTTCCTCTCAACTCCTTAATAACATTGGTGTTTTTCATAATTCAGGTAGCATATTTACATATTAACCCCCTTTCATTTTTTGCATATACTGTCCTTTTTACTGCTTATGCTGTTTGTTATCGTAATGCACTGATCTTAGTGCAATTACTATCTGCCACAAAAAATAAAAAAATTAATGCATATAAAGACAACTCTCGAACCTCTAAAGATATAAAACACACAATTACTTATTTTAAAATTCACATTGCCGAATATGATATCTAAAACAAAAAATATTAAGAAAATAAACGGAATTATTAAAATTTATCATTAACGGGTTCTTTTGTCATTGTCGTTGGATTAAATGAAAGTCAAAAGTACAGTTTTTGCTGGCTGCTGCCATCAGCATCATCAGTGAACTGAGTGAAAGTGTCTGGATAAAATTGCTAGAAATGGGAAGGAGTAAGAATGGAGAGAGAGTTGTTATGCACATGTTTGTTGACCTGTAGCAAATTCTATGTCTTGCTTATTTCAAAATTTCCAGTTATTACTTCTGTTTTATGAAATGTTATTTAACGGCGAGATTGAGAGGTATAGTTAACTGATAAAGGCATAACTATCGGGTATGTTCCTCCAACCAGTTTTTAATTAATAGATTTATGTTACAATGTCTTTTTTTCCCCCTGATGACCGTCAGAAAATATATTTGAGAATTAATTAGCTTTATGGGAAGGTTTGTTGTTTCCTTTTTTTTTTTTTTTTTTTTTTTTTTATAGTTAGCTTCATATTTCTGCCTTTTTTTACAATTATTTCTCCCCCTTTTGGCAATGCTTCTGTTATTGTAGTTTAAAGCTTACTTGGCAGGAATAAGGAGTTTGTTCTGATGCAGCTGTTGCAAAGAATGTTTTAAGAAATTTTCATTTTATAGATATAATGCTGTGTGGCTAAAAAGATAATCGTTTATATTGAAAGAGTTTTATAAAACGTGGGTTAAATAGGGTCAATAGTGTATTCTCGTTTTCGTTGCAAGTTAGCCATATTAGTTTCTGAGTTGCTGGTATCAGTTTGTAATACTGACATGCAAAAATACCAGCAGTTACAGCGCTGCACGCTTTCGATTAGAAGCACTTACATAGCAACAATGAATGATATGAAACGTAAAATATTTGACATATCAGTCGTCCGTAATTAAAACGAGTACTTCACGGATTCAAGGGCATTAGATCATGTGATCAAGCGAATGCGTAATTAATTATTCGTCTTCTGCTGGCGGCAGGAAAACGAGAAGAAACTAATGTAGGTCAAGGCTTTGCGTTATTGACCTCCTGGCAGGCATTCATCAGCAACAAAAGTGTAAACAAGTTCTCAAGCAATAAACCCTGAAGTGCAACTTTATACGTGCATTATTTTTGCATGAAAAAACCTCCTCTCAGTCCCATTGAAATATACTCATTATGTAGCGAAATTCGCTGAGACCCTCTTTAATAAGCGACTAAAAGCCAACTGCAGCATAAAAGTTTTATCAAGCTAGCACTCTGGAGGCCAACAACATAAACCGCATAGATAACATTTTAAATTCTAAAAATTTGGACCTATTAATGATGTTTGCAATGGAGATTAACCAGTCTGAATTACACTTAAATGTGTACTCATGAAGGAAAATTTAGTTTTTATCGTGTTTTTAATTTAGTGTTTATTCTTATTTTAAATTGGAATGTTCCATTTCTTTTATATGTCCAGTGCCCTGTTTCCGGAAGATCGTGGTCTAGTAAAGCTAGTCTCCATTCTAATATTACTTGTTTATTTTATAAGTTTGTATGTCCAGAACATATCAGCTTAAACTGTTAGTTACTTGTGTGGCAGACTGACATTATCAGCCTACGATTTTGTTTTATCAGTTTCCGTTTCACGAAACATTTGGTCTTATAATACTGCGTAATGTTAAGTAGTGTTCTACCTAAGAATCTCGAATGGTGAATTTACATACTAGTGTACATGTTTTAGGTTAGGAAATGATTATATCAATTAAGCTCGACGCATTTTAATTATAAAGTTCATTAAGGGTTATTTATGCAACATCTGGTCTCAAATTCACCACTTATTCTCGTACTTTTTAATGATCTATTTTCATCTAAAATACTTAACACCATTATTTGTACATTATAATATGAATGGTGAATATAAATGTAAAATAAAAACACCGCTGATATTTGATGTTTGGCCACCCTCACCTATGCGTAATCTTTCTAACTAACTCCAACGCTTTCACAGTTTGCGTTATTATTTTCCACATTTCGGTTTTTTCTTTTATAGTAATTTTGTCAGAGAATTGCCATAGTATTTCTTTGTGGTAATTAATTAAATGCAGCACTGTTACCTTGTTTTGAATAGTAGAGATTCTCTGCCATGTGGTAGACATGATATTTCTTGCCTTGAATATACTATCAGCGTAAACAAAATCGCATCAACAAACAAACAGTCCATGGAGTAATAAATATCCCCGAAACAGTCTTCTCGACGCTCGGATACACTCGTAGTTTTGACAAGTGACTAATGACAAAATTTTACGATTCTACTATTGTGCATTACATGTTCGTGAAACTACGGCTAGTAACTAGTACACTAGATGTTTCGTGAAACAGGGTCCAAGTGTCCTGATCAGGTTGTGTTTTTATATTTTCGTTTAATATATTTATTATATATCACGTCCTATTTCAATAGACGTATATCTACATTTTCACTGCCCGACATTGCAACAGCCATGAGAAGCTACTGAAAAGTACATTACAGTCTACAACACTTTGCAACGGGGTGTTGGTGTCGCACGATTAATATCAATCAAATAAACAGAGAAGGGAGGTCACGTGGTTTCGGGATGTTCAATCACAGCTGACAAACGCATGGCCGCCAGGAACGAGACCTGTCACCTGCCCAAATCATTTGCATTAATATCAGGGGGAAAGGTGATTTGGTGTCCCGGATGAAATGCGCTGAAAATATTGCTATGGTAACCTGAACAGAAAGGTAAAACCCAAAACGTAATAAAATTAACTTAGCCGCCATTCATTTGTATGGACTGCTCTAAACATCGATTTAAAACAGAAACTTCACCAGCAGAGGCTATTTGTGAGAAAACTGAGGAATACATATCAAGCGAGGATGGAACAGAAAGAACAAGGACATAATTAGGGCTTTGAATTTGATGAAATCTTTTTGCTTCCTTCCCCTCAGATAGCACAGACAGAATCATATAACTTTAATGCATTCCTTTGAATTGTCTTTGCTTTTCAATATTACTTCTGTCTATTTGCTAACGTATCTTGCCAGTAAGTTTCTATTCGCATTCTTTTCGTACGATTCATAAGTTTCCGTAATGACCATGTTAGGTAGATGAAAGGGCGAAAATACAGGTATCATTCTTCAGCGTAATCTCCTTTTACTTCCACGCATTTCAGATACCCTGTGCAAAATATTCGAAAACACTATCAAAATCATTATTGTAGTAAAACACAATGCTTTGAAATGGATGGCGGCGACGTTGAATGAACATACACGGATCAAAATTTCAGTGTGAGGTGGAGTGTTGCAGTGTTATGGTGGTTTGCACTTTCTGCCCCGACATTTCCTATGAAAGCGGCCCTTCCGAGCGGCTGGAACTCTCTAGAGGAAGGAGCTCCTCCGGTGTAGGGATTTCTATATGGAAATAGTATTAGGAACCCCAAATACGTCCTTGTTTCCCTCACTTTATCCCTTAGTTCCAGAGATGTCCTTACTGGATGCTTAGGCACAAAGGGACAGCCTTGAGCAAGAATGAAGTATTGAAACACACACTAACAATCCAAGCAACCGAAAAGTTTGGGTCGTTAAGACACAAGCTCGGAAGTTCAGGGTTCAATTTCTGCCATGACCTTCCTTCTTGACTGAGGGTTTTTCCTAGTTTTTTTCAGTCCCCATAAATGGTAAATGCCAGGATGTACCCTAAAAGTAGAACTTGAACTTTTTTTTCATTTAAAAATCCTCTGCTTAATTTATAATTTCACCTCGAGTGCCCAATTGTTCAAGTGCAGAATTAAAAAATAAGGAAAAAGAAAAGAAAAAACGTATAATGTCAAGATAGAACGAAACTATACGAGCGTTTGCCACTCACTTCCAAGATAAGAAAAACAAGCGGGAATTTCACTTGCAAAAGCAATGCCCACGCATTACGGTGGGCGCGAATCGGTACTCGAGGCACGACAACTCCGGCGTCTTCTATACGCAGAGAATGCATACCGTTTTAGGAAGCAGATTTTAAATATGGGCACCGACGGCTACAACACCTTAAGAGCCAGACGCAATACACCGCATGGTGGAACAACACCCTTAATAAGGTATCGGTATTCTTAAGCACTAAAGTCGGTCTTAGTGGTGTAGTGGTAGCTATACTTGCTTCCTACACCCAAGAGCGCGGGATCGATTGGTTTCTTCGGGAGTAGAAAGCATCCTGCGGAAGGAAAGTAAAGCCGTGAGTCACGTGTCGTAGATTTACGGCTCGAAAAAGAACCCCAAGCCTAAAGAAGAGACCTCTGAGCAAAATGTATCGACCGCTTCATGCCCTGATTTGAATTGGACACTGATGACCTGAGATGTTAAAGAGCGTCCATAAACAAACTAAATCAATAAATTAAGCACTTAACATCTAGTTAGGTACACTTAAACTACTACAACCACAAGGTATGTGCCGCCGTCGGTAGATAAACAGAAATTGATGAGTGACAGGTTAAGAGGAGAGGATTTGTGCATAGTATGTTTTGTAGAGAAGTTCTGGAGTTACTAAAAAGCTCGCCGAGGGGGTGAGTTTGGCACAGCTGGGAGTTTCCTAGAGTATAAGAGCGGGCAGAATATTGAAATATTGACACGGGTGTTCAAAATTAGATAATGTACTAAAAGAATGGCTTGTGTACCAAGGAGATGTAAGAGTTGGTTTGAGGAGGTGGGGAAACTAGTAGAAGAAATTTTAACTGGAATGTGTGACGATTGGGTGAAAGTAACATCAGTGGATTTTGCAAAAGTGAGGCAGAGGGTAGAAGATATAGAAAAGCAAGAGATCTGGGCTAGCTTAGAGGTTAAAAGTTCTTTAGACTTATATACAACAGTAAGCACAAATTGGAAACAGGAGAAATTAATAGATAACTGAGCAATTCGGAAGAATAGATCTTGCATAGATGAGTACAGGGGAATTATTTCTAAAAGGACTAAGAACAATTTTTTAAGATAAATGTATCATGTGTGGGAAAGTCCGTTATCTAATAGAATGTGAAGTGCTAAAGAGGTGTAGGGGTGGATGAAAAATGGGATAGATGGGAATTAAAATGTCAGATATGAGGGCAAAGAAAATAAACAAGATTGGGAATCGTTAAGAAAAGCAAGGGATGAGTGGAGGAGAAGTATAAGGAAGGTGCTTGAGGGCACACGCAGTTGCGAAAATGATGATTTTTTGTAGGGGTTCTTTTAACATACATATAACCAGGTGGTTAAGATACCTAAGAAGTTATGATACCTCAGATATTTTATTTTTTATGTAAATGTAATTAGAATGTTGTTCGCTGAAATAAAATTCATTCATAAGTTGGTATTTGAATCATCAACAACAAAACAAGGAACACCTAATGGATGAAAAGTGAACAAGCGCAATACAAACGTCTAGAGTAAAAGTGTAGCAACTGAAACCGAAAGTGCGTGCATTCGTCCGGTTTTCCACTGTTCATGGGCAAACGATTAATTAAACATGCATATGTCGCTAGGGGCTTTTCAGTCAGCTGTTACGCGCTGTGTTGTAATATAGGTTACCACAAGTAAAAGTCTAAAACTGACAGGTGAAGGATGTCGGGCGTTTCATGCCGGCATATAAATCTGCATGTATGGTAGTAAAATAAAACATTATTTCATGGTACCTGCAGGCAAATATGATTTAAGTAAACGAAGGCATTTCCAGGGAGACAGAGTTTCTAAATCCTATGGAAAAATGGTGCTAGATGGTTCTCAAAAGAATAAATAATGCACTTGAAGTTAATACAGGAAGCAACAGAGTGCTGGAGAAAATTGTCATGCAACATTACCCACTTCCTGGAAACGTATGTAAGTGGTGTAGTTCCGATGTGACAAAATGCGTAGAGCACTAGTACTGCATCAAGTACACAAGATATTAAGTCAGTTTTGGGAACAAACGGAAGTTCCTAGAAGCCAGATATAGAGATAAGAAGAATGTTCCAGTAGTTCAAGCCCCATTTCATCAAAGACAGCCATTGCAACATAAGATTTACAGCTTGAAGCATTGTTCAGATACAGTCATAACCTTTACGGACCTTTCTTCTATTTATTTGTTTATTTGGTTTATTTATGGACGTTCTGTAACATTTCAGGTCATCAGGGCTAGAATGGCCGACAACTTTTACTCAGAGCCGTTTTCTTTCAGGCTTGAGGGGACCACGTTTTTCCTTCTATTCCTAAGGAAACCAACTTAGGATTTTGATGCCCGAAAAAACGACTCTGGCGATCTTGGGTTTACGAGAAACTAGACCACAGTACTGACATGAGTTCCATAAATGAACCTCAAGCCTGAAAGTACAAGTCTATGAACAAAATTTATCGGCTATTTCATGCCCTGGATTGAATGGGACGACTTGAGATGTTACAGAGCGTCCGTAAATAAATCCAATAAAAATAAAATGCACCTCGTGCAACGATACAAACAATTGCAGATCTTCATTCTGAGTGTATATCACATCCAGCTTGTACACCGGATCTGGCAATGTATGACTATGATGTCTTTGGATCACTCAAAGAGACAGACATTAGGCGACAAAAAGTTCCACACTGACGATATGAAAGACACGGTCAGTCACAAGATTTCTTTCTCGTGGGATTCAGGCATTGGTGAAACATTGGGACGTCTGAACTGAATATGGTGGAGAATTATGTTAAAAAAATATGTGTTTTCACAATCACAATAGATATATTTATGGATAAAATACTAATGCTACTTACTGACCTAGTCCATATTTAAATATAAAAGGAATACGAACATAAATATAATTACAAGAAAAGAAAAGATATATTATTTATATCAGTTTCGAATTATATAAAAAGGAAATGTTATACTCAGGATTATCAAACAGTAGGAATAGTTTAGGAATCATAATATTAAGTTGTATAATTTCATAGAAGGTTGCATTGTGCACAGTGTCTTAACTGGAACATAAGCTATGAAATAAAAAGTTTAGATAAACTAGAAATGGGACAGGAGTTGGTTTGTTTGGTATGTTTACGAACTGTTTAACATCTCAGGTCATCAGCAGTTCATTCAATTCAGGGCTTGAAACGGCCTAGAAAGTTTGCTTAGAGGCCACTTCTTTCCAGCTTGAGGTTCTTTTACGTGTCTAAATCTACGACACGGGACCTGTAAGTTAACTTACCTTCCGTAGGAAGCCATACTTAGGATATTTACACCTAAAAACATACATGGACCCTGGCCGGGATTGAACCCGCAATCTTGGGTTTACGAGGCGGGATAGGGGTGAAGCCTAACTCCCATAATATCAAAATAAAATTAAAATATCTGCAATTATAAAAACTTTGAAGAGAATTTTCTGTTATTTAACACTCCTCCTTGCGTTCCATGTTTCCAGCAGAGAAATAAATATGGAGCTTTTCAGGAAGATGCATAGCTCTAATACGAGATGATATCTTCATGCAGAAATATTGGAATGCAAGAAGACTAATGGCTTTGTGCAAAAAAGTGTAGACATTGGCTTCCCCATTCCCACACATATTTTGATCATAAAAAAGATTCCTTCGAAATGAATAATGACAAAGGGAGTTTTAGAAATTAAAACTTGCAGCAATTTCTTATATTTCCTGAAGTTACCCAAGATTTGTCTACGCTCAGCAAATCTCCCAAATCACCTAGAGTCGGTAGAAGCAGAAGAAAAAGTTTCACAATTCCGATGAACAAGTAAATACACTAGGTGCAAAACTTAATGTCACATAAAGGTCTGCCGATTCCTGTGCGTAGCGGCGTTGTCAAACTAAATGGGTGTTCTACACATCAGATGACACTTTCTTGAATTGCTGAAAAGTCGACATTTGCTTAAAACATATAAACTCATCATACATATTATCCAATTTCGACTATGCACGAATTCGCATTTACGTATAGATAAACCACTAGCACTTTAATATGCCCATTATAACTTTATAGTAAAATATTACTCCTCGTTTCTCGCTTTGATCATTGCTTTTATTGCTATTGCCTCTAGAATGTACCGCCTGTAAAGATAGCCACGCTTTTCAAGATTTTGTGGTGTGTTGTGTCCGTGTATTACGTCTCTTTAATTAAAAATAAATAATAATACGTGGAACAAGTCATGACAAAAAAAAAAAAGTTGCCATGTCTTACGACTAGACATCGGATTTGTATACAAATGCATATTTATTTTTTTTTTTCTTTTGATACAGAATTAAGTTCAGTAAAATGTTTCATGTTCGGTGCTTGTTTGTACGGTTTTATAGTGCATGTAATTACATATTTTCAATGTTGTTGCATATTTCACATTGTTTCCATGCATCAAGCATATAATACGCTTATTTTTAAATTTTAAAATAAATATTTAAACACGTTAATGACAAATAATAAAATCCTAACTATGGAGACACCCATAAGGAGCCTTTGTAGTGCGATTGCGACAAAAAATGTGATGTTACTAGGGAATTCATTTTCATTTCATTTTCCTTATTTATATCACGTTACTATACAGTTCAAACGTCGCCTGCTAATTTGATGCTGTTCAATTTTGAATGAGGTTGAGGTCGTGTTATAATACCGAAAGAAAAGTCGTCTAGTTTAGAAGTTTAGTTTTAAAACAGTGGTTTAAAGAATGTTGACATTGTTTCACTATAGACAATAAAATTATTTACTTTATCGTGTGCAATAAACAAGTAGCAGTTTATAAAAAAAATCAGTTAACTCAACACATATCCACCATCTAGTATATTACAAATAAAAAGAAAAAGAATATATCCAAACAAACACTACTGACACATGTTCTTTCAACTTCACGAAAGAATGTTGCAGTGATTTATGTGAAGCTTTTATAGCCACAAACATACCGTGGAATTTACTCAGTAACTACAAGTTCCACCGTTACTTGGAAAAATGTTGTTATAATAACGCCCTTCCTGACAAATCTACTCTCAGAAAAAATATCTATACAGCAGTTACCGCGCAGCAAATTTAGAAATTCGGGATCATTAAAGGATTCTTTCGTGTATGGGGTAGTGGATAAAATACAGATGCCTGTGGCCCTCTTGTGAAAAACTTTACTGTAGGGAAACTATGTGAAGATAAGCCAGGAAAACTGTACTGGTAGGGCTTTAGAAAAACAAATCGTTCTACTATTACTCGCCTCGTGAACGACGCTGTGAAATTACTTTGGGCACAAGAAGGCAGTGAATACAAAATTCGGGCTCTGCTTTTAGATACTGCAATTACACATTAAAAGCATTTTGCCTCAACTCTTCATGTTAAGTGTATTGTGCATGCACTTCATAGAGTCGTGGAAGCCATAAGGGAAAGTTTTCCTGGCGTTAACAGTTTAATATCCAGCACCAAGAAAATATTTGTTAAAACAACATCCAAAATTAAGAAAACTTTCCAAACCTTCCATTACTTACCAGTTGGATTACTGCATTAAAGCTGCTTTCTTCTATTCAAATAATTTCAATGTTGTTAAAGAATTCGTTAGTTCTTTGAATCCATATGACGTTCTGTCAATTCAAAGTTCTCAGGATATTTTTAGTAGTGAGTAAGTGCAAAGGGACTTGGCTTTAATCAAGACACGTTTCAAAGTTATAGCTGAAGCCATAAAAATACTCGAAAACTCTGGTTTGTTTTATATCCTCACTGAAGTTCAGAGAAACTTGAGAGTGCTCCTTTAAAATATGCTGGAAAATTAAGCGGCAAATTGTGCAGTGTTTTAGAGAGAAATTCTCACATTAAAGTTCCGTGGATCAATATCTTCAAGATGAAAACGCAGCGCTTCCTGAAAAAATTTCCCCAGAGCTAGTAAGTGTTTTCAAATTTTGTCATGAAAATATTCTTCTTAGCACACAAACTTGTGCGATAAACTTACATCTGAGCATTTGGTGAAAGTGAGCATTGGATACTGCAAATCAAATTATAACGATGTCTTCTAAGGAAGAATGTACATTGTAGGTGCCAAAAAGTATAAGCTTAAAGTTAACACATTTAGTGCGTACTTAGTGTATATTTTCGAAATTATACAGCATATTTGATAGATTTTGACAGCATAAATGCATATTTGAGATATTTTTAGTGCGTACTAATCCAGCGCCTACTTATGACTTATCCCTTGTAACAACAACAACAACAACAATAATAATAATAATAATAATAATAATAATAATATTTTCGTTCTTGGAAGAAATTTAAACAAAAACGTTTGTACATAATAAAATTCATTTTTCACGCTATAAGCATCAAACATAAAAATACAACCGGACAAATAACTGAGCGTTTCATATAATAAGCAATACTACTTGGCGTACTACAAACTTGCGTTGGACACACCTCAGCTTTCTGTGAAATTTTCAGCACAAGCGAACTTGGCGTACATTAACTCTACCGTAGTGCAGAACTGTTTTGTTTACACATGTCATCCTCTTTGCTTAGATCGTATTTAGTTAACTGCTCTGTAGCGAAAATCCAGTTTGAGTCAACGACGAATATCTCACTATTTTGAGACGTACAAACGTGTTCAGAATTTTCAGCCCATTTTGATTATATTTCCGCAATGTATTTTCAACTTTTTTTTTTGAACGTAAAATAGAAATGCTGCCTGCTCAATTATTACACGCAAGAAGCATGTACCATAAATGACAAACAGTGGGCGGAGATTACACAGTCTTTAGCGTGTCATTTAAATTTAAGCATATAGATTTTTCCATCTCTAATTTTTTTTAGAAAAAAATTACAAAGCATGTTTAAACAATTGAACAAAATTGACTATAGACTACAGCAAAATAGTATTAAATTATTCCAATTGTTACGAATATTGCTTTTATTTAAACTTTTTGGATTTTAAGTTTTCACACAGAAGAGGGGCGCATAAAGAAGAAATTAAAAAATGGGTACATGTTATACGTTTATTCTACGAAACAGCCAAAATACTATTAGACACCAGGAAAGCTTAATACATTAGAGATAGATCACAATAATCAAGCAAAAATTCAAGAAATACTCGCGAAAACAAACAGAAGTTATTGAATTAAATCAGTAGTAAAGGCTTAAAACAAGAAACACACATACAAACATGGGTCCGGAAATGCTTTATTTCTTTGTTAACGCCCTTTGTCTCTATAACTCCGTTTACACGGTGTGATATACAAACTAGAATGCCAGTATAGCTGTAATGTGGCAATAGCCCCGCAACAGAACAATTGCTTAATACGTACTAATGTACAGTAGGTAAACATTCGCTGTTAACTCTGGTTAAATGAGGGGGGGGGGCTGTTAGTTCCTGGGTTCACTGAGATTGTGGTCGTTCTGTACCACGTAGTTCGCTTGTAATGCTACACACTTCATTGCTTGACGTAGCACCGAGCACGTAGTGTCAGTTCTGTGTGTTTACTGACCTCGTTTATGTACAGTAACATGAGGTTAAAATGCGGAGTTGGTAGATGTTCATATGATCTATGGATTAGCCGAAGGTATAAAGAGTATTTGTGCTCGTATTCTGCAAGGTGACAGCAAGTTGGTGGATGTATCCGTACAAACGGAGGGCATTTTGAACATTTCATATGATTTTCTGTTTCCCGCAGTTCTGTTTTTGAATATTCTGCTATGTGGTACAGGTGTAGAAAAAGGGATCTAACAATGAAATAAAGTAATTCACGACGCCCATTCATATATTTTTATACTGTATATGTGAGGAATGTAAAGTTTTAAAATCCCAATTTGTTACACCCACATATATACACAAGGAAAAGGTTAAAAAAAAAAAACATCAACGAGACTTTAAAAGGTTGTCTTAAAAAGTGCGGAACGACTTAGGAAATAAAGGAGAATCTATGAAAAATTAAAAACAACTGTAATTCATAATTTAGAAAAGATAGAGTTAATAAAAACGCTGTAAAAACCTTTAAAGTCCCTGCAACAAAATATAGAAACACTGACCCTATATATTTTCACAAATGCCTATTACAGTTCTATAATGTGCTGAAAACTAAAATCAATTCCTGAACAATGAAAAATAGATAAAATTGTAGTAATCTACTAGGGTCAAACGATAAAATAAGGTTCCCTATTTTTATTTCTGAAATAAAAAATAGGATTAAAATGTTTTATTAGGATGTGTTGGTATCCCTGAAGCAGTTTCCTTTAATGACGAGCATTACTTTGACAGTAGTTACACAGAAATCCCATCTAATGGACTCCATATAGTGTACAAATATATTGCGTATTTCACAATATGATGTGAAGTTGACAGCATCACAACAGAATGTCGGTCCTAGTGATAGCCATACTTGCCTCGCAGACCCAAGATCGTCTGTTCAATTCCAGTCATTTTTTCGGGTGTAAAAGTCTTAAATGTGGCATCCATCGGAAGAGAAGTAAAGCCGTGGGTCCCGTGTCGTAGATTTACCGTACGTAAAAGAATCTCAAGCCTAAAAGAAGAAGTTTCCCAACAAAATTTATCGGCCATTTCACACCCTGAATTGAATGAGATGTTGATGAACTGAGATGTTAAAGAAAGTCTATAAATATACTAAATCAACAATAATCACAAAGGAAATGGGACTTTAACAAAAGAATGTCTTTTGTTTAGCTCAGTTCAAATGTCTTGTACTTGTGACCGTTTTTTAGTGAAATAGCAGCACAGATCTCTTAATCGTGCACGATGCTAAATCCGACAATTAATTTTAACTTTTACTTGAAAAATAACTGAAGCAGTTTTAATACCCCCCTTTAACATTTTCTGAACCGCAGCTGAAATTAAGGACTAGCATCAACGCAGTTGTCAGATGTTACATCTTTGACTTTTCGCTCCGATTTGGCTCCTGGGTCTTTACTGGAACACCACTGCAGGTGACCACTTAATTTCTATTCACAAGCAGCTCTATTTTGATGCCACATAGTATAATAATAATAGTAGAATAATGCAGCACAGTTCAACTTTCCTTTTCGTGTACAACGATTGTAGTCAATGTACTGAAACCGAGAGAGTATAACTTTATGATGAAAATATACTTTGCTAAACTTCTCTTTGATGAGTGCATATACTCCAGATAACTGAGGCACTGCTTACGAGATATCAAAAGATCAACTTTCATTTTTAATGAGGGATACGTTCTTTCAGAATTTTGGTTTTCATTAAGTTTAATTTAAACCGTAGCCTCAGTTTAATTACCCTTTTCTTAAACTGCTGGTTTAGTTCAAATGACCGATACAGCTCAGCTTTTTAGTTATATTTGTGCAACATTATCTTCCACTGATAATGAAAAGTTAACCATATCACAGCAACAGTCAGAAGTGAAGATTTACTTGTGCTAACAATTAGTGCTGATCTAATTTTGATGAAAAGCAAAGTTTCTTCAATCCGGCTTGAGAGTTACTGTAGGGCGTGTCTTTTCTCATCAGCTCGTTCCCAACACAAGCCTCAACTCCCATTTCTTACGCGAGAGATTTACGTGATCGCTTCCTAGCCCAAATGCGATGTCATCCACCTCTCTTTCTACCTTCTCCGTTCCCTCTGAAATTTTATACGACCCCTGAAAGGCTGAACGGCAGTGAGCTTTAACACCGTTAGATTTATGGGCAAAACTTCAACCTCAAGGTTAAGCCCCTGGGGAGTCTTGGGTTCAATTCCCCGCGACTAGGTCAAACCTGCAAAACAGGCAAGTACGGAATTCTAGGGAGAGATGAGGCGCAGGAAAGAAAATTACAAACATTTATATAGTCTGGAAGCCCCTAAAGAAAATACAAATTAAAAGTTGGAGATAAAGGGAGTTTCACTATTAGTAACAATAAATAATTTGAATTCCGACCAGCAAAATCCTCCCCACATTAGAGACTGTCATTTATGTGAACATTCTTCCACAGCTATTACATGTGAAAACGATTTACCAAATTTGAGATAACAGTAGCTATACAACAAAATTGCAAAAAATAACGCAAGTGTGTTATTCTTTCTCCTTACCCTTGCTGTGTGGCTTATTAACTGAATCTTAAAGGTAAGCCAATGCTAAAAGTATTAATATTTATATTATTACTTGGCGTTTGAAGTCAGTCTTGGTAGCCCAGGACATAAAAATCTCAAAAGTCCTCCGAAATGAACTTAAAGCCATGGGTCTTGTGTCGCAGATTTACTGCACGTTAAAGAACTTCATACCTGAAAAAGAATTCCCTGGGCAAAATTACCTTAGCATTACATTATCTGAAACGATGGGCTGAGATCCTTTGACATCTGTAGATGCTAAGGGTAGGTAGATTCGAATGATTCATGTGGTCTGTTAGGACAGATCTTAGGCCTAATTCCTGATTCGTGAACGTTAATGATGATATTTAAAATAAATTTATATTAATTAGTCAAAATAAAGTTACAGACTGCAAATTCCTTGAGCGAATTTAAATCATTTTATCATTATCTTAGGGTGTTTTTTTAACAATATGTTCATCCAAATAACTGAAATGTGAAAAAATATGTACAAAATGCATATAAACAATTCAAAACCCAATTTTTCATAAAAAAATTAAGAACAGTTTTTAGCACTAATAGAATGCTACTAAAACATAATGTAAAAAGCAACTTTTAGTACCATTCCAAAAGAGCTAGGCCGAAATAGTGACATGCGTAATTATTTATAATATGCTTTAGTTATAAAAATTGTTCGTTCAAGAAGTGTTTTATGTCTCGGCTACTAAGCTACTAAGCATGCTGCAACCGGTAGTGTCCATACTTCAACTCTGCTTTCTAAAACGTTAACACAACTTATCTTAAACAAAATCCGAAAAATAAAATATTGACACATTTAAGCTCAGCACTTATAATGTTTCTTATTTCACAGCTAGAAACTCCCACTTGTGCTCAAAGTATATATTTTCATATGTTTCCATGAATATGGAAACGATGGCTAATTCAAACACCTTCAAAAGGTATTTAAATCTGGCTTTCCTTTCAAAACTTTTCATTCTGAATAGTTATCTATTTAGATATTGAAGGAAAAGTTTAAACTCAATGGTGGTTACGTTTAGATTTCACACCATCACCCCCACCATCCCACTTAGAAATTTCAAATAGCAGCTGTACCTTTATATACCTATAGGTACTTAAAGTTTAAAGTGGGTGCAATTATTATATTTTATTTTCTAACATGCCTGGCAATCATGTTATGTGAATATGGACAGAATAAAACTTATAAAAAAATGAACATTTAATTGTTGTCTTTTGGCAAAAAAAAACAAACAAAAAAACAAAAAAAAAATCAAAACGTTGTGTACTCTACAACAAAAGATAACAGAATGCTAATGTGGAGTTGCAAATAGGTTTACTACTGTAATTTTAATAACTAATATGTGTCACTCTTGCGCATTTTCCTGTCTACCTGTCATCTAATACCTGCTTCCCTTTCGCGTCATCATCCTCGTGTCCACACTGGAAGCCTTTGATAAACATCTCTCGTGCTCATATTAGTTAGAATATGCAATTTTTTCTGAGAAAGCATTTAACGCCCGTTTTAACTCCAAAAGCATCACAGGCAGTGGACACGATATATGACATGATATGACAAATTGGGATAGGATTTTTTAAGGCAGGAAGCGTTCTGGGCATAAGTTTAGGGTATACTTCCTCGTCATTTGCCAATTATGAGGACTTTGGAGAACCTGGGAAAAAAAAAAAAAAAAAAAAAAAAAAACAGTCGGGAAGGTTCTGGCGGGAATCGAATTCCAGACCTTCCGCTCGCGAGTTCGTGCTTAATGTCGACGGCCACCCGTAGCGGTGAGGCATGTAATCAACGTTCCAAAACTAATACGAAGTAATCGTTTCTAGCATGCGCTTTTCTCGTGTTTTTATATACTGGCAGAGAGGGCTCAGGTTTCATGGGGAAATACATGTTTTGGTCATCATTCTAAAAATATAGGGCCGCAGATCTCTCCGTTAGCTCAACCCAATGACCATGGTGATGTGGGCATTTATGAAATTGCAAAATTTAATGATATTTGAAGTTCCTGGATTGTTTTACGATATTAACTTGTGTGTATATACTTTTCAAATTGTTGTCAAAGCAAGCTAACACAAATGCTCTTTAAAAAGTTTCAATTAAGATTTTATAGAGTGTTTAGCCAGATAATCAATTGCTTTTTAAAAAAGTAAAAACAATTTGTAGAAATAAGCTAAATTTTAAAGTTATGTTGTTGAGTGCATGCATGTCAGAGAACTAAATTTGAGTCCTTTGCACGTTAACTAAATTTTGTTCAATGTGTAATAAATCACACTAATTGGTAACTGTCTTCTCCTGTGTGTTAAAGTCACTTTCTCCTGCTATATCCTGGAGGTTTTCTTCCTTGCATACTTACTAGACCACCAGGGTCGATAAGTTAGTTCTTGATAAGGCATCAGTGGTAGGCTATCGAATTGAACATTATAATAATTGCTAATAGAAAAGGACACGTAGCAGATATTATGAAATTAAATTATGCTTTCATGCTGCAAATAACTGACTTATTTTGCATTCTAAAGTCAAACAATAACAATTCTGTTACCTGGGTGATATAAAACAAAAGTGATAATAAAATGTATGCTCTTTAAAATTTAAATACAGCTGTTATTGATATTTCAAAGAGGGTGTGGCTGGGGTGAGGCGATAAAACAAAATGCAATCAACATTGGCTTTAAACTTCCCTCCTCACCATTTAACTGTATGTGGGTTTTGTTTACATTACATTTGTTAAATAGACAGATACCCATAATGGGTATTTTTAAAACCCCTGTATCAAGGAAAATAAAACAAAATGACAATCTTCAAAGACAGTCTGATAAATGGGAGGTCTATGGTTGGAAACCCGCCAGGAATTGTGTTTTTTTCTATTCAAGTTTTTCATCTGTTCATCGCATGTGATGCCACAATATTAAAACTGCAGCTTAACCATTATTCAAGCAAGAAAGAACATATCAAGGGAAAACAACATGTATTATGATACATCCCAATAAAAAGGTCGTGGTGGGTAAGTTAAATAAAGAATAAAACCATGTTAAATAAGACATAAATACTAAAAATAAATTTTAAGAACGGCGTTTTGTGCTTTCTGTAAGATTTACGCTTGTTATTTTGAACCACGTGCCTTAAGAAATCCTTCTATTCCCAAATAGGGCAAACAACATCTCTGTGCGTTATAAAACAAAAGACAATTGATTAGAAAGATACATAAATTTCAACTTGCAGGCAGACATGTACCATGTTTATCGAAAGCGCGCACGTAATGCTGGTTGATGATCGGGACTTTGGGATGGGTAACTGCACAAACACCAGGAATTCTATTACAAGCCAACCCTGTAATTACTTTAAACGAAGCAATTTCGTTCGACACGACTGTCTGTTGTTTTGATATTCCAGAAAGCTGCTCCTATCTGAGCGTAAATAACGCGCTTCAATACAAACAACTGTAATCGAACCCCGCACCGCGACACAGGAAATTGATAGCTGTTTGTACTAGCTTCAAACGATTCATCAATGCATGTAGAGTCATTTCCGTTAGGAAGTTTTCAACGGTTCAAGTTCTTCAGAGAAGCGTTCGTGTATGACTTTCTTTTTTGGGTGCCAATTTTCTTCATCTAGTATGGCTGAAGTGAACATTCAAGAGCGCTAGGCATAAACGCCAAATTCGCTGTATGAGAGCTACTAAATAAGGAATTTTTGATCATTAAATTACAGCCATAATACCGAGGGTGCCAAAAAAGGTATACACACTTTCACAGTAGATATCTATTTAATATATTTCAAAGTTGGACCAAAAAAAAAAAAACAGTAATGTGTAGTATGATGTTCTGTAAACAGATGTGACTTACAATACGGTATACTAGCGTTGCTACAACAAAATGCTGCCAAGATTATCGTTTGAACAACGGAAAGTAATTTTTGAAGTGTTATTGGGAAACCGAAAATGTTGAAATTGAAAGGCAATAGAGACGTGTGTATAGAACAGAACCGCCAACGCGAGTACAATTGCACGCATTCGAGACAAAGTTGAGACTCGTGGTATCGTATGCAATGTTAGCAAGTACAGATCTGGGAGACCTTGTACATAATATGCCCCGCGTCCTCGGCTATGGTGTTGGAACTTTTTGAGCACTCACCGCAGAAATGTACAAAGTAATGTGCACGGGAGTTTCCACCGCGTTCTCCGGATCTAACTCGTGGAGAACTCTTAAGGACACTGTATACCGCAGAAAACCCGCTACACTAGCAGCACTTCGGGAAGAAATTGAAACGGCATGTGCTGCAATCGCTGAGGACACTTTTGGAAACGCTGCTCGATCAGAACGTACTCAGAAATGTATCGACGCCGATGGTGGGTCTTTTGAGCAACTGTTGTAACTGTAAAAGTCTTAAGATGATTAATGCTAATCATTTTCTGTTTGGTGAATTCAGTTTTGTTATGTTAACACAGTTTTTTCTTTGCTTGAAATGTGTATACATTTTTGGCACCCCCGGAATATAGCGCTAAAATGTAACATTGCCATATTTTGTTAGCTTAAAGCGAAAGATACACGCGATATTAGTTTAATTGTCCTCACTTCAGGCTTCCAAATTTCAGTGGTGCGCAAGTTGAGACACATTCAGTTCCGTCTATAACAATGGAAGTGACACGAAACAAACAATATGCTGTTCTGAAATTCTGTTTCGTTTCAACAAATCTTCAGTTGGGGCCTATACAATGTTACAGGAGGCCTAAGGCGAGTTATAACAACTCGAAAATGGTTTATATATAAAAAGAGGAAATCAATCTATTTCAAAAGAAGCGGGGACCGGAGCTTCAGTTTGTGCTCTAATGCGAAAAAACATTAATACCGCTGCTGTCATTGTGAGAGAAGATCGTTGATTAAACATTAAGAGCACTTTAAGACATTCTGAAAAATTTAGTGGGTGTCACTCACAGGTTGCTAGCTAAAGATTCAAATGAGACGTGTTGGGTTCCAAGACTGTGATTCCCGAACAAAAGGTTTGCATACAGTTGAACATGTTGTTACATGAAGATGGGAGTTTCTTCCAAAGCTAATCAAACTTGGCTACATTAGTTCGATCCTGAGAGCAAATAGAGAGAGAGGAAAGAATGACAGAGGAAAAGTGGTTTCTTCTGCTGGATAATTTATGGTTATATAGCTTTTCGATATTCAGAAACTGATTTACCAGCACACACAGCTGTAACCGGGCAAACTACAGAGATGTACTGATAACTCTGCAAGGTCATATTACACGCAAAAGGCCATACTTCCGTGCAACAAGCTGGTGGCTGAACCATGATAATGCATGGCCGCACAACGTAAATGTTTCCCGCGATTCTCATGGTAGGTGCTCGTAGATCATCTTCAGAAGGGCAGAATCATCACCGGTGAGTATTACGCTTTGCTGCTCAACCAAGCTATCTAGGCTAAAAGTTCATAACTTGCTAAAAACAAAGTTCCCTTTTATCAGGAGACTGCTCCTTCACACACACGTCTGGGACTACTGCTGCTGCAAAACTGCATGACCTGCGCTTCCAAATACTTCCACAATCGTCATATTCGCCGCCCTTTGACTCCCATCGATTATTTTTTGGCTGAGTGGACGAAAATTCACATCAAATAATGAGGTTGATGGTGAGATCGAAGCTTATTTTTCACAGTTGGACAAATCTTATTTTTCTCAGGGTTTGAAAAATCTGGAAAGTCGTAGAACTAAATGCATTGGTTTACAAAGTGACAGTGTTGAAAAAAAAAATCTCTTAAATCTTATGTTTTCTTGGTCATGCCGAGAACTTTTAGGATGCCGCTCGTAATCCCCTTTGAAAGAACTGGGGGCAAGGCTCACATTTAACTGAGGCTATACGTATGCAAATATTGATGAAGGATGCAAAATACACTAGTGTTATCAAGACAAAAGCTTGCGGTATTTATTTTGTCACTCAGAACTTCAATAAGGGAGATATTTTTTGTACCAACACATCCACCTTCGCGTTCACAGTGAAATATAAATGGGAAACTTCCCAATACAAACCATCTAGGCGTTATTTAATATCACTAGGTGAAAGCACTTAATTATTGCTCTGTATAAATGTTGAATATCAAGCTGTATTATGCAACATGTCTGATTTGTATGAATTTCTTCAAGCAAATGACTGGCGTGGCGAGAAAGGAAATACAATTTTTATACTCTTGAAACATAACAGTACCAGACAACAATAACGCTTATGTCAGGTCGGAAACTTATGGATCTTACCCCGTATGATTAATAAAAGAAGAAAAAACAGTGTGTACTGTATGTTCACAAACTGAAAAGCAAATATTTAAAAAAAAAAGTGTATAGTTTCCTTCTCGTTATTTTACTGGCAGCCATGTTTCGTCATTTTTCATCAATAGAACATCAGGCATTGCCTTGGTTAAAATTAATACGTTCGGTTAACAGAGCTTTTGCTATATTATTATTACTTGTCATTCATGTCACATATTTTGACATATATACAAGCTAGGTTTATACAGCCACCTTCGTAAAGCGCAAAATTAGAGAGCACTTTAATATCATTTAATTTGGTACGGAATATGGGAGATTCCCACCTCTCTATTTTCTTTCAAATTTTCGCTTATTTCCGTACCTTTCCCCTCTTAAATTATTTCCCATGCTAAATAATTAAAGGTCTCCACGGCGATTAACAAAATGCGGCAAGCTTTTAGTAACAGACATTTCCCCTATAAACGGAGTTAGGTTACCGTTTGCTTAACCCGATCAGTACCACAAAGGTCGGCAAAAGAGAGAGAATTAAAATCGGATTTCGAATTTAAATAATATTGAGAAACAAAGGGGATCGCCCGGTGGATGTTAATATACCTTAATGTTCATCCTACTCTTTCCACAAAGCATTTTCCAATATCCTTGCCGGTGCGATAACAAAAAAATATCCAACAAGTCTGCACGTCGTTTTAATACGATATAGTCTTGCGTTCATTAAAATCTGCATACGCTAATGCTATTTAAATGCTAGAAATGTGGAACAGAAAGTAAATACTGGGCCGGTACATCCCATTTTTATTTTCTACCTTTACCAACGTTAAAATTTAAGCAACAGGAGAAACGAAAATGTAGAAAAAGTTTGTGCAATTTCTGTGATCCTATAAACAGGAACAATCTTGCACACCAGTTCCCCTTTTGCTATTGCTGAATCTTGCATGTAAGCAGTACCAAGGTCTCGCGGTTGTTAGATACCTGAAGTGTCCCAAAATACGATGATCATCTGCTTGCCCACAGATGGAGCAGTACGAAAATTCTTGGGCCGAGGACTTCCTGGATCTTTCCGTTGCATGAATTGTGCTTTTCTTTCAGGTGTGTGGTGGTAACGCCGTAACTCGGCACCAGCTTTTCCAAAAGTTCTGGATCTTCTTTATGCATTTCCACTAGCTGACGACAGACATCAACCTTATTGTCCCTCTGCGCCTGTGTGAAGTCCCGCGGAACCCAGTGTGCGCACACCTTTTACATAATGAATTCGTCGTGAATACTGGTGTGCAGAGTTGTGCTTCCGAGGCGTGCTTGACATTCTTGTTCATCAAAGGTTATGCGCCTATCAGACAACGTTCCTGGGAGACCGGGATGTTGACGGACTCACATTCTTTTGTGCAGATTCCCCGCCACTGGCGAACTCACTGACTCAGTTGTAAACTCTTCCATGCAGGTGCTTCTTGACCACATGTCGAGGTAAACGTGTAGCACTTCCGCAGTTTTGATGCCTTCCTTCCACAAAAGCCATGCCATCTCTGTTCACGATAAAGGCCCTCCATCTTGTCCACATCTTTCTGTACTTGACAACAAACGAACAACATCCTTTAGCTACAAATACGCCGCTTATAATCACCATTAAATAGCGCTGAATGGTTACGCGAAATTCGTTAAACGCTTCGATTGTAAATCATTTCCCAATGATCCAGTCAGTTTACTTTCTTACATACAATGCCATCTACCAAAGCAGCACAAATCTTCATACTTAAGTTACGACAAAAGTCATATTTTCATTTGGCAACTCTGAAACCTTCAAACCATTCTGTAAAACCTCCCCTGGAATTCCATTTTGGTATTCTCCTCGCTTTCTGGATGAAAAAATTAAGTCCCCAGGTCGATAAACCTACACCTTGTGGAAAAAGAAGAAGAAGAGTAAGAAGATGGCTGTAATACACTCATTCACCCAGGTTACGTCCATATAAAGCAATTTTCGTTTCTTGCTCCTGTAGGGGACAAGCCATGTATTTAGGACCCCACATGACAATATCTTCCCTGTCAACTACCTACCACACTTGTTTTGTTGCGTTTAACAAAGTCCAATGGTCTTCAAAATTAAATAAAACTCTTCTTCGTCACTGCTAACAGCATTTAGCACATTGTCTATTATTGGGGATTCATTATTAAAATAAAAAACTATGCATTTTCCTACGTATTGCAGGTTCTAAAAACCTGCCATATTGAGTGACAGTTTTCTCGCGGGGTCCTTACTTCCCAGGCATTATTAAAGTAACACTTCCTTCTCTAACATTTCTTTCTGCAAACTCGCTACAGACATTTGGAACATTCCATAATACAATTCGTGAAATTTGATTGTTTTTATCTACAAGTATGTGTACTTTGACTTTTTATTGTTAATTAACATGAACAAATAACACGTGGCATTAATTTTAGGAAAGTATCTTAAGGATTATTCTGGAAAACTCCATTTCTATATATTATGCACAATTAATTCTATTAATTTTATACACTTTGGTTATTTTTCCCTTGTACTCTTCAGCTGTACTTATATGCGCTGTATATTTTGTCGGTGTCCTAGTATTTTTTTAATATTTGAAATAATAATTTGATATCCCTTTGAATGATTTTTCAAATTCTAATGGTCTCTGAAAGATAAGAAAATCAGGAATACTGAAAAGAAAGCAAAACAACAGAAATAATAAGAATAAAGAAACCTAAACGTTCAGTAAGATGTAGATATGAACTGAAATCATGCGGAAAGCGTTAACTTGCAAGAAATCACAAAGCGATGGATCTTTTGACCCAAGTTTCCAAAAGAAGAAATCTGCGCCTTTCAATACTTCCTCTTTACAAAACAACCAACTGGAGGCTATCCTTACAACAAACGAAATCAGAGGATTTCCCCTATCCTACGTCACAAGGAAGCTCTTCGCGAAATAGAGTGCAATTTAGCGGTGAAATGTGGTCCACGAGTATAGATGCTGCACACACCAATCCCTTCTGTTCTTGCTACAGTGACTTTTATTGACCCGAATGTCATTAACTACAGACCTATGGTTCTGTTTTTCTAATCGACTTTTAGTAGACTGAGAATCGCTTTCTCTTTAAACGTTCCTTTCATAAAAGCTTATGATCCCAGTTTTGTGTTGTAAGAAGCAAAGTCTGCTTAGAGCCCGTGTACTTCTTCGCTTGGGTAAGCTCGCAAACAGTTTTTATATAAAAAAAAAAGCGCATTCAATGTTCCTTGGGAAGAGGAGAAGGGGTTTCCGCTCTACTGAACCTTTTCATTCATTTCTGGGTAATGGAAAAAGGGGGTGCAAGAAAAAACAGACATGCGACGCACCAAAAGAAGAATTCATGTCTTGGATAACGGTTTCAATATTTCAAAAGAATACATGGTTGCTCAACGCAAATTCGTCTCAAGTCAATTTGATAACCTATCAAAATATGTTAATAATAATGTACCACCAGTTCTACTAAACAATAACATAATTTCAATTAGATTAGCGAACAATGTAGCAATGTGCATATTGTATCACACACAATGTTTACATTGCTGCAGTACCGGGATTCCAGAATAAGTCTTTACCGCTTCCACGAGATTTTGCGTGTCAGGCAAGAACGGCTGCCCTTCCCAATAACTGTCCTTGACTTCCGAGCAGACACCGGTCTACATTCTTTCACGAAGGTGGCAAGACAGCTAACTTTAAAGCAATGTATTTTTTCGTGTAAATATTTTTATAAATACCTATCAGCTCGAAGACAAATTAGAGAAAATAAGCGTACAGCTTGAAGGGCTGGAACTGTAGTGTCTCTTACACATACAGCAACAAAATTGTTACAACTCAGACCTTAAAAATATACATTTGCTTACGACAAGCTGATCCCGTAGCATGTGCGCATTATTGTGAGTGGTTTCTTTCATCAGTGACCGAAGGGTTAACCGAACCAAGGCTTGTGTTACTTTTAGACGAGACGTGGATCGACCAAAATGGTAGTATGAACACTTGTAACATTCTATATAGGTGTTCTGAAAATCCAAATTGTGTTCAAGAACCCGCTCTGTATAATTGATATTTTGTGTACGATCAGCGCAGGTCGCATAATCAGTCTGATTTATAACGAGCAGACCGTAAATAGACAGAGATATTTAAATGACATTCTGGCCTCAGGTATCTGAATTTAAGAGAGATTAGTGCTGGTGTTTTGCTTACTCGTTCCCCGGATCTAATGGTCTTTTTTTTTTTTTTTTTTTAACAAATCCTTACATTTTAGAACTCAAGGAAAACGTATGAAATGAAATCATAAATATTACAGTAGTCGAAGTAAATCGTATCAGTGGAATGTCTGTTTAGCTCAGGGAGAAAGTTTCCAGCATTTGCTGTAAGGTAAGAATTTATGTACAGTTTTAAGAAGAGAAGTCAGAGAATTAACTATATATATATATATATATATATATATATATATAGTCTTCTGCTTTTGAAGAAGAACAAAAGAGATGTGAAATGTGACAATGTTTACCTTATTATTTGTTTTATACATTTCTGCTTCACTAGTACTTATAATTTTATCCCCCCTCCCCGCACACGCATACACATACACAAAACATACAACATATATATTTATATATTCGTTTGAACTTCGATTATTATTAGAATACGTATTTCTACCGCATGTGCATATTTTGCAAATAAATAGAAACTTATTAATCTAATAAGGATATATAAAATTAAAATGTCAATCGGTTTCTAACTCTTTTTTTTTTATTTTTATTTATTATTATTTCTATTTTTTCACACGATTCAAGGCGAAGTGGTTTACGAGATATCACCATACACAAAGCTGGACTTTCAAACCATTTTTACGGAATTCCGTAAAGCAGTAGACAAAAAGCAACACATTCCTCCGACAGTTAGGCCAAAACAGTTAATCGCGATAATGCGCCTTCACAAAGGTCCGGGATTGTTGCACGACCTTTGCTTCCAAGTGATTCCACATCTGCCATTTTCGCCGGCGATTAATTTTTGTTCCCAGACCTGAATAAATGGTTGGGTGGCTGAAGATTTACATCAAATGAGCTTTAAGTTAGGCACTTATTTTTCACAGGTGATCTAAATACAATGCTTTACAAGGTGACTATGTTAGAAAAAAATTATTTTAAAGCTTGTATTTCCTTGCTTAGACAAAGTACTTTTCGAACGCCCTTTGTGTGTGCTGAATGTGAATGTCAATAACCGAGCTTTGATGTAGTAGGGGTTTGAGCGTTATCATTAATAGACCAATACTTGCTAGCTCCGACAAGCCCTTATAAAAATATATTCTGACAATGCATAGCGTGATTTCTGGCAGAGACTGAAGTCACTGGCATGAACAGAATTTCAAGTAAGAATAAAACGTTGCTTCACAAAATATTTAAAAATAGACTACAGAATAAACGGACACCGCTTCTCCTCGGTAGTGTAAGCTTTTTACCCACGTACAGCGTACAAAGGATTCGCTATGTTTATTAACTCTCCGGTAAGCGCTACACGGTTTTTTTTTTTTTTTTTTTTTTCCCTTTTATTCCTCTACTAGTCTTTTTGTCGTTTCGTTGAATGTGATTCGATTTGCTCTTACTTCGCCACTGAGTTGAACACAACGATTTTCGATAGAGTTTCCGTGCAGGTGTGCGCATTATCGTGTGACAATTGTATACTAGCCACAAATGCACTTTTTCAGCTGTGCACTTGCGATTAATTTCCTGAAAGCACTTAAACCTTTCTTATGCTCTCGAAGTTACACTACCTGTTTATGATTTTGTTTTGCAGTACACAGATTGTTCAAAGAGAACCAATTTGCTTTCCATATCGAATATAACGCCTTCTCACATTTCTGTTTTGTTTAATTACTGTACTTTTTCATTCCTAATCTAACGCTTTTTTCTTAATACACATCATCATAGCTGCAAGTTTGGAGAGTGTTGCTCCACTTATATCAAAACTGATCATTTTTCACTTTAAATTATTTTTGTAGTATATGGTAATATATGTTCTATATTTTCGCAACAGTGCAATATTACGAAACAATATTATTTTTCGATCTTGAGGACAGTTGCACCACCTAGGTCGCTCATTGCTGCAATAACAACACCTTCGATGTTAAATTATCTTTTCCGGCACATTAGAGCTACGTCGGGTGAGTGTAGTGAACGCGTCACCATGAATTTCACTCAAGGAAAGGGGCTCATGTGTTCATGTTTTCCTCTTACTCATTTCTGCTCAATACAATCAAGAAAGTTGATAATGGTGCTTCATAATACTGGCCACATACTATCTCGAACTTCATTTAAATATCTTTTCTACAGCTCCAAACTACTGCGCTGAAGTGACAATTCGTTCTTTTTCCTGGTTAGCAAAGTGGCACTCGCCTCGCCGACACCTTTTTTACTTGCAAATGATTGTGCCAAATATTACGCACCCCATTTCGAAAAACACCGCCATGGATGGATGAGGTCGTTAAGGGGCGGAGGTTTGGGGTTCGATTCCTGCCAGGACTGTCCTCTCTGACTGAGGCTTTTCCAGACTTTCCTCAGTTCTCATAATTGCAAATGGCTGGGAGGCACTCTAAAACTTAGGCCTGGAACGTTTCCTTCCTTAAAAAAGCAAAGTTCTTTCCCAGCTATCATTTCACCTCATGTATCACTTGTGTCCCCCGTCTGTGATACCTTACAGTGAAAACTAGCTTTAAACGTTATTAAAAATATCTCCAGAAATCCTCAGAGTTTCAGCAATTTCCCGTGCCCTCAGTCTCTGATCACTCAGCATCATGTCATGGACTTTTTAAAATTAATTTCGGGAGTCGTGATTTAGACAAGACATTCGGAACGGTTCGCATCACTTGTGCTCGTTTAGCAACATATAAATTCACCAAACCATTTAAACGCCACTCTAAGCGAAAATGTAGATTAGCTATAATGTGTTGTTCAGTTTCGTCTTAGTTTCTGTGGGCGTTGCCCCATTTAAAAAAGTTTTATTATAAAATTAATGTTTCCCCATTTTGAAGACGTGTTTACAAATTTAACTAGATTAAATTTTGTAGCTGTTTAGAACCACGTGCATCATTCCTCAAAGTTGCCAAGGTAAAGTTAAAAACAAGTTAAAGCTATCACCTTTTGAGTTTGTACGAACTTATCGACAATCATCCTAATACTAATTTATGAATCGCAATTGGCACTAGATATCCTGGGAATTTCTGTTCGCGAACGGATTCGAACATGCGAATCAGAAAAAAACATTCGGTGTGGAATTCAGAATTAGGGAAAGCATTTGCCGTTTTAATAGCTTTACAGATTTTCTTTCAATGTACAACTTTGAGTGGCGGAAACCAACGTAACAATTCGGTTAAACCCGCCCGCCGCGATTCGTGCAACACGGTCGGCCTTAAGAAATGGCTTATTGACCGATGCAGTTCCCCGCTGCCGCGTCAGTTATTAGATAACTGAATGATCCGATATAATGAACCGCCACTCACTTTGTCAGATAAAATCGTTAAGTTCTTGTAAAACCATGAAGAAAAAGAGTAGTACTAATGCTTAACATAAATATGAATTTGGTCTAAGTCGTACCTATATCGAATTTGTATCACCTTAATCAATTTTACCTTGGCTGTTGAGAATGAGATCTGAGAACGTCAATGTATTATATGCAACGACGGATATTTCTGCAAAGCAAAACAGGAAATGAGCTCCAACTTTTGTATAACTGCCAGAAATACTGATTTCCAAGAAGGAGACAGAAAAATCATAGTGTCTTGCAATGCAGAAAATCGTGCTCTTGAATTTCCTTTTGACATCGAATTATAAGAGAATCCTTAAGCCATTGCTTCACATTCCGGTAATGGTTTGAACGTGTAATTGTGCCACTTTGCAGCTCAGAAGAAAAAAGAACAGGAACGGAGGTTTTTAAAAAAAAAATTAAAAAAAAAACATCAAAGAAATTCTCTCGTACAACGTTTTCATTTGGCTAAAGGCCGGGAGAAAATGAGAGAAAAGGAAGAAAGAAATGAACTGGAAAGACAAGAAAGAGAGCGAGAAGAATCGGTAGAATTATTTGGGAATGAGATTTTAAAGAAGGGATGCCGAGAGAAAAGCGGGGGGAAGGGTCGAAATGATTGAGAAAATGGGAGCATTTTATATGGAGACGATATCTTGCGTTCTTTTGAACGCTTTGATCCAAGTTGGTGACGCAAGATATGGTGACGCCACTCCGAGACACAAAGGCAAATTCTTCGCTTCTTTACTGCAAGAGCGGATGATCCTTCCATCACTGTTACACTTCCCGAAACCGTTCTCGTAAAGATAGGCCATCTTATCTAGACTCGGCCATATAGTCCTTGATAACACACGACGTACGGTTAGCACCAAAACATCTGGAATCCATAAATACTACAGCATGTCTATAACATCTGGCAAAACTTTTCATACTTCATAAAACAATGCTACACGTTTCTATGCATGCAACTTTGAATGGAAACGCTCCAAGTTTGTTTCACAACAGGATCATAAAGATGTGATATGGCTATCATTCTGACTTGACAGATGCTACCTCTCTAAGTGGCTATGAAAGACTGTGACGAATACACCTAGACACCTTTTACATATACATGATGATGTTCTGCTCATGCGCATGAGATCGTTTAATTTTTAAATAGAAAGTAACGGTATTTCAAGCTTTAGCAAATCTTTTTGTATAATGCTGCCAATACGAGTACAGTAAAATGAGATTATCGAAACAGCTTGTTACTTTCCTAATATATATTATAAAATAGACCCATATATAATAAAATCAGCAGGATAATAATATAATCATTTTGTAATGTGCCCATACCTTGCTAAAAAAAATATAAATGAATGTAATGTATAAAATTTCTGAAAGACCAGATTCCTAACTTGAGAAATACGATAAGTTGCTAAAGCTACGAAATTTTAGCACTAAGCATTCTGCACCCAGAAGCGATTTTCGTTCATTTTACAGTTTTCAAAATTAATTTTTTCACTTCTATTTACGGTAGAATAATGAAACTTTAATACGTACCTAACATAACTTTCTTAATGTGTACATATAATTATTAAATATTTGATGATATTTGCTTGTGGTAAATAATATATAATATATATAAGAAAAATAAAAATAAAGCAGCACTATCAACAATGTAACAAATTAACAGTAATTATGATAGCAGAAAAGGATAAAACAAGAAGAAAAAGTCACACTTGAGATCGCTATATTTCGGACTCGTGGAGTCCTTTTATGGCAAGAAGACTTGTTTTATATTTTTCTACTATCATAATTACTATTAATTTATATATATCAAAATTGCATACCAGCATACATCGAAGCACATTAATACCGTGCTTCCAGAATATGTCCTCACCGCTCGCAAGGGGTTTTGCTTTCGGACAAAGCCGAATACCTTTCTCATCTGAAGTCGCCTGCCTGCTTGACTGTCCCTGAATTTCGGAGTAGTCATTCGTGTGCGAAGATGGCAAAACAGTTGACTTTAGTGCAACATATTTTAGTGTGAATGTTATTATAAATACAAGTCCGCTCTCGCTTTACCGAGGAATATATTCGGAAGCTCCCCGGGCAATTGTCTCATTCCAGAAGTGCATTTACGATCTTGTGAGTAAATTGTATAATACTGATTCAGCGCAAAAACAAAAGAACACTCACGAAGACCTACCGTTTTAACAAAAGACAGATTAGACGAAATTAGCGAAAATACTCAACGTTTGCCAACAAAATCACAACCAATTTCGGGGTTTCTTCTACACATATAGGAAAAAATTGTTAAAACTCAAATGAATTTTGGTCTTTCATAAATGGCTGAGATTGTGTCCCATCAAAATGGTCGTGGGAACATACAAAACTCGCTATTAGTGTCCTGAAAATCCAAATTGTATATAAGAAAGTCCCTCTTACGATAGGAAAGTTTCAATTTGGTGTCCGATGTTTTAGAGTGGACAGTAAACAGAGAAGTACAAAATGACAATCTGACCCGATTTTTAATCAGCAGAGGAAGAAAAGAAATCATATGAGTAGTTTCAACAAGATTCCGCCACTGCCCCTACAGCAGAGGAGTCCATGGGTAAAATTAGGAAAGTGTTTGAAGATAAGAGTGATTAGTGCTGGTGTGTGGTCCCTTCGCTACCCAGACTAACATTTTTATTTGTGTGGTAGGATAAAATGTATAAAATAAATTCTCACACATTGAAAGAACTCAAGGAAAACCACGAAATTATTACAGTGGTAGTAATAAATCGTGTCAATCAAACTGTGTTAACCGGTACAATGTCTGTTTGCCGAGGAGAGCCGCATTTCTAGGAATTTCTATACCCGGTTTTAAGAAGGGAACTCAGAGTACAGGTGCGGCCGGTAGTGGCATATCCAGCTAACGAAACGGAACTTCCCTTGGGAGCAGTAAGGACATATTTTGGAAGCCCTGTATTACTTACATAATGATGGGAGTACATCTATCACATTTTATTTAAAACAGTCGGTTAAAGTTCATATTATGGGATTCAGTTTCAAAATAAAAAATAAATATTATAATGCATATTTTAATTTTATGCAAATTTCCCAAGTAATTGAAGCACCCTGCATATTACATCAATAACTCTTCACCGGTTTTTAGAGCTCTATAAATGCATTTAATTCAAAACATCTTCCCTTATCAATAGTAATTAGGTTATGTGTTTCTAAATATGAAACATGATGCGTTTTAAAAATATTCATTAATATATAATAAAGACTACATTAAATAAAATCCTTTTTTTCAGGAATTAAAGAGCCGAATTTGAAAAAAAAAATATCTCTACAAAATTTGACCTTCATGTATTCTTAAAGACAAAGAAAGCTTTCAATGGTGTCTTTAAGACTGAAATATTTACTAGTTATGCTTAATTTCCCTCATTAGCATCAATAATAATGGATCTAGGCAAAAAATGTGAATTATTTACTAATGTCAAAGTATTATTCTTATTCGAATGTTATGTATAAAATATAGATATATTCATATTCTGGGTAATATGTTTATTTAAAATGTATGTATATGAAAGTATGTACGTAATGACAATATGCAGTATATTTTCATCATCGGTGAAATGACAAATGATGATAACAATTGGACTAAAATGTCTAATTTCAATAGTTTTTAGACTACTGAATTGGAACTTGTTACGCAAAATAACCATGTCATTAGTAAAGACTGTGCAATTGTTCATTTCTTTATGATATTTACACAGAAATATAAATATTTTATAAAATTGTTTAAAAAAGTGTCAATTTTCGAAAGCTTGCTTGCGCTAGTAATATTAAAGTAAATAATTTTATATTCTTCTTATTTCTTAGTATTAGAATTGTTAGACCAGTTATTAGTTTGATCTCACAGCATAACTTTTATGGATATTAATCTTCATTCACTGGAATTATTTTTTCTTTTTCAGAAAAGAAAAAACTAGCTCCTCTTTTTAAGATTAAATTTTTATACAAAAATATTATTAAGCCAAAAAATTACTAGATATGTTAATACTTTTTTCATGAACATATCGTTTAAAGTGCAGCAAAATTTAAATAAAAGTGACATTTTATGTATATTGGAAAATGTAAAGGATGTTTCAAAATGAAGGGACACACTTTCAATCTGCTATATTTCCTGCAATATACATTGTATTTGAATGCTGTCAACTATATTTGACAGCGGATGTTGTAAAGTTGCGAATACTACCACTAGAGCGCTCCAGCTCGCATTGTAGCGGCAGCTGTTCCGCATAAGTACCGTGTCGGTTGTAAGCGAAATGGCTACTATGCAACACAAGATTTTCTGCATTCGTCAGTTCAGTAAAATCGAGTGTTGAGTGCGGTGCAGCATGCTTTTCGGCGTAAGTTTAACGCTGAACCTCCAATGAGGAAGAGCATTGAAATAAACAATTTGTTGAAACAGGCTCTCTGTGTAAAGGTAAAAGCCCAGGCTGACTGCCGTGTATCGGTGGAGAACGTGGAGCGCATTCAAGTGTGCTTTGCACGTAGCCCAGTGAAATCAACTCGAGCGAGAAAGGAACGTACACTACCGCAAACAACTATCTGGCATGTATTGAGGCGCCGGTTAGTGTACATATCCACACCATCTACACCTGGTACAGCCTCTTCGCGCAAAAGATAAGGTAAAGATGTAGAATTTTTTGACCATATGCTCCGAAACATGAAAGATGAATTGTTTCTGCCTCGGGTAATTTTTAGTGATGAAGTTACGTTTCACGTAAGTGCGACAGTTAATAGGCACAACGTTCGGATATGGGGGCTACAAAATCCCCATGTAACAATGGAACATGTGTGGGACAGCCCCAAAGTTAATGTGTTTTGCGCCGTATCGTTGACAAAAGTTTATGGACCTTTCTTTTTTGACGAAAAGACGGTTACTAGAGGACGATATCTTAGCATGCTGCAAAACTCGCTTGTTCAAATAAATGAAAATTCGGGAGATTACATTTTCTAGCAGGACGGAGCTGCACTCCATTGGCATCAGAATGTTCGACGTTTCCTGAATGTCTACCTCAATGGATAGGCCTCATGGAGAAGGAAGACTTGGCACTTCTGTTCTGGCCACCGAGGTCTCCTGATCTCACACCCTGCAATTTCTACTTGTGGGGAATCGTGAAAGATGCTGTTTACGTACCTCTTCCCATGAATGTGTATAACCTAAGAAACCGTATCACAGCTGCGATGAACTGAGTGACAAACATTCTTCATCGAGTGTGGAATGGTTTCAGCTACCGTCTAGATATTATCCGTGCAGCCGGAGGGGGCATATTGAACATTTGTAAACCTCCATGTACGTGTACTCAAATGTATTTTGCAGAATTAAAATACAACATATAGCTCATGAACTATAGCCAACTGAAAGTGTGTCAATAATTTTGAATCATTCTGTATATTAAAAAAAAAGAAAAAAAAAAGACATTTCTGTAAACGCGTATTTAATACATTTAGCAGAATACCTTTATCCTAAAATTTTCAACTCTAAGATTCAGGCTATTCACTAATATAAGTAAGAAAAGACAAGAAAGAACGGCAACTGACAGTAAATACAGATGAAATACGTAAATGTACAGGAAAAATAATATATTGGAACTCAATTGTATATTATCAATTTGGAGGATGCATTGAAAATGCAGTGCTTAGCTATGCGATTTGTTACTAGATAGCAACAGAATGCAAAGTAGACCTGTTAGTAATACAATATGCAGAAAGAACTACAAAAATTGTAAACTTTGACGAAATTATGAGCTTAGATCTATTACACGAAGAAGACGGCGAGGTCGTGCATTTTGGTCATTTAAAGCATTGCGCAACTAACATTTAACGTTGCACTAGAGCTTTAAAAATGGTGGAAAATCTAAAGTGATTTATTCAATCGATCCCTTCGATTCATAGATATTTTTGCTCATTAATCTAAAAATCGTAAATTTTGTCATTTTTAGCCAACATTTAGTCCCCGTATCCATTAACACACTGAAAATTTACATGCCAAAAGAAAGTGTCCAAAAAGCATCAAAAGAGCACTAAAAGCCTATCTTTCCACCCCTTGCTCGAATCATTGCCTCCAGATTACACAATATGAAGTCCACAACTGCAAGACCATCCTGAGGAACCAAATTTACTCTTGGACCCTGCAAATTCCGGATGTAATGACTTCAAACTCTCAAATTACTTAAAGATGCACAATGGGACTTAGTTCTGGAATGTGGCGAAGTTTGTATTCAATCTACTTAAGTTATTGCGTGATGTATCGAAGAGTGTGTGGGCATTGCATATTATCACGCATTAGTTTCAAGTTTTCACCGAGTAATGGAGCAAAAACATCACACATTCGGCGAGAATGTGCCTTTTGGGCATGAGTGACTTGCCTTCAATGACTAGAAGGATAAACACCATCTATGCTGAAAACTGTGTCTACCCATTGTCTCTGAGACTCGCCTTGCTACACTTGGAGTCATGCTGTCATGCACAACACGAGAATTTTCTGTTGCTAATATGTGTGTGTGTTTTGAGAATTTAGCACCAGCTCAAGAGAAGGCATCCTTCATATGTAAACAGTGACGTCTAAAATGTCAGTTTTCTGCGAAAGAAAAACTCTAAACGATAAAGCCGAACATGTTTTTCGTGGGTTGTCATATTCATTTCTTTAACACGACACGGTAAGCGCGCAGTCTTGATTTTGTTACTGCTCTTCGAACGGTGTGGAATGTGGTATACGTTAGTCTCTTAAGAAAAGCGTTCGTAATGATTTTGTTGATGACGCCTGCATTGTTTCTTCAGGTAATTTGCGGCCTCTTAATGCTTAATGTGATGTTTTTCTGTTGTCACTTACTTTTTAAAACAATTCTGGATGCAGATGTATTTCTCCAAATTCAACACAAAACGTCATCTGGCATACTTGAAACGAGCTTCTTTGTCAGTATTTACGAATGAGAAAATTATCTATTGGATTGTGCACATTGTTATTCACACGGCAGTCTACTAGTCGCAACTGCCGAGATGCGGTGACAGGTTATTGGATCGGGAGGGATTCCATGCTCTATTTCATTGCTGAAAGTGTGCATATATAAACATATGCAAGTTACATAGTTTTTATAGACAAAATGTAGAGAACTCTAGGGAACAGCTGTACTATCCTACAGTAACTTCATATTTCTTAGATTAATCAATTTTTTGTATCTATCAGGGTATATAGTACATCGTTTCTTTCAGAGGTTATTAGATACTTTCAAGTTCCAAAATGTAACAGTTGATTTCAGCTCCTGTGATGACGTCTTCAATATTGCTGCATTACATTATTTCGGTCAGCTCATTAGACGGTTTTAATTTTGGTTAACAAGTCATAACTAAATGGGCTAGATAGAACTGCAAGGTGAAAACTTCAGGTAAAGCATTATAATAGCAGAGTAAAAAAGAAACTGAACTTCGCCTTGCGATATAGACAACTTCTCTGCTTTATCTTCGTAGAATATAGTATATACTTCCAGGAGTATGACAGACTGCGGCTGCGCTCGAGTAAGTAGCTGATTTAACATGCAGTCAAGACACATTTCGAAATCATTTGTGTTGATAAGGAGTCTTCATATGCAGTGCTACGAAAATTTCCCTCGTTTGTGGCAAGGAAAAAACTGGGTTCTAGGAATAAGGTGGTTTTTTTTTCCTTCTCTTTTTTTTTCCTGCTTTAGTTCTCTAACGATAACACTTGTTAAGACAAATCTTCTGTCCAGCATTCCCTGTAAATAACTACGCCCAATCAAATTCTTCCAAAGCTAAATCGACATTACCAGTTTGTGGTCTCTGAGTGGGCCAGAGCTCTTGTACTCCGAGGCAACGTCAGACAAGTGTAATCTCCACCCCAAATGTGGGACGTGCTCCGAAGGGATTTAGCGGGATATCCCCAGGACAAACTGCTATCATCGTCTCTTCCATCGGGCCATATTGTCTTTCACATCGCTCAGAGTGAAATCGAGGAGATTATGGCAAAATACGGACCTGCGGATGTACTCCATTTGAACCGGCTCTCTTTAAACAAGTAATCAGAACGGGCTTCATTTTAAGCCTACCTTCCGTTTCTAAAATTTAAAACTAACAACTACCTCGCCTACTATTTCTATACACATTAGTGAAGCAGGAAAAGATGACTAGCCTTCTAAAGTTATATGAAAGCGGCATTCGGCAACTGTTTTATTTCTTCCAAAAATGCGTTAATATGGAAAATTCAATATATGGAATGCTGTACTATATACTTCTGAATGAATCAGATGACAATATACGTACTAGTGTGTCGTGGGCAAATACACAAACATTCCCGATGTCCTTCAAATATAAAAGCGTATAAAAGTAGCCACGTCTTATGTCAATACCCCTGCTCCTTGGAAAATATGCAGGGAGTGACATGAAGAGATAAACTAAGCATTGGATAATCATGCTCTGCCGTGTATAGTGGAAAGGTGAGCTGGAATCCTCGCACATAATGCGTCCGTTCACACAGTGACGATAATCGACCAGTGCTGACAGTGAACTGTGAAGAAGTTACTGTGTTGCATACTGATGTTTCCGTATCAACGGTTTCCCGTGTATTAAAACATGCGCTAGAATTGCTGCCAAACGGTACCACATCGCTTAGCTGGACTCGTTACGAGACATGTAGCCATATGGAGCAATTTAACAGGGAAGCTAATGTCACGCTCTATCACATCACTGCAGTGAATTAAAAAGCATACCACCTCATGGCAGCACCATTCTTCATCCGTGTTAGCACCAAGTTCGACAGAATCCATCACCAACAAGGTCGAGCTGTTCTTGCCTGTCATCCAATTCTTATAGTTCGCATTATTAACGCCGCTAAGGCACATCTTCGGCAATTGTTAAAGTTCGAATATTTTTAACAGTCTTCATAAACTATGACATTAATTACATGTATTAAGAATCTCATTCGTCGACCGTGCAACATGAAATCATGATCTTTATTTGTGTTTTCTTCTGTTATCAGAATTTTCGAAGCACTTTTCACCGACATTTCAACACACCGCATCATCTATGTAGATATAATAAGAAACATCACATTCTCCCCAAAGATGCCTAGATACATTACAAGCGGTCAAGCGTGATTCCTAGGGTCACCTTTTACTGCAGCTAATAGCGGAACGGTTCAGTTCCTGGGGACGTGATTACTAGCGTTTGCATGTATATGGCTTATAAATGTTAGAAATATGGAAACAATATTTTGTGACCCATTTTCAAAGTTATTCTTTGTTTAAATAAAAGTGCTACTGAAAACTTTAAAAATGTAACACATTAAAAATATTAATGTATATTATTAAATTTTGATATTATTGAATCAGTCAAGAGACAGTTGACAATACACACAATGAAAGAAAGATCACAACATGATGCACGATCACAGAGAATTACAGTAACATTTTATGCACATTTCAAAGTTTTAAAATAAAATCAATCCACATTTGTCACCCAACGTTTGTCTGTATCTGCAAAATCTCCCCTCAACATCGCTGAATGCTATTGAGGCATGTTTGAAATCAGTCAAATTACAAATGTTATAGGATATTTTGTGAAAGTATTTTAGAAAAAAAAATCTGGGTAATTACATGCAACTATTCAGGGATATGCAAAATAGTCTCATTTCGCTTATTTTCCGAAACTATTTTTATTTTATTTCAATGGGATATACCGATTTCGTTGGGAAAAAGCAAAAATTTTTCGCCCGTTAGAACTATTTTTAAATTTTTGAGTTTTCAGGTATATACCTACTACTAATGATCCGATTTCCCAGGTTTTCATAAAATAATTCTTACACTTTATTTTAATAGCATATACCAAGATTTGCAACGGAAAAAAAAAAAGCATTTTGGTGCCCCTAGAGCGATTTTTTAATTTTGGGTTTCAGATAAGTCTGCACTCCGAATAGCCTGATTTCGCTGATTTTCAGAAATAATTTCCTTATTTTATTCAATGGCATATAAGAAGTTTCATTGAGGAAAAACAAAACTTGCGCCAAAAGTGCCATTTTAAGTTTTTACATTAGGTTTAAATTTCGGTGTTCAGGTATACTCCTACTCTTAAAGGTACGGTTACCCTGATTTTTAGAAACTACTTTTCTTATTTTATTTCAATGGATTATATCGAGCTTCGTTGCGGAAAAAACAAACAAAGTTTTTAAATTTTGGATTTCAGGTAAAGCCCAACATAGTGTGATTTCCCTGATTTTAGGAACTATTTTATATTTTATTTCAATGTCATATGACGAGTTTCGTTGAGTAAAAACAAAAAATGCAGCAGTTAGAGCTAGTTTTAAATTTTCTGTTTAGATATATATTCATAAATGAACAATTTTCATCGTCATTTCCTTGTAAGAATAATCGATGGAGATTTAGATAAATTTTTAATTTTTTTTTTTCCATGGGTACATCTGCAATTCGTTCGTAATTCACTAAAAGGATAAAAAATATGTCATGCTATAAACATCCTGGCCCTAGTGGTCACGGTGATGAGACGCGGTGTACGAACCAGAAACCGAAGCGTTTTGAACGTCATACTAAACACGACAGTGGCACTTTAAGCTATTCCAATATAAGTGCACATTCCAGTTTTTTTCCCCTACCCATGATGGAAAGTAACCTGAGTTTTGTAAGGATAAACAAGGGGTTTATTTTGAAGAATATCATGATTGAAGATTAACTTCCAAATTTACAACCACCTCAATGAAGCACATAATTTGTCAAAAAAAATTCAAACTAGACACCATATTCATTTACGAGTAAGCACCAGTTCCAGATAAAACTTTCGAGGAATGAGATGAGAAATTAAATAAACACGCTGTACATGAACGCATGCATACTTTAGAAACTTGTGCCGTTTTTGCTACCTAGGGACAATGGGGACAGTCAGGTGGGAGAAGACCTCCGACCAGGAGAACAGAAAGTTGCAGGAGTCCGCGCGATTCTTCCTCCCTCTCTGTCTCTCCCTAGGAGGAGCTGGTACGTACGGCATGTGAATTGGAAATCAGATGAGTATCAAGTGCCCCTCGGAGCATGGCTTTCAGTCGCGATCAATCAGGTCGTCAGTGAATAAAGAAACAGGCAGTCGCTTGGGCTGGAATGTGAATCAAACATGTTGCCATCATTCGTTTGTCATTACGCTGCATATGAAAAAGGAAGGTAGTAAAACATTTATTGCCTAAGCCCGTTTTTCTGCTTATCAGACTTGGCCATTGATATCTATCGCACCACTGCTGCCCAGTCTCTGATCATTATTGGGTAATCTTAATAGTTATGTAAGTGATGCACGCTAATAAACTGTAATGACACTGTTATTTTACTAATGTCATGATCTCACATTTTCTGCCAATGAAATATATTGCAATTTTAAATTTCAACAAACCATGGTCCATATCGCTGTAAATGCATGTATGAATTTAATATGCCATTATGCTTACATCCGGAGGCGATAGAGAAATACTGAAATGTAAACTGTCTGTCACGCAGGAGCTACATAAACTAGCGAATTCTTCACAAAGTGCAAAAACTTTAAAAATGAATTGTAAAATTCAAATTAGGCATTATTAATTAATGAAATAATATAAGTTATGGCATTCTGTGTGGTACTAGATTTTTTGCAATTTATAAGTATTACAAAAAAATTTTATTTGTTTTATTTACGGACACTCTTTCACATTTCGGGTCATCAGCATCTCATTCAATTCAGGACATAAAACGCCCGGTAAATTTTGCTCAGAGGTCTCTTCTTTTAAACTTGAGGTTCTTTTTTGATGCGTAAATGTACGAGATGGGCTTTATTTCCCTTCCGAAGGAAGCCATACTTAGGATTTTTAGGCCCGAAAAAAATCCATCTATCCTGGCCAGGATTGAACCCACCATCTTTGGTTTGCGAGACAAAAATGGTTACTACTAAACCACTAGGACCGACATTACAAAAGAGAACCACATTTTTAGAAGTATTATTGTTGTTGAGATTATACCACATAAATTAATGTTATACTGTAAATTATATGAAATATATAATCACTGATAGATAAAGATATACTGTGTGGGTATTTTTAAACATTTTTAAATGTAATCACGTTTACGAAATGAGCCCTTGATATTATATTTACATTCAATAAAACAGAGAAAAATAACATAAAATTTCGAATTACGTTGTGTATTTAAGAACATAATGTTGGTATGTTTCAATAAAACAAAAACATGTTACTAATTAAAAACAATAATTAAGTAATGAGCAAATATGTACAACCAACAATAAACAATCGAAAGTTCTACCAATTTCCATTGGCTTAGAAATTTAATTTAAATGTTATCGTGATAAAATAATGTAATGCAAACATTTTCTGAATTACATATACAGAGGCTCTTGCATACAAATATAATTCTCAAACACGTGTTAGATTAATATTTCACATTTGCTATCTTCACGACAAGGCTTTTGTCAAATATAAAACCTATGCATCATTATAAATAGTTTATATGCGGAGTTAATTTGTCTTTTTATTTTGAAACAATGAAGGGAAAATTAAGACTCCATAGCGCTTTTGAAATTTCGGTTTTCATATAAATCCCTATTCCCAATGATAATTTTTTTTGTGTGTATTTATGGACGCTCTTTAACAACTAAGGTCATCAGCGTCCCATTCAACTCAGGGCGTGAAACGGCCGACAAATTTTGCTCAGAGGCCTCTCTTTCAGGCTTGAGGTTCTTTATCGTGCCGTAAATTTACGACACGGGACCCACGGCTTTACTTCCCTTCTGAAGGAAGCCATACTTAGGATTTTTACGCCAAAATCCATCGGTCCTGGCCGGGTTCGAACCCGCGATCTTGGGTGTAGGAAGCAAGTATAGTAACCACTATGCCACAAGGACCGACTCCCAATGATAAGATTTTCCTAATTTTCTTAAACTATTTTACCCATTTTATTTAAATGCTACACACCGAATTTGTTGTGACCAACCAAATATTGGTGCCGCATGAGCGATTTTTAAATGTTGGGTTATGTAAACCCCTACTCCTAATAATCTGATTTCTTTGAATTGTTCTTATATTATTTACATGGTATATACTGGTTTCATTTCAGAAATATATATTCGTGCCACAAGAGCGATGTTCGCTTTAGGTTAACCCCACCACCAATAGTCCAATTTTGCTAGTTAATGAAATAGAATAGTTAGTAAATTGATGGTTATATCCCGGGTTTCATTGAGTAAAACAAAAAATTGCAGTCCGGAGTGCATTAAGAGACATTACGGTCTGTAAATATTTAAGTGTTTTATTCTGTTTCTGCTCGTTTAGTTATTTTGGTTATATTGTTTAAATTGTTGCTTTATTTTTCATTTACATTATATAATTATATATGCACGTATTTTCATAGTCATTATCGGTACGTGTAGGTAGGATCGATGGAGATTTGAAAAAAATTATATATATATATATATTCATGGGAGAACTGCAATAGCTACATTCCCTAGGAATTCGATAAAAAAGGTACTTCTATAATTATAAAAGAAAAACGCAATACATGCAATTAGCGTTGTTGCATCTCTTTTGTTTTTCTCATTTGGCATTAATGAGTGAATCGAATTGTAGTAATGTGTTTCAGATTCAGCTTTCTGAATAGGTAGTATTCAATGATGCATTTATAAACTTACCATTGTGTGTATGAATATATTGTTCTTAATCATGAAAGAGTTCTAATAAATACCACTCGAAGTTATGATCTAAGCTACTCTTGTGAGTTTATCAACCATCTTGTGATATTACTTGTGAAAAAATAGCATCTAAAAATTAAAACAGTTGAGACGCAATGAAGTGTATTTGAAACTGAAATGAAACAAACCCCGAAAGAGAAAACAAAAAGTGCCTTATATAACTTACTGAGCACCGTTCGTATTTGTAACTATGCTTTATTTGAATATTTGCACATGCAGTGTCCACAAATAAAATGCGGAATCGTCCCCTATACTATTAAACAAGTGAATTAGTCAATTAGCAAAAGGAACGAGGAAACTAAGGAGCATATGCAGTCCAAGTTATTTAGTTTTTCAGCTAACTATAACAAACATATACATATTTTTAAAATATATCATGTATCTTTTTCACTGTTCTGTTTCTGCCAGCAAATTTACACATTCGGCTTCCAAATAATAATAATAATAATAATAATAATAATAATAATAATAAAGAAATAATAAAATATACGAGGGTAAGTGGGCCTCGCGGGATAAGGAGTATTGCCTTCGCAAAAATCAGTTGTCATATCTTATCTGTTAAGTAAATAATTGCAGCTGTAACTTCCGCCCTGCTGTGTTTAGTTGTTCATATATGGTTGCATAAAAAAGGCTGTGTGTGAGAGATTGTGACATGTTCAAAATGGAGTTTCGACCTGCTTTTAAGTTCTTCATAAAAGAAGGACTTATTCCAAATGAAATTAAACAGCGATTGGAATTTTTTTTTGATTGATTTATTTATGGACGCTCTTTAACATCTCAGGTCATCAGCGTCCCATTCAACTCAGGGCGTGAAACGGCCGACAAATTTTGCTCAGAGGCCTCTCTTTCAGACTTGAGGTTCTTTTTCGTGCCGTAAATGTACGACACGGGACCCACGGTTTTACTTCCCTTCCGAAGGAAGCCATACTTAGGATTTTTACGCCCGAAAAAATCCATCGGTCCTGGCCGGGTTCGAACCCGCGTTCTTGGGTGTAGGAGGCCTAGTATGGTAACCACTACACCACAAGGACCGACGATTGGACAGTGTGTATGGAGAAGCACTCTCCACATATTCTATCGTAAAAGAATGGGCCAAACTTTTTCGAATGGGTCGAGAGACCATTAAAAATGAAGAGCTTGCAGGTCGGCCCTTGGAGGTGCTCACTGCTGAAAACATCGCTCTTGTGCAAGGAGAAATTATGGAAGACCGGCGGCTCAAAGTTACAGAAATAGAAGTAAGGTTGGGTCTTTCTAAAACAGTCCTTCAAATTATTCATGAACATTTAAACATGAATAAGGTTAGAGCAAGATCGATGCCTAGATTTCTCTCTTCAGTCCAAAAGCAGCAACAAGTCAACCGTTGTCAGGCATTTTTGGAGCCCTGCCGTCGCAACGAGAGAGAAATTTCGCAAACCATTGTTACAGGAAATGAAACTATGGTCCTCTACTATGATCCCTTGTCCGAAAGAGAATCAATGGAGTCGCAGGCGTAAATCTGGCGAAGCACCGCCTCTAAAGGTCAAGGTCACTCAGTCAACCAAGAGGATCATGGCCACAATCTTTTGGCACTGTGAAGGAATATTCTTCACTGACTTCAAGGAGAGGAACACCACAGTAAATGAGCAGTACTATGCTGGCCTAGTGCACAGACTACGTGCTCCCATCAAGGAGAAAAAGCGAGGAAAACTGAGTGATGGTGGCGCTTTCTTCACTGCAACGCGCCTGTGTACACAACTCTTGTTGCAAAGGAAGCTGTGAAGAAATGTGGTTTCAAGGAGGTCGATCATCCACCCTACAGTCCATATCTAGCTCCTAGTGACTATTTCTTCTTTTCATAACTCAAGAAGGACCTTCGGGGAAGGAAATTTAATTGTGAGAAGAAGTGATGGATGTTGTTTATGCCCATTATGCGCATTATGCAGACAAGACTATTGGGGAGGGGGGGGGGGTTTGAAATGTTAATTTAAAGATGTGAGAAGTGTATTTCAATAAAAGGTAACTGTATTGAAAGGTGAAATTTAGTTTTTGCCTTTATTATACCTAGAAAATGGTTAGGTTGTTACTTATGGACCTATTCTGTACATGTGCTTGTATTAACACGGATTCATATAATAACACATGTTTATATTTCTAAAATAATAATTCACTGATATAAGTAAAATGCTTTCAGATAACTTCCCTAAGTAATTATTCAGTATCTCACTTTGTTCGCAGCAGAGCCTGCAGCTATAAACGGCAGTTCTCTTAAGCAAACGATGCATATAAAATTGCATCTCATAAAAGTAATTTATCTTCAGCTCCCAGCCGCCATGTATTCGCCGAACCCGAAGAAAAAAGTAGACAAACAAATTAAAAGGAACGGGTCGATGGGCGAGCTTCCTGCTAATGTTCATAGATGGCACCTGTAGCGTGATGTCATGTTGCTAAGAGAGCCAAATGGAGTTTAGAAAAGTGTTGCTTTGTATGTATTTATTTTCCGCCCTACTTATTTTCTAGCACCAGACTCTGTGACAAAGTAATTCTTTGTTTTATTTACAGTTTCTGATATAAAATAATAGTAAATTTCCAGTGTAAGTATTTTTCATTGCGTTCTACTAATTTTTCTTTTACATAACTTCACTTAATTTTTTGAATCAATTCCTATAGCACCTAGCTTCCACAGCTGTAGTTAAATGTATTTACTTCTATGTGCACTGGTAAGCATTAATAGATTAGATTAGATACAGGAGTAGATCTAATGGAGTTTTAGCATCCTCTAGCACGTCAGCCTGTGAGATTTTTTGGACTACCCCATTGGGGGGAGGACGCCTTCAATTGTTTTCCAAAATCTGCTCCTTGTACAAGTTACAGTATTTTGGTTCCAATGTTGCGGTCTTTTCCCAGATCTTCCCTGATTATAAAGAGAACAGGATTGGACACTAAATAGGGTGTGTGAGATAGGCAGATTCCTCATCCTGTTTGCACAATCCGCAAGTTGGCCAATCTTTATAGAGACCCACTTTTCGCAGAAGTTTCCTGAAGTGACCCTGTTCAGCAATTAACGCAATTACTCTCCTTATTCCTCTTTTACATAGTTGTAGAAGGGATGTGGAGAGATTAGTGCTAGGACCTAGGATAACTTACCTAGCTTGGATTTGTCCAGCATAGGTTTGCCACCTAAATTTATGTCATTCCCAAGCCAAGTTTTGACCGCGGTCTTAGCAGTATGTAAGTACTGATTCCGACCACGGGCTCAGGGCAAAAAAGGATTGTCAGCTCTCCTTTTTGTCAAACGATCAGTCATCTCATTCCTATAAATGCCCTGATGCCCCGGCACCCAGCGGAGTTCAAGCCTGTTGCAGGATGCAGCGTTAACAGCGCATTGAGCTGAGGTCCAGACATGCTCTTCCATCGGGAGTAATATGCACTAATACCAACTGATGTGATATTCTTTACCTACAGTAGGGTAGAAATCACTTTGTGATTGACACTTGGGCCGTGTTTGCGCCGGTGACCCAGCTAGCGAGCGAGCAATCAGGTAACAAAAACATAACATCGCCAGAGGTATGGCATCAGCGACCGTGCAAACAGTTACGGTGTTAGAAAGTTTAAAATTACCCAGTGGGTGCGTGCACTCATCTAAAGTTTCATATCCAAGTATTTTATTAAGAGTAGTGCGTGTGCTTTGTGTCATTCAACTAACAAAAGTGAATCTGTAAGATTTTTTGATAAACAATGCACATTTTCCTACGTGAACCCGTCGTTTTCATACACGCTGAATACTTATTTGCCCCAAAGTATCAAGCCCAACTTCTGATATTTGCCGCTAGCTGATACTAAGTAGGTTCTGCTGTAGTTAAAGCAAATTTACCGCCATTACACTCATTTTGAAACCATAACCATGTAAACATATTTAAGATAAAATGTTCACTTATGTAAGGACATGTAACATGTTTCCATACATGTAAAATATGTACTATACCAAGGATAAATATCGAGTGTAAAATATGTTTCAATCATAGAGGAACAGAAAGATGATGATCTTGGAGTGCAGCCGTTGAAGACGAATCGAGAGTGATGGGATGTGACAACAGCGTACGTGAAACGCCAATCACAAAGTAATTTCTCCCCTAGTATATCGGTTGTCACTGATACCTTATGTGTAATAATAGCCCACAATTGTGGTATTGGGATAGTGTGTCTACTTTGTAATTCAATAAGCGCGAGTTCGTATCTGGGTTGGATTTAGTTGTCTGGATAAGTTTTTATTTCGGTGTTTTCCCAGACCCTGTAAATACAAATTTCAAGCAATTCGGCTTGATGATTCCCGGGCCATCATTATTTAAGTCAACGAAACTTCTGTTAATACCAAGACAATAAAAATCCCCCCACCCATTCGCATTCAGTTACTAGGCCAATGCTAGAGAGTAAATGTATAATAAATAAATAAATAAATAAAAATAATATAAAATAAAAAATAATTGTGATGACAATAATGATTCTAATAAATATGACAATAATGATGGTGATGATAATTAAGATGATTACTTGATTTATGCAACGTCATCATAAAAGCAACCAATGAAATGAGAGAAAATTTTGAATTTTGACTAATAACAGCCTGATATCGCAATTTATCAAATCTCTTTACCACGCGAAGTACATTTGTGTTGTGGTCAGTGTAGCCAAAACTCCACTACAATTACTGGACATCACAGATTAATCAACTTCATCATTCGGCAACACTAAATAAAGTACGGAGTTCTACTTCCACATCTTCATTTACTAATTCCCAAATGTCCTCTGTATCCTATGAAATTGCAGCCCATTCATTCAATTTTGATAATTGTTTTCAATAACTGTACATTTAACTGACTTAACGTGTAGTCACTCCAACATTTGTATTTGCGTATTCCCCAAAACAGTCTGAAATAATTTTTTAAATTATATAGCAATACGTGCCTAAGCAGCTATATATTTTAATAAACCCCGTAGTTCAGAATATTAAAATATTATCTCTGTTTCGATTTCCCATTTGGTATTAGTAAATCGAACGGTAGCGATTTTAACAGTAGACGTTCGTCTATTTCAGTCTCGCTGTTTCTGATTAGGTAGTTATTCATAAGAAAGTACAACATTTTATGCAATTTTTAACGTTCCTTGCGCGAATTTCAAATGTAAATTACTATTAATCTTATTTTATTCATGGAATAGCCCTAAACCGGCATTTGACTCCTCTCTAGTGACACTTGGTTTGAAAAGTTAAGTATTCATAATACAAATATACAATTATTACAATATTGTAAGCCAAGTTAGGGGAATTATATTTAAATACTTGTTTTATTCATAAAATAGTCCTAAAAATATCACTCGAGGATCTGAGCTACGTTTGGATATTTATCGGCAAGCTCGGACCCTCTTGTGATATTACTTGTGATAACTGTAGTGATAATAATATGCAATGAATATCTCAAATCAGTGTCACAAAATAGAAACAGAAAGGAGGAAAATCAAAAGGAAATACGCAACATTCTCCCTGTAATGCTATAACAATAATATTTTTAAAAACGCTAAAGAAACCTAATGCGTTTGTTTCTCATTGTTAAGACCTTGAAACTTGCCCTCTGTCAAGACGGGTCGATAACTCAGGTAGTAGGACACTAATACTTCCCAGTGTACATATTATGTTGTACCGCTCTATCAAGACCATCTATATTTACCAGGCCCCAATAAAAATGGCGGTCGAAGTGGCCCTATTTCTGCGAATTGCATATACAAAACTTTTACGTATTATTATGTTTACAAGATAACATTATTTATCATTACAAAATATTTAGAACCTAAAATTAATTACAAACAATATCTCCCATATATAAACAAAATATAAAACAATAGAATTAAAATTTCTCCACAAGTACAACTCTTTATAAAATACACGAACCTCCTTCCTATAACAAGACAACTTAAAACTATTCAACATAGTTGGGACAGCAACATATTTATCATCGTCTATTTTAAGGAAAAGGACATACTCCACCTTGGCAATAGTTATAAACGGTGTATCAGTCTTGTGCTAAATTTTCTTTCAAAAAAGTCGAAACACAATATCCTGCTTACACCATTCATTAAAAAGTTATATTGCTCCAAAATCAATTTCATACGTTCTTCCGGATATTTCCTTTTCATTAACCCTCACTGTCACACCAAGATAGTAGGTTAAGGGAAATTGCACAAAGTAAATCTCTTTCCTAACAACAAATTTAGTAACAAATGTTTAATACTCACTACAGTTTCATAATTAACTTCAAAACTGGTACGCATCATCCACTCCTCCTTTAATTACTGCTATTTAGAAAATGAAAATATGGCATTATGCTCGTACTGCTATAATTAGGACATCCAAAAGCAACCACGTTGTACTAAACACTTTCTATTACACAAGTTCCTACTGTGATTTCACTAAATGAATATTGATTTAATAAAAAAACAAAAGAAGTAATATGCTACTGTTGATTTTCTTCCAGCTATAATCCAAGTAAACGCAACAAACCAAATAAACCTATGTGTTTAATAGCAGCAATATGAACGATTTCACTACGAGTGTACCATCTCTGCATAATCTCATTCGCAAACGAGTCGAAACATGCTATTAACACCAGGCTCATCATCTCGATTCAAACCCCCTTTCATACGGATATATTTAAAGAAATTTGCTGGAAAAATGTCCTCCCTAACCATAAAGTTTGGTACGATAGACTTAATACAGTTTCATAATTAACTTAAAAATCTAAACGATGCATTACACTCTTTACCCACTTCTTCTTTAATTATTGCTATTTAGGAAATTAAATACGGCATTATGCCGCGCACTGCCATAATAAAAACATACATGAGCAAACCCATATGTACTAACACTTTCTATTTAACAAGTTCCAGGTGTGACTTTACTAAATCCATATTAACTCAATAAAAAACAAAATTAGCACGCTACTGATGGTTTACTTTCCATTATAAACCACTGTACAACCGTTACAGTGTGCCCAGATAATACTAAACCATATTAGTGATTCCAAATGAAATATTACAAATAAATTTTAAAATATTAATTTTAAAATGACTACGATAATGAGTGACACGTCAATAAAAACAGTATATGTAATACTGTTACAGTTTTAAGATAATTTATTCAAATAAGAATATTCGTTTATTGTTTAAAGAAATTCTCCACTTGTCTTTCCTTTTTGCGTTACTGTTTCGTGACTATTAAAGAAGGCGGAAAAGCCTTTCATATCCAAGAGTACCGCCATAAGTGACCGAAGTCGTTAAGGTGTGGATTCGTGAGCGGGAGATCTGGAGTTCGGTTTCCCACTAGGACTGTACTCTCTAACTTTTTTTTAAGGTTTTCCTCAATCGTCATAAAGGACAAATGCCAGAGAGTCACTTTAAACTTAGGCCTGAAAAGTTTCCTTTTTTTTAAAAAAAATGCATTTCCCAGTTTATAATTTCATCAGTGTCCACCGCCTATGATGTTTCAGTAGTTGAAACGGGGTTAAACACAAACACACATATATGAATTTCGGAGCCGGAAACGAACGCTACATTGATAATGTCGAAGGAATGAGTTTTCATTAATGTACACAGTTTGCTTTTTTGAGATCATTAAAACTAAAAACTGGTGATTCTTTCCTCAAAATGCCCAGAACTATATAGATTAGTCCAGCTTCAATCTTACAAATCAAAAAGTTTACCGTGTATTTTCCATAACTGAAAACAATGGTTGTTCCGGAAACTTTTGAGATATTTAGAACATATCTATAAACTCCAAAAAGAATAATTCTGACAATGAAAAAAATGTGTAGATCAAGCTGCACTGCTGCTGTGCCGTCTATTCATAATAAAGCATTTTATGTCCGTCCTCTTCTGAGGGTTATATGATTGTGTTGTTTCAGCCAAATTGCCTCAAAATAACTTCTATGTTTTGACCACTATGTGTCCTTTAAGTTACTAATTTCCTTTGAGCAGAAAGTAACGTCTAACAATTAGCTTGTAGAATGTTAAATATTTAGTTTCGTATTTCGACAATGGATGTTGCCGGGTTGGCAAATAAAATTTAGCGCCTGTCCAAATAGGACAAAGTTGTGGTAACTTTGAAGTTTACCATTTTTCCAATATGTGGCATAGCCAATACGAAATCAGTGAATGCAGTTTTGAGCTTTTATTTAGCAAACATTTTCCCGCGCATTTGCCCCGCAACTAAAAATTCAAATGACGTACGTCACTGAATAAAGCCGAGACTACCATAGCGCCACACGTTAAGCCTTGCTGGAACTAATAGAATATGATACTCTGAGTGAGAATTTGTACTATCTTTTGAGCATTCATATAATTTTCTGCTAAAATGGAAACCTAATTTTAGACTGAAATCGGAAAGCATGAAATGTATGCCTTGCATTCACATGAAAAGGCTTATGCGTGATTGTAATTTTAGAAATGCTTCTCCTGTGGAGACGTGCACTAGTTTGACAAATGTTAAGGCTGCTTCATGTTCTCTTTCTTTTCGCTGTATTTGGTCACCAGGCGGTGTTAGTTGACTAATGGAACCTCCAGTTTTGCTCATGGTTACGTTCATCAGTGTTATCTTGTCCTAATTACCATCTACTTAAGTTCGTCAGTGCAAGGTGAACTCAAACAACAAGTGTGTTGGTCCAAGAGTAAGACGCATTACGGTCGTTTACGCAAGGGTTGCTGGGAGGTTAAAAGTTTCAGTGTAAGCAGCAGAATGTTTCCCTTGGCACGGTCAGTAAACATACTGCCCTCTTCAAAACCCAAGCCTTCTAACTTATGAACCACCACTCTCTCTAAAAAAAAAGCTCGAGCAGAAGCATAAAGGTTTATTATGAACCGTTCACGCTCTGCGCCACATCCTGTAGGTTTCTTCTGCTATACCTTGTGTAGTTTCTGGATATTTGCGGCAAAAACTTCCCAGAGCTTCTATTTATAAGGATTATAAATTCAAAGCGGCTGAAGTGGGCGTACCTATTATTATTATTATTATTATTATTATTATTATTAGCAATAATTATACTTTTCACTAGGTCCCATGTTATAAATTAACAGTATAAAAAACAAACCCATGCTTGAAAGAGTCCTGAAAAGTAAATTCGGCGTTTCATATCCAAGTATTGACATGTGATGGACGACCTCTCAACCTTCCATTAAAAACAAATGTATCTATCGCTTCATATCGCGATCTTATCATTAGCTGAAAACATCTGTCAACATTGTCAATGGAATGCTGGACGAGTTATAGTGATCGCAGATTGTTATACTAGACGCAAGACGTAAGATGAACCATGCTTCAATCTGCGTCCAAAAGCGTGTAATGTTCGCCCCACTGTGTTGTCAGTGTAATAATTGAGAGAGCATCCGTCACTTCTATTTTATGCCCGAAAAAAATATTCAAAATAAAATTGGGAGAATATCATAATCAGAAAGGACATGTCTATTCAAGTCTCTGGTTTCTATGATGCGTTGTTGTGTAGCAGTGATGAAAACACTTCCTTTTCCGCTCGTTCTAACCCGGGTCGTCGGGTTAAGCACACAGGCCCCTTCTCCCTACCAGTTTCACTGTGATGTATGGAATACGTTTGCTCTTGCAATCTTTTGCTTCTTAAAACACAAAGAGAAAGATAGATAAGAAAATATAAAATATATAAGGCTATTGCAGTATTGTTTATTAAATGAAAATATATATTATAAATAAATAAGAACATATAATTACAAGGTATTGTAGGTATACAGTGGGTCAAAAGTCACTACCCACTGTTAAATAAATTTGTAAAGTTGATTGGGATCTTCCCATTGAATTAAATTACGTCTCTTTTGTTTGTATTTGATAGTTTTTATGTAACCAATAGAGTGCATTGTATTCAATCAAACAGCATATGTTCATTTAATCACGATTGTGTACAACTGTAGAACGGGTTTTTTGCTTTAAAAAAACTATTTCAAAGGTGGTTATAATTTAATAATAATTAGTGAGAGGAATAAACATTTCAACATTGTTCAATCAAAACGGAAGACATTCTACAATTTACGAAAACATTTTGAGGATATTGGATCTGGTGTTACTGCTTGGAATCTCGTGTCATGGGGCTCTTGGGGCTTGATTTTTTGATGACACGGTCACTGAAGAGAAATACCTGGAAATGTTAGCTACCTATGCCGTTTCAGAGCTATAAATGCATTACGAATAGTTCAACTTAATGAAATTTCAATATGATGACGCTCCGCCACATTGCTAAATTATGTTGATGAGTCTTTTCATGGCAAAGTTATTGGAAGGCGAGGGTCAATAGAAATGCCACCTAATTCACCTCACCTTACACCAAAGGATTTTTTTATTTTGAGGCTACGTTAAAGATAAAAGTCTATGCTACAAAACCACAAACACTTGAGGACTTAAAAATAATCTTTTCAAAACTATTTTTAGGAAATTGATGTAAATACACGAGATTGTGCGAAGAAGTATGCCTAAGCGTTCCATTTCGTTTGCACAAATGTATTGACAGAATGAAAAACGCTTTTGTGAATAATAATAATAATAATAATAATAGTAATAATAATAATAATCGTGTAGCTGCAATAAAATGTTAATTCCATTTTACTATATTTTTCATTAAAATGTGTCTTTTGGCCCACTCTGTATAACTCAACATAGGCTTCGCGGCCGAAGTTTATCACGGTAAAAGTTATTTTTTGGGGCTTATGTCTCGTGAAACTTAATACTCTATCCGACGTTTAGAAGACCTTGATAATTTTCCAAAGAGAACTGCAAGGTCCTTGAAACGTTGGACGATGGTGTATAATAATTAACTTTTACGCGACATAGGCCCAAAAAGGTAACCACACTGTACACAACGTGAAAATAAATACTTTAAATAAATAAATAAGAAAACATCATTTAACTCTTAAATTAAAACCATACACACAAATTTCGACTTAGCATTAGTTTTAAATAAGTGAAATTTGATACTTGTTTTGGTGATTATAAACAGTACAAAATGTAATTATTCCTTCTTATTTACTTATAATAATTAATTTTCATTTAATAAACAATAGCTTTTCATAGAATTTAACGCCAGATTTTAATGTTGAGGCATTACAGGTGATGGACACGATGAAATGATAAGTTGGGAAAGGATTTGTATTAATGGAAAGAAAAGTTCCAGGCATTTGATATTATTGACTGAGGAAAACTTGAAAAGACCTCTGTCAGAGAAAACGGCCCTGCTGGGAATAGAGCCCTAGGCCTCCCATTCACGAGTCCATACCTGAACGACCTCGGCCATTCGTGGCAGTTTATAATTAACAATGCTGTAATACCGTAATATACATCATATTCTCTGTTATAATAATTTTCCTATTCTTCACTTAACCGTAAACAACCGCAAGCAAGAACAACTCTACTCCACGGCTCTGTTTTTTCCGTTTGCGCATTGTGTTGGATGTACTTTTTCCTTGACGTTTTAAAATGCATCCGCCAATATTACCCTAAACACTGCAAAAAAAAAATCTAGTCTACACATTACTTTGACATCCTGCTTTTTCTTTTAATTTAACTTGCTTTGTTCTATATTTGTTAATATGTCGTTGCGATCTATTGCACACTGTACACAGATAGATCGCGCTGTTTATTAATAGGGACAAGTCTTTCGTTCGTGATGTACATAGCGAGTTTTTAAAACTTTACTATGCAGGTCTGCACACTTGCTAATACTGGGCAATAAACAAAGAGGGTGAAGTAGGACATTTTTACAATGCATGGGCAAAAAAAAAAAAAAAAAAAAAAAAAAAAAAAAAAAAAAAACCCACAACAGTTGTGATTAAAAATGTTACGAGGGTATTTTTATTTTAAAGGGAACAAGTTCGATCTTGCAATGCACTTTATTTTTATACACAGTCCCCTCGAAGTTAAATGCACTTTCTCCAACATTTCTCCAGGTACCTAATTCTCTTGTGGAAAATAATTTCTCCGGGCGGGCCCTCAAAATACTCTTTACCTCCTGTATGACGTCTTCATTAGAGTTAAACTTTGACCAAACCAGAAAGACTTCAGATTGGGAAACAGAGATTAGGTGAATAGTATGGATGCGGAAGAAATACTAATCAATTTGCTTTAGCGACGCAGCTTAAATGTACCGGCATAATGTCGTGCTGTTTTTTTACTATCCCGCAATCGCTGTTTTCCGTCTCTCCAAAAGCGATTCGTAGCATTCTACAGTAACGGTTTTCGCCTTCTCGAAGTAATAAATAAAGAGAATTCGTTTTACTTTCTAAATAAAGTGAAGTCTTCATTTTTCCAGCGGATAGCATTTCGCCCTTTTTCGGAACCGGTTGCTTGTGAGGGACGCTGTTTAGACCGCTGTTTCACTTCCCATATAATAATGAATCACGTTTCATCCAAAAAAAAAAAAAATAAATGGATTCATCCCCCCCCCACACATGCTTCCTTCTGCTCGGAAAGTGTGGTCATTTATTGGATATTTATGCAACGGTTTACCAGCATGTCGTACTTGCACACAAAACTCTAATTAAGCAATACTACAGAGATGATCTGAAAACTCTGCAAAGCCATTACCACAAGTAAAAGACCACATTTCCTTGCAACAAGCTGGATGCTGCACCACGATAATGCACGGCGCACATCGCAAATGTTGTTGCTGAATATTTCATACAATCGAGGTGAAGTGTATCCTTCATCCTCTCTATAGTCCAGATTTAGCAACATGTGACTTTTTCCTTTTCCCCATATTGAAAGAACGCATTTTATATGGTATTTTCCATCATCAGAAGCAGTGTTGAAGACTGCGGAGGTAATGGTTTCCAGCACATCTTTGAAGACTGGCAGAGACGCTGGGACAGGTGCAACGGGATAAGCATGAGTAATAATTTATTGTGGAAAAAAATTATGGCCATCCTTTATTGAACAGTGCTCGCGCCTTTAAGAACTTTTCCGCTTTCGCAAGGTATCTTGTGGATTCCCGTATGTTAAGTATGCTGTGATCTAAGAATATTTCCTTGTTTAGTGCTGGATGTAAATATTGTTACGATGCCTTTCTTCTTTAAATAAGTTTCAACGTGCGGTGACATCTTCAAAGTAAGAGCAAGGCACAACAGCCTCGGATTTTTAAATTTTGCTCAAATGCTCAAGGTTTATGAAACGAAGCGAAAGGTAATAAGAAAGAACAGAAGACGGATGGGAGAAAAAGTCAGTAAAAATATGAGGAAAAAAAGAAAAATCAAAGTAAAAGCAAGAAGGAATAACAGAAAAAAGTAACCTTGAAGAACGAACAATTGTGATGGAAGAAGAGAAAAACAACTGTCCAAAAAGTGGGAGAAAAAATATAAAAAAACAATAAATATAAGAAGCTACAAGAGGAACTACAGACGCAAGAAGAAAAATTCAAATAAAATATGGAATACAAGATGAAGAACATTTTGAGAACTTGAGAGTGCTCTATAATTTAAGAGGGTACATTGTTAAAATAGCGGAAAGAAAGAGGGAAGACAGCACCACACAACAGCGAAAGCAAAGAAAGGTTATAGTAATATTATTTTGCCTCGAAAACCGACACCTGCGCATTACATGCCATTTAGTTGTCACATCCAATCTGCAACTTCATTGATCAGAGCTGAGGTCACGGAGAAGTTTCCGCGTAGCGGGGCAGAAACCTTATAGTGATACATTCTACCTGTGCTCATATAACATATAAATTACTGAAGCTGGAAATATTTACTGCATCGTCTACACAAGTTGTATGCTTCTTAACATTGTTTTAATAAATATGAGGTCTATTCAATAAAGAATAATCACTTTTTCTTGACAACATATTTTTACTCGTCCTCATGATTTTGAACTTTCTTAAAGCTCTCCCGTTGGGTGCAATGCATCTGTCCCAGCGTTTCCTGCTGGTCTTCTAAAACATGCTGGACACCATTTTTGACAGGTCCTTCAGAAACGCCCATCACTGCTTCTGATAATGTAAAATGCCTCACACAAGGGTTTGTTCAATTTAAGGAAAAGAAAAAAGTCACATGGAGCAAATTTCTGGACTTTTGGGAGGGTGTGGGGCACACTTTACATTGACCTTTGCGAGATCTTCAGCAAGCACATGCGGGCGTGCACCATCTAACTTGTTGCCCTTTGCAACAGAGATGACCTAACAGAGCTTTCAAGATATCTCTGTAGTATTACCCAGTTGCAGTTTTGTGTGCAGGTAAACCATTCATTGAATATCCAGAAATGGAATGACCATTAAATTCCCAGCAGAAGCAACCACTTTTGCTTCTTTTGGTATCGGCGATGATGGAGATATTCATATAGAGCTTTGTTGTTTGCTCTCAGGATAGGAATAACGTGGCCAAGTTTCATAAGAAGTGATTACCTTTGAAAGAAAATTCGCAACTTCCAGTAATATCACCTTCAACTACGTTCAAGCCTGCACGTAGGTCGATTTGTTCGGGAATCAGCAGTCTTAAGACCCACTGTGCACAAACACATCTCATGTGCAACGTTTCAGTTACCAACGTGTAGGTAGCAGTATTACAGACAGCAAAGGAGAAACAATAGATCGTCCAGTTTCACCTCCTTTTACTATAAGTGGAGCAGATAATGCCTCAACTTTCTGAAAGGAGGCAATTGCCTAGGCAACTTCTGAATAAATTCCTTACGAACGCGACGAGCTTAGTAGACATAATAAAAATTACACATAAAAATACGTTGCTCTAAAAATAGCTGTTTTGCCATCTTCGCTAACGAATGCACGCACACTGATGACTACTCGGAGGAACAAGAACAGGCAGGCAGGCAAGCAAGCGCCTTAGTCGAGATGCAAAAACTCGTGCGAGGAGTATGTACATACACCGAAAACACTGTAGCTTGAAGCAGAGTGTGTTGTATAGAAATGGACTGTGGTCGGGTACAGGAAATTAAGGGGTTGAGCGGGAGTGTGGTCTACGTTCGGATGCCGATTAACGAAATCGCTCTACTAAGTAGAACGAAGCCTAAACAAATGGATAACAGGATGCTACATTTTTAACAAGAAACATTGCTTTATAAAAGTGCGAAAGACTTTAAAGTATACTATTTACACAGGCTTAAAAAAACTTAAAACTACTAATTAAAATTTGTTATAAAATGTAACACACTTTTAATAGAAATACAGATAGTGACAATAAAATATTTTAGATATTAAGATTTTTTAAAGCGAATAAAAACTGAGTGATATAATTTTCCCATTGATATTCGGCTTGTTTGATACAAAACATGTGGAGCAGCCAAAAGCTTAAAAAATGACTGAAACAGTACATAAATTGTGTGGTTATAAGAACAACACCGCAAAATTGTTCACACCAAGTCTGCATGTTCAAACATGAACGAACTTCATTTGCATGTTTTACAATTTACTGTCCCACAGAGAGGAAACAATGAACCGTAAAAGTGATCAAGCAGGTCCGTTACGTGCCCACTCGAGAGCACTGGAATGTCGTTTAATTACTCTACGAATTACGCACCCTTTTGAGTATCTCCAGTGCTGCCCTTTAAAAAAATAACAACTCTCGGAGCCATTCACAAATAAAGGAAATTTTAACTCGTATGCATTGGTAGTGAGCATACTCCGGGTCTCAGAAACTCAGAGAAGCTAAATCTGAACAAAATTAATATCATTTGGTACTAAAGCTAATGACATTAATTAATGACGGTTGCATCGAGTTTGTCGGCTATAAAGTTTCCCGGTATACTTCAGCAAAAGCTCCGGACATATTTCACATCCCCCCTCCCCCGATTTAAAACACATTGGATCAACCAAAGTTTACTTTTGTTCTAAAATAACTTGTGCCTAACCGCCTATAAACATATTGCATATGCTCTTAATTTAAACACCAAAGATCACATGCAACGTTATATAACTTGAAATAGAAAATGTTATCTTACATCTGAGAGCCGGGGAGCTTTTAAGGGAATTTTGTTGACTACATTGCTTAATTTATTTATTGATGACATCATCGATATGATGCTCTCGAGGGAGATAGAGAGCTGTAGCAATAAATGGAAAATGATCGTGAACATCAGTGAACTAAAACAATCAGTTTACGGTAAGAATGAGAAATGAACTAGAGAATGTAAAATATTTTGGATGTCTAGATGTAACTCTTTAGTATGAATAGAGGATGGATTAAACACATAGACACGGTGTCGTACAAAGCACAGGGGCGAAAGTCAGAGGTTTTATCTGCGTTGAGCGTGTATCCAAATTTCCTGTAACTATTATGGAGAATATGTATAGCGTCATGGTAACCTCTGTCACGTTCTATGGCTCTGAGATATCGGCTAGGAGAAAGTGCAAACTAAGTTTCTAAAGCGAGTTTTAGGAGTATGGAGGAATACAGTAAACTGCGAAGTTTAACGGGAATTTGAGCTCTTTGAATACAATATTCACTGTAAAATTAGAATAAATAAATACTGGTTACGATAATAAAAGGAAATGTCACAACGTTAAGGGCTTTATGGGATCAAATATACTGGGTGGCGGGAATTAAAAGAAGTTTAGTAGCATTGGAATGAGATGGGATGGGTTTGGGAGAAAGTGTAAGGGATGTTAAATATATTTGAAAGAAAGTACAACAAAAATGTAGGAATATTTGCCAAAAGAACATAGAGGCCGAATGCAGAGAGAAAATGTCGCTTAGTTTGGGTAACGAACTGAAAATCAGATAGGGCAGAGAGCTGTATGTACATTCTATGAGTTCTCAAAATAGATCGGGTCAAGCATGGATTAGATTGGGCATGGAAGGGGACTAAAATAACTGATAAGATTGGATAGAGAATATGTGCTCTTTGAAGAGGCAGAAAAAACTGGCAACACATTCTATTGGACTGCTCAGGACCCCGAACAGTGGAGGTTGACTGCGCTGGGAGCTAAGTTTGCTAAGTCGATGAGGGATAGGTTAGCATGTTGAGATTTGTTTGCACAGGAACACAACAGACCAAACTTGGTTCTTTTCTATGCAAAGTTCATGGAATTTGCACTCGAAACCATGAATATGAATTTGCGTACAACATGTGTGTATGTGTGAGGGAAAGAGAGAGAGAGAGTTTGATAAAGAATTGTAAATATCATTGATCAGCCTTGGAATTTTGTTCTACATAGGTCTGTGTAATAAAGTGCATATATGGTCTAAAAATGCATGCGAATATATTGTACAAATATATTTCTAAATGATGCACATTAAATCCAAAAGTTAACTCTAAACTTCAAATTATCAACAGAAGAGGACTGCCTTTTCACTTTCAGAACAGAAAAAACGAGACAGAATATTCACCCCGACTTTGCGGAGCGCACGACCAAGATATCGACGCGTTTCCGATCGATTCTACTCAGTAATCGAACCGAACACTCGCTTCCCTGCACAAAAGATACCTGCCTTCAGCCTTACTTATCCGACGCTATCTGTTCCCTGCGTTTCAGCGTATTTCCATTTTCCCCACGCAAGGGGCATCAAAACTTTACTTCCGCGCGTGACATTTCCTACAGTCTGCTAAGTGTCCCTGGGATTGAGATTAGGGCCCCACGCTATTTGGAAAGGGTACAGGTCTCTAGTGTTCAACGGCCATTTCCCGCTTGATCACGTCCGTGCAGAACGTATCAATGATACCCTAAATTGCTACTTTTGCTGGAAAAAAAATGTTTTTCTGAGAAATATTATGACGTCAATATCCTCCAACCTTATGCGACCTCAGGTGTGACTTTGAAATGATCGCTCTCTTTGCAATAAAATATTACGCCTCAGATTGAAAAGCACACATTTTAAACTAAGCCTTCCACAACCGATAGAATTATTACGCAAGTATCTAATGTGTAATGTAAAATGTTGATAAGTTAAACACCTTATACCTGGAAAATATCAATTTTATTTTTTTTAATATTTATTCCAGAGCGCTTCTAATTTTTTCGCCCGCCGGAAAAGAAGGCCGAATTCTGTAAATAATACTGACATCTACGTTTCCCTATTCGAAGAAAATTTCTTCCACTATATCGAACATTTGAAATTTGGAATAAGTAAGAAATCGCTAGTGGTTCTGTGTATGGGAACGGGATGAATGAGAAATAAATTCGAAATGCATTTCGTGCATTTGTCTCCGCAACTTTCAATGTTTCACCAGAATCTTTATCACTTTTCCAAGCAGTTTAGCTTGATTATTTTTTGGGATTCCCAATAAACTGCAGAACACACCTCTCCATCAGGCAGCTTTCCAATTGTCTTCACCAGGTTGGGTCGATCCCGTTCAGATCTCCTTAACAGAAAAATTCCTAAGCAGGTAATTGGAATCGAACCCAGGCCTCCCGGCCAGCAGTCAGTAATACTAACCACTAGACCAAGAAAGTGGTTCGGCAAAGCTTATAAAGGGCAAAAATAACATAACATAATGTCTGTCCATAGAACATAATGTCTGTATTATTAGATCTTTGTTAATGGTTACGAATAAAATAAAGGCATTTTGCCGTAAATCCGGGCTCTAATGATTACAAAATCAACAATGACAACTGAAAATAGCAGTACACTAATAACGAGGTAGAAGCCATGGTTGCCTACATCTCCATTTGCGCAATGTGCCTTTTATTGTTATTCAGTTTTGGCACATCGAGGGAAATTTCTCAGAAACGAGGGGAAATTGATATGGTAAAGGAATTGTAGAAAACATTGGGAAAAATTAAATATGCGATAAACGTAGAAAAATGTAACTTTTCGTGCCCGATTTGCACAAAATATACAATTTCTTTAGCTTACATGTTTAGACAAAGGAATTGCCCTTTTTAAATGAGAGCGAAATTCTATTTGGATTGTATAGTATGTGTTGATGCATTCTAATGTTATATAAACCCTGAAACCTTCCTCGACAATGCGTCTAGTCGTTCAACAATAGATTTTTAATTAAATATTTAGAGATACATTTACAGTTCTTATCAATTTCATTTTAAATAAATGTATAAATCGCACATTTTAATAGTATAATGAATGAAAAATGTGAGTGATAGCACTCATAACGAAAATATTTGATATTTCAAATTTTAATAATGCAATCTGCCTGAGGCTCTGGAATTCGCGGGTGACTGTTGGAACGATCGCCACTCCTTCAGTTAATTTGTAGTGTGTTGTAATGGTGTCAATGATATTTATTATAATAAGTGAATCCAAAAAAACGCATAAAAGGAAAGGGAAGACTCTGGGTGAATTATCGCTTTAAAAGTAGCAAGAAAAATAGTCAAGTTGTACACTTTAAGGAAAAGTTAAAATGGTTTTCAATGTAATTGTATTGCATAAAATGTTGGGCTGTCGTGTGGGGAAACTGATGGGCAGAAGCATAGCCAGGGTCAAAAACATACAAAACGTTCTCGTACATCAGTCACTTCGTTTAGGTCAAAAAGCGATGCGCAAATAAGAGGGGCGTATTCTGAATAAAAGCAAAAGAAGCCGAGATTAAATTATCCACTTTCTTTACATTTCAAGTTGTTGGGCATCTTGTTCCACTAATTAAACATGTTTTCACTGATTCTAAAATTGCCAGGAATTACAATTAAAGCGAACAAAGCGTACAAATTTGTTGAAAAAAAGGTTGCCAAAGGAAAGAGACGATGTAGTAAATAACATTAAGAATGCTTACTTTTTAGCACTGATTGATGAATGCAAAGATATTGGTTTACAAAATTGTCTTTGTGTTCTAGGTTTCCTGCTCCGATAACGGGCAAAATTAAAACCAAACTCTTCGAACTAGTAAATTTGTTCTGCAGAAAGCATATCCGCAGTTTTAAAACAATTTTCTCACTTCAAGGAAATAACTTTAAATTACATTGTTGGGATGGCTTATGATGGGGGGGAAGCCACTCAACTGACAAGATATGAGAGACACTATTTAGATGGGGCTGCATATATATATATATATATATATATATATATATATATATCCTGTATATATAGCCTATATATAACTCAGCTGCGCTGGTCTCTAGTAAAGCAAGTGAAATCCCGTTGTGCACCAGAGGAATTAGTTAAGGAGACGCGAAAGAGCTTAGCTGCCGTTCCTTTGGTGTCAACAATGCTCATCTTTCCTCAACTGTTTAAAACAACTAGTGGTGAATTTATTATCCCCTTTATCAAAACAATGTTTAAGGAAACTGACTTAATGGTTTATTAGATTTGTTATTTAATATCAGCTGCCGTCTTTATGAAGATATAGCATTCATATTTTCGCATGGATATAAACGTTGATAAATAAATGGAACATTACGTCATTCCACAAAGCTTAAAAATCGTTAAAATTTATTATCAAAAGGCTTCGTCCGTTCGCCAAACATTCCATGCATTACATGAAGCTATAATGTGCGCAACCCCGTAAGATAAAAATTCGAAGTTTGATCGAAAATTTTGAAGCAACTCGTTCAGTTGCAAACCAAACAACGCATGTGCGTGAATGATTCAAATATTCCAATAAAAACACAGCTGCTGTTCGTGAGAGTGGACGCAAGAATCCACGATTTTTTTTTTTTTTTTTTTTTTTTTTCCCATCCAACTTGGCGAATTTTGCTCAGGAGTTTAGGTTATATTCTTATAACTCAAGAACTGAAGTTATACGGTCATAGATTGCGCCGAATTTAACGAGGTCCATTTTTGGATGAATGACCAAAAGAAAGAAAGAAAGAAAGAAAGAGAGAGAAAGAAAGAAAGAAAGAAAGAAGAAAAGAAAAAGAAAAGAAAAGAGCCAACGTTAGAGCAGTGAGAGAGTCCAATAGAGATTCAAGAACGACCACCTCACCTCGAAAAGATTCATCTGGTGCGGGTTTTGGTACGGCGCAATCATTGGTCCATTTTTTTTTTTTTTTTCCAAGAACTAGATGAGATCCCGACTATCGATACTGGGCTATAATTAGGGAATTTTTACATCATTTGTAGGGTATGGATCTCAGAAACGTTCGGTTCCAACAAGATAGTGCCACGTATCACACTGCTCACGAAACAGTTGAAAGAGTCATTTCGCGTCGTGATGTTAACTGGTCCCCCGAGATCATGTGATTTGATGCCGCTGGAAAGAGTATGTGCTAACAAGTTAGCAATGCTTAATGACCTAAAGAACAATATCACACGCACTATTCGTGAAATGGAGCCTGGTTTATGTTTGCCTAATATTGAAAATTGGAACACATGTATAAGCGCAAAGCAAGGAAGCAGAGGCGGTCATTTAACAGACGTTTCCTTCCATTCGAAATGACATTAAGTGCGCTTCAAAATAATAATTAAATAAATAAACCTCTTTCGTTTAACAGTATGACACTTTTCTTGAAAAAACCTTTAAATAGTAGTGTGTAGCTCCGTTTGATTTTATGATTACACTGTCAGAGTTTGTGATAGATGAGGGAAATTTTAGCTTTAGATGGGAAGTTCAAATCTCAATATCTGACAACTTGCTGTTACATGCTTTACTTAGGAACCCGTTTATATAAATGCTGACAACTGTACGCTTGTTTATGCATTAACAAATATGAAAACCGAAAACAAATTATGGGGCAAAGCGACTTATTCGATCTCATTTGCTTGAAGTGGTGGAGGATAAAAAAAGAAAAGGAAAGCTTCAGAGCCAGGTGTTAGTTGCAATGTAAGAGATATAAAAACACGGGAAACGTTAAATAAAACACTTTATTTACAAGTAACGGTTTTCAGTAGCTAAAAGTGTAGCAGTCAGTTCTAGCACAAATGTTGTGCCTAAGAGGCATTTCTGGGTCTGCGCTCTCCCTGGAGGCTGTGCTCTTCAGGATGTTCAGATAACGTTTTATTACGAGAGTGCCGTGTTCAGGCTGCCTGTAATTACTTCCAGGATTCATCCCTTTGAAAGTAGAGAGAAGTCGGAATTCTCCTCGCAGCCAGGCATTATCTTAATTATCTGTTAACTCACTCGCCCATTTCTCCCTTTGTTTTCGCCCCGATCGTTCCGCTATCGGCCTAGCTCACCCATACTAATTAGCTCACCATTTCCACTTTTTAATCGCAGTTTTTCAACTTTGGCTACCTTCGACAAGCTCCTTCAGAACTCAAAATTTTCGCTCTAAAAGACAGTGCCTTCATTAAGTTCAGAAATTAGAAACTGGTCTCCGGACTGTGGTGAGGTGATGCTCCTAATGTTATTTTAATTTTCAGTTCTATGAGGCTGTTATCACTTCCTACGACTATACTATAACAAATTAGGAAACTGTAGAGCTTACATTCATTTTGATGCAGTGGTCATTTAAGTACGCTTTTCCTTCTATTCTACTCATTTTCTCACAAGAAAATTATGATAGCTCTCCACTAGTTGGATGTCAAGAAAAAATAACCCACAAACGAAGTCTTCTTAGTAAATGGAAAATATTCTCAATAAAATGGTGGTAGAAATTCTTTGGTTAATGGTATACATCGGCCATTCAAAACACAAGAGGGCAAAAGAAGGCTTTGGAGGATAACGAACTTTTAAAGAAAGAATTTCAGCGTATAGATGTCCATTTCCCTTGCAGTAAACCGCTGGCATCTTCAGAAAAAACCCCATACGAGGAGCATTCAAAACAATTTGCAACCAGTCTATCATTATTTGACAATAATGTCTACAAAAATACAACTATAGCAGCTGGCAGCAATGGGCCCTATCCATAAGTGCAAGTTTAAATTTGCATAGTCACTGTCGTATAGTCTGTTGAGTTCAGTCCTGTGTCAATAGCTGGTGAAAAATCATGAATATTTCTAAAGAGAACTTTAGATTCGACATTTTCACATGCTATAAGCCAGGAGAAAGAACGAAAATATCGACGAGTACTTGGTACCTGTTCATGGTAATCATGTGTTCATTTGATTGTATTTCAACATTGATTCATTTATTTAAAGAAGAGCGAGAGATTTTAAAAGTCAATCGTCGTTCTGGCCGGCCTCGGGAAGCAGTAAACGAGCTTTTGAAAAGTAAATATATACCAGAGAAAGACATAAGTCATGACAAATACATTTATAATGGCAAGGTGGACAGACGCCTTCAAACGGGGTAGAATGTAGACTGCCGATCTGCCGTGCAGTGGGCGTCCTGTGTCCGCGAACAATGTTGTACGAGTGATGGTGTTAGAACGGTGCTAACTCGCTGATAAGTGTTGGACACTTGTGGAATTAGAACAGTAAACCGAAATGTTTTCAAAAACAGTGCACCGCATTCAGGGAAGGCCTGAACATGCGGAAAGTGTGTGTAAAGTGGGTGTCACATCAATAAGTGATGTACAGAAGTGGACTGGCTAAGAAACATCAATCTGGTGAGATTTCAGGAATAAGGGAATGTCATTTTGAATCGCATCATTGCAATTGATGAAACATGGGCAAGGGCGTATGAACCATAACTCAAGCAACAGTTCAGTGAATGGCATCACCCTGGGTCACCAGGCAAACACAAGTTTCGCTAACTCCTTCACTAACAACATGGTCATTCTAAGTATGACAGTCTAGATGTACTTGTGTGTCATTCAGTGGTGTGTGGTATTTTCGTGCATTCCTGCCGCGGAGAAGTATCATTTTTACATTCAATCTCCGTGACCTTCATTCCTGATCACTGTGGCTCACCAACTAAACTTCGGTACGTATTGAGCTCTGTTCACTTGCCCCACCTGTTGTCTGCGTTCTAAAGTACATTCCATAAACTTTATATCGTGTATCTTAGATTTTTGGTATTGCCCCCGTGTTCGCGAGAAAAAATAAATAAATAATTGCCATACTTATGACTTATACGTATTATATATTATACAATAAACTCAAAAAAGGAACTATTATAATTCCTCAATAAAATCAAGTAGCAATACATTAGAATTCTAAAAATGGAAATATAAGTAAATAAATTGTGGTCAAGTGACAGGAACTTGGCTAAACCTTAAGTTTACCCAACTAGCACACATAAACAATGAAATTATTAGCGAGCATATAGAATGTGAAATTTGGTGATTGTTAAAGCTTAATACTTGTTTGCATGTACTTATGCCATCTGCAATCGAAAGAATAAATTCCTCCAGAAAGAGCATCTACAACTCTGTGTTTATGCAGAATGGAAGGTTTTAATGTGTTGCGGCTGAACCTGAGTATTATGGACAGATTTGGAAATCCATTACTTCAAACTTAACCAGCTTATACAGGAAGAACAAAAGTCACCTAGGAAATAAAAACAGAAAACAAACCTTATAACATAAGAAATTGGAAAGTTTTATACTTTAGAATAATTCTCGCATAGGGACCAATGGTAAGCCTCGTCGTTGAAGTATGGAGGATGTTAACATTTGCCGCTTGATACGGTACTGTCATCAAAATTCGCGGTTGTTTCAATTCCATAATGAATTATTTATTTCCTTTCCGCCCTAAATATAATATAATACAAATATAATCGGTATTTTACAATACAAAATAGCCACTTCTGACAACAAAATTGCGGTACCAGAGGTGCAAATCGATATACGTTGTCTCTCTGTTTTTAATGTTCCATAAATATTCAATTAGGTAAGCTATATCAGAGGATAACTACAATCGTTCTTTACAGTAACAGGGGTTTCTTATTGACACTTCCCAACGCCCTGGAACTGTTTATTCTAAAATATTCAACAAGTACAAAACAACTTTGGGTAATGAATTTCTACTCTTTTTTTCACTTTCCTGTGGGGCTATTTTTATTCTGGGTTTTTTGGAAAAATCATTTTTAAGTATGAGCTACTCCAAGTGAAATACAAAGGAAAATTGACATTAATCTAAACTTTTTAAATTTTAATATAGTTTTATATTGATAAAGAGTACTATTTTTGTGAAATATTACGCAACTAGCTCTAATACTTCTTCCAAAATGTCGCCAAGTGATGTATTTTATTAAAACAGTCTTTATAGGGACATAGCTCCCTTAAGAACACTTGGTATGAGATTTTGGGTCAATATATATATATATTTGTTTTGTTTTATGGATAACATGAAACTACAAAAAAACCGCAGTTACGCCCATATAATTTATTTATTTTCGGTGCATTTAAATGTATTTAAATGGCAATTTAAATATTACCGCTACATTCTTATCTTCTTTTGTCATTTGCCGTAACCTGAATATTTTAAATTAATATGCATACCCTTCTAAAATCTATGCAAGATAATGCATATTTTGTGCATGTGCAAAACACAATGTAGTATATTGTCGGTGAAAAATTTAAACTTACTCATGCATGAAAAAAAAAATATGATTAAAAATTTGCATAAATTTGCATTTGCATGACACTGTGCAAATACTTTTAAAAGTTGAACTTTTGCTTTAAATTACACATTATTTCACTAGCAATGTTAAGTGACACGTTTGCAAAATTTAAAAATCTGAGAAAGCTAACATTAACAGTTTTGAGAACAGCGCGACTAAAGCAAGAAAAATGTTGAAAAAAGTAATACTTTTCTTGTTATTAAACCAATTACAAAATAGTAACATTTACGGTTAAACAAAATTTAAACAATTTCTATTTCAGAAATAATTCCTTAATAATAATTAAAGTTTTAATTTGTACAGGCATTATAGCGCATATTCCCTTGATGTTCAGCATTAAAACTATCGCTATGTCTCTACCAGGTGTCCTTAAAATATACATTTGAACATCTCATTTTAAAGCTCCTGTATTGCCGAACACATACGAATGATTATCCCGCAAAAGCAATGAAAATAAAATCATGGCTAATTGCAAATTATTAACAGAAATAAATATTTTTTTTTTTTTAGAATTGTGCTCAAAGGTAAACAAGTATAGAAAAAAAAACCCTCCTTAAGCTTTCAGTAATCAATGTGTTATTGAATTTGATAAATACTGGGCTATTCGCTGACTCTACGATCAATATCATCAGTGGACTGAAAATGGCTCGAGAGGCAGAGTTGTGGCGATTGTAAAGATGGGAAATGTGTTCTTATTCCAATTCGCAACTAATTCACCCACGTACTATCCTAAACTGTGGGCTAAACTCGGGCAAATGCTAAAAACCAGTGAACCTAGTGGTTTAGCGAGTAAATCATTGTAATTGAGGCAAACTGTTCTTATTCCAATTCGCAACTAATTCAGCAACTAAATTATTGTAATTATGGAATATCTCCTTTAACTCCGGCAGAAAAAAACAAAAAAGTATACGAAACCACTATTCTATCTTCACTAGTTTAACATTACGCTCTAACCGCCTGCACAATTGCACCGTTGATCCCACAGAGTTGTTATCTAGCTAATAGCTGTGCCAGTTCACACACTTTCTCTCCCTCCGATTAGGCTCGCTTCTGGTTAGACGCTCGGCACACTGGGCACTTAGCATCAGCAGAAGTTAAGTGCTTTCAGCCCTGCGGGTAATGTCAACTCAATTAGCTTAATAATTCTTATCCCTGAGGCATGCTACATATATGCCTGTAGTTTTCGTGCAATAGTATGGTGGTTCCGTAATCCATGTAGACAAAGTAAGCGGTCCTGTGCTTTGTCGATGTTCGAGGACGTTTGGCAACATTTCCATGATTTTGAAATTGTACCTTGAACATCTTCCGCTTTCAAGAAACTTTTCGGTGAGAATGGTCCTCTTGAATCAACGAATGGCTTCATTTGGCAAGTGCCGCCTCGTTGTTTGTTTGGATTCCGAATATAATCACTACAAGTACACGCTAACTTTCGACAGGTGTCTTTTCCAAACGAGCTACAACGCCAACTTTTATGGAAGGAAGAACGTTTCAAGTTACGTTTAGAGACATTGGAGTATTTGTACATGCATTCCTCTCTATAAAATATAACGTTTTATCAGTTACTACTTTCGTATAGGTATAACCCAAAGCATTTCATCATATTTTTATTTTTATTTTTAGTACAGCACTCTATCGCTCACACAATAAGGAATTATGAACTACTTCATTTCTTAAGTGAGAGTGCTACAACTTTCGCAAATAAACCACCTAGGTAACTTGTTTTATATCTCATAAAACGGTAGTCCACCCAGAGAAAACAAAAATGATATATAAACTCGTTAAAAGGAAACAGAAACAACAAGAGCTGAACTTTCCGCACAAAAATGTAATTATACACTCTTCAGAGCTGTAAAAATACCACGAGGGAAAATTACTGGACCAAAAAGAAGGGATAAAACAATATGAGAAAAATAAGAGACACACACTATGGGGAGCACGTAACAAAACAAATATCTGAATCACGTACCTTTTCTTCTTGCACGTGCTCATGAAAAAAAAATACTGCACGGTAGTTCTCGCAAATATCACGTTAATGCTCTTGTAAAGAGGAGAAAATGCACTTCGTGAACAAACAGCAAATGCCAACTTTCGCTTTCGTTTAAGTTTTAGATAGATCTGGGAGAAGTTGGTTAATATAAATAATAAATATTATATTTAAACAGACGCATGCCTTGTTGGATCACACAAATTATATTTTACTCATAAACCCTTTTAACAAAGATTTCACAAGGTCTTTTGAAAAATTAAAAAAAAATCAATAACTTTTTTCCAAAAAATCCTTCATTCTTTCAGAGGGATCGTGTAGTCACCGTATGATGACATTCGAATTGATAACTGTACCATCTGTCATTTAACATAGTTAATAAATAGTTTCAAATAAATTGTTGAAGATCACTTAGTCTAAAGCCAAGTTAACGTCAGTACAAATTATACACCAACGTTGAAAACAAACGACAAATTAATTTAAACGTGGCCGTACTTGAGCGAAAAATGAAGCGGAAAACGGACTCGCAATTGCTGACACCACGAGTAGTTCATTGAGAAAATCCATTTATTCAACGAAAAATGTACCGACTGTAGGCTCTCCACTGAACGTATGCACAAAACATGCACGCAAACTACACATGAAAAAACCTTGTACGACGTACGAAAGTGAATAAAACGACATTTCAGTGTTTGGCGGCGATACTTGTTACATTTCGCAGGAAATTTTGTGAAGACTTATCTGAGTCGAAGCAATCAAAAAGTGTGACAACGACTGCTGAAAGTGCCTTGAAGATTCGAAGACCATTTTGTCGAAAATTTCTGTAATTCCTATAGAAAGATACCGGAGAAACAATAATAAGAGCTCTTTATGCAGCATTGTTGGAAGTCTGAAAGACAAACTGAAGGGAAAATACACAAGTATGACTATGCTTTGATTCACCAGGCAATGATTATCTCATACGACGGAAGAAATGCACGAAATTTATTTACAACGGATTCTTCATCCACCATATTGCCCAAACTTAGCTCCTAGCGATTTCTTCCTGTTTCCGAACCTAAAATTTTAAATCGCTCATTGATAATTTTCTCGAAAATAAAAAGTTTTAACTAGCGTTTCACTGCAGGGTTAAAACACCCGAAGTGAAGCTATTATATTGTGTGTCTTGATCCCAGAGTATATTTCTTAGGGACTACCAATTTCAAATGCTGCAATACTTTGGAAGGAAGGCCTTTTCTTCTTTCTATTCTTCTGCCTTATAAGTGTTGGTGCTTACCTCATTCCGCATCAACTGAAACTGGTCTTTCCATCTGCATCTCGGCTGTCCTCTAGTCTTCCAGCCGGGTTATGCGAAAGAAAGTTGTTGCGGCCGTCGATCAATGTATATCTTTATGATATATTTTTACCATTTCTTTTGATATCGTAGTTTCTCTTCAACTATGAATGTTTTATACTGAGTTCTGTTCTATCTCTGTACTCCTCACTTTTATCTCTTAGAGTTAGGTAATTCTTACAACGTTTTCATATATCTAGTTTGTTTTCGAAGTTTCTATTTATCTCTTCTGTTTCATTGTTACAGATTAGCATAGGTTTCGATATACCTTTGTGCACTCTCAATTTAATCTTCTTCCTCACTGTATCAATTATCCACTTTTTAATTGTGCTTTTTAATGTTGGCTAGATGTTGATGATTATCGTGTATTGAAAGAGCATATCCTAGATATTTATTTGCCTGTTCTATTATCTGATCATTTATTATTATTTTGGCCATTATATTGAATTTTCCTTCCATGTCTTAGTTTTCTTAAATGAGATTTTCGTATTGTGGTTCTCTAAAACTTTGTTACTTTCTCTTTTAGATTCTTTTCGGATTCGACCTAAGATACCTGGTTATTAGCAAAGAGTAAGATAGAAAGTTGTTTCCGTGGGCATTGGTCTAATAGATGCAACCATGCCTATGACGTTTCCTCGCTGCTCCGTTGGGCATCATCAGAGGAGAAAATCTGAAAGTCTTAGCTCATACAAAAGAATAAAGTACTTATTGATTCATTTGTTCTTAAACTATACTTAATATTTGCCATTCCTGAATAATTTTATGTATAGTATAATAAAAATAGACAATAAAATAATCTTTGAAAAAATGTGGCTAAAATAACAAGAACTACTGAAGCAGAAATTGAAAAAAAAAAAAATACTTAAATTTCGAGCAACTTATGTTCTTCAAAGGCAGAAGAAGTGAAGATGGCAAAAGTAAAAACTGAATCGCGAAGGTAACGTAATGCATGGAAATAGATAAATCAAGCAACAAGGGGAAAAGGGATGGGAGAAAAAATATAAGAAATGTACAAATAATAACAAAGTAGAAAGAGAATCATTAATACGTGATAAATGTGGTAGTGGACACGAGTAGGTAACGCATCAATAAGTGTTAAATTAAAAGCATCATTAAAATCCTTACAGTGGGACATGGCATGTTGGGCAACCTGCAAGGAAGACGGTGATAACAGAACTTCTATGATTGTTCATACGAAGGGAAACCAATATAAAATGCTTTGCAAAGCTTTAAACATAACATACATACAATATTCTTAGAATGAATGATGTAATCCTATATTATGGGGCATGGAAGGAATGACATGGCATAACTGGTGCACAGGTGTTGCATTTAAGGGTTGGCAAGGATATGAGCCTGCGACCGGAAGGGGTAATTTGATTGCGGCTAAAATTCCTTTTAAGGTTAGGAAGTGTTTCTAAAAGTAAGGTGGGGTACAAATTAAGCAAAATCACTTAAAGATGAATGCATTAATAAAGAAATATCGTGACAAAATGGGTTTGATGATCCCTAATTCCAGGGACGTAAGGGACAATGGAAGGGAATTTTCTAAGTTCCACATTTTTAATGATTTTTTGAAACTTTTACTGTGGTTGCATTGCTGTTAAGTTAGCACGTATACCAAATTTCATACAAATTGGATAAATACTTTGCTAGCTATGAACCATTCAATAAACTTTATTACGTAAATATATCGCATAATCGAAATGTCTCGCGAGGTTCATCAGTTGAGAAAACTGGGAAGAAAGCTTCCAGGGCATTTGACATTGACGAGAACTGAGAAAAACCTGGAAAGGAGGGGGGGGGGGCTGACTCGCAACCGCACATCTCCGATACACGGGTTTGTACCTTGGCGACCTTTGTCACCTGTGTAGGTCTTTAGTAAGTAAGTTACACTACTGCTTTTGATACCAGACTTAAGTATAATTCAAAGGTGGAAAGTCTACAAGAGTCAAGTTCTTGAAAGACTTTCCTTCAATTCTGACCTTGACTTCTGGTAGAGTTTGAGTAACTGTACTGTCAACACTTATATCCACGTTCTTAATACATTTTGAATGTTTTCAGTAAATATTATATAAATGTTTTCCAGATTTGAGCTAGTTTTTAGACAAATGAGAGTAGTACTAGGTTCAGATCCAATGAAATGTAATTAAACTGAACGGCGGTCCAAACGCCATATGCTCCAACACCGAACTAGTCACATAACAATAAACAGATACACAGATTTTGTATTCTTCTATGATACAGATGGCTTTCAACTACAAAACAGCGCAAAAATAAAATAAATCAACACCACGCCAACCCCAATGCTTCACCCTCGTATAACGTACCGGCCTACCCAGATGTGGGAGACTACACAAAATCATCCTTTCAAAACTAAAGATAAATTCATATGACGACCTGAATACCGTCACTTGTTTTAACCTAGTCCGTTTACCTTCACTTTAAGCATGCGCGTAAATCAATTAGAAAGTGTTTACCGAACGTTTAGCCTAACTACAAGAACCTATTCATCTCCCCACTGCTGTTATGAGAGGCCTCTGGCTGTGGTTATCGCCAGGCACAACTCCAACGTGAATAAATCCTGGAAGTTTTCCAGCAAGGCAGACGTTAATTTCCATTCACCACTTTGCCTCTCAAGCGTGAAGCTTTCGTAGGTCACGCCCGCCCTGAAATATTGTTCCTTTACTCTCGGCAGCACGTTCTCAACAGTTTTTTATCATTTAATTTGGTAATGTTTCCTTCCAGCTCATTGACGCCATTATTTCTGGAGCAGTTCTCTCGTCATCATGTGGTATCGACATTTCACACTCAGTACCACTTATAAAAAATGTTAAATGCTTTTTAAATCTACAGTAAAGTCTGCAAATAAATATTTGTAAAGTACATGTTCCAACTGTGAAGCTGCCGTATATTTTTATGTTTGTTAAGGTGACAGATGTACCAGCTAGCGAAAACAATTACTAGGTAATTCTCAGAATTACCCTAAGATGGCAGTTGCAGTTTCAAGCTCTGTCATGTTGAAGCACCTGTGGAATAAAAGTGTTTTTGATTCAAAGTTGTGGCGCGTGTAGCCAGTTTTTGCAAAATATGTTACTGTTAGAAGATGAAAAACATGAAATATGGTGCAGTAATTAGGTACTTGAAGAAACTTTTGAAAGCAAAAGATGTACATAATGTCATTAGAAACACTTACGCTCCTCTTCTTAATAATTTTCACTTGCTTTTAAAGACACAGCGGAGTTTAAACGAAGTTACGAACAAGGGCTTGGAAGATATCTCTCGCAGTGGACGACCAACATACGACACACCACCTTGAATGAAATTGGACATTAAGAAACTTTACAAATGATTACCGACTTTATATAAAAAGTATTCTCGCCCTGCGGAACGGGAAGTTATGTAATCCCGGAGTTTTACAGACTATACAACCAACAGTCCCATGCGTCGTATTGATTTCGGCCTAATTGGCTGCTATGTGCCTCTTGGCGTGTTATGGCTCGTGTCTTTAGAGGTGCAGGTCCAGGGTTCATATAGTGGCCTAAGAAAGTATACCTCCTTTTTGTAGTGCTTTCTGGGAAAGAAGAGAAGAATAATATCTATTCTGTAATATTTATTTATGTAAAATATGTACATTCTAATTCAATCATAAATTACTATAAGAATATTCTTTATTGAACACAAGTAAATAGGAATAACTTTACATCAATATAAAATGAATAACATGAAACACTGAATGATACTGTAAATGTTCTTACATACAAAAAAGACTAAAAATAGGAGTAGTTCTGGGGCAATATATACACAGAAAATTATATGACGGTCTGGTGAATGAGAGGATCACCTCAGAGACTTGCCTATAAAATGCAGGTATGGCTAATAATCAACCCACAGAAAGCGAATATTCAGCCAATATAGACATACGAGGGTAGGTCCATATGTTACGGGCCTCGCCGATAAGGCTATCGCCTTTACAAAAATCTTATCTGGTGTATCTTATCGTTAAGCAAATAATCGCAGCTGTAACTGCAGGGATCCGCTGTGTTCAGTTTTCAGATATAGTAGCATAAAAAGAAGGTTATGTGTAGAACATTGTGACATGTTCAAAATGGAGTATCGACCTATTATTAACTTCTTCACAAAAGGAGGACTTACTCCAAATGAACTTAAACAGTGAATGGACGATGTATATGGGGAAGCATCCACCTCATATTCGACTGTAAAACAATGGGCCAAACTTTTTCGAATAGATCGAGAAAGCATTGAAGACGAACAGCCTGCAGGTCGACCCTTGGAGGTGCTCACTCTTGAAAGCATCGCTCTTGTGGAAGGATAAATTATAGAAGACCGGCGGCTCAAAGTTACAGAAATAGCAGCAAGGTTGGGCTGTTCTAAAACAACAGTCCATCGAATCATTCATGAACATTTAAACATGAATAAGGTTAGGGCAAGATGGGTGCCTAAACTTCTTTCCTCAGTCCAAAAGCAGCAGCGAGTCATCTGTTGTCAGGCATTTTTGGAGCTCTGCCGTGGCAACGAGAGAGAAATTCTGCAAACCATTGTTACAGGAGAAGAAACTATGGTCCTATTATCCCTTGTCCAAAAAAGAATCAATGGAGTGGCGTAAATCTGGCGAAGCACCGCCTCTAAAGGCCAAGGCTCATCACTCAGTGAACCAAGAAAATCATGGCCACAATCTTTTGGGACTGTGAAGGAATTCGTTGACTTCAACGAGAGGAATACCACAGTAAATAGGGAGTACTATGCTGGCCTACTGCACAGACTACGTGCTTCCATCAAAGAGAAAAGGCGAGGTAAGCTGAGTGGTGGTGTGCGCCTTCTTCAAGACAACGACCCTGTGCACACATCTCTTGTTGCAAAGGAACCTGCAAAGAAATGTGGCTTCAAGGTGGATCATCCACCCTAAAGCCCACATCTAGCTCCCAGTGACTATTTCCTCTTCTTAAATCTCAAGAACGGCCTTCGAAGAAGGAAATTTAAGAGTGACGAAGAAGTGATGGATGCTGTTTATGTCCATTTTGCAGACAAGACTTCTGATTATTTTGGGAGGGGGGGCAATTGAAATGTTAATTCGAAGGTGTGAGAAATGTATTACAATAAATGGTAACTATATTGAAAAGTGAAATATAGTTTTGTCTCTATCATACCTATAAAATAGTTAGGCCGGAAACTTGTGAACCCACCATCGTACTTCGTTCATAAACAGTTAAACTGTATTAATTATTTAATGGTTCCAGTTTACGAAAGTAATTTGTCACACATCCCGAATGGGACAACACTTTCAACTGTTTTTAATCTTGTAGATGATCAGTTATTGATGTCCTTCCACCACTAGCTATTGAAAACTGCTACACCTGTACGTTATTGTGTTATATCCTCTAAATTATCTTGCATAATAGATGAAAATTCATTTTTCAACGAATCACTGAAGTAATACTTATGTATAATGAAATGCTACAGTGTCCTTCTGTTCTGACTTATTCACACTTGCTTATTTTCAAACTAATCTCTCAGAAACATCTTCAAATGATTTTTGTTGATTCTTGAGGACTGCCTATAAAGAGGGGGACTGCTTTTGTTTTCGCCTCGCTTACCGTTTATTGACGTATCGCATTTCAAAGGAGTTACATTCCAGCAATCGGCGTGGGTTAATTTATTATTGAAATCGGGGGCAAATCTAGCCCGAGACTTTTGTCTTATTTCGGGAACGAGTGACCACCTTAATATTTATGAAAAGAAGCAATGTCTAAGAATATAAAAAATACAAATGCTACATAAGAAAAATTTTCTATAAATATAAATTTAATTAATACGGGGGCTGAAAGAAAACAGCAACACTGTCACCCCGCTGTTAAGGAAAACGTGAGGGGTTGTTCTCAGCATGTCTAGAGGAATGGTGTATCCATTCAACACACTCAGCGTCACTAATGCACTAACTGTAGACGGATGAATACGAAGCTATCGAGTAATCGAGTAAATTTGAACCGACCTAAAGTGATGTTTTCTAAAAAAAAAAAGAATAACAGACATAGATTAAAATTGAGGTGGCACGTATTAGGAACATGAAAGTTGTGTCATGCAGGGCTATGAGAAGCCTGTGACAATTAAACCTTTCTATATCGAACGGTGGTTCGTCGGGTGCCAGATTTTCGACCAGGACGCAGTAGAGTGAAAAACGGTATTGTTTTTGAAGCGCATTACGTTTATTTGATTCAATTACTGCTGGAGGTGGATCGTTGATGGACAGTAAGGGAGTCAGCCGTATAAGCCAAAACAAGTCACACTCACTGTTGCGTATTGCGCTCTTTCTCAAATTACCATAAAAAAACTGCTTAGTTACCGATGTCCAGTGTTTTCCAGAAGTGTGACATCGGGTGATAAATGTGGTAGGAATGTTAAAAGTTTCCAAGTTCCAGAATAAATTACTAACTACCTATGAATATGTAAATCAGACCTCATAAAAGTTAAACAGGGTCATTTATCAATTCGTATCTAAATTCATGAAAAACAGTAAAGGCAAAAATATTGGCTTTGTGCTTCCTTTTTAAAAATGTGTGATTTTTTTTAACATGTTCTATCCATATACAATACAAAAATAATTTAACACATATTTCGAGTGAACGGGACCTGCTAGTTACGCTTACGTATGTAGTGCGAAGTGGAGCGAGAAGTCACTTGTACTACTTTAAATTGAGAATGCTGGCTGTCAGAATTCTATCGGTATAAAAGGAAAATATACCGACTTTACTCCTAGCTTGAAATATTTTCTTCCATATTGGTTTACCTTGGTAAACAAATGTAAAACCTACATTTATTTGTCTTAATAATTTGAAATTTTGGCGTATTTTTATTTTTCATTGCCTTTGTTATATATTAATGACTGCTTTAAAAGCCACTGTTAGGCAAGATATGATCTTTATTGTGCAATATTCTATTTTAGGCGAGTTTGACAGCTATATCTCTATATTATTGATCTGCGTACCACAAAAATTGCAAGAGTTGATTTTTGTTCTGTTGAAAACTAATGGGCGTCAATGGAGTTAAAGCTAATCTTTCCAAACTTTTACCATTATTAGGTTAGGATTCAAAAGATTTAGATTACGAATATACCGCCAAATTTTTGGGGATTCCACGATATGATTGGAACGTCCCATCCATACACAAATGGATACCTGTAAACACGAGAGCAAAATATCACATCTTTAAAACTGCATTGCAAAGGAATTTGGTCAATGGTGAAAAATAGTAGAAGAACAGAATTTGCAAGAAATACATTTGAAAAAATACCAGCAAAAAATTAATAACGTGTTTATTTTCATTGTAAATTGTTATAACTAATATTCACAATATATATCCTCAATTTTTAACGTAATATTGTGCAATATTTTATTATATTTTATGGGGTCTGATAGTCGGAAGAATAAATAATTTATTCAATCATAAATAAATATTTTCGGGTTCATTAATTTAATTATCCCTCTTTAATATAATATGTACACAAGCAACCTTAAATCTGTTTTCTGTTTCTCTTATCGCGGCACTAAGTCTGTGCGCATGTGGGTGGAGAAATGGAAAAGGGGGAGTCGGTGCAAGTAATCACAAAGTTCTTCGAGTTCCGCAAAGGGGTGGGTATTTGCAGTAATTATGCTGATAATGACCCCGAGAAACCTCCCATCGTGGGAAAGAAACCCCTACCATGAAATGTCTGGTCTTTAGCCCTCTTCTTCCCTTTTCTTAAAAGTCTTGAGGACATTCTTTATTTCCTGCCCTCATTTATCTTGCACTCTGCTTCGGCATACTCTCCCAAACAGTGCGCAGTAAATTTGAATTGGAAAACGGAAACCGTAAGATTAATTTTACTTACGACCACTTAGAATGCGATGAGAGTATGCAAAAGGTTCCCTTGAGGTTATAGGATTTGTTTCTGAAGAATATTAAAAAAATACCATTAGCAAATACGAATAAAAATCATTCACTTTTCGCTGCGATCAACATATTACTAACAATTTCTATATTCACGTGGCTTCACTAGGTCGAAAACATACACAGGACTAAGGAAATATGCATATTTTTGGGTATAATATTTTTTTTAAAAAATCTTACAATCATATTAGTATATATGAGCCAACTCTCTACAGAGTTTCAAGTATATAAGTAGGAGGGCTATTCAATAAAGAATTATCATAAATGTTTCATAACATACTTGACTATGAGAAGTGTGCAAGTTGAGACATGTTCAGTTCCGCCTACAGCAAAATGAAGGTGAAACGCGAAGAGCAATACATTGCTCTAAAATTTTGCTTTCGTTTCGATAAATCTTCAATTGAGGCCTGTGCAATGTTTCAGGAGGCCTATGGCGAGTTCGATCTTCCCCATTGCAGAATTCGAAGATGGCTTAAAGTATTTAAAGAAAGGAGGCAATCAATTTCAAAGGAAAGTAGAGACGATACAGTTCCAATTGTGCTCTTATGGAAAAAAACATTAACACTGCTGCTGTCATTGTGAGAGAGAATCATGTAATAACATTAAGAAAACTTTTATAAATTCGGAATATTTCACTGGTTCTGCCAATAAAAGGACGATCGCATGCAGTTGAAGATGTTACTGGAAGATGCGCAGTTACTTTCAAAGATAATCAGTGCAAAACGTGTCTGCATCATTTCGATCCTGAGAACAGCAAATCTCTGCGAGGAAATACCCATCACCATCTCCACCCCCCAAAAGAAAGGTGGTTCCTTCCGCTGAAAAGTTATGGTCATCTCATTTTTCGATATTCAAGGAATGATTTAAGAGCATGGCGTACCTGCACTCACAGCTGTAACTGGACAATACTACAGAGATGTTCTAAAACCTCTGCAAGGCCATATCACGCGCAAGATTACATTTCCGTGCAACAAACTGAATGTTGCACCTCGATAATGCACGGTTGCACATCTATGATGTAGCTGAATACATCACAAAAATCAATGTCAAGTCTGTCACTCACCCTCCTTATAGTCCAGACATAGCCCCAGTGGTCTTTCCTTTTCCCCAAATTGATGGAAAAACCTACATGGGCGGCATTTTCCATCACCAGAAACTGTGGTGAAAGCTGAAGGACCTGTCAAAAAATGGTTTCCAATATATCTTTGAAGACTGGCATAAACGCTGGGACAGATGAATTGCAACTAACGAGGACTCTTTGAGAATGAGAATGTGTACAGGTATGCTATAAAAAGCTATGATCATATTTTATCATATGATTCAATACTGTCTTCAAAAACATGTTAATAATTTGTAAAGGGGTCTGGTACACCTCTTGAATGTATTTTTAAAACAATTTAAATGCTTCAAAATTCCTATAAGCTTTATATATTCTGAATGAGAAAGTTTCAAACTGTCTGAATAATTAAATATTTTTAAAATTTAATGTTATTTAAATTCATTAGAGAAACTTCTATGTAGACATTCAGAGGAAGTTTAAAACTAATGGTGATCACATCTTATGTTTCAAACCCATTTTGAAATTTCAAACTACACCTCTACTTTATGAACAACTTTATTGTTGTCAAATCTTTTGGTTTCTATCGTTGCCTGACAATCTGAATTGTCAGTTGTATTTGGCCAGAAGAAAAAAGAAATCAGTTAGCTGTATGATAAAATCATTATTGTTGAACTAAATGTTCAAAATACACTTCATTGCTGACTAGACAATAATGCAGCTTGGGAGTGAGTGTTTTTTAATTAGTGTTTAACGGCAGTTTCGTTTTTTAAGAAAGGAAACGTTCCAGGTCTAAGTTTAGGATTAGGATACCTCCCCGGCATTTGCCATTTATGAGGACTGAGGAAAATCTGGAAAAAAAAAAAACTGTCAGGGAGAACGGTTCTGGCGGGAATCGAACCCCAGACCTCCCACTCGCGACTCCGCGCCTTAACGACCTCAACCATCCGTGGCGGCAGTAAGGGAGTAAAACTTAACTATTTTCAACAGGATTTTAAACTTTCCCTTCAATTTGTTTTTGTGTAAATTATATTTTAAATAGGTATTTAGTGCATTCAAATTGGCAAGTTTGAAAATGAAAGTCCTTTATATCATAATTTCAAAATTGTTTCTGTTCGCAGTTATAATGAGTTAAGTTAAAATAAACCCTTAAGCGATCATAGACATTCTTTTTGAAGGCATACAAGTTCTGAATGCATTCAACAGAAAAACGTATTTTTTGCCATTATTTGTAATAATTAATGAAACTAATTTTTATTTCTGTTCCGTTCTGAAAGAACTACCGGTCGAAAAGGATAAAAATAACATATTTTTGGGTGGCGGTAGCAATTAAAACAGTTTTAATTACTTCCACGGCACAAAACAAGCTATAAGATGTCAGATGTTTGTATTTTTTTCTCTCTCTTTATTGCAACAATTCCCAAAAACCAATCATCAGACTGTGATAGAATTCAGCTCCAAACTTAGAGATAAATATGAAACGCCACTACAGCCTTTACAGTGATTCTGGCATTAAAAAGTTTTAAATCTAACATTTACTACCAAAACGCTTGCCTTGTACACATATCTCGACAATACACTCCAGTTAAGCTCCTAGTTTCAGCCTTACGGTGATTGGTGCGTAATGCAAATAACCAAAGTCTGCCAACGGTAAAGTTTAGATAAGTTACCAGTTCTCGGCAATGCCATACACAGCCACGAGAAGGGTCGTATTCTGCCGCATAGGTAGAACTTCAAACGTGAAAAATGCAACTATCAACCTGCAACGACCACTGCGGTCGTTCTGATTCGCTTTGTATTGATGGCAGCACTGAACTATGACGAAATTAACGCACACCTGGGAGACTACTTTGAAAGGAAGTTAGCAGTAAAATTTATACTATAGCTTGTTCATGTTGTGCAGTAAAAAGCTGTGTCAGATTCTCTTCCAATCACAGCCTACAGTTTTAAACTTCTTATTTCTTCTTCTTGGCACTCTACAGCCGAAGTAAGCCTTGACCCTGCTTCCTCTACCGCCATCTCACAACTTCATAGGTAGAGGGCAGTATTACAGGGGGGAGGATGTGATTAGCATGCCGGCATCCCACATTACGCGGGTCCCTAGATCGAAGAACGCCACCTTTCAGGCAGATTCCCAATTGTCCTCATGAGGCTGGGTGAACCCCTTTCACGACCTTCTTATCTCTGAAAAATTCCTAAGTTGGTACAGGGAATCGAACCCGGGCCTTCCGGCCAGCAGTCAACAGCACTAACCACTAGACCAGGAATTGGTTCTTTCTTATTTCTTTGTTTATAATTATTTGGTAAACTCGGTTTTTAATCTATAAACAGCGTGTGGCACTTTTATAGCGCTATATTTTCCTGATTAGTTTAATTTGGTTTCCAAAATTGCATATGTTCATAATATTTCTCTTTCCTTGTTCCGGCTCCGCTATATCAACATTCTAGAACATTCCTTTACTTTAAATCCCAACAGTCGGATGATGTCACTTTCTTTGGCACTTGTTTATTTTAGTGCTCGCTGACAGACTCTGGTGTCATAATTTTCTTCTCAGTTCAGTGTTCTCGACTCTCGCGGAAAGCCCACAGTGAGATGGGCAAGTGATATCGTTAGCAACTTTGACTTAATTTAATGTTTAACTCCCGCCATTCCAAAACATGAACTTTAATCATAAATTAACTCTGAAAATGACCCTTTTGGACTCGCACATGACAGAAGTATTTCTGGGCAATCACACAGGCCACTAGCTATAGCTATTTTGCTTGTGTTCATTCCAGACAGTGGCTTGTTAATGCAGCTCGATGCACTAAAAAGCGGCACCAGTTTCCTCGGCAAACTTGCATGACGTTGTGAAACGGATTATTATTAATTATGTTCATTTAACCTAATTAACATCCTATTTAATTCAGATCGTGAAACAGCCCATAAATTTTGCACAGAAACATCTTTCGAATTGAGATTCTTTTTCATGCTTTAATTCCATGAATTGGGATAAATCGCTTTACTTCCCTTCTGAAGGAAGCAATACGCTCTAAATAAAATCCATCGACCCTGGCCAGGTCTGAACTCGCGATTTTGGATCTACCAGCAAGTACGGAAGTATGGTTACCACTAAGCCACCAGGATCGACACGCGTAACAGATTTCTACTCTACTATCAGCACGCACTGATCTTTATGTTGTGGCGTCCATATCTTACCGTAGTGTGTCTTGCTTCTATAGAATACATGCGCACGCGTTTTTCATGTCTCTGTTTATACGCTTGAAGAAGTTCTGTATTCTATAAGATGCAAATCATAATAATATCTTGCGCTATTTTTTTTTTTTCATCGGTAAACATTTACTTTCTGATACTTGTTAGTGGATGCCTTTTACTCTTATTTATTTCTTCAAAGAGTAAAATTAGTAGGGAAAGTGCTAAAAGCAGTTTAATTCTTTACTACAGTACATAATTGTGCATAGCTTCTGTTGGGGTAGTATTGGCTATTTTAATATTAGCATTGATGATATGGGATCGACGCTGATACACATTGATTGATAAATTCGTTCTATACAAGCAGCATTTGTGTGACGTTTTATTTCTCTGGGGAGTAATCAAATGAACGAAAATAGAGTAAATGACAAACATTGGGTTATATAAACAATCACATTTAATTACTTAAACAAATTGCCATATTATCCAGAAGTTTGATGAAACCAATGAATGTCCCTTTGTTTGCAGAAGATATTTTAAAAACACGGATTCCGAGCTAGCCGAGAGGGAATTGGGATAAACAAAAAGCATCGTTTATGCCCCCTCCTTACGCTGGGTCAATTTAGAGTTAATGGCTTTATTCACACTTGCATTTAGATGTGTTATAAAATACATCTTATATAAAGCGGAAGTCATAACGTTATGCAAAATTGGCGGCTATATCCAGATTATGCAAGTTTATAAACTCATTGCGATGGTAAATAAATTTTCATATTAAACTTTCATTTTCTAAAAGAATTACATCATGTATTCGTAACCACTTGTGTGTGAACAGTGTAAAACATGGAAGTTTTTTTATGCAAGCATTTCGTTTGGCCTGGAATGAGAGAAATGTTTGTTTCGCTTGGACTGTACTGCTGGCCTTGTCCAAAATCTACCCGAGCAAATCTGCTTAGCATCGACCGCCCAACCCGTGCAACTGTTCGTGGTTTCGAGGCCCAGTGTGGCTTGGTGGATTTGTGCGTGGTGTATGCAGATGGAGAGTAATTCGATATCCCTGCCATTAAGTTATGTCCTTTGTAGTTGGCTTTATGTGTCCTTGGGTAACCAGTAATCCATCAAGGTATCTTTTACCCTCCGAAATTCCTTACCGCCTCGTTATTGCATTTGAACACTGTGCAGGAGTCTGGTTTTACCTTAGGGTAGGCTCGTTCAATCCAAATCCAATTTATTCATACAAATAATAACAGATAATACACTTACAATAAAAACCTCGAGTGAGCAAACGCCCGTATGCAGGTGTAGTTCACTTAATTATTCGACTGAAGTTCAAATACAGATAAATTAATTATTGTAAAGGGACATCAATTTATTTTAGTAACCTTTTAACATTACCTGGCTATGTTTCGCTTTAGAACCCAGAAACAGTGAGTACTATCCCCTTTCTCGATGATACAAGTGACTTAACTGGTATAAGACAGAAGGCAAGTAGCGTATGCATTTATTAACACGGAAATATTAGGATTTGAATCATTCTCTGGGTTTTTACTTAATCGAACTGCAATATACAATATTAAAATAATAAACAATATCCAAACTGACTTGTTAATTATGCAATGTTAGCAAACTGCGGCTGATATCTATGTACAGCCTTCAGCGTAGGAACTACTTGTTATTATGACAAGCAACTCATTTATTATTATTTATTGTTTTATTTACAGACGCCCTTTAACATCTCAGGTGATCAGCATCCCATTCAAATCAGGGCGTGAAACGACCGACCAATTTTTCTCAGAGGTCTCTCTTTTTTCAGGCTTGAGGTTATTTATCGTGCCGTAAATGTACGACACGGGACTCGCGGCTTTACTTCCCTTTCGAAGGAAGTCATACATAGCATTTTTACGCCCGAAAACATCCATCGACCCTAGCCGAGTTTGAGCCCGCTATCTTGGGTTTAGGAGGCAAGTATGGTAACCACTACACCACCAGGACCGACGGCAACTCATTTGAGCACAGCGCACGCAGAGCTGTGGATGCAAATAAAAAAGAACTAGGTATTTTTATTGACTGAAATAGTCCATCGATAATAACTAAAAGTGAGTTCTAAATAAACCAGTGTCAACATAGATATTACAGACAAGGTAACAGTGACAGTAACGTTATAGGGCCTTCGATATAATTTCCTGCGTTGTTCTGCTTTGTTTCCCAAATCCGTGGTAACTAATGTAGGCCGTTAGCGAGGTTGTTTCTATTGATGTCGGCGCATAACAAGGAAGCTTGGTGCCTAGGAGAGATTCTTTCAGCCGAGGGAAGAGATCGAAATAGCACGAACTCTCGTCCGGCGAGCATGACAAGACATTACTCGTGTTGCAACCCGTATAGTATTGACGTGTATTTTTGCCATGGGCAACTTGCATTTTTTATCTAAGAACGCTATTCCAATATCGTAAACATACTTTAAAGCACCTCAGAAAATGCTGGTCAATTCAACTATGTACAGCACCACAACCACTAGCTTTCGGCACTGCACTCCTCGACACTGGTTCGAACTTACAGACTTCTGCGCACATACATAGTTGCCATTACTTTTATTCACAACTCACGTATATTGCTGTATTTTACTTTCATTTTTTTTATAATTTTCCCCTCTTAATCTATTACAAGCATGACGTTTCTTTCTGTCCAGCGGTTCTTATAATCCTTTTGTTTTATTCCAGCTTTGCGATGTGGGCGTAACGTGTCCTGTCTCGTAGCTTTAAATTTAAGGTCATCTGGAAAGAAAGGTCGGTCTTGGTGGTGTAGTGGTTACCATACTTGCCTCCTAAACCCAAGATCGCGGGTTCGAACCCGGCCAGGACCGATGGATTTTTCCGGCGTAAAAATCCTAAGTATGGCTTCCTTCGGAAGGGAAGTAAAGCCGTGGGTCCCACGTCGTACATTTACGGCACGAAAAAGAACATCAAGCCTGAAAAAGAGGCCTTTGAGCAAAATTTGTCGGCCGTTTCACGCCCTGAGTTGAATTGGACGCTGATGACCTGAGCTGTTAAAGAACGTCCATAAATAAATAAAGCAATCAAGCAATCACCTGGAAAGTTATTTTTAATGGTGTTTAACGCCCGTTTTTACTACTGAGTCACCACAGACATTTACGGCACGAAAAAGAACATCAAGCCTGAAAGAGAGGCCTTTGAGCAAAATTCGTCGGCCGTTTCACGCCCTGAGTTGAATTGGACGCTGATGACCTGAGCTGTTAAAGAACATCCATAAATAAATAAAGCAATCAAGCAATCACCTGGAAAGTTATTTTTAATGGTGTTTAACGCCCGTTTTTACTATTGAGTCACCACAGACATTTACGGCACGAAAAAGAACATCAAGCCTGAAAGAGAGGCCTTTGAGCAAAATTCGTCGGCCGTTTCACGCCCTGAGTTGAATTGGACGCTGATGACCTGAGCTGTTAAAGAACATCCATAAATAAATAAAGCAATCAAGCAATCACCTGGAAAGTTATTTTTAATGGTGTTTAACGCCCGTTTTTACTACTGAGTCACCACAGGCGGTGAATGAGATGAAATGATATATTGGGAAAGGATTTTTTTAAGGAAGGAAGCGTTCCAGGCCTAAGTTTTACAGTACTTTCCCGGCATTTGCCATTTATGAGGACTGAGGAAAAGATTAAAAAAAAAAAAAAAAACTTGAGAGGAGGACGGTCCTGGCATCGAACCGCACGCCTCCCGCTCACGAGTCCGCGGCTGAACAACTTCGGACACCGATGGCGGAACACTGGAGAGTCCAATTAATTACTGTAAACGCTTCATCTACCGCGTAGATTTCTTTTGTTGCCTGCTTGAATTTCTCTGAATTCTGGTCTTGATTGCCTTGAGAAAGATTGCGTGTTTCATGTTGCATGGTCTGCAGGACTGAGGGTTTACTTCAATGCTATTAACCACACCATACCTGAATGATGCTATATGCTTGGTAAGACTGAAGGCGTTGGGGTCAGATTTCCTATCTTATTCTTTGTTTTCACAAATTAAAAAAAAAAAAGGTTTACCTTTTCACGAGAGTGCTCTCATTCATTAATTAATTAATTAATTAATTCATTCATTCATTAGGCAGTTATAATTGCAAATTAGACCAATACTAAAGGTGTCACTTTTGGCTTGCAGGTTTCTTGAATGACAAAAGGTACTAAACCTTTCAATTGGTTTATAATCCTACACATTTTAAATAGTAATTTATGCTTAAAATACAACAGCAGTATGGAGATGCTGACTAATGAACTCCGTTTATCAGAACATGTCCATACTCAGCATCGCCCAGGATGTCTGATCCACCCGTAACAGAGTAGCTTAGCACTATCTCCGTTCAATCCACCCTCATCCACACAAACATCCTACAATAATCATCCTAAGCTGCGGTTAAGCCATAGCATGGATAGGTATGCAGTAACTGTACACAGGCTGGTTACTAATCCAGCCTGTCTGGTTCTGATTGTCCTTACCAAGCACGGCTAATGCGCTTCTTGATAAAACAACTCGCATTTCAGCAGTGTAGCAATTTTTAGAAATTCAAAACCTCAGAAGTGTTTATGTTAAAACTATACGAACGTAAGTAGTTTTAAAAATTAAATACGGCAATTATGTGATTAAAACTGGAAGAAACAAAGGAAATGGCCACTATAAAACTATGGTTTTAGACTTGCATAGCAGGAAACGGACTTGTAACTTAAAAACTATGATTCCTAAACAAGGGAATAAAATAGGCCAATGTGGAAGGAAATCCGCCCCTACTAATAACACAATGAAGCATACAGAATTAGGTCTACTTTATTCCAAAAACTTTCGCAACGGAATGTAACACAGAGCAGGAAAAAGTTAATGTCATGCAAAGGAATGTCGTTAGAGGAGAAGTTAAAAGGTAGTTTATTTTGCAATTCTTTTGTGTAAGAAAACGAGGGGAACTCAAGCTTTAAAGACTGGAAGACGCAGGGGGTGTGGCTGGTCCTTCATTGTTGTTCTTTCCTCCTCCTTCCCGGTTCTTTAAGTTTCTTTTCCCCTTCCAAAGCAAGTGACATTTTAGATGCATTTGGCCAATTAATATGTCTGCAGCAAGTCTTCCAGGTTTTGTTTCTCTGCAGTAAAATAACGAGGAAGCGTGTTTGTTTCACTTGAACGATACCCTATGTCTTTTGTATAAACATTCGGTAATCAATTCCTCTTTACGCTATGCAGAAACATTTTATTGCCACTCACTTAGCTGTTTCTCGGTATCATTTTATTTGTTTGTTTGTTTTTTTTCCCCCCTCAACAGATGCCGCAGTTTCCTTACGAAATTGTGTCCGTTTCGTGGCGCAGGTTCGTTATTGAGCCGGTCTATTCAAGCATTGTGTCCCACACCTACTCAGTTGTGTACCGCGATTGTGTCATGGAAGGGAAATTGAAGAGAGTTCTCCCAAATGTTTATCTGACCGAGAGGATGACGGATTTCCAGCCCAGCAGGCAGCAACAGGAAACACATCCTTCATCCTCATCCCTTAGGATCCTTATTCCGAGTATTCTGCCATGTTATGCTCGGAATCAAATTCGTAGGTGAACTGAAGAAAGAGGCAGGAGGGATTCTGTCTTAACACTGAATGACAATAGCATTTCGCTTTTAAAGTCAACAATATAAAGTATAGCTTGGGTTGGATAACATTTTCATGGAAGTGATTAAATATTTTAATGTTGCTACTGCTGCTTATCACCGGGTATTTCAAAAATGTCTCTATGTAAGTACGGACGTAGGGACCCAGTAATGGGGGCTTTCAAAGTGCTTCACCAACTGAAAAGAAGTTGCCAAGAAATACGACTAAAGTAAAAGGAATTTTCAAAATTATTCTTTAATAATTTATTACACCCAATTAACCATTCTGCTAAACTTTGAGAATTTCTATATCAAGATTTGTGAAAAGACGTTTTAATAAACAATTATTTACAAGTCAAATTAATGCTAATTTCTCGATACCTCTAAACGGAACGCATATGACTCTATATATCCCAAAAGTTAACATGTCCAAACGTTATATAATATTAGAAAACTATATCGGGATTTAAAATTATCTAAATGAGAACTGTCGTAAAATAATCTACATACTTATATAATAAAAGTTGATTTTTTTAAAAAAAAAAATTTAAAAGTCCGTTTATATCACCAGGCATTTCAAAAGTAACGCGATTTCCTTTAGTGTTCCTAAACATAACTAAAGGAAAACTACGATAGTTTAACCTAAAAGATATTAACATATCAAAACAATTCTATGAGAGTCAGTAAATTAAAAATCAAACATACGAGGTTGCAGGGTGTAGGAAGATGAGGTATTATATCAAATAACGTAGTCGATCTTCAAATATAGGTCACAGGTCATGTGACACAAACGTCCAATTGGCTAAATGTAATTAATTATGACTTTCTTTTATCAGCAAGGCCCATTAATGACATTTTCTCGAAACGGCACTATGAATGCTGTACGTATGTCTGAATTGCTCACGAAGTTCCAGCGGCGACAAAGTGAAAACGCCAAGGACTGCTCTCGGACGGTGGCTTTTGCATTGCCAATGATGTTCACACCAAAATGCAGAAATTCAGGTGGGAAGCGTTCCCACCTTACTTACAGCCCTGACATGTCCCCGTGGGTCCCGATTTCTCTCAAAGGCAAACTATTCACATTGAACGAGGATGTGCAGTAGCAACTCAGGGACTTTTAGTGTCACGATTTTCCAACAGATATGTTACATTTTTATAGTTTTTAACTACTGAGACATCACAGGCAGTGGACACTAATGATACACGAGATGAAACAAACTGAGAAAGGATTTTTTATATAGGAAAGAAACGTTCCAGGCCTAGGTTTAGGGTGCATCTCCGGTATTTGCCAAGAAAACCAGGGGGAAAAAAACCTGTCAGGGAGGACAGTCCAGATGAGAGTCGAACCCCAGACCACCCGCTCACGAGTCCGTGCCTTAACGACATCGGATACCCGTAGCGGTCCTAACTGATACGGACTACGTCTAATTGAATCCAGTTATTATGGTTTTCTCACCAACTGTTCAGTTTTAAATGGTTGATGCTCTTATTTAAATTTTGATTAGTTTTCATAAATGCTTTCTTTAATTTCATGAGATCCCATCACTTAAGTGCCCATCATTCTACAGCTACTACAGTCTTTGATTGAGCAGCTTTAACATAAAGAATTAATTTCAAAACCCCAAGGAACAAACATTGCCCCTATATAAAGCTAAGAAACCGCAAGGCTGTGAGCGAGATAGGTAAAAACAAGAGAATTGGGATTGTAAATGTACTATAATGATCTCTATGTACTCAAGATAAAAGAGGGGGTGAATAAAGATCGCTAATAGTTTATTTACAAGCCCCGCCTCCCTTGATTATTGGTTTCTTCCCAAAGCTTTTCTGGCCAGCATAATATAAAGCATACGTGTATAGCAAAATAAAAGAATGTTAAGAATGAAGAAATTTTTGCCCTTCTTTTGCCCTGAAAACATGAATTTTTCTTCGTATTCTTCTCCTATTCCGGTTCTTTACATACCGCAACTTTAAATGGAGAACGAGGAAAAGAGATAGTGCTCGGGGAGGAAAGCTTGCCAGCATACAAAAAGAAGGCGGTGAAATGAAATTCCATTTCTATGCCTGCCCGCTTAAATTGACAGTTACACATATGACGCAATATATTACGACTAGGCAAGCGTAAAAGCGTCACAAAGAAGTGGTAAACATAAAACAGCAACGTAAAAGAAAAATGTTTGATTACTTAACCTTCCATCATAAAAAATTTGGGTAGCAGATCAGCACACTTTATTACGAATTACAAAAGCAATGAAAGCAGCACAATTATGTTTTGTTTTTTTTTTAATTAAAACGATCGAAAGACATATTGGTTTATATTGCTCTGTCCAAAAATAAATGCTGCATGAAGCGTTTTCAGTGTTGGTCACGTGTATATCATATTTTGATCCCCATTTTTTACATTTTTTTTTTTTATTCTGGGGAACGTATGAAACAGTTTTTCATATTGTTTATATCTGTGGCTCATATATATATACGTTCCTTGCATAACGTTTCCCAAACTACACCGCTAGTAGAATTCAAGCAATATGATGACACCTGGAGAGAAAAGGCAATTCTACGAAACAGAGTCTGTTACATAGTAGGGTGGCCTGGCAAGCAACTTCGCATGCTAACAGAGGCCAACAGCAACATCTCTATATATTGGTTCCTATACATCAAAAAGTCAGTCTAATTTCAATTCATTTATGGGCAGTTGTTTAAACGCAAGCATTTCGAATAACAGTGAAAAATGGATAAGATTTGAATTCGTCGTGTTCTTCAATTATTTTTTCTGGTAGGGAAAACAGCAAACGAAATTGGTGACAGGATTTTGCGTAATTTGAGTGATGCATTCCCTCCCTATTAAAAATTCAACTTTGGGTAAATGAGTTCAAGCGTGGCAGAACAAGCATCAAAGACGCACCACGTTCTGCAGCTCCAAAATCAGTTGTGATGCCAGGAAGTCTCGATAAAGTCCATGCTATCATTTTGGCTGACAGACGAGTGAAACTGCGCGAGTTAGCAGAAGCCTCGGACATCTCAACTGACCAGGTTAATTTTATTTTGCATGAATTACACACGGAAAAAGTTACCGAAAGATGAGAACCAAGTCTGTTCAATGTAGAGCAAAACCAAAATCGGCCGACCGTTTGAAAATGTTTAAGAATAATCCAGGCGATTTTTTGTGGGGGGGGGGGGCGTTTTGTAGCTATGGACGAAACGTGGGTCCATTACTGTATACCGGTAAAAAACTGCAGTCTAAACAGCAATCCATCCACTGCAACGGTGGCGGCTTCAGTTTTTGGGTAATGCAAAATAAATTATCTAAACTGACTACTTGAAGAAGGAGAAAACCATCTTGAAGAATACTGTATATCAATTTTGGAGAGAATGAAGACAGCGGGGATACCTTTTCCCAAATGGGGCGAGGGGGGACAATGCATCCGTGCATTCAAGCCGAGTGGCTCAAGAATAATTGACCGAAATACTTTTGAAATGCTTCCGCATCCACTGTACTCGCCGGAACTCGTTCCCTTGCACTACCAACTGTTCCCAAAAGTTATAACATTTCTGACTGGACACAAATGAAGCAATTACATAAGGAGGTAAATGAGAAGTTGGAGGACTCGGAAGAAACCACTTCCGCGAAGGAATCACAAACGTTGCAGCAAGTTTGTTGAATTTCGAGGGTACTGTATCGAAAAATAATAACTGACCTTGTTCTCTTCAACACCAAACCAAGTTACTTGTCAAATTCTCCCCATATAAATACTTTATGTGTTACAACCGTACGACTACAGAGGAGCACAGAGATTGAGATACAGCCTCCATCCAATCTGCCACCATTATCAAACACTCTGAACTGCGGGGTCGCATTATCCCTGCAACCGCCTGTAAAGAAGTCGCATTGACATATAAAGAAGTCATTAAACAATGAATAAAGAACATTTTATTAACACACGCACTTTACATTGTACCTGCAATAAACAGAACAACATTTTGAAACCTGCCAGTTTATTTTAGAAACCCTGCAAAAAGCTGGAAATATTTGGGCGGTCTGGATATGTTCAAAATCTTCAATTACTATTTCACTAAGTTGCTATCCAGGTTCTTAAGAGAATTAACTATCCCGTCATTTGCGTCAATGATTGGTTTCTCAACAATAAAGGGACTGCCCAAATTTACCGTAAATCGAATCGAATTTAAGAAATAGCATAAAGAGTGAAAGTAAGGACAGCATAAGAGATAAAACTCTAAGCATGGGAATTCAATGGGGAAGGTAAGCGTACTGTTTTCTATTTATACCCAAGGCGATCAGTTTTGTTTTCCCCCGGGGTGATTTGCCTATGGGCCCGTTAGCCGGCCAGCCGGATCTCGGTGATTAGCGGAAGGATAAAACAATAAAGCAAACTAACCATATACGGTGCGGCAAACTAGTGGAGGTTTTCACAGGAAAAAACCCGCGACTAGGGGGAAAGCATCACTGACCGCAGGATTTAAGACAACCAGGCGTTCTTACGAATCTGATGAAGCTAGAACAAAAAACACGGCTTGAAATACTTTTGAAGTTTAGGCGTGCCATCCGTAATTAACTACGTTGAATACTGTAAGGAAATTTTTATGATAACGCGCGGCGCCACACTGATATGAGCGACATGAGCGTAATTATGGAATGCCTAAGAAAGCAAAGTCCCCTGAAATCATTCAATCAAATTATCACCTTTCATTCGGTAGAACAAATTCTGCATATAGAGCCCAGATCTTCTAGCTTTTAATATGAAATAATGTAATAAATAACATTTTGGAAATTTGTTTTCTTTTCAAATATAAAATTACGCGGAATAACCAAATATGTTTAAGGCCGAAGACTAGAAAGCGAATGGTAAAGTCGTGTAGCCTTTATTTATTTATTTTTTAATTGATTTGGTTTATTTTATTGGAATTGTCTTACCGAATCCACCTCTGGCTTATAATTTTTCTTAGGTAATTTAATTGAGCATGTTGTCATTAGATAATTATTTCGAGAACTTGGGAACAAACATTCGTTAACCTCGATTAAATTATCGAAAAACTATCATCGCTGAAGACAGTTTAATAAAATGATATACAATAAAAGCTAAATTACTTTGCTGTCCGAATCAGTTACTGGAATTTTCAGGGTTTTATAATACTGAAGAGAAATACCTAACGAATCTGCTTAGAGGAACCGATTACAGTAGAGGATCAATAAAATATAACAGTACAATTGTGTAGGAAAGAGGGAAATTGCAAGAGCAGAATAGTTTGCGTCTGAGAACGGACTTGGATACTCGATCTTGTATATTATTAACAAGTAGAGCCTTAAGAAATCTAGATCATTGTTTTTTTATTTCTTTTTAGACATCCTACAATTACCAGGAGCATTCGGTATTATAAAGACGAACAAATATGGAAATCGCGCGCCAAGAAAGGAAGACGAGAACTGGGCCAGGATATAACCAATAACATACAGTCGGGTTTGGCCAAATGAAAATGTCCGAGCGTTATTCCTATTATTTGTTGTTCTGGAGATCCTCGCTATGATAGCAATTCAGCTGAGTTACGTACCAGAACGCGGAGGTTTTACGGTTCCCATAATTTTACGCCGCCATTTATTAGGGATTACAGAATTTTCTCGCCAGCTGGTCACCGTGCAACAAATACGCAATGCGGCATCTCTCTATAAGTTTCTTTCCTTACAAAACCTAGATATAACTTTTATTTACTTTCATAACCAATGGAAATATCCACCTCAACCTTTCAATATGCGGAATGGAATGAAAATTAAGTCAAGCCTACTGACATGTCAGCTACATTTTGTTCTAATTTGAACATTCTTAAATTCTACATACACGGTAAGGGCATAAAAAGTTTCAATACGTTATTGCAAGCAATTTATGAAATAGTGTTTATTATTAATTTATTATTTATACATGCAAGGATAATCATTCAGTCTTCACACAGAGACAGTGATTGGATGTTTAAATTTTTATTTTTATCTTTTTAATTTTCGTTCTTTGGTTGGAAGGACTACAAATATAACTAATTTTAGACAGCTACGTTATAAGAAATCTGTTTTAAAATGAAAATTACTGAACAGTGGGGTTTAATTATTTAAAAATTAAAACGGTGCACAAATATTTGAAGGGATGAAAAGTGTACTAGGGGAAGTTTTCCATTAAATGCGACTATAAGATTCGGTGGCTTAGCTCAAAAGCGGCCGGATACATATCGTTACAAGAGCAACCCATGTTATAATAACACTTTCCATTAAACAAGTTTCTGGTGCGATTTCAAAAAGCAATATTAACTTTAAAAAATACAATGTAACACACTACTGTTGATTTACTTCCAACTATAAACCACTGTACTAAACCAGGTAATTGTATACTCATAACGTGATATAATTAACACACGATTCACATATCCCATCGTTTTGTCTACCGATACCTACCTCTAGGTTTGGTAAATATGAGTATATTGGGTTGTGCTCGAAACTATCTTGTTCTTATGTTACTCAGAAATATATACATTAACTTTATGTACATCTCAAACGCATCTCCCGATATTTCTGTAACCCCCGATGCTGCAGAAACTTCAGATACATTGCACAATACTTAATTGCAGAAAATTTAAAAATAAAGTTTTAGTTCTTTAGTTAAAAATATAATATTTAATATCTTTGAAGGCAATCCTATAGAAAAATAGTTTTATAAAGTATATAAAAAACATATGAGAATAATAAAATTCAAACGAAAAGTTCAGTTTTCAGTAGTCAAAGCTTTCAAAAATTACAATGAAAAGGTTTAAGGAATATCCATGTTGAGTCCCTCTAGACTTAAATGCCTCAAACCCGGTTCATTTAGACCACACTGTCACGAAATCGATTTTTGTACCGTTCCATGTTGCACGATAAGCAACTCTTCTGTTTACGTCTATACATTTTTTTTTTATTTTATCTCCTTTTTTACCCACGTAATCTCTGGGGAATTTCTTCCCCCACCCTCCCCAGCTTTGCCAACTTAAGGATAAACCGTTTTAGACTGGCTGCTGTGTGCGAGTAATTTTTTTTCTCCCTTGAGTTGAGCGTTAGTGCGTAGGAAGTATGCTATTCGGTTCTTAATGTTTTGCTACAGGCGGCAGCGTGCGACCTTGCTCCACCGCCAACAAGATGAAAAAAAAGTCTGGTACTCAAAAACTAAACGGAAAGCTATACAGTGAAAATACAGCGCTAAGGCAATTTGATGTTTTATGTCGCCATCGTAAAGACATTAAGACGATAGAAGGGATGCCGTTTCAAAGGAATTACAGAGTTAAGGAAACACATCACGAAGGAACGTAAATGTGGCTATAAAAGTTAGAAATCAAATGCCAACCTTACACCAAACATAATTACGATTTCACAAACAGTATCTCTCTTTGACTATAGAGATTCATTTAATTTCTCTGTTTCTTTTACATGTTGCGTCGGTTTATAGCATAATCAATTTGAAATCAAGACACCCAACAGTGAAAAATTAAAACGCACATAGACGATGTTGAATGCTTGCTTTAACAACAACAAAGAGAGAGAGGGGGGGGGGGAAGAAGAAGAAGAAGAAGAAGAAGAAGAAGAAGAAGAAGAAGAAGAAGAAGAAGATCACTGTCCAGCCTTCGACAAAAAACTTACATTTCTTCATTATGTCATTGTCAGTAGTAAGGATACAAAATGCGTCTTGTTAAACCTTTATAACATTTATATTTTCCACCTATTATAATCTTCGCAAATCTACGAACATTGTCAATGATTCCAAATTAATTCACGTACATTATAAACTGCTTACAATGTTCGTGCGTCTACACACATTTCTTTCTTACTGTACACAGAAGCAAATTATTTTTCTAGAGAAACTTTGAATAAATTAAACAAAAGACGATAAAAATAACCGACTAGTTTTATTATTTACATACATGACTTTATTTCATTACTGTTCACTTTTAGGCTTTAAAAATAATCTGACAAAGCATGATTCCAACGATCAAACAGTTGTTTAAGACACCCTCTTGACCTCCTTATTTATTTCAAAATAAGAACAAAGTAAGGTCCCGTCATTTACTGTCACTCGACATCTTATACAGCTCCGGATACATGAAGCTGAAACATGAAGACCGAAACGACTATGGAAAGAAAAATTAATTTCTACCTTAATGGCAGACTGCACTAGGTCATAATCAGTGATCTATCACGTAAATTAGAAAATTTAATAGACATTAAGTGGTATCGTAGAAATGTATGTATAATTTTTTATAATTCCGTTTCAATCTTAATAACAATATTAAAAAGTTTTGATTTTGCCTTTAATCATTCAGTGATATCTGATAAATAACTGACTTAAGTTAAAAAAAAATACAAAATATGTTTTTCTTTTAAATGAAAGCCTATACCTGCAAGAGAATTCTCCATATCTTTTCTTGAAAAACTTTTACACTAACTGCACTGAACGATCACCATAGAACAAATTCAAAATGCAACTGAGCAAAATAGAGTTGGTTTCCTGGTTTGTACTCGTAGATACGATTTGAGACTCTGGAAAATATTTTCTTGCAAACAAACATGCGGGGTTAAAATATACACATTATACGCATTTATTTAACTGTTAATCGATACAAAATGTCTGACCTGCTGACAAATAAATATTTTACATTTTGTCCCGCTAGAATCGCAATCTGGATCACTGTGTTCACAATGTCTTCAATTTTTTTTTTAATCTTTGCATTCTGTTTAATGCTTGATGCATCAACTTTTGCCCATTTCCAGTATAACCCTAAACTTAATGGCTGTCTACTACTGCAACTACGGTCCATGTTTGAGTAAACACATCTCAGATCTAACATACAAATGAATATTTCCATAAAATTGTGCTCACAGCCTCCCTGTACGTAAGCTGTCCTCCTCCTACTTCCTGCCCCTTGTACTCGAGAAAAATAATTGAAGAACAAATTGAATTGTAACACGGTTACTTTTTAACTATATTAAAACATGCAATATTCACATGCATTATTAATTTGGCTTTTCATGTATTTTATATAAGTATGTATTTTTGCTGGTTCTTCGCCTGATAGAGTGGAAGAAAAGGTTCCATAGTCTTAACCCTAGCTAGGGCAAATAAATAAACATTCGCAAACCATCCAATTCTTTACTAAGGTTTTCTTCGGTGCATCTGACCAAGACAGAACTTCGAGCATATCTACAGTCGAGCGGGTCGAGATGAGGTGACGTAGCAAGCCAATGTAATTCTATGATATTTACTTAAAGTAAGTTGTTTACTTGATTTTTATGTGCCCAAAATCGACTAGTGTCCCGCTCCACAAAAGTATGGTCTAATACAATACAAAGGTAACTAGTAACTTGTAGTTATTAGTCAAGTTTCTGCTACGCTTATGCTTTACAACTCTATACTTAACAAGGGTACAAGTGATTTTTCGTTGTTCCTTCCACAGAAATATACATAGTATTAGTTGCACACTGGTAATTTGTATACATTTCTCTACAAGTGTACGAATATTGGTAGCTTCAAATACTTGCTGAAATCGTATTTGCTTTTTAATGACTTTGGGAGCCAGTTGAATCAAATATGCTATGTATTAGCGAAATTTATGATGATGATGGTGATGATAATAATAATAATAATAATAATAATAATAATAATAATAATAATAATAATAATAATAATAATAATAATAATTAGGAATATTATAAAGAAACAATAAATTAGTCTTTGTGTACAATCATAAAGATAGATTAAATGCAATTAAAGTGCGGCCGTTTCCTGTTTCAATAGCACATTTCCGATCAATTTCTTGGTTCATGTATTTTTAAGGTTCTTACTGCATGCCAAGAAAATAGTTACTTTTCATCTTCATTCTCTTTTAAAACAATCACTTTTGAAAAAAAGTTTCCCAGTTCTTTGCTTATAATGAGAATGTGATGGTCAAGCAATATAAATAATTAAATAAGTCAATATAAATGATTAAATGGCCTAACAAATAAATGATCGACAGCAATAGGGAAGCTCGACTCATCTGCCATTTCTCGACGACTGAAATTGATGCTCCTTAATGTAGCCTTAAGTGACAGTCGTGGTGGATTGTTGTGTTTGAATATCGATAAATAGACAATAAAGTATTTCAATTATTACTGAGCAGGAATTACAATCCGCTCTATGTATTAAAAACCCCTAAGGAGTGGACCTAACCTAATTTAAGTTATGGTGAGTATGGCAAACAGCTGTTCCTCCATCTTGCTCGTATATGACATCACTTGTAATTTTTTACTAACACTTTACAAGTGTTGCACTTCTTTCTTGGAACAGAAAGTTACAAAGACTTGTATGTATTAGATCATACTTTTGTAGAATAGGCTGTAGGTGTGTACTATGCCGCTATTAGCAGTGAAACTAGTGCATGTGCAATATTCAACCAACCACCGCCACGGGTGGCCGAGGCGCGGACTCGTGAGCGGGAGGTCTGGGATTTGAATCCCGCCAGGACCGTTCTTCCTGACTTGGGTTTTTTCCAGGTTTTCCTCAGTCCTCATAAATGGCAAATGCCGGGAAGTTACCATAAACTTAGGCCTAGAACGCTTCCTTCCTCAAAAAACTCCTTTCCCAATTTATCATTTCATCTCATGTATCATCAGTGTCCACCGCCTGTGGTGCCTCAGTCGTAAAAATGGGCGTAAAACACTATTAAAAAAAATTCAACGAAGAGCTAACATATGTTTATAAGAATATGTGCATGAATATCATTATGCGCCTAAGACTCATATTCACTGCATTGAACTTCAACTAGAAAATGTGCTGAAAGCGAATATTTCAAACATTATATAAAACATTTGTCCTAGAACTGAAACAAGATGTGGGACCTACAACTGGCTGTCGGAACGTGCAAATCACTACGTCCCACGCACATGCACTAGTGAACTTCATCTCTCCACGCCTACCCAATCTTTTTCCCGTTTCCCTTCACATTTATTGTGAAAACCATTCCTCTGCCTGTCGCTTGACATAGCTGTGATTGCACACAAATTCATCTTCCTGGACACAAAGAAATGAGAACACTCAAAAAGTGCTGACCAAGACAAAGTGATCTACCTTGACCTAAAAACTATATGGGAGCCAGGCACGTCGCCAATTCGCGTTTTATTACCTATGAAGAAAGGAACTGAAAGTAGCAACAAAGAGCTAAAGACTGATAAAGTGCACCACTAGACAAACAGAAAAAAATAAACAAAGAAGCATGAGAAGTAATAATATGGTAGAAAAATAAACAAAGAAGCGAACAAGAAAATAAAAGACACGAGAGAAATGAGTTACGTGCATGAGAACAGCTAAAGATAATAAAAAAACATAAAACGGTCACACGGAATTAAAAATGTGAACAGTAGACAGATACATCTGAAATTCGTAGAAGCCTAAAGTGGATAAAAGGGATGAACGATAGACAGGTAGCCAAAGATGCGGTCAGTTAGCTCAAGGGATCAATACCGCAGCGGATGAGGGCCAGGGATCAGAACTCAGAACTACCTAATTGACGACAGCTAATCACTGGCCCCTAACCCGCACCGTCCCTTGGGCCGGCCAGACAATGACCGGATATAAATCTAATGGCCGGTTTCACCCTGGACGGAACATTGCATAAATTACGTGTTCGATACAAGAACAGGATCCGACCGGTTTTAACGCGCTGCAATATTTCAGAGTCCTGTACACAACAGGTGTAGCTGATATACCACCTCAGCGTTATGCACACGCTCAACATTAGCACAGTGAAACAACCTATTAGTTTTTTAATTGCCAGTGTGCTGCCTTTATTTTACATTTATCTAGCGCAGTTCGCTGTACTTGTCTACCACATTATCCGTGACAGAGCCCTCCACTGTAATTGTTACTTTACTTGCATTTTAAAGCCAAACTTTTCTAAAATTAAACTAAATATTAATATATTTTATTTATATGAACATTATTGTGACTTTCTTAGACCGCAGCGTATGAATCTAATCTTTACGCAAGTGTAGTTGTCTTTAGACTTAATTTTAAATATTTTTTCATGCGGAGGATGAACGATGGTGCATAGCAATCTAAGATATACGATATAAAGTATATGGAATATACTTACGAATGAGACCCCAGATTATAATATGAGCAGGGCTGCGTGTTTCAGCAGTTCAGTTGTTGAGCAATAGTGGATAGGAATGGAGATCACAAAGAGAAAAACGTGCGTATGTGACAATAGAATTTCTCCGCGGCAGGAATGCAGGAGAATGCCACACTGGATACGCGTGTCCTTCCCTGTCGAATATTTGCGAGCTGGACAGCAGCCAACAAACGAGGCAGAATGTCAATTACTAATCTGCCGCGCAGTGGACGTCCTGTGCTAGGGGACAAGGATGTACGAGTGATAGTGGAACAGTGCTTACGCGATAATACGCGCAGGACACGAGAAATTAGAAGAGCAAACAGGAATTGCGGCGAAAACAGTGCACCGCATTTAACGAGGATTTGAACACGCGGAAAATGTGTGAAAGGTGGGTGCCACATCAAGTAAGTGAGGTACAGAAGTGACTCGCTACGAAACATGTCGCATCAATCTGCGAGATTTCAGGAAGAAGGGGATGCCATGTTGAATCATTGCAATTGATGAAACTTGGGTAAGGGCTTATGAAACAGAACTCAAGCGACAGCCCAGTGAATGGCATCATCCTAGGTCACCAAACAGATGCAATTTTCGCCGAACACCTTCACGAACAAACCCATTATGGTGTACTCCAGTTAAGGTAAGTCGTGTTATCCAAGAGAAATTGGAATGCCCATACGCACGTTGTTCACTCTTCGTGACCATTCCTAACCACTATCGTTCACCAACTGAACTTCCGGTCATTCTGAGACACGCAGCTCTACTCACATACACCACCTGGTGCCTTTATTCTAAAGCACATTCCATACACTTTCAATGGTATATCTTAGATTTTTTGTGTTGTCCTTTGTTTGCGAAAAAAAAAAAAAAAATAGTTCCCATACTTATGACTTATCCCTCGTACTTTTTTTTTAACTATGAGCTTCAAAATATACAGCAATTTTACCAAAACAAAAACAGAAAATTTTTCAAATTTAATATTAAAATAATGTTGCAACAACGATCTGATCTAAGATTCCCAAGACGAATTTCTGGAAAAAAATTCCCTCTTCTGAATGGACTAACATCCTAAAGATGCCACCAACATAGATGTAAATAAATACGAATATATAACTAAACGGTGCATTGCTCCGATTGGTTAAGTGGAATAATTTGTCCCAAAAACAGCTGAATCAACGCATTTAATTGTTAGCTCTGGTTACTATTCGCAAAGTCCATAATAATACTTTTCAGGACAACTTTGTCGTCACTTTTCAATGAATTTCCTAGACGGTCTAGCATATTTTTAAGCCATGGCGCCTCTTTGCATGGTTGCATTGTGCAGAGAGCAACAAGTGTGTAAATTACCAACAATTAAAATGCATAATAAAGCATTCATAATGACTGCCATCTTTCAAGATTATTACAGTATTAACTAATGTGGTTTTCTAAATTAAAGTTTAAGCTGTGATCTCCTTTGGGGTCTACTGTGCCTTTCATCAGGAATGTAAGTCGATCTGGAGCCAATGAGAAATCAGCTGCACCATATGATTGAATTTACGTTAGGAGGGAGGTAACAACGCGCAGTATTTAATATTTACCAAACTAATCAAACTAAGAAAGACTAATAAAATATTACATGTTTCACAGAACGTGTAAGTTAATTTTCAATAAATCGGAGATATGAAGGTCAAAGTCAACGTCACAAGCGCACATATCAAATACTATCTGAGGTGCATTAATCCATACCCATACGTATTCACATGTCAACTTTATGTTCGTATGAAAGTGATCAATACTTTTGAATATATCTTACAGGAGAGGTCATACAACAATACAAAAACCTAACTGATTTCCTTTGTTATGCATGCGGTTAATGTCATTCGCTTACTACAACGTAACACTCACCTCTGCTTTGGCCATCACACAAGAAAAGAAATGCGATATGCATAGCTTCTTACCTGAAAACAAAGAAAATACAGACTTATAGGAGCACAAATAACTACCATATATTGTGACATATGCATTGTTTAGAGTGTTGCACTGTATTCTTTAGTATTATTGAGAGGCGTGCGTTAAGGAACATATTCTAGAAGCGAATCTGATGTTTTAACCTGAATTATGGTTGACAGTTTCCGCACCTATGCAGAAAATCATGGGAAACGAGAGGAGTAATGGAGTAGGGGACGCACCACAAATAAGCAGGACTTATCGCGTGTCACACCTTCCTCCCCCTCCCCCGCAGCTGGGAAACATGTAAAGGTGCGGTTTTTAAGGACTGTGCGGCGTTAAGGCGTGAAATGAAAATCTACTTGCTCGGCCGCTCCTACAACCCGTTGTACGCAGCAAGGACGTGCACTCAGCTTAGTACAACGTTGGCTGCATTGATACACGTGTCACAATGTGAGGAAGAAATTTGCCCATGTTAAGCATGGAAGATCCAAACAAAAAAATAGAAACATAATTTTTCTTGGAAAGAACAAAGAGGAGGTGTTTAATTATTATTGGTGGAACGACATTTTGGGAAGTGTGCAAAACTCCACGAATACTTCAGCTGCTTCTAGAGTTGTTCTTTATGCTATTAAACTTTGTCCAGAACGACATTACAAAAAGGTTTTGCAATAGATAAAAGAACTTCGAAAACCCCTTGAAGCAAGGTAAGGTTATATGTGTATGTGTGCGATTTTTACAATTAGAGATTAAACTATTATTATATATCTCAATTTTAATTTGAAATGTAATTAATTTATTTTGTGTTCGTTAAAAACTGCGTCTTTTTTAAATGCGCGAATGTAACACACTAAAACTACCATAGAGAAAATGCATTACATCTACTAAAAGTTTCATTGACATTAAATCATTATTAATTTCCTTCATTTCAGTTGTCTACAGAGAAAATGGAGAGCACGTGCTACAAAAAATACTCAAAAGTATTTAGGAAAAATAAAAAAAGCATGCGAAATTAGGAGAAGAATATGAAATGACTGGAGCTGGTAGAGTGTCATAAGTGATGACACGAATTCGAGTTGCAATTGTCATATTGTTTTCAGCACTTGTTATTTATCTTTAGATTACAGCTGTGGATTAAATTCTGACACAGTTGCGGTAATACTCTGATTAAATAGACTGGTAGCAATACTCTGCTAAATAATCAGTTCTCGAGAAGAGAAATACTTTTAATTTTACATTTCCTATGTGACGGGACTATTATCATCCTCCTCAGGAGAGAAGTCGATATGGTCATTTTAGCACAACAAGACAGCGTTTCTACTTGGTGACTGGTCGGAATCCAACTGCAACTACGGACAGCTGGCACGCACTCGTTGAGCCCAACTCACACGCTGAGATGGGCTGACGCTCCAAAAAAGTCCGTCACGAAAGAGCTGTGTAAACTAAGCGAATTCTTCGCAAACTGAAGGTTATTAGTTTATTATAGAGCGCCAGAGCAGAGAATATAGTAAACTTCAAGTGATATACACATGCATTTTATAAAAACATCATTTTTAGGCTTAAAAGTGCATACTTTTCGTGTATCATTATTATTTTATTTATGTGTTGTATTTTTACGTTAACGTTCCCAGTTGCACTTGTATGTGTTTCTGTGTTTCGAAACAGTTGTGTTCTCTCCGCCTGCATTTATTGTAGGCTTTACACTACCAAGGTTGATAGAGTGCATACACTACCTACCACTTACGTTTTGTACCCCGCCCCAACATGTCCTGGACTTCGGCTTTTTCTGCTGCCGTTCGGTACTGAAGCTGCAGGACGGCCGCTGTCTGTAAGGGAAAGTCCGATTGTTCGTATGAGTTTACTATTCCCGCGATATTCTTTCTCATGGCACGAGTTTATTCCTTGGCGTTTATACCCAATTGCTAATGATAACAAAAGCAATGCCCCATATGCCAAATCTCCCCCCGAGCAATCTTAATCGACTTCCTCGGAGATAACAAAAATTCTTTTTCAGATATATCCCACTCCTAATGGTCCGATTTCCCTGATTTTCAAAAACTAGTTTTCTTGGTTTTTTTTTTAAATTGTATACACAGAGTTTCACTGCAAAAACATTCTTTTTTTAATTTTGGATTTCAGATAAATTCCCACTTATAATAGTCAGATTTCGTTGATTTTCAGAAACTGTTTTTTCTCATTTTTATTTCAACGGCGTATGGTCCCATTTTGCTGGTTAACGAATTCGATGAATAGTTCGTTAATTAATGGTTATATGCCAACTTTCGTAGTGAAAAAACAAAATGTGTATAAATCATCATTTTTGGTAACTAGAAAGTAGCATCGAAGGAGATTTTAAGAAATTTATTAAAACTCTTTTCATTGGTACAAGCGCAACAACTACTCCGGAATTCGCCAAAACCGGTCCCATTTAACTTGCATAGTTTCTATTCCTGTGCTTGTGCGCTGAACCTTAATCTCAAAAATCGCACTTTATGACAGTTAAATGAAGTATGTGGCAATTGTAACACTTGTTCTTTGATAACCTGGAAAAAGTTAATAAACCGTATGATGTAATTTAGAGATTTAATTCCCTTAATTCCCTTTCATGTTTATAGTCAAGCGAGTACAGTTTTATTCTCATTTCAAATGTCTATAATGTCTTAGGATAGTGTTAATATTCACACTAAAATAACAAAATAACATTTTTTCTAAGAAAAAATTTATTGAATTAATTTGCCTTGCTGCGCAAGAAAATACCAAAAGCAGCCTACACATGTGACTCCCAGCAGTGTCTTTGTTAACGGTTCCATTTGCTCGTATAGTCAACTACGTTACTGGCGCAGCATGGCGGAGGCAATCTGTGGTTAGGTAGGCTTCCTTCTAGTGCTTCGGTTTCCCTTTCAATGCTTCATTGCTGAGTCAAGTTAAAGCTATCACAAAAATTACTAATTACATTACACTGTCGCGGAGGGACATATTAACTCTTACGGAAATGAAATGATGTCAAGAAAAAACTTCCTCTTTATGAAACATCGACAGCAGTCGAACTGAAGTTTCCAAAACAAGCAGCCGTGTCCCAGAGGGAGCTTTAACTGTAATGATTTGTTAGTGCACGCCCACAAGCGCCATCTATCACGGGAAGAAAGAGAGAGAAGACACTTGCAAGGGACCGATAGCAAACACACTCGGTGCCACTCTATTACCTCTGTGTTACTGGGGCTGTCGCGCATGTACACACCCCAGTTTCTCAGTCATTTGCTTTTCGCTATCAACTACAGCTTTGCCAAACCTTCCTGGTGAAGAAAGTAATCCCTTGCGCGAACAACGTTTTAAGAGCGTGTCAAGCGACACCGCAGGTATGTTCTGAACGGTGTGAAAAACTCCCGCAAAATGGCATAGCTCATATCGCTTTGTTAGAATATGTGTAGGGTTTTGAAGCGCTAGAAAAAAGCGAACAAATATCTAACGAGTATTCTTATACATTAGAAAGTAAATCAGCCAGGTATAAAATTGCACAAGCTCTTTATATCCCAAATTTAGAATCTACTAAACTAAATATTAACTCTACATAAATTTTCTCTGAAAATTACAGAACTTTTAACTATAATAACATAGTTAAAAATTAAAAATTCCATCATCTTGATGAAATAACAGGCATATTAATTACAAAATAATAATAAAATAATTGCATTGTTTAGGTAAGGATAAATAATAATGGAAGATGGAAGGTTAGGGGAAAATGTACTAGCAAAGGAACACAAACTATTAATATTATAAAAACATGTTTAAAGAAGATGCCAAATGTAGTATGGCTCAACAGAATATATTCAGCTATTGTTGAATCGAAAATAATATATGGGGTTGAAAGGTGGGAATGGAGAAAGGGTGGGATATCATATTTATAGAATATTTTGTAAAATGGCGAGGATACCTCTATATGGGGTAGCATTAACTGAACTAGGAAGAGTTGGCAGGAAATGAAAGTAGTTAAACGTATATTGAAATATTGGTATAAGGTAGGAAAAAAAAAAAGGAGGAAGCAGATATAGTGAAGACTGCTAACGGACACAAGAGAAAATGAAATGCTAAAGAAGTCGCCTATCTCAAATAAAGAAAAAAGTCCAAGAGATTGGAATAGGAGATTTAGACAGATAGCAGATAATCAATAGACAAGGATTATGGAATAAAGTGAAGTAAAAAATGGCTGATATTGAAAAACAAGAAATATGGACACTCTTTAACAAGTCATCAGCATCCCATTCAAATCAGGGCGTGAAACTGCCGACAAATTTTGCTCAGAGGCCTCTTCTTTCAGACTTGAGGTCCTTTTTCGTGCCGTAAATGTACGACACGGGACCCACGACTTTACTTCCCTTCCGAAGGAAGCCATGCTTAAGATTTTCAATCCATCGGTCCTGGCCGAGATTGAACCCGCGATCTTGGGTTTAGCAGGCAGGTATGGTTACCACTACACCATGAAGACCGACTCTTACTGGGATAGAGCAGGAATAATAGGGCTAAGTGGATTAAAAGTGAAAAAGAAAGTGTCCACTATGTGGAAAAATAGAAAAATATCTACATTATACAGTTAAATGTTTAGAAACTAAAGTATGAAGGGAATAAGTTTGTATTTAAAAATAAGACAATTTACAGATAGAAATGTTGACATTTGTGGAATTGGTAGCAAAGGAGTTTTTGAGAAAATTTGGCAACTATAAAGGGAAGGTAAGAGAGAAGTGGTGGAAGAAAGTGATTAAATTAAAGGAGAAAGATATTTATGGTCATAATATTGAAATGTGTAGTTAGTGGGAAGTAGAATCTATTACATGCATAACCAGTATGTTAATTGTAGAATTATATAGAATCTTAAAATAACAAGAACTCTAATAAACATTACGTTTCGGAATTATTTCATTTCTACGAGTGCAATTCCAATTTTTACAGGTGTAATTTCTCGCGCTAAAATTTTGCTTTACAATATTTTGTTAGCTAAACAACTTCTGCAGATAACAAATTGATAAATAGTTTGTAATTAATATACGCAATTAAGCTCATATTTTTCTTGAAACAAATACCTAATTAGTTAATTTTGTTTATAGTTTAACCGGATGACTCTTCTAGAGACATGCTAGTTCAAATAGCTAACGATGGAACCTATCACATTCCTACATTTTAAATTTCCTAAATACTCTTATGTTGGACACCTTTCTGTTCCATTATGACAGTAACTTGGACATTAACTTCAGCTGCTATGAATTTAGGACTGAATATTGAATTTGGAACGTTGTGGGTCTCGAAATGACCCACAGATTTGCAGCAGTAACTCCAAACTAATTACAGTATCATCTTTGATAGAAACAGGTGTGTGGAGGTGCTTATTGCTCTTTGCTGCAATGCAGACGTATGCGTGTTGGAAGGTTGCAAGTATCGAATAGCGTGTGGTTATTGAATTCTCTGTGAGGAAGTATAGAGACATAACCCCGTATTCTAGAAGACTTTTCGCGTGATATTAAACTGTTTCCAAGTGGACTGCCCAGTTCAAACCGGTCGTAAAAGCTTGGAAGATTACCCTTGTAGCGGATGGTCAAAATCTGCTTTCTTACCGGAAATTGTCGACAGTGTACGATATGGCACTAAGAATTGCCTACAAAGGGTGGTAGAAAATGCTGAAGCCTTAAGCATTTAACTTTTTCAAGGAGGAATTATCTCTAAGATGGGTGCAAACGATCAAATGCGAATTAGGCTGCAAATATACAAGCGCGTTTTCAGTAATAAGCAGCTAATTTTATTGATCGATTCGTGACAAGTGATTAAATGTGGGAGCCCTACTATACCCCAGAAAAAGAAAGAAAAAATAACGGAACCAACAGTTTTTTGGATTCTAAAGATACACGACAGACGCTATTCCTAATGAGCATGCTAACCTAACCTTTTAGATCAACTACAGGCAAAAATATGCCAGAAAAGATGAGGTTCATCAAAGCAGAAAGCGATATTGCAACAACAGTGCTTTTCCTTACAGTTGTGCGAAAAATTAATGAACTGAATAATGATATGCAGCCACATTGGCCATACTTCCCACATTTAGTTTCATCTTTTCCCAAAGATCAGAAAATTCCTTAGAGAAAGGAAAACCTCATCCAATGAACAATCTTTAGCATAGTCAGGGATTGTTTTGTAGATGTCGTTCATAGGACAAAGGCGTTAGGACATTGTTGGAAAAAGTGAGGTCAAAGGAGACTATGTTACAAAATAAAAACAGTTTCAAAAGAGTCGACCTTTATTATGTTCTTCAACTCAAGAACGTTGTTGTTTAACACTAACTTTTGCATGTTTTTAATTCCTATAATGCAATCAATTGCTGTTAAAGAGTGCAAAAGTGCAGTAACCAAACAGAAGAGAAGTTTAGCATTTGTATCTTGGCACATAGAGGTGGTCAATAATGTGTTTAAAGTGTTGGAGAATATTGTTAACACGCACTGTTAAGCTGCCATTTGACTTTGCTGTCTAGATGAGTAAAAGGGTCGTGAGTTGTATAGCACATGCGCAGTGTGGGGATTTCGAAACATAGGTTAGGACACTCACTCTTAGCGATTACAGCTGGAAAGGAAGGACGTCTCGCCACATCTCTCCATGTACGTCACCCAGTACAAAAGTAACTCATTAAATGTAAAAAAATATGAGTGGGGATCTCAACTATCTGGATTCGTAAATATGTTTTAATGTATGTTTCCTCCTTTAGAGCAGGATCCCCCAGATAAAGATAGATTAAAAAAGAAAAGCTCCCAAGTCGCACCCAGTTTTTGAATAATTTTCTGCTTTGTCGGAGTAAGAATATTGCAGTCATCAGACCGCCCCCCACCCCCCGAATGTTAGTTTTAACACATTTTAATAAACCGTAGGTCTCCAGGTTAGTATTGTATAATAAAATGTTTTACTTAACTTAACATACAAACATTGTATATCTCTTTATTCTTCTCCAGTATTAGCCAGTTGCTCTGAGTTAGCGAATATATAGTGTCTATGAGATCGCTACAAATACATGAAATTAGTACACAAAGCACAAATAAAACGGCCTGTCATGCTTTGGAATGAGAGTTCATCAACTTCACGAAAAGTAATCAACTGATAAAGCCTTCACAGGAAGCTGTCACGTGATGTTAAATACACTGTGTCATCATGCTTTAAGCACTACCTCTCCCAATATGTGTACCGCATTAATGCCAAGCGCAATTACCAAAATATTTTACGACGCCCATCGCTACCCATGATGCCAAATGGCCCATCGTTTCAGCGTATACACCGCGTTCTCAATTTGCAGCGCGTGAGGGTGAGAGGGGTGGGCTGCTTGTTTTGCGTCATAGGAAAAGAGCAGTTGTTTAATTTTCCGCTACATTGGAGATGACCCCTTTACGTCACTTGACATTCTTGTTCCCGTGCACAAATCTACTAGAGCACTTCGTAAAACACGGCAAGAACGCCACTTCTGGTGTTTCAACGATACCGCGCCAACAAGGGTTTTCGCGATTTCGTTTTAAATATATCGTGCACCCCAAACTTTTGCAGATTCGTTACTTTAGTTTCAGTTTCTTTTAGGTTTATACAGCAAAGCTTTTTCGTCCTTTTTTTTCCAATTTAAAAGTCTGTCACGTGGCTGTTTATACATCCCTAAGCACGTAAAGACAAGCTCTTAAATATTAAGTCCTTGTTTTCTTGCATATATGGAAATTGCTCCTTGCGGCGCTAAATTTTACTATTTAACTTCAATTTTTCAACAGCTGTTCTTGATATATGGTTAAATAAAAGTATCCACAAGAATATTCACATAGATAGAGAAAGCCCAAAGTAATGTTGATATTTTTGCATATCATTTTGTATGAAAAACCACGTGGTAACGTTCATATAAAAATATGCAAATGTTTTGTCTCTATTTTGTGATTGGAATAAAATACATCATTTTGTAGACGTGTCCAAAATGATACATTTATATATACAGGATGAAGTATTTATTATATCGTGGCCATTTCAGTCTGAAACGAAGTGGAAAATCGAAAATTTCTTGTTAATATTATTTACATATATTCCTTGATGGTTTCTTGGAATAACATACCATGAGTCCTAGTCAGCCACCCATTACAACACTTAAATGAAAAAAGTGTTGCAGAGCAGTGCATAGTGGGCAGTTTGTTGGCATTCCGATACCACAGATACGAAAACTTGTTCTTTTATTTCGGGAAACAGGATCCATTTCTAACCGAAAACCCATTACAAATCGGTTCTCTGGTTACCAACTTTGGCCGTCGTTACGAAAGAGCTACAACGTTGGTAACCGCCATAAATAGATTTTGTAAGAATGGAATTTTTCCGATAAAGGAAAACATTCACTTATGCTGGTTTCCTGAACACTCAGACTAAAACTCCGGATGAACATTATCACTACACATTGGAATTCTTAAGCACTTACCATCAAGTTAGGTACACAAACTACTAGATCATTACAACCAAAGCAAGTGCCTTCTCGCGGCAGGTAAACAAGAACTGATGAGTGACAGCATAACGGTAGTATGAAGTTTGTGTACTCCTCCCACCTGTTGTCTAGTCGATTACTTCATTCTAGTTTTAGTGTTTAGAAAGTTCCATGCCTAATTATCACATTTTGCCATCTAAGGTTCATTCCAGTGACTGAACCAAGCACATCTACCAGACAAGAATAGGCTGCCCATAAAAATATCCTGGAGGCATCTGTTCAGAAGAAAAAAAGAGGAAATTTACAGCTATTACGAACAAGTACAAACGTAAACGAAAGCCTTCCAGTTCATCAAGCAGTGATTAAGAAAATGTGTACAAAAGTGGAAAAAAATAAATCCAATTAACGAATTGTTTTCATTGGACACACAAAGTTCAGATGAAATAATATCCAATTAAAAACACTTTCGTATGCAATACAGTTCCAAAGCTTAATATACGTTCCCTAGTACTTTTTTCACGTCAGTCATTTAAAGAATAAGTACTCACTTTGTTAAATAAACTTGTGATAATAAATATTTTGCTTTAAAATGTAGGTGAGATAAAGAGATATTTGAAGGTACTTCACTGAGCTCTTAAACTGAAAGTATTAAAATTTCTATAAAATTAGAATGATTGATCCATTACCCATTAAGTAAATATTCTCTGTAACTTGAATACTTACCGTTTATTACATTTAATTTTGTCACAAAATGCATAAAATAAAATGAAGGAAGGCCATATTTGGAGACTTTGCATTAGTGAACGTCAAGGGAAAAACTAATTTTATAATGAGATGAAAAATATCGTAATGGAACATTTTGCAGATAAAACTCCTGAGTGCTTCTTGGAAGAAACGAGTTGTTTATTCATAACGTTAAGAGTGTACTGAAGTGAAAGAGAATTATATTGAAAAAGGCATATTTCTTTATTTTTACCCCCTAAAAATTAATTCGTCTCGAAACTTTACTATGTAATTTACTGATTGATATTAAAGAATGGATAGTGTAAGATACAAAACTTTGGTTTCACCACCTGGGGCTAGGTAATTTTACTTAATTGCTACCTAATGCATGTATGCGCCAATAATTGACAAACACTGCGCATAAATCCCCGATGTTGCTCAACAGTAGTACGTATTGTTGTAAGTACGGATCAAGCAGGTTTATACATACCAACAGGTGTTTTGTTTCCCTTCAAATGCTTCCTCTTCCCTACTAATTAATAGTTAACCAATGAAACCCACAGCAGTGCGCCGCACAATCAGTGGCCTGTATGAAAAACCACGTGGTAACGTTCACACTCCATTAAGGGAACACAAGAGTGTTTGTTGTTCATTAAAGCAGTAACACATGAGAGATGAAATTAAGGGTTATTATCCAAGTGCGAATGAGGCATCGTTGGTATAATCGCGTGAAATTAACAGATGTACTTAATAGAAAAACAGCGTTTACACTATCTATTTCGCTCTTCCAAATCCTATGAATGCATACATTGATTTTCAGCCAGTCATAGCTGCGTAACCTGAACAGTTTGTCTCCACATGTCATTGCTCCCCCCCCCCCTCACACACACACCATCAGCTTGGTGTGTACATGTTTTTCTAGGTTGTTCCCATAAAACGACTGATTGCATGACCTCTATGGACAAGAACTATGAACAAGGAGGTCATTCCTGATAGTGAAAGGAACAAAAATGTTCGTCACGCAGGAGCTGCGTAAATTAAGCGAATTCTTCAACTAGTAGTGTAAATTTACAAAGGAATATAAAATCCAAATTATGACCTTGCTTATTAATTGACGAAATGAATAAAGCTATTACATTACTGTGATATTCGGAAAAAAGATTTGAATTCTTACGATCTATATGTATCACAAACAGACACCACATTTTTAGAATTATTTTATTATTATTATTATTATTATTATTATTATTATTAATTATTATTATTATTATTGTTATTGTTATTGTTGTTGGTTTTGTTGAGATTCCATCACAAAAATGAATAGTATACTATTAATTAAATTGAATATATGACCAATTATAGACAAAGCTATACTGTGTGGAGAGTTTTGAATAGTTTTAAATATTTTTTAAAGTAACCACGTTTATTAACTGAGCCCTCGATATCACATTCACTAAAATAGAGAGAAATAACAGAAAGTTTCGAGCTGCATTGTGTATTTAAGAAGATGTTCGCATGTTTCAATGACACAAAAACATGTTACTATTTATAATTTATTACTATTAATATTTACGGAATTTCATTGCAAAACGTAAACATCTGTGCCGCTAGAGTAATTTTCAAATTTTAGGTTTAGGTAAGCCTCTGTTTTTAATAGTCTGATTTCACTGATTTTCAGAAACTGTTTTTCTTTTTTGGTTTAAATAGTGTATGCCGAGATTTGTTGCGAAAAAACAAACATTGGTGTTGCTAAAACGATTTTTGGGTTTCAGGTAAACCTCTACTCCTAATAGGCCTATTTTCCTGATTTTCAAAAAATATTTTTATTGTTTTATTCAAATTGTATATACGGAGTTGCGTTACGAAAAAACAAATATTAATGCCACTAGAGCGATTTTTTTCATTTTGGACTTCAGGTAATCTCCATCCTAATAGCCTGATTTCACTTATTTTCAATAACTATTTTTTTTTTATTTTATTTCAATGCCATATACCGAGTTTCCTTTTAAAACTTTTAAATTGGGCCCGCAATTTTTAAATTTTACTTTAATCCCCACTCGTTTTTCGGGCATAACCCCCATTCCTAATTGCCCGATTGCTGTGATATATGGAAATTTAGGCATATATTTCAAAATTACATCGTTCACTAACTGCGTCTGCAACAATGTTGTTTATTTACTGTCACGTAAATTATGTAGGGCGTTTTACATCAGATTGATCTCTACTGTTGTTTCTCTGCGTAAGAACAATCACAGATAGACTGTTAAGCAGCTTTAGAGACAAAGGGATGGCTGCCACTTTTCTGCACAAAGCGCGTATTTCACCAGGACTTCAACTTACATTTTAATTTTCAATTTAGTTTTGTGTTTATCTTCCCAGGACTATCGACTACTTTCTCCTCGATATCTGTCACTTTCGCTTTTTGTTAGAGATCTGCCACCTTGATTCCTTCTCTCATTCAAACCCAACAGTCCTGGCATGACTAATCGAATTTCCGGAGTAGCCATATGTCTGGTAGCCAAGAAGTGACCTTGTTCACTGTGAAGAAGAAAGCTTAGCTGTCCGAAAGATCATGTGAATTGTGTGCCTATTTTCGTTGGCACTGTTTTCATATGTATTTCCCTACTTTTTAACAAACCTTATATATATATATATATATATATATATATGTATGTGTGTGTGTATATATATACTATTCTTAAGAGTGCTTTCTAAATTTCGTTATATACAAATAAATCAGCAGCATAAAAATATGCTAAATCATAAACAGGCCAGACCCTTGTTATTAGCACCGAGCAATATACTACTTTTCAGTCTTATTTCTTCAGCGATGTATTTATTTACGACTGATAAAAATGAGTAGATGATATTAGCAATATTCTCATACCAATCACTCGACAGCACGGTCGCGATGATAATGTCGGGTTTACAATGGATAACTAATGAGTAGTTGTAATGTGAGATAGTTTGTAGCAGTTCTTTCCGTTAACCTTCACACATGAGTATTGCAAGGTCAGAAAGACGTTATTCAATGTTTCCATGGGAAGATCTTCCAAGGCCTTTACAACAATGGTAACAAGTTAATCTACTATGGATGTGACTTATGATATTGGAGAGACTGTATGGCGAATTTATCAGTACTTTCTATCAGAAATGGTCCGCCGCTCATCAGCTCCATGATTCTTAATCCCCCCCCCCCCATGTTTGAACATTTCGGGCCCCACAAACTGCTCAATAGCCGTTGTATGTCAACAAACCTTCAGATTCATGAAATAGCCACTGCACAGCCTAATGCATGCTCTGAACTGAACACCCAAAGGAAAATAATCCTTAACAGTTAGTATACCAACGTTCCAAGCATTTTTCATATACTGTGTGTATCTAGTTCAACGTGTGTGTAGACCTGGTTCTTGAGTTTCGTTTCTAGAACGAAAAAGAACATTCAGGTAATAAAATATTATTTTCGGACACTAAATAACAAATATGTGTTAGAAAAAGCAGCAAACTTTCTATCGACTGTTTAACCCGAATGTAACAACAGCCGCAAGCTAGATGTACATGTATTATAAAGGACCTATTCATTTCCTGGAAAACTGTGTCCGGCCTAGTAATTGCTAAGATGCCCCGCTTAGCGCTAGTATACATCCCCTCCACGATACAGCTGTTTAAGCTAGCTTTGGGTGCTCTATTGTTTGTTTTGCATATTGTGCGAGGTTTTGTGTTTAAAAGTGTTTGCAATGGGTTGTTAGTAAACAAGGAAATAAAAACCAAACAAACATGATTTCATGAATTTTTGTGAAAGTGAATTGAGACAAAAATGGTTAAAAGCTATTTCCCGTCAAGGTGAATAGCAATACTCAATTTAGAGGATACCTTTACTCCTAATTAGGGCAAGAGAGGTTGAAATTGCAATTATAGCCTAATAAGTACGTTTGTATTTTAATTTAAGAGATTTCGGCGAACTTTGGTAATAGTGTAGTTTGTGGTGTACATTTTTACGAAGAAGGCTGTAAAAGAAGGGTATTGAAAGTAGGTAGCACACCACTGGCCGAAATACATTGGTCCATGAAGGAAGTCACTAAAACGAAATGTAATAACTCAACTTGAGGTAGTTCACCCTTAAAAAAAAAAAAAAAAAAAAAAAAAAAAAAAAAAAAAAAACGCAAAAGAATAGTTAACTCAATTCCTAAAATTGCGTCGCAGGCCATGACAACAATAAAATAAATGTCTAAGCCCCGACATTAAAAAACAACGAAACGGTTAGCTGCTCTTGCGCATAAAATCCTGTCCTTAACGGAGCAACCACAAACTCAAAAATAAAGAAAACAACATTAGATAGAAGCTGGAATAGAAAAAGAAGACATCAAAGCTCTATTTCTTAATAAGCAACTGGCAAATGAAATACAGTGGAACGAATTTAGAGTTAGATATTGCATATTGTGGCAGAGTACGATTTTGTTCTTTCAAGCAGGTCGACTTTGAAACGACACACTGGGACTTGCAATAAAGAGAATGCCATGGGGTCATGGGTTATCTGAATTGCGTAACTCGAAGAGATATTTGGTTCCCTTATAATGTAGTTCTAGTTATCACATAGCTAGAACTATCACTTAGTTACTTTGTACTGCTAAACATGATTTATGCTATTTATTCTTGGTATTTGCATGTGAATGTAATGTATTATAGCTGCGTTTAAGTGCGCTTCCTCGTATTCAAGAAGGGGTTGAACGGTAACGCTCCAAGCCGCAGATAATGGAACTGTGGGCGGAAAAATCAAATCCAGCACTGTCTCAGCAAATGATCAGGTCTTATACATAGATGTAGATCTTGCTTTAAGAAAAAAATTTTTTTTTTTTTCCCCAACGACTGCAGAAAGCATTACGTTGTGTGACATAGGCAGTTAGGTGTTGAGTGTGTTACCCATAAAGTTAAGCTGAAACAGGTAGTGCTTTCGATATACCGACCTTAGGTTTTATCCCCAGTTATTTCCTGTTATGTCACCCATCAGCCCTTGCATCTAAATGAACATATCCGTGTTTTATATCAGTTTTCATTAAGCTTGTGCAGTTTTGTTTAATTATTACATTCTATAAATATACTCTAAGAACCAGGGGGAATGCAATCAACAAATGTATGTGAAGGCAAACAATTCAGTCCCAACTAAACATAATTTCAGTGGCCGCAGTAAAGGTGCCCAGTTTTTCAGGTTAATACAAAGTCCAAAACTTCGTAAGAATCTCATCTGTGCTGCTTGACATAAATGAAGTCGGTTGGTTGCGCCAGAAAGCTTCATCATGAATAGGCACACTAACCCAAGTGATGAGCGTCACATCACTTCAGTTGCTCGAGGTGGTGAAACAAGTTCCAGCAACTGGATATCATTTTCCGGCAACGGAATTGTTCCGACAAAGTTCTTGATGCCCTCCCTCCAGCAGCAGTAGCACCACCCCCACGCTACAGCCCAAACACGTGTTTCTTCCTGTGAGGGAGAAGCAAATTTCCTCTCGTAGAAAGTTACTCGTTTTACTTAGGTCTCTTATTTTTATATTAAAATGAAAATGCAGAGAACTAAAGCGCTTCACGAGTGTTTATGGGCTGCGATGCGTTAAACTTTTTCTTTAACTACTTTTTGTCCCTCTCTTTTTCTTTTAACGCTGGTAGTTCACGTTCTGCACGAAGTGTAAAGCCGGAGGCTAAGGTGAATGCTAAGGAATCCCTGATGACATCTCAGCATTCAATTGAATTTTCTATACAGCGAAAAAGACACCATGCATTGCTCTTGGCTCAACAGAATTAACTGCATAGCTATATGTTTCATTTCTGAGCATATTCAGCATGGTACTTGTAATTTCGTCTGTTAAGTACACTCAGTGGCAAGCATTACACACGATATATGTGTTCCGGACAGTAAAGGAAGAGTGCAGAATGTACAATGATAGTTCAATATAAAGAGTGACCTTTATTTTTAATAGGCATGCTTTCTCGCGCTGAAATTTAATTTTATAATATTTTGTTAGCTTAATGCGTAAGGTAAACGTGATGCTAATTTCATTGTTGTCACTTACGTTACCGGCTATGAGTGGTGTGCAAGTTGAGACATAGTCAGTTCCACCTACAGCAAAATGAAGGTGACACGCGACCAACAACATGCTACTCTTCAAAAGTATGTTGTTGGAACTGCATTCCTACTCCATATGTCCAAGAACGACAAAAGAAACCGAAATTAAAGTAATTATTAAATAAGAAATTAAAGTAAAGTAAAGTAAAATTAAAGGTAAAGAAATGAGTTTGTTACTGCACATGTTGTTTGGGTATCTGACATTGTAAACATCACGTGACTCACGATTCCACCTGTGTGAATTTGCAAAACATGCGCATCTGGGCACCAAACAGCACACATGCTAGTCATTTACTGCCCTATCACCCAAGTTTTCAACAGGCGAACAGTAAGTACATTGAATACAGACTGCTATAAATGCATTTTTGTGCAATGTGATGAGCATCTGGGCAGTGCTTTAGGCTATTTTCAAAAGTGCACATTAGTTCAAATAGAAGTTCTTTGATGATTGGATACTTTCAAAGAATTTGTGGTCATATACATTACTTCTTAAGGGACTACCTTGACACATTCAAATTAGCAACAAACGCATTGGCTGTTTGAACACCAACAGCATCAACCACACAGCGAGCTATCAGAAACGTAAGGATAATGCGTCCATAGGAAACATATAATTTTATGTTTTTGATAAAAGAAAAATTGCAATCCCTGTACATTCCCCTCCAACTATTCTGGAAACATACGAAGGCACATTTCAGCTTTGGTTCTGAGTGCGGTTACTGAAACGAAAATTCAAAGTGTTCGAGCTTCTGCTAAGGAGCTCCGCTAGCACTTTTAACAATTTGAAACTGAAGTTTGATGTCCGTGTTCACTACCTTTGCATCCATTTCTGGAATGAGCTGTGATCAACGGAGCCTGAAGAAGGATCGTCAAAATACTTGGGAAAACCGAGGTTGACCAGAGGAAGATTGTGGATACTTACATAATCTGCAGCGGCTTACTTCACCACGATTACTTACAAACAAAAGCTTGAACACGTGAACGGACGCTGCAAGTAAAACATCTGTCGACATTATAACAATGATCTTATATGTGTCGCGTAAAAAATGTCCAAATCCTGAGTTCAGCTATAAAGCCCTACCGCATGCAGCTTGCTTACCTTTTAAAACGTTTTGATATTTTACTGAAGTGCAAAATCTTTAATAACAAGTGCCAAATAAGATAGCATTTAAAATTTTCATTGTCCCCCAAAAAATCACATTTAATAAAATGCCATTAGCAAACTGCTACTAATTGGAGGGGGAGAAGCAAACGCTGATTAAATTGATTATTAAGTTCATTTTGTACCGAATTGTACTTTAATGAAGTGTAAGTCACAAAACCGCCCTTAATTTCCAAGCAAACTAACAGAGCTGTGGAAGCATTAATTTGTTTCCATTCACTCCTGCCAACAGCTGTTTGTGCTGGAGTTTAATGAGTGAATGGAACGAGTGAACAACTGCCTGGAAAATCTCATTAAGGACAATAGTAGAGGTAGAGATTTTCACACAAACACCGTTAACAAAATACTGGTATACAAAATATACTATATTTCTGATAATTATATCCTCTGTAGGCCAGTATTCCAACTAGAGTATTACAACAACCTCTAGGACATTTATCCACATCCACATTATTAGTATCTGTGATATTTAGTGACGTGAGTGTAGAATTTCATAAGTGCAAAGGCTATCATAAGGTTAGCTCTGTTGAGCACTCGCTAGATGAGCTAGCCCTAGCAAGTGGCTCGTGATACTTTCAACTCTTAACACTATTTTTTAAGAAGTAAAACTAAGTTAAATAATTCATACCACCAATACACACACACAGTAACCATCACAATTCTGAATTCTGTTAGGAGTATTTTGATGTCTTCCCTACTCTTTTTCATTCACCACATCATACGTGACTAAAGCTTGTTCAATGCTTCGACCAGTAAAGTTGACCACCGAATTTTGGGAAGACTCAAATTCCTCTTTCCTGTTGTGGGGTTGCAATCGTCGCTGCGTCTAGTCTTGCTACGTGACCTGCCCACTGTCATTTCAATTGTTCTGCTGTCTATGTGCCTATCTCCTTCTTGACATTGACGTTTCTTACTCTTTCTTTTAAGGAAATACCAAGAATTCTTCTCTCCAATTTTCTCTGAAAAACTTGTTACATTCTTCTGTTTTTGGAGATGAAGGGCCACGTTTGGCATCCTAGAATAGTGCTGGAATCACACTATTTTCAAAAACTTTTGTGGATCCTGTATTAGTTTTTTTCCAAATTAATGTCAACAATCAGGAACCAAATTCTGAATCTTTCATTTAATTTTTTTTCTCCGACTGAAGACGGTTTTTATTGAAAAATTTTGTTGGGGATTTTTCTGTGGTGGTCGTAGAAACGTGCCCAGAAAACTATTTTTAGACTCCAGAATTTGTTTCAAGCTACCATAATTTTTCTTTTTACTTCTTTCCTTGAAGTATTACCAAAAGCGATAATTTTGCTAAAATTTGTATAGCTTCAAAAAATGCTTGTGCATAGTTATCTGTCAACGTTTACTTGTACTCTCCTTCCAATGGTCATCAGTTTTATTTCCCTGTGTTTTAATGCAACACTAATTAGTTGCTGATCTTATTAATATCTGATCTTACTGATATTTGATCAACTGATGCTCTTTAATTCTTCCTCTGGTTTCGCGAACAAGTCAGTAAATTTTGGATAGGTAAGCCTTCTTCCATTCATGTTTATTCCAGAATTGTTTTCCTAATTTAGCACACAGACTGGTTCTCCAGAGGAAAGTAAAAACAAAATCCCAAAAATAAAAGTCTATTGGGGTTCATTCAATATTCATCATTAGCCAATTAGAGCTGGTGATTTACTCGCTTTGCAAATGACATCAACAGTTGAAAATGTGTAAACACAATCCCTGTACCGCCCTTTTATTAACATGAGCGAAAATCATGAAATAACCGGATATTAATTCTAAAATTCGTGCCGATTCAAAAATTTTAATTTGGGACCATAAAATTGCATGCGCTTGCGCAATAGTTGTAAAACATGACCTGATCACATTCGAGCTGCACCGTGGAAAAACAAAAAAGCGTTATTTTATTTTTTTTTTTTCTGGTCAAAGAAAGAGAACCTGAAAAAAAATGTCAGGGAGCACTGGTTGAAATCCAATCCTAGACCATCCGCTCACGAGTCCGCGCCTTAACGACTACCCATGGCGGTAGCCTTTTTAGGAATGAGCTTTTCCTTGCATGCCAATAGAACCGAGCTTGACCATCTTCCCCTATTCGATTCAATAAAGGAGCTTAGTACACTCTATGGTACATTTACTCTGGCAGTATTTGCGTCCATGATTTCTCACTCCTTTCAGATGAGGCAAATTACTAGCGAAACCACCTCCCGTCATTGCACACCTGTCTGCTGCGTATTCATATCCATGACCCGCACAATGAATGAAGCAGAAACATCCGTCGTTTCCGATCGAGTAAAAACTTAAGGCAGGTTATGTCGACGATCTTTTGGGGTGTCAATGGCCCTATATTGATTCACTTCCAAGAAAAGTGTTGTTTTGTGACAAGGAACAAGTTGAAGCCCACAATTCCGGGGACTTTTCTACCATACGACTGCCTGAAACACTCACGATACAGTCCACATTGAAGTTATTTTTAACTTTAAAAGAACATTTGCGAGATGACAGGGTGCAAAATTTGTTACAGGCCAAAATAAAAAGCGAGGTCAATCATAAAATTGCATTTTACGTTGAAAATAAATTAGAAAACTACATTTCTTCAATTAAAAGTGTCATTTGTATAACTCGTAATATGAATAATATGAAGATATTACCAAAATCAGCAAGTGGGAAAAAGGAAGATCTAGTGTTTGTTGCACAAAAGGTTAAACAGAACTTCTTCGCTCTATACCTCTTGACACGTCATTTGTTCTTAGTTGACATACATTTGGTAGTTAATTGGGGAGTAGCCAGTCCGAGTATAACTGAAGTAACCCCGTCATCACCAGCTCAGCAACTAACCGATCCAAAACATGATTATGAACTGTTTAGCACTGACAAACATTCTATCTAAAGCCAAAAATAAATTGGTTAATTATATTAAATTTTAAAAATGCAATGAACACTTTCACATGTACGGCCGGGGGGGTGCATTAATTTAGTAAACGGTCAAAATGATTATGAGAACAGTTAATTTTATTTACATGAGTATTTTATACTTTTACACAGCTTAGTTAAATCAGAAAGTTCTAACTTATTAAAATCCACGTGCTTTACCTCTTCCAATGATGACTTAAGGAATTTTACTGTGACACAACCGTGCGCTTAGCAACAAGCAGAAACATGCTGAACTTATGACGATCGCGGATGCTAGGGGAAGAACCTAACACTTACATACTCCCCTTTCACTATAATTGAAACCTAGAGCATTGGTTTACTAAATTGGTGAATATTACAACATGATATAAAGACCCCCTCTAGGGAGTCCCGAAGCTGTATTAGGGGGTAGCAGAACCTTAAGACCTTTCTTCACTCCTCGCTCGAGTTACCCTGCGCTGCTGCTCACAGCTCTGCAATCCCGGTTCGGTGACATCGCCCCTAAGGTAAGGGCCTCGTACGTCTCCATGGCTTGACGATCTATATCAAATTTGTTACTAATTTATATAATTGTTGAGGAGATAGTTCAACGTGGACATAGACTATAGATAATGAAACTGTTTGCCATGATATTTGCCATTCCCGAGTCATTGAAAATCAAAGTTTTCTTTGCGCTACATTTTCGTAACACTGGGTTTACCCATTGGCAGTAACGCATATGTGCGTGCATTTATGTTTAAAAAAGAAAGAAAGCAAATTCCCTCCGTCTAATCAGTCGCAGTTATTGGAGCAGCGATGCTACGGAGCTAAGCAACTTTCATGCTTTCCACGTCAACCTTCATCATACGATACTTGTGCACATGGGAGGACATGCAGCAAAGCATCAAGCGACTTACGACCGCGGTGCATTTTCCGCCTGAGGTTCTCAGCACCGACTTGAGGAAACTGTCAGCTCTAGCATATGTACGTTATGCAAACGATGGTACCGGGGGCGGTGTACTTCCCTTGCGGCTGGGAATTAATGGAAATTCCTCCCACTACTGGAAATGGGAAACTGGGCAGGATTCCCCGTGAGCTTCGCAACCGGTTTACTCTGCAATGCTGATGATGACATGGGAAGCGTTAAATATACAGGTGAACGTCGTCTACTGTATGTACATTGTAGGCATATAAAAGGTGAGACAAAAGTTTGCATTCCTGTGTATCCTAAACTACTTAAAATGTTCAAACAATTCTTACAGCATTGAAAAAAAAAAGAGTCCAGCTAAAATAGGCACAGACTTGAAAAACTGAGGTAATTTAAAACTGTGTCTTACATTCCCAAATGTTGATTTCAAATACGACCGTAATTTTTCTCTAATATGAAAGTGCTATTGACAAAGTGAAGTATATTCATTATTATAATTATGGTATCATATTTAGGCCTTTTTCTTTTTCCATTGACGTTCTATTTATATAGGGATCTTTGGCTTGTAGAGAAAGGCATCCAATAAGATTAAATTCTAAAAGAACAAAACTTATATATCTTGATGAATATAAATATTTGGGTGTTATTACTGTGCGATCAAGGTGTTTTGCTTTGGGCGAGCGCGCCCTCGCTATTCGGTTAGCCGGCCAGCCGGGTCTTGGTTATTAGCGGAAGAATACAACAATAAAACAAACGTACCATACAACGACACACAAACATCTCTTCTGGAAATTGTTCATCACTTACTGCAGTTCATTTAGAGAAATCCGGATAATTTCCTGACTAATATTATCTTTGAGTTATTGTGTGGTGTTCGGATTCGTCTTGTACACGGCATTTTTAATTTACTCCAGATATAATAATCGGGGAATCGAGGGGGCCACAAATTCCTACTAATAACTCTGTCTTGTGGAAATATGTTGTGAATTGCTCTCATAAAATCATTCGCAGTGTCAGCAGTGGCAGAGTCCTGTTGAAAAAATGTATGGTCACGATCTATGTGAGTTGAATCTCTGAAAAATTGGGCCAGCATGTATTCATATAAATAATAGTATCAACAGTATACTTTAAAAATTTGGTACTATGATTTTTCCACCACTGAGTTAACACATGTCAGCTTTATATAAATACACGCTGTTGTAAACACACGAGACATAATACACTATGTATACTGCCAAATTAATAAACAAACACGAGACACACCCGGTAACAGCTCCGCTACGAATGTGAATCCCCAAGATCGCGGGTTCGAACCCGGCCAGGACCGATGGATTTTTTCGGGCGTAAAAATCGTAAGTATGGCTTCCTTCGGAAGGGAAGTAAAGCCGTGGGTCCCGTGTCGTACATTTACGGCACGAAAAAGAACCTCAAGCCTGAAAGACAGGCATCTGAGCAAAATTTGTCGGCCGTTTCACGCCCTGATTTGAATGGGACGCTGATGACCTGAGGTGTTAAAGAGCGTCCATAAATAAATCAATAAAAAAAAAAAAGAATGTGAATCACCAAGGCCAACAAGTAAGCATGCCCTTCCATGGCGTGTGTTTGCAACGGTACAGCATGCATTTATGTACGATTAATATGTGTTAACACATCTCGTGAAGTTCGAAGGAAGTTTCAAGCAAGATTTCCGGGTGTTGACACTCCAGATCGTAAAACAGCCCATAATATGATAACAAAAATTCAGGAAACTGGAAGTGTCCAGTCTTAGAATGCAAAAAACAGCGTAGGGTTTTCACCGAAGAAAGACTGTATGACATTGGTAGTCTTTTAGAAAATTTTCCTAGAAAATTGCTTCATCGTCTTGCACAACAATGAGGATTTAAAATGGGCCTGTGCAAAAGGCTACTAAACTTTAACAACTTGCGATTATTATCTCTGGGGTAAACAAAAAAGTGCCATATACAAGAAGAACCCGCACACCAAACAAAAAATCAAAGATAATATTGATCAGGACATTTTTCAGTTATCTTAAAATGAACTACAGCGAGTAATGAATAATTTCCTAAATAGATGCTATAAATTGTAGAGAATGAAGACAGGCTATTTTAAAACTTCATTTGATAATTTGGTAAGTAACGATACTCTTAAATTGGTTTATGTATTGTTGTATCGTTGGTTTGTTTTATTATTTTACCCTCCCGTTAATCACCAAGACTCGGCTAACCAGTGGCGCGCTCGCCCATAAGCAAAACACTTCAGGGGGAGGGGGGCTGATCGCCCGATATAAATTATTCCTATAACATTTATAATGTTTCATTAATAATAAGCTTTAACATATTACAAAATCTACCTTGAGGAATACCTCACAAACTGGTTAAACGGACAGCAAAATAATTACAATATCTCATGAAAACAGAGATTTATATCAACTGAAGAACATAACAAAACTATAGTATTAAACTTTAACAATTTTAAAGCCTTGTGTCTGAGATGTTCCAAATTTCTGATCAATTATCCGAAATAAACTCATCCAAGAACACCCCAGTATTGCTGCTTGCGTAAGACGAGGGAGGAAAGTATTGCCACTAGGTGTGTCTCTCCACGGTGTGTCTCAGAGAGTTGCCTCTCTGCAACTCTCGGTACCAACCCACTTTAACTCGCATACCGTCTTTCATGGGCTGACAAGCCTCAACCTGCTTTAGCCAATCAGCTCATCCTCATCATGGTCTAACTAATGCGGGAGCATGGACGTCCCTAGATGACACATAATTAATGATGGTGCGCTGACTGCAATACCGGCACACTCTTATGGAATAAATCTCTCACAGTACAGGAAACCTTAGGGAGGTTTCTGGGATGTGAGAGAGCTTCCGTGCTTGGAGTTAGTTGAAGCTTCAGTACGGAAGATTGAAGATCCGTGGTTCGAATCTCGGTAATAATCCGCATTTTTCAAGTCTGATTCATTCTCTCCAGGTAAGAGTGTGTCATTCTATTCTGGATCTAACTACATCCTAGTGTGAATTACAGCCGATGTGGCGCACGCTCTGATGTCGGCTAGGATATTACTCTTCTGCCCCCCCCCAAAAAAGGATATCGCATCTATTAGCTTGAACGTAGACCACATTAACTTAACTTAATGAAAGGGAAACCTTATTTAAATGGCTTTGAATCTTATGTTTGTTCTTTCTTGTCATACTAACTTTCTTTCAATCCAATCTGGAAATAACAATCAAACGTATTAAGAACAATGAACGACCAAACATGTTGCAGCGGTAATTAAAAGAGGGCGGGGAATTAATTGTAAGACTTGAGGAAAGATTGGGAAGGATTTGATTATAGGATCTCGGGGATGACGATTTTCTGCAGAGTTACCTGGACTAGCTCTTATTTCTATGCTGGACGATTTGTGATCCGGAGACCACAGGGTAAGGAGTCAAGGAGGTTAACAAGTGTATTAACAAGATTTATCGTATTAAGAGACGAAACACAGTTTTTGTTCAGAGTCTGTTCCACTTTAAGAAACCAACTGTTTGTCCTTGGGGAATGTATAGTGTTATTAAAATCATTTTTGCATTAACTAAGAGGATCAACGATATTCAACATACGATGAATTTTGTCTACTCAATGTTGGTACTTAGCGAATAACACTTCTAACAACAACAACTATGACGACAGTCATAAATGACCCCCTGGTAATGATACACTCTGATACTCTGAGAAATTCAATAAAAATGTTACGGTTAATAATAACACTCTTAGTAAAACTCTGGATGATAACTCTTTTAGTATAACTAACGCAACTGACCACTAATACTGATACAGCAACAACTAAGTGCTTGGACTAACTCTAAGCCCCAAAATTATAGGCTTAAATAAACCTTGAAGTCATTCATTCTTTTCGACGGTTTCTTCATTCTTTCAAAATATGACTTTAGAAAGAGCTATTATATTTTCTTTCAATTAAGAAAGTTTACTGGATACTGAACTTGCATAATACCCTTCTCATCCTTCTTATTGGATATCATGTCTACGTGACTCTCGCATGTCACCCACATATACAGTTAGCTCAGGCATCGAGAGGTTATTGCCTTGTCTTTTCACCCCCGTAGCCTGGCATATGTTTATTACGCCTACTCTTACCTAATATGATAAAAGCAAAACACTCTGACAATATCAAAAAGAAACATCTACCAAGACCCTGCTTTAGAATTCCTCCCAGTAATAGCGGTCGGTGGCTTGCTTCATATTAAAGAATATTGTTTACAAAAGGCAACAGGCTTCCTGTCCCAAATTTTCAAGTCCAGTTTTTATGAATAGGACATTTCCGTACTCTGGTATGAAAATAACATCTGACACACAATACTTCAACACATGCACAGAAAATAAAAATGACACTCAAGCATGATTAAAATAGAAAAGTTACATAAATTAATTAATTAATATGGTAATTCTAATTTATTTGGAGATGGGTGTGGAAGCTAATAAATTCCATTTCAATGTAGAACATTTTGGTATATTGAGATAAAACGCATATTTCCTTAAAGCTTCTACATTTTCTGCTACGTGCTTTGGCTGGGTTCCTAGGCAAGGAATGATCCTCCCCTAAGGTTTGAATGCTGCTCAGACTGAAAAAGAACACGAAATATGGAGCAGCAGTTCCGATTCCCTGAGGTATACAAACGAGACTTCTAGGCATTGCTACGTCATGCAGGAAATTTCTTTAGTGGGCCCCGATGGTGTTGCGGTGGTCGGCCGGCCGGCCATTGCCTCTTATCTCTTATATTAAACATAAGGGAGGGCAAGACTTCGGCACGTCCGCATTCCGCTCTCTGGAGAGAAATAGCTTACCTGAGAACTTGCCGGAGTATGATGTGGTTAGCAGGCCAGAAGACCCAAGTTATTGCCGGAACGTAGCCGTGACGCCATGTAGCTTTAGCATGTACTCTACAATGTACCCTATTGTTATATCAACAGTAACATCCAAAATGTAATATCACAGAAAAAAGCCCGCCATTAACTTTCCTTTCATGTTCCTGAGCCAATTACACAATGCAATATTATTTCATTGTAAATAATATTGCATTGAAAATATGCAAGTTAACAATTCATCTGGACTGTTATCTTGATTATGTTTATCCGATAAATATTTAACAAATTAAAAATTAATATTTTGTTGTTAAAAAACCTGAGAAAGTTAAGTTGCATACACTATGAATATCAGTTCTAAGTGCAAAATTTCAATAAAGTATTGCAAGTAATTTTGAAATTATTATGTTTAACCATGTATGATAAATTTAAGCTGTTGGCCCTTTAAAAACTTCATATCGCAAATAGAGCTTAGAGTCTTTGGTGAATACAAATTTTATTTGCAAAAGGAACCCGCAAACACTTTTAAAATTTTGGATCGTACAATGATAACGAAAATGATATAATCCTGCAAACAGAAGACTCAAATTGAGGGAATAGCCGACCGATACGGTAAACATCTCAAAGGAAAGGGTGCATAATATTTTAACTGAAGAACAACGCATGAAAAAAAGTTTTCAGCAAGACGGATGCCGCAGCTGCTTATACCCAATCAAAAAAGGCTTTAAGTGCAAGCTACCAGGAACGTCCGGATAGTAAAAAATTAAAAAATAAATCTGCCGATTTTCTGTGTGGATTCAACACCATTGATAAAACTTGCGTTTATTAATACACCCCAGAGACGGAATCCGGTTGGCCAGCTCCAAAGAAAGCGACACAGATAATTCAGGGCATGCAAACGGGGCTGATTCTTGATGATCGATTATATTCCAAAAGGACAAATATAAAAAAGATCATATTTACTGCGTAAGAACACCATTTTCCACAAGATAATGAATGCCGGCAAAATGGAGATACTGTAATAGCTACAATCAATAAACTTGCTGCCCCACCCATTTATTCACTGGATTTTGTACTCTTCGACACCCATTTGCTTTGCCCAAGCTCAAAATTTTCTTAAGAGGACAGAAATTTCCAAATGAGGAGGAAATCAAAGTTGCCGTGGATGATTATTTTGCAGACCCCCAGGAAAACACCTTTCGCGATGGGAATGAAGGTACTGGAAAAAATCGCTGGATAAACTGTACTGCATTCTTGAAAAGTAAAAGTCATTTTGAAAACGTAAAATTCCGCCAAGCAGGAGCTGCGTAACTAAGCGAATTCCTCATCTATAGAGAAACTTTAAAATGGGTAAAAAATTCATATTATGGCGTTATTAAATAATGAAATGAAATAAGTTATGACATTACTGTGTGGTATTAGGGAAACAAAATTATAATTTTTGCAATCTATAAGTATCACAAAGAGAAACATTTTTATAATAATTATTATTATTATTATTATTATTATTAAACCACAAACACTAATTGTATAATAGTAATTAAATTAAATATATGACCACTGATAGGTAGCGATATGCTGTGTCGGTATTTTAATACATTTTTAAATGTAATCATATTTATGAGCTAAGCCCTTGATCATCTTTACATTCATTTTAATAAATAAATTACGGAAACAAACCTTCTATATTTAAGAAGTTTATAGAGGTCAATAATAAAAAAGTGTAATGTACTAAGAAAATATACACAATAAACTATAAACAATCGAAAGTTTCATCGATTTTCATTGCCTTTGAAATTTAATTTAAATTTTATTGTAATAAAAAGCTAACGTAAACGCTTTCTGAATGTTATTACTGAGCAGTCTTACATATAAATATAATTCTCAAACATAGATTTTTAATTCACGTTTGCTATCTGCATGACGATGTTTTTGATAAACACCTATATAACACACATGCATCGTTATAAATACAGTATATATGCTGAATTGATGTGTCGCGAGAGCGCTTTTTAAATTTCGGTTTTCAAGAATACTCCTATTCCTAATGAACCAATTTCCCTAATTTTCAAAATACTATTTTTTATTACTTTATTTAAATGGTATATACTTTGGTGCCATTAGAACGATTTTTAAATTTTCGGTTTTACGTAAACCGCCACTCCTATTGACCCGATATCCCTGATTTTCAGGAAGTATTTGCATTGTTTAATTTAAATTATATTTACGGAGTTTCGTAGCGAAAAAGCAAATACTGATGCCGGTAGAGTAATTTTTAAATTTTACGTTTTAGGTAAACCCCTACTTCTAATAATCTGATTTCACTGATTTTCAGAAACTATTTTTGTTATTTAATTTCAATGACATATGCCGAGTTTCCTTAATAAAATTTAAAATTGTGGCTGCTACAGCGATTTTTAAATTTCGCTTTAACCTCCACTTCTAATAGTCCGATTGTCCTGATTTTCGGAAAGTACTTCTATTAATTTATTTTTAAAAAATTGCTGAGTTTCGGTGAGAATAAACAAAAATTGTGGCCGCTAAAGCGATTTTCAAACTTTTCTTTATTTCTCTTTAAGGTTAACCCCCATTCCCAATGGTCTAATTTTGCTGGTTAATGAGTTCGAATAATCATTTGTTAATTAATGGTTATATGCCATGTTTCGAAACACACACACACACACACACACACATATATATATATATATATATATATATATATATATATATATATTCATATATATATTCATTATAGGTGCTTAATAGATACGTTCGATGGATATTCAGAGAAATTATGCAAAAATCGTTCCCTGCAGTAGCTTACATTACTTCGGAATTCGCTAAAAATAGTTTTTATTATTGGGCTAACCAATTATCATACTGATAAGAATTAGACATGAATATTAGTGTGGGGAGGGGGTAACGGTGGAGCAGTAGAGCTCTTTCTTTATTGCACTATCAAGAGCTAAAATTTAAATTTATACCTTCCCACTGTTTTCTGGGGGGGGGGGGTTTATCATCGTTATATCGCTCGTCAACTTTGGAGTACTGGGAACTTAACGTCGTTCAATTTAGGCTGGTTCCGCAGCGATACACCCGCGGCTATCGGAGTCATTTTGCTTTAAGCTCACATACACATCTTAAGGGAACCAGCCTCAGGCATGTGACACACTTTGGCCTGGCAGAAGATCACAGCTTGAATGCGTCATTCTTTATGGCAGTACAAGCCCCTAACCTCCAACAGAACACTCTACTGCCTTATGAATAACTCTCTGCTCGCTCTTCATGAACTGCAGAAAATCCAACGAGAAACAGCAGCATCCCGTAAAAGAGCAGAAAATGAAAGAAACAAAAAAACAAGCTCGAGATGCGGGGATGACAAGGAGAGGAGGCTATTGATTTTACGATAAAAATGGAAAGAGGAAAAATAAGGAACTTGTGGAAGTCATTCTAACAAAATACGGTGTCAAACCTTTCCAAAACAAGTGCTACGATAAGAGTTTCCTGTTTTCTTCATGCCCCCATTCCTCTTTAACCTTCTTTTCTTCACTTCGAGCAGATGACAAACAAAATGAGTTTTCCTCGCTGTATACACCAACTCCATCTTCTGCTTCATTACAATTCAATTTTTTATTCCCTGGCACAGCGAATATACCACTACAGACACGAAATCACTTATCTACAACTAATTTAAATTATGAGGGTACGTCATTAAATAAACGAATCATATAATAACTCTTTACAAAGGTTCTTTTAGAAACTGTTTGTGCCTTATTTTCTAACTAGTCAACCTGCTTGGACCTCATATGTAAACCGGCAGATGCCCTCCAGGAAAAAGCTTTTTGGTGCTGCCTTAAATCAATTTGCACCTCGTCACCTGCTGACCCCGCAACTGTTCTTTTACGGACAGTATTAAAGCCCCGTCTTGCCAACGTTTTTTTTTTTTTTTTTTTTGAGTAGTGTTTAACGCCCGTTTTTACTACTGAGGCACCACAGGCGGTGGACACTGATGATACATGAGATGAAATGATAAATTGGGAAAGGATTTGTTGCCAACGTTAAAGTAGCTAAGCTGAGGCAGAAGTTATGGTTACAACGTTTAATTTAAACATTTTCTCTGTGCACGGAAGAAACCTGGGAGTGAATTTTCAAAGTTATACATTTTTGTATGAATATTTCTTAAGCGTTTACTGTGATTGCATTGCTGTTAAGTTAATATATATATATATATATATACCAAATTTCATTCGATTTGGATAAATACTTTGCGAACTATATTATTTCATAAAGTACTAGCTAAATACATCCCATATTCAAAATATCCCAAGCAGTTCATTAGTTGAGAAAATTGGTTGACAGTTTTGCAATTGAAGCTTTGGACCACATAAAAACTAAATATAAGTTTCATGAGTGAACTGTGATCATTTTTTAAAAATATAAGGCTTTTAATTTTTACAAGTAATCATTTTTACGTAGAGAATATTTTTTTTTAAATTATTATTGTGTTTTTGTTCTTTAGAATATTACATGGACACTTCTGCACATTTGGAAATTTTAATTGAGTTTAGTTTAAACTTGTTACGATGGGATATTTTGAATGTGTGAAAATGAAGATTTGAGAAAACCGCTGTTTTTTTATATAAAAAGTATGCTGGGAAACAGTGCCATTGAAAGACACGCAGAGCTCTTTAAATGAACGGTGGGGGGTATGAAAACGTAGACTCTCTGTGAACGCCCAAAGGTTTTTGCAGGGGGAAAAAAAAGGAAACAATACTATTTTCGGTCTTTTGACCGGTTTTGGCCAAAATTTCACTTCTAGTGTCTCTTAATAGAATTTATGCACTTACACAAGAAAAAAATAATATTTGAAGCCTATTTTTTTTGTCAAAAACGTTGTACACAAACGTGCATAATTCCTACGTTATGGAAGTTTTCTTAATAGTTCTTCTTCAATCACTTCACTGCTATGTCAGAAAAGGCAATTGATGCAGTACTTTTTTCTCTCTCTAGAGATTCATATATTAATTTTGAGAAAAATGCGATCAAAGAAAAAACTGTGAATAACAAGTTCATTGCTCCAACCCGGATTGTAATGCATGCTTAAGCCCGTATTCAGAATATATTCAGATTGTATGTGACAGAATAGCCAACAGCAAAAGCAAAATGTCCTCTAGAGAATGGTGAAACCCGGAACGTTCTAGCTTAATTTGTTCAGAAACTATATAATTTTGAAATGGATGCCCCACTCCCCATTGAAGCACATGTATTTTTGAATATAAAAACCCTTCTTCTAGGCTACAAATCACAATTAAATTATATAAAATAATTAAAAAAGTGTGAATTTTACTTAAAATGTTTTTGTTTTTTTTGAAAAGTGTCAAATTTCCAATTTTTGCCTTCAAACTCTCCTTGGTAGGTTCAAACAAGTGAAGTCAGATAGTGTCGAGATTGAACTGTGTGTTGTTTCAACACTCCAATTTTCAATTCATATAGCGTATGCGCAGACTCGTGCAAGCGGGCCTTGTCACGCAGCAATGATCCTATTGCGGGCTTGATTAGTATCGAGTACCAATCACAGTGTGACCCTTTTGTTGGAAGTGCACCGATATAGCTGTATACTGACATCCTTGACTTTCTCGTATCTTGACCGGAGACGACGAGTGTTTTACTGCTACCATTGTGTCTTACTACCTGGTCCGTAATGGCGCACCCAGCACTCATGTTACAATTTCTTCTTCATGATCACGATGCACAAGAGCTATTGACAAACTCCTTGCTGATCACTGAAAAGCTACCTAGGGACCCATCTGCTATACACCATTCAGGATAATGTAGTACACGAACTGTAACTAGTGTGAAATTCTATGGCAGTTTCATCACACAAAATAAAAGTCGCATTTTCTCAATGGCCCTGTTCGTTCTATGTGAACAAACCTTCAGATCATAAGATAACCACTTGCCTAATGCATGCTCTGAGCTGAACACCCAAATAGATAACATAGCACTCACAATGCCTTTTATTTAACAAATTCTGGCCTTAAATATAAGCACATTGAGTATTTTCAGCTTATTGATGGACATGAAATAAAATGAAAAAAAACTAAGACGTACTGCGCGAAGAAAACGTTCCAGGTCTAAATATGGGTTACTTCCTCTGCATTTGCCAATGATGCGGATTGAGGAAGAACATTCAGGATGGGCGTACCTTGCGAGATTAAACTGTAGACATCATTCGGTGCCTTAGTTACTTCTTTCACCCTTGTGGGTATTTAGGTGTTCATCCACAGGTGTTTAGTCTTCCCTTATAAATAGTTCCACCACTTCAAACACTGTCTCCTGATTTATACTTCGCTGTTATTCCTTTGATAATTTTCGATAGTGGAGAGGTCATATTTTATGAGATATTGCGCACCTGCATACTGCTTGATCATCAGGAGCTAGCATAAGACTAAGATGCAATTTAGTGTTCCAAATTCAGATTTTTCCATGCGTATTAATCTCCATGAAGTTTAGATCAAATTCTTATTATTTAATGATTTTCCTTGAAACGTTTTGTTGTTGTTATGGCGGCTTCTTTATGAGACGCCAGTTTTGGGCAGTTGGCTAGTGAATTTATTGATGACCTCGGCTGTTGCTTACACCTCAAGGCAACAGTATCTCAGGTTAATTTTGATCCGCTCAACAGGAATAATGGAAGATACTTTTCATTACAATAATTATTATGACGTAACATTTCCCACTACGCAGTTTATTGGTCGTAACGTTGTTTACATTAGCAGGCGTTTCTGAAAATAATCTGATTCGGTGTGATGACTTTGACCTACATCCAATTCTCGTAACACTACTTTGCGACGGATGGTAATTAGATTCTAACTTTGATCTTACGGTTAGAACTGCACCTGTCCTCGCGCTTGAGTCACCGGCCCTCTAATTGCTATACGCAAACTTTCTACTATTAACACTGCACTAGAAGTTTCCGTTTTTATAAGCAAACGAGCCATCAGCAGTTTACTGTTAACACCGATTCACGCGATTCTTGCACACGCAGGCCAAATGCACTTTTCATGACAGTAGACATTTTACGTCGAAAATGATATGCGTTAGAGTGTTCGAAATGTTACCAAAGTGAGACGAAAAAGTGATGACAGAGTGATGAACAAGTGATCCCAAACGAGATGAACTGTCTCGTTATATACTCCGTGAAAAATCACCTCCACGTGGTTTACAGGCGCTTACGGGGTTCACAAATGTAAGCTCGAGTTACCCGCGATGCTTTAAAAGTTCAAAAAATACAAAAAGAATCGACTCGCTCAAAACTAAATTATGTCATGAGGCGCGACCAAAGTACAAATCTAGAGTCCCTATTAACACATCAACACGAATTATAGTTACACCAGAAGACGTCATTCATAAATACCCTCCACCTGACGCTTGGTCATTAAAAAGACATGAGGCTTGCTTGCTTTCGTGTTCATATTTTGTTATATGTTACTCTTTCATCTTGAAATCCTTTCGTGCTACCAGTGGGTAGTGCAATAGAGTTATCATTTAAAAAGTTCATTATCCTGAAATTATATATTAGGACGTGATAAATGCTGCTTCATCCTTCATATAAAATAAATGTTGGTTGATCCAGAGTACTGACTCATAATTTGAAATAAATGCTCTTGTTGCATATACATTTCTTGTGAAATAATTCTTGTACTGAGAGAAGGGAGTTCCTAACCACCCTCCCCCAAGCATATCAAATCTGATGATGGTACTGGATTAGAAATGTTTCCGCACCGAGCGGTCAATTGAAGGAACCAATTACGAGCCATCTCCAAACAGCACTTAGCGATGTTAGCAGTAGGTCCATTGGAACAAATCCATTATAGAGGGTACCTTTCTCGACTCTCCTCAAAATAGGCCAGTAGAAGCTATAACAGTATCGATATGTGTTCCAAATATGTGGTCCTTTAAGAATAAAATTACATGCTTTAAACTAACAAAAGCAAAAATAAGTTAATAAATACTGCCTGCAGGTTTACGATGAAAAACTAGGTATGGCGAGTTCTAGCCAATATATTTTGGTTATTTGATTTTGGATAAAGATAAATTCTCATTTAATCAGAAATGTAATTATGTTTGGAGTGGTATAATAATAAAACTATCATCATCACGGCAGTCTGTCAATATGTACTTACACAACTCGTGAAAACATGTAAATTTAGCAAAAATATGTTTGCATTTTTTGCTTTTAAACAAGCGCTGCACAGGTGTATAAAACTAACAGTTCCATGTAAACGTCGTCTGATTTCAGTTTTGTAAATTGGCGGCACTGTGCTGGTGTGTTTAATACAATTGTTGATAATGTGCATGAAATATAGGAACAATTAAAGGTAAACTGTTAGCTGTTAATATTCTAAAGGTAAGCATTAACTACCAGTGAAAAGAGAATGTTGTAGAGCGTTCTCAATAAACTGATACAAAAAATGCCAACTGTTATTGTGAATGATATCATGAAATTAATTGATGAATATACTACAGTATCAAAGTGGAGCAATGCACATGCACGTAAATAATGCTTTGTATACTTCAGGTAATTGTTAATATTTATCTTCATTTTTAATGTAACACTGTGTTTTGAGTATGGATATTCCAACTCCACAATGCATGTCAATCTGTTGTTCGTTTACTCACAGCTGATGTTAGGGGCGGAGCTAGCGCGAAATGATACAAATTGTTTTGTTTATGTTAAATTTGGTTCTTAAGTCACACATATTAATTGGTTAGAAAATATAGGACTTACAGATTTTTCACAGATTTGAATTTTAGTACAGTGTTAATGCTGTCAATATTGATACCAACTTCCAAACTTACATTTCTATTGTGCTATGGCGATTTGGCTATTGGCTGATCAGAAATAGTGATCTTAATTTTCGTTCCTATCAAGTGTATTCAATGGGCTCTGTTTCACGAAACAACTAATACACTAGTTATTAGTCGTAATTCCACCAGTTCTAATAAAACTGTTTCACGAAAATTTATTCCTTAATAGTAGAATCGTAAAATTTTGTCATTAATCACTTGTCAAAATTATTAATGTGGCCACTGTATCCGAGCGTCGAGAAGGCTGTTTCGAGGATATTTATTACGTGGACTGTTTGTTGACGTATTCAAAACAAAGTAACATAAACATAAAGTATATTTGGACAATTTTCCGACAAAATTACGAAAAAAGACAAAGCCGAAATATAGGAAATAATAATGCAAACTGTGAAAGCGTTGAGGTTAATTCCATCACAGAAAGATTACACATATGTAAGGGACACATTTTGGCCAAGCATCAAGAAAACTACTGGTAAGAGGTTTTATTTTACATCATATTCACCATTCGTATTATTAATCTACAAATAATTGTGTAAATAGCTGCGTCTCTATGGTAAGTTTCAAATAAAAATAAATCATTCAAGAAGTACGGGAATGGGTGGTAGATTTGACACCACATATTGTATAAATAACCCTTAATGAACTTTATAATTAAAATGCGTAAAGCTTAATTGATAAAATTAGTAACTAACCTAAAATATGTATACTAGTAAGTGAATTCACTATTCGAGATTCACGGATAGAATTCCATTAGTTAACAGTTCGCAATATTACAAGACCAAATGTTTCGTTTGATACTGATCAAACAAAATCGCACACTGATTATATCAGTCCTTTACACTAGTAACTAGTAATTAAGTTCGTAAGTTCTAGAAACACACGCTTGTAAAACAAACAAGTATTACTAGAATATAGTAATACAAGTATTACTAGATTACGAGCTTCGAGAAACAAGTGTACTGGATTTCATCATTGATGACAAACAACTAAACTCAAGTAGAACCTTGCAACCAAGCGGGTGGCTCTGGAGGTAACATTTGAGATTCACATTCGACAGATCTGAAATTCAAATCCCTTGGGGCAGGTTATTTTGTGGTTTGGTGGCTGTTCTATCATTGGACTGAAGTTTAAATAGCAACGTATGCAAGTCAGCGCGCCTCGACAATGTGTTGCGTCTGCACATCTGTGTAGGTGAACGTGGTTGTTGAATCACATATGATCAATGTCTTAAAGTCACTATTTATTGATGATTTGCAGAATTTAAGAAAGGAAGAGGCCTCTCATGAGATAAAGGTCGTGCACAAATTGCGGGAAGATAATCCTTGTACATATGGTCAGATTCAAGAAGCCCCTGTATATTGGATTGACAGAAGTTAAAATATTTTAAAAGAAAAAAAATCATGCCATAAAGCTCTGCAGTTGCTGGCAGCCATACTACTTCAAACATGAGCAAAAAGTGAACTGGTGCCGGAAAAAATTAGAAAACTTGAGGAAGATCCAAAAGCACATTTAATACCAAAGCATGACAAAAGATGATGATCCAGAAAATAAGTCAAAGCATGTGTTTGGGTATTCTGGCTCTTTAATCAATGTGAAGAGAAAGAGAAGTGCTGGTCTGATCTGATAATCTGCTCTTTCTTCTCAGCTAGCAGTTGGTCATATTACAATATCAGGGACAATATACAGCCACTACCAGATGAGACTCGACAAAATGTCCGCTCAAAGTGTTCCATGTGCTGAGATAAAGCACCCTTACAATACCTCCGTACGTACTGCGCAGGAAACAATTGAATTTCTGCAGGAGATGTTAAATGTTTGTCCCCTCCTCGTAAAGTCCAAAGCGATGCCATATGATTTTTTTTTTCTTCCCACAAACAAAAGAAAATTTCATAGTCAACCCTGTATTTGCAGTGACTGCATATGAAGAGAGTGTTTGTAACATTACGCATTCAGCATTCACAAAATAGTTTGAGCGAAGGATTCGACACAGGATATCTAGCGCTTTAGAGCATGAGGTTTATAAGAAACTTATCCATATCAATAGATACCTCAACGAAGGAGTTACCATCACGCAACTCAAAAAATAACTCTAAAACACTAATCCACGAAGCGAAAACTATGAGCAAACATGGGGGCATAACAGCTGAATTTAATAATATTCAAAAAGTAATCCATCGAACCTTGAAACCTTGGAAAACCACGACATCTACGAAACCATAAATATAGCAAATAAAAACATTCTCACCATAGAAGATGACCCATTGCATACCGAAAAATAAGAACGCAAAAATAGTTTCTGCACACACAACAAAAATGAGTTAAAACTACTTCCCATAAGAGACTGGAAATATGTTCTAAGCTGTAGGAATATATAAGTGCAATGCGAATCAGAAAAGTAAACATTTATATTACCGGAAGAACCTTTAAAACTCGACTGGGTAAACATAAGTGACATTTGCGCCTTAATCGGCCAGAAAAATCTACTATTGCGAAACATATCATTCAGATTGTCATGAAATAAAATGTGGGAGGAAAGGCGGTAAACTGGGAATTTTAACCTGATTAGGACAGGGATCTTAAAAATAGAGCAACATACAGATAAAGATGGATTTTTCAAATAAGCAAAACATGGAACCCGTTACTACTAAAAGAGCAACTGCAATACAACTATTCCACCATTCCTAACCCATCCCACTTCTAACGGTTCTGTCCCTCTCTGACTCTCCAGTCACTTTCAGTTCATAGACGATGCTGGCCGGCCACAGTATACAGAGAAAGCTTTGTTTTTAAATTTCATTTAGAAAAACGGCCACAGCAAAATAACCCGGCAATGATGAACCTTAATAATGATAACGCCGGCTGTGAAAGCCAAAATGTGTTCAAAAATCCGTACTTCGAGTTCTGGCTGCGATTTCGAATATTTTCTGCCGTATTTAACGCTGTCACGTTATCATCTTAAAGCCCTATGGCAATTAGTCTACGGCGTTTAACACTTACCTACTAAAACAAAAGAAATATGCTTCTAACAAAGTAATCGTGTCTCTTACAGCACACGGAGGCACCTGAAACATCACTAGCGATTTAAAGAACGTTTATCGATAAATCACCGCTAATGCAGAGTAATCTCTTGATCTAAGAACGTCTTTATTAAATGTATTCATTCGATAACACAGCCGACCCAGTTACAGAGAGACAGGTTCCCCGTTGGTCTTAATTAAACTCTAGGAAAACGTCTGCAACGAACAAAGAGCGGCATGCTCCGTCAACCCATGCAACAACGGCTTAATGGAAAACCTTTATGGAGCATTTAACCGTCTATCTCCTGTAAACAAGTTTAGTTCCTCTCTCGGATGTCACACTGTGCTGAATTATCCATGCAAATTAGCGTGTGCGTGCTTGGATTTTATATGTAAGTGAAAGCGACTATAAACATCAAGAATTTGGCTAATAGTTTCCGAAATGGCTAACTCCTTATAAACTTTTAGTAATTTTAGGCTCCACTGGAGTATTCAAAAGGTACAGGTAAAGCAACGGTTTTTATATTGACTATCAATTTATTTGTGTATAAAATGTCCCTAATTTGAAAGGAAAATGCCAATAACTTTATTAGGTATTTTTATTCACTGAAAATAGGTTATATTGGTAAAGAAGCATTTTCAAACTAGATTATCTCAATCAGAGTTTACCGCTATACTGAAAAATGTGTATAAAATTATTCAAAAGTTCTGACATTCTTCAATTACCAGCTGAAATTATCGATAATATTTATTAAAATGTAGAGTAAATAGGAATACAAAACATGACATATTTTGGTATTGTATTCAGTTCGTTTGCTATGGCGACGCGAACGAAAGTAATTATGCTGTGCGAAGTATAAGGATCCCTTCTAAAGCCAATCCCAGTTAAAAATGGCAAATTATTACATTGTGCAAAAATAAAAGCACCAAACTGTACGTAAAGAAATTGGATTTTATTATAAGAGAAAGAAACAAGAAAAGATTTATCATGACTACTGGCATACAGTCCAATAAAATATAGTCGTTTTTCTATGTTAAAAAGGCATTAGTAAGTACAGCCCGAGAAATGTTTTCAATGACATCCGATATAAATTATTTCAGTTCTTCAAGAGTGGTAGATGCACTAAGAAATAAGTTTTCTTTCAGATACCCATGTGATCAGTAGTAAACCGTATTCATATACGAGGACAACTATTTGGAAAACGTCTACTAATCGACTATCATCAAATATGTTGCTTAATCTTGTTCGTGCGGTATAGTGAACAAAAGATTTGATTGATTAATTAACGTTTACACTTGTAAGGTTTGTTTGAGTTTCAACAATTTTGTTGCTATATGTGCAGACGATACTAAACACGCAAACTTGGGTTAATTTCGGTAGATTTTGTTGTCGAACGTTCAAAATTTGCGCCAATTTCTTCTAATTTGCCTTTTGTTAAAACTATACTCTTCGCGTGCGTTTCTTGTTTTGGAGCGAACAATCCGAATCAATATCGCGAATTGCAGTTCTGGAAGGAGACAATTGGCCAGGTAACTTCCGAATAAATTTCTCAAGAACGCGAAGAGCTGATTCGTGTTTATGAAAGCATTTACACACAAAATACGGTGCTACAAAGTCTTTGCGAACGAATGTAGACTGGTGATTGCGTAGAAATTCAAGGAGTGACAGATAAGGAGCCGGCCATGAGTGGGGAGAAAAGCCAGACGTGGCTGAGACGCAAAAATCCAGCGGTAAGGACATTCGCTGGAAGCCCTATACTCTTGTCATCGCTACATGGACTAGCTTAAGAAATGATTTCTCAGTTGTTCGAATATTGCTGACAGTATTTTAAACCAAAATTGTACATAGAAGCATGACACACATAATGCAGCAACGCAAGTTAAAACAATTGCATATGAAAAAAATAACATATCTATTTAAAGCATAATGGTATCTAGAGATATGAAAAAAAAAACTGTACTCAGAATGGGAACTTACTTTAAAATAAACATATGCACATTTATTGTTGCTGTTTATTTAGAAAATAGTGCTTAAGGAACGCGTTAATGCATACTGAGCAGAGTAGGTGTCCAGCTCCTATTAGAGTGAAAACTTTACGAACCCCAAGACCCGAGTGAGTTATGACACGTCTCAACTTTCCGGACCCCTTATTATCCTATTGAGGTCTGTTTTATTCCATATTGATAGGCTCGGTAACCTGTGCAGGGAGGAAAAACGATGCCCATGAATATATTTCAACTTGGGAAATAAGTCGGAAGTCTTGTCTGAATTGTATGCCGCGTTTATGCTAAAATTTTCAGCGCAATTTTTGCATAAAGTCGTGATAATAGGTTGCTGTGACACTTGTATCACATTAACTTTGGCATTATGATTCCTTGATCAGAAACAAATCATCATTCGCTTGATCTTTGATCATTTTCATCGAGCGTTTTTGGTCGCGAGTCCAAATGACCAAATGATTTCAATTTCGGGTTGAAGTCTCCAAATTCTCGTTTCACAATGATGCTGACCTGCAATGTCAATCCTTGCCTCAGAAATTTTGCTATGTTCAGACGTTTTTGGTTCTCTTCAGCAGTCAAGCAGTTTAAGGCCGATATCTTGTTCAAATCGTTTGCCATAATACAGAATACTGATGTCCGTGGAATCGCTGTAACTTCTGAAAGTTGCTCTATGATATGCTTCAACATTATTCACCACATGTTTCACACTTCATTCATCTGTTGACATTCTTCGGCCGTCCTATTCTTGAGTCATTGTCTGTGCTGACATTCAGGAAAACGAATAGTCCAACGATTCACTGCGAAATCACCATAAACTTCACCCAAAGCACTATGGGTTTCTGTGGGGTTTTCGCATTGTAAAGTTTTCGTTCTTAATATAAGAGCTTTGTCTTCAACCGCCACAGCACTCAAAAGTCTGAAGGATCTAGCCCCTGCTATCTAAACGCAGAATATACCACGGAAGTAAAGAACGCACGCTTCTTTCTCACGCCTTTAACTGCAACGAATTAATTATCAGTGAAATTGGATCATTACTCCAACTATGTATTATTTATGAAATGACATTTATAGAGCAGCTCCTTTCGGGAATCGTCGGTGCTAGTGCATTCCCCCAACTTAAAAGCCACTGTGCGCTACGCGGAAAGGTTAGTTACTCTAAAATTCTTCAGTAATCCACCTGCAGAGACTGGAGCTAGATTAGGACACTCAACCAATGGGCATAGACACGCCTGCTGGTTTGAACGCTAATACCGGCCTATTTGAAAAAGCACAAGATAGTGCCTCAGGCTATATATAGTGGCACAGGTGAGATTTCGTTTTAACACTGAACAAAATATTAAATAGAGAATAAAAAAAGAACCAGAACAATTAACGTAAAAATATATACGTTAAAAACAGAAGGTTAGAACTAATTAGAAGAGGGAAAAGATCTCGTGAGCATAAAACAAAAGCTGTGCATGCTTAGATATGAGCCCAATACCACTGCTCGTATTACTCACGCACTCTGGCTGTTCTCCGGTTTGCTTGCATGCCGATTCCCCTTCTGCAGTGTCAATTTCAATTCAGTGCATTCATTCGGTCATTAAATTCAATATAACGATTATGCCAAACAAAATATTAATTAAAATATAACTCGGTACACGAAGTGCAAGCAGATAAGTTAAATACGTTAAAATAGTATGATTGTTAAACTCCAAAATTGAATAAATAAAATAATAGACCATACCATAAAGCAGATAGAAATAAAGTAAAACAAAATGAAATCACATAACCATACTATTGGCTTTATTATCGTTTGACAAAAACGTGTCAGGTAAAAAACCAAAGTTAATTGGGAAGTGGTAGATTACAGGTACATAGCAACAACAGCAAAGGGCCCTAAAGTAATCCTGTAGTACCCCGTAAAAAATTTAGTTATATGACATTTTACCAACAAATAAAAAAAACATCCTTTTTCTTCAGATACAATTTAAAGATATCAAAAGAACTTTGCTGACTTCCACAATATTTTATTTTGTTATTTAACAGATGAAGTTCACCAAAATCAAAGACCTTAATGTCCATTGTGCCAATTTATTCCTTCATAAACAAAAAGAGTGTTATTAGGTAGGTTCCAAAAGAAAGAATTACATAGTTAAAGGTCCCAAGGTTTCATAAATCTAATGTGCATAACGTTATTTTAAAATGTCAGGGAGAACTGCAATAAGAAAAAAAATTATGTAACCTAAGTTCATTTTATATACCCAGAAAAAAATTTAGCAAGGCTTTGATATTCAAAGAAAAATTTTCTTTGAAAATACAGGATCAACAATAGTGTTGAAAACACAAACGCTTTGAATATTAGCATTGATACAAAGTTGGGATTCAGACCAGGAGATCGACCAATCAAAAGTACTGGTCTGTTTCTCCACATGAATAAAAGATGGTAGAAAATGAGGCGGTACTCCATCGTGCATTAACCAATGGGTCAAAGCTCCCTGATTCAGGTCATCAGTCCTTAGAATGAATATCAGGTAACTTTAGCGCTTTGGGTCCGTAAGTTTATTTATGCTCTAACAAACATTAATTCACTCATTGATATGACCGCATTAGTTATAAAATGTTAAACTAAATATATATAGTAATAAATAAAAACCGAAGCCTGTTGTGTAGCATTATTTTAGCGTTTGGAAGATAAACTAAAGAAGGGGGTGGGGAAACTGTAGCAATCAGGACAACGCGATTTCCATACATTGACCGCTGCAAAAATTCACGAATTGATTTCTGTTTCTCTGACTTAGCCATTGGCAATTTCTCTGGTGGGAAGGTGTGTCAGGGCTGTTCAACACAATATAAGGGCAGTGCCCTACTGCGACGGAGTGCTTGTAACTAGAAGTTTAACAGTAACTGGACACGCGTGACACACGAAGAGGCCACCACCGACGAGAAATTCGAGAGATGGAAATGGCGCATCTGCGAGGTGTCATTGTTGAGAAAGCGTGCTCTCTACCGGTCAGTCATGGTATACCCATCAAGTCATCCCTAAGGAGCTTAATTTCCATAAAGTCTCTGCGGGATAGGTACCAAGATAGCTCACCATAGAGCACAAGCGTTGAGATCTGCCAACGCTTACTCGAGCGCTACAACAAAATAAAGCAGAATAGTCTGAGAATAAAAAATTAATCCACCACTAGCCAAAGTGGATACACCCGGCATTGAACGAACCGACAGGGATGGCCGAGATCGTTAAAGACACGAACTATTTAGTGGAAGTCTGGGATTCGATTCTCACCAGACAGTCCTCACTGACTGCATTTTTTTCCAGGTATTCCACAGTCCTCATAAATGGCAGATGCCGAGAAGATACCTTAAACTTAGGCCTGGAACGTTTCCTTCTTTAAAAAATCCTTTCCCAATGTTCATCTCATGTATGGTCACTGTACACCGTCTGTGGTGCTTCAGTAGTAAAAACGGGCGTTAAACACTAATAAAAAAAATAGCATTTAAAACCTGGCAAATCTCGCTCCAGTCCCAACGGTAACCGCATGAACAAACAAGTTCTATACAAGACTTTTTTGTCAATTTGATTTTTTGTAGGGTTACAAGTGAATTAATTACCCAAAGTTTTTCTTCTATAAATGAACAGGAAACGGTTTTAAAACAAACGTTAGACGACAACTAAGGCAAAAGCCTATCTTCTTGTTACAAAAGCTGCTTTCATCTACATAACATCATTGCTAACTGGCATATTTACCCGTAGGCCCCTTTTGCAATAGCATCTTCTAAATGCTGCAGTAAAGAGAGGATAGTGCTAGCAGTGTTCCGCCCTGGTTTCATGACGCACAAATTGAAATTCACAACCAGCTGTAGCAGCGGCGGCTGGTGGACTTGAGAAGCAAGACGTTTCAAAGTCAATTCTCGCTACTAAGTTAATTGCATTTTATATAAACATCTCCATCTCCTCATGGAAACATAAGGGGACGTAATTTATTACCACCCGCTCCAGCTAATTAGGATAGAGTGTCTTCCGCTCAGTATTTTCACACTCCCCAACTAAGAACGAGACCCAAGGAAGAAACAACGTTGAAATCTGGAGACGTCGCCTTGCTCATTTATAATCCTTTCAAGAATTCTCTATGATGGCATTTAATTTGTAAAAAATCATTTAGTTATCAGTATTTTAAAACTAAACTAAATTAACCCGTATATTGACATAACGTTAATTTCAAACATTACGAAGCCTGAAGCGCTCAATTACTTATTGAAGTTTTATTAAAATGGAAAACAATATATTCACATTTGTATTTAATTAATAAAAGCTTTCTAGTGGGAATTTGGGCAGATATACAAAATACAAGTCTTATAGTCTGTGACATTGCTAAATGTCGATTCAATAAAATTTGATCATAATTTTTAAAGGCATGGTTTCTCGCGGTGGAATTTAACTTCAGTATTTTGTAGCCCAATACGCAATATACATGTGATATAAGTTTTCACTGTTGTCATTTTCGATTCTCGCCTATAAAAGGTGTATGCTGAGACTTATGCAATGTTACTGGGGGCATATGGAAAGTTTTTTTTTTCTTTTTTCTTTTCTTTCTTTTCCTCCCCCCCCCCTCCCGTTTCTTTTCCCTGTAACGCAGCTCGAAGATTGTTTGAAAAGTTTAAAGAGCGAAGGAAATTAATTTCAACATTGGATCGGGGCTCCAGTTTGTGCTCTAACGAAAGAAAACATTAGTAGCGTTGTACTTGGCTGGATAACTTACGCACAGTTGGACACTGAAAAGCTGCATATGAGAGGTGTTTGTGCACGGTGGGTTCCATGAGTATGGATTCCAAACAAAAGGACGTTTGCGTGCAAGTTTGCATACAGTTGAAGATGAAGTTATAGGAAAATGCGCAGTTTCTTTCAAAGATAATCACTGCTGATGAAACTTGGCTATACAATTTTGATCCTGTGAGAAATAGCAAATCTCTGTATGAAAATCTCTATATCAAAACTGGCTGCTATGCTGGGACGAGTTAAGGTCTTCCACTTTTCGATATTTATGGAATGAATTACTAGCAAGTCGTACCTGTACACAATTGAAACTGGGCAATACTACAGAGACGTCCTGAAAAGTCTGCAAGGGCACATTTTCGTGCGACAAACTGGATGATGTAGAACCATAGTGCAGCATCTCATATGGCAAATGTTGTGGCTGAATATTTCACAAAAAGCAATATGAAGTGAGTCCTTCATCCTCCCTATACTCCAGATTTAACCCCATGAGGTTTTGTTTTTCCTTTCCACAAATGAAAAAAGACCTTTCCTTGGTATTTTCCGTCTTCAGAAGCTGTGATGACTGCTGCTGAAGAGATTCTGAAGGACATGTGAAAAAATATCTTTTCAGTATTTCTTTGAAGACTGAAAGAAACGCTGAGACAGAGCGAGGACTACTTTTAAGAAATACCAAATTTATGAGGGGGAGCAAAATTTGTTGTTGTAAAAAGCATTCTTTATTCAGCAGTCCTCATAATTTTATGCTACAGTAATAGGAACGCTTGTGTAATGGTGTTTCATGTTCTGTTATTGTGTTGGAAACGGAAGTGCATTATATTTTAGTAATTAGTTAACTGTTCTGTTATTATAAGGTAAAAACAATAGGTCGTCCAAAAGTTAAACAGAAGTCCGGGTGTCTATATGAAAGCATGGGGTTTAATGTTTGCTTTCAAGTACACAATTCAAGGGTTGTGTTTTGTGTGTCCTCTGTTGCGCCTCAGTTAGCAAACACGTGTCGAAAGTGCAATATGAGAAAGCGTGTTACTTTACAACCACACAATTTTACGTTATCTAATAACTCCATGGTAGCGTTTGTGACTACTAGTCCACAAATCAGGTCAAGTTATCTCGACAATGTGTTTTTCGGAGTTTTTTCTTACCCCGAAAAGGTGAATGATACATAGCTTTAAGGCGCCAAGCACTTCGAGCTCATTTGCGACTTTTAATTCATTTCATTCATCCCTGCAGACTATTAACGAATATTCCTGGCGCACCAAAGCCATACCATCTCTCCCTATAGGCGTCCCGGGTTCAGGAGGCCTTTACAAGAGGGGAATACCCAAAAGTTGATGTGAACAGTGGGCTGGCATTGCACACAAAACAAAAAAGCTATGTATAATACGAGAGTCAGGACTTTTATAAACACTTGTTATAAATGTACTTACAGAAAAGGATATGCCTTGTATTCCCATATAGTCACCGCGCTAACAGACTTAGTCCACCTGTTAACACCGAAGAGGGTAGATCAGGCGGTAACGCTTCTGAAGGAACCCGGTTCGGGGCCGGAAATCTTAACATTGACTTTCGTATTCCTGGTCGATTAAGCGAATGCTAGGATGCTTTTTTATTTTACACGATGTATTCGCTTTCCCATTTCATATACTTTCATTACGTTGGTTCTCTTACCGGATCAAAAGTGCTAAGCGAGGTGGGCTGGCGCGGTGTGACGGTGACTTGCGCTTTTGAAAGGTTTTCTCTTTAGCATTCGTATAGAAGCGGACCTTCTGTATAGTTTGAGCTCCTTGCAGGGGGAAGGTCTGCTGGCGTTGGGGTGTACTATGAAACACGTTAGGGACCCTGTCAACGTCCGTGCCTCACCGCCCGTGGATCCTGGTCGCAAGGCATCCCCCTCACCTCACCCCTTCCTCTCGTAGGTGACGCCATGGGGGCGTATGCACAAACGCCGAGGCCATGATCAAATGCTCAAGTATCCTCAAGTACCGAACCCCCCCCCCCCAGTTCATAACAACCGAATCCACTTATCCACAAGATTGACGACGTCTTGAAGAATTGATTACTTTCACCATCTGCAAACTTCTGACTTCTCAAAGGCTCTCTCAAATACGGAAACAAATGAAATTTCGATTGGAAATCCGTACAGTATAGTGGATTTTTCAAAACCTTGAATTTCAGGTCATCTAGTTTATCCATGTATGCGCAGTTGTATGGGGATGGGCATTGTCTAAAACGGCAATATCATATTACAGAGATTTCCCCGGCTCTTCGACCATATCGTGGGCGTCTACTCTTCACCAGCATGTCACTGTATCAAGCATTAGTCACAGTGCGAATTTTTTGCAGTAATACATGATATTGATATTCCAAAATATCATCAGTACAGCGGAACTGTACCGTGAGGTTTTTCTTGAAAGAAGGCGACGCCCAAGTACTCTTAATAGTTGAAGTTCAGAACTGTGTACGAGTTGTTAATTATTATTATTATTATTATTATTATTATTATTATTATTATTATAGTTGTTATTAATTACAGTCATTTTTAGCTATAATGGACAAACGGGTATTTAGAAGTTATTCTCTAAGTTGGATACATCAAAATTGTATTAAATAAAATGGTTGGCACTTAACATTTGTTTAATTTGATGTGATATTTATAAAAATTTCAGTATTTGAAAGTAGATTCATTTCTGAGAATTTCTTCAATAGTTAAGAACTCCAACCCCTAACTCTCGCGTGAACAAGAAAGTACAGAAATGTCAATTGTATAAAAAGAAGAAAAAAAAGTTTTCCGTGATATATTTGAATTCTATGAACCACAAAAGAAAGATGCCATGCCCTCATTCCGTTACGCAATCGGTATATACACTAGAGATAACTGGTCGAATATCAGAAATCAGGCGATTTCTGATAAAAAAAAGAAGTTAATGTTCTGTTGACGCGAGCAATTGAATTTGCTTAGTTGTGTTTATTTCGCCAACTCTTTCAATGCAATTCTGTGCGAAGTGCGTGTTAAGTCTTTGTGCTGTGTGTTTGTGTACTGTTGGAGATATAGCTAGAATAAATAATGTTTATGAATGTTATATGCAAAAGAAACTCCACAAGTTTGTGGGAGAGAATTTCGTACTGCAATTTTCAGATCGGTGAACAAAGTGAACCCCAAGAATCCAAGACTAAAGACAAAAGACAACATTTTAACTAAGGAGAATTTTCATGAAGTACATGATTAGAAAATTCTTCTCAAAAATTTTCAACACGATTAAATCCAGCATGTTGGTGTATCTGTCAGTAGTGCGTATAAAGTCCCTCAGTTGCAGTACCTTAATCCACCTGTACCTGAAATTAATGTCGCACAACGGAGGGCAGACACTTCGGGCATCTACAGTGATAGTAGTACATAATAACTACTATTTAGTTCATACTCGTCGTTCCGTCGGGAAACATGAGCGCCTCTCGTGAGGGGCATTCATTTACAGACAGGACAGAGGGACAGGTGGTAAAACCATCGCCTCCATCGCCATCTGACAGCGAACTAAGGCATTTCTTGGGCGTGAAACTGCCCATAAATTTGTCTAGAGATATTTTCTCAGGTATGGAGTTCTTTAACGTGCAATAAATTTAGGACATGACACCCAAGTCTTAAAGTCCCACCCGAAGGACTTCACTCAATTTTTTACGCCTTGAAAAATATATTGACCCCGGCCGGGCTTGAACCTCCGACCACCTAGGTCGAACATTACTATTTATCATGTAAATAACGAAAGAAACAAGTATACGCGCTATACTTGTCATTATTCCTCAGCAGGTGGAAAGGCAGTTACGTTGTCACTTGTTATCGACAAAGTATATTTTGATTTCGTAGCAGAGTGAATACCCTGCATAATTGTTAAGGTTCGTATTCCACCAGTTTCTTTAATTGAAAAAAGGGTATTTAGTAATTTGGTCAATGCAATTATTTGCGAGTTTACTTACACCTGTACGTTAAGTCTGGAATTCTACAAAATTTTGGTTGTTCGATACGACTAGGTAGTCTGCATATGTACAAACTCTTTAGTTGGCCGAAAAAATATGGTTCTAGTCCTATTGCTCAGTGATTATCAGCTAAATGTGACGTTCAAGAGAGGGTGCACATTTAGATTGGAAATCTTCGCTGCCACTGCACCTTGTTTGTAGCGGCAACAAAAGTTGCTCGTGTGTACTTAGTCTTAGTAGGCACAACAAAAGACAACCGAGTTCTCCGAGTGTATGTTTACCTAAGCTTTATGACGCTGTTAATCACTTTGTTAATACCTTCGGAGTGCGTTACTTGTGAACAAGCATTAGACTTCAACTTTGCTAAAAGTCGGCCTAAGGAAAATGCTCTCCGCAACGCCAAGGCGTAACCACACTAAACATCTGAAGCATTCCCAAGTTGCACCACCAGAATCTTTGGCATGTTCCTTTACTTCAACTCGGTGCAGTGACCCCTTGCACTTCTGCCATGGAATTTAATAGGCGAACCTTCGCTAACAGTGATGAATTTGACGTCCGAAGTTCAGACAAAGGTTTCCTTTCAGTTATGCCAGCCATGATAAACGATCATCCATCTAATACGTAACAAGGAATGTTCCTGGAACGGAGAAAGAGGAGAAAGACAAAGACGGGGATAAGATGCACTGCCAAAATTCCACGGTAATTCTCTTCTCAAGTCGGCAATCACATTACGTACTTTGTCGATGAAGCCAATGAGACGGATGTTAGAAGGATTCAACTTTTCTTCGCTTCGTATCTGAAAACGAGCGCCAAATCCCGATAGCAAACTCGATTACCGCCTCGGAAACTTTCCTATTTTAGTACGATGCAATGGCTGAAACCAAGTTAAACCGCCGTTTATCAATCGAATTATGAAAGTACAGCAATTCTTGCCAACTGAGAAAGACTAAATGTTACTACACTAACTTTCAGAACGCTGCAAAGATCTATATAAGAAACGGCATTAGTACATACATTCTAACTTTCATCCCAACTCCGGTAAACTCGCTTTCTTTACCTTCAGCCTTACATTTCTTCTACAAGGATTCTGCCATTTAAAAAATCTCGTGTGAAAGTTTGTTCTTATAAACAGAAATGTAATGCAACATGACAAAGTGACGAAAATAAATCTTACCACTAGATAGGAAGTGCTTACGAATTACATTCGATATTAATGCCTCTACTAAATGCAGCAACTCCATTCTTTCTAGTAACTTACAAAAAGGCCTTGGTCTGTGGGTGAGAAGTGCAGAACGGAGTACCGATTTGGAAAGATTGTCCGAAAAATGTATTCACACCTCCAAGTTGCTTCTACTCCTCTCTGTGTCATTCGAGTTACGCTTTCGGAAACCCCAGAGAAGGAAAATGAACGGTATTTGGCACAAACAAATAATGAGTCCGTGCAAAAATGGTCCACAATTTAGCTGGTATGGGGACCAATGTATAGGAATTGTTCTCTCACAAGAATCGGGTTTGAAAAATCCGGGGCATTGTTGATTTGGTTTATATACGGATGATCTTTAACATCTCAGGTCATCAGCGTCCCATTCTACATACTTCCCTTCCGAAGGAAGTCATACTTAGGATTTTTACGCCCGAAAAAATCCATCGATCCTGGCCGAGTATGTACCCGCGATTATGGTTACCACTACACCACCAGGACCGACCCGGGACATTGTGTAGTTGATTAAACTAAAATCTTGGGTCATAAGAATTCGTAGCATTACCAGTCGCATCTTGAGAAACATAATCGCTACTGTAGTAAAGAAGCCTTAGGGAGGTCTTTCGGGTGTATAGGATCAGATAAGAGAGGTTCGCGGTTCCGTGCTTGCAGTACACAGTCAGTAAAGCGTTCGGATATCTGACTATCCGTGGTTCGTATCCCGGCAGTGGCCCGATTTTTTCAAGTATGATTCATTTGCAATTCGTATATGGTAAAATTTTACACAAATATACGCTAATTTCTTTGGCAAACGTTTACATTTATAAATGCTTATTTCACTACATACATCCTCCTCCTTTTGTAGAACTTACATACTAATGCCCGAGTCAGTCGCCTGTGGGGGAGTTAATTATTCTGGCTACTTGCAGTTACAAGTTGACCGCTCCTGTAGCCGAGGTAACGGACCTTAGCGAAGAATGACGACTGGTTACGATTGCAGTAAGGGTTTCCTCTGTTAGCGCCAAGTTATTAAATGTAATCAACATCGTTTAAATCACTTGAAACTATGGAAAACACATTAATAATTTATACAGCAATTCTAAACAGTGTAGAAAAAATATGAAGATAAAAAAAAGTATTAAGTTAGAAAATGTTATTACAGAGTAAAGTTTACTCGTTTAAGAATAGTGTAGGAAAATTATGAAGATTACAAAAATAAAATAAGTAACGAGTTAAAAGTGCAATTATGGAGTAATATTATTTTATTTGTTATATTTAAATTCACCTAACCTATGAAAAGTAACATTTATTCAATTAAGAATAGTATAGAAAAATTATGAAGATTAATTTCCCTGAGGAAGCGAAACCACGACCTTCATTCACATCATTGGCTCGACGCTGTAACCTACTGAGCCACAAGGCTTCATGCTCGGTGTAAATTTTATTTGCTGACAGTAATCGCTACTACTAAAATGGTAACCAGTCTGATTTCTTCGCTACCGTTTGGGAGCGGTCAGCTTGTAATGTTTACTATTCTGGACTCATGCACACTGAAGGATAGGCAATCTTATGTCACGGCCGTCTCTATGACATCACAAGCACAGAGGGCGCAGATGCAAATGAATGGAATAAAGATGAATGATGAAATGGAAGGGGAATCGATGACTGATATATACTGACCCAGCATTTTCTCTTTCTGAAGATGGGCAAATATTTAGCAAAAGACATGTTTACTCTTGATCAATAAAAGGCTGCTGGCCTTTAACTGGTACGTTAGCATAAATTAGCAAAATATAACTCTGTTTTTCTCCTTGCTTCGTCGATATATGTAATATGAATGCCCTGAATTCAAACATGTTTTCAATTTTACTCTAAAGGGATAGGTTTTTAAACAAAATCACATCAAATGTAATAATAATGTGTTTACTCTTTTATGAAATATTATTAAGTTTTAAGACATATAGCTAAGACAATTTGTAGGTTTCATTTTAACTTAAACATTAATTAATATATTTAAAAAAGAGAGCTAAGTGTCAATAATTATGAATTTCCTAACGTTTTTCACTATAAGGGGTACGAAAACTGCATTTTTTTCGAAGCTGTGATATGTCCTACACTAGTGTCTCTTTTCAAACAACCATCATTAACAAATCCCAATGGCCTCCTTGATAGCATTTTCCATTGTTTAAATGTTTTTATGAAGTGCTCATCTTGTTATTCGCTTATTGCATTCGTAAGGAAGTAATCAAGATGGCTGTTAAGAAAATACACTTTAACACCCACTCTACACCCTAGATTTCTAAAATGTTGTAACTTTTCCTGTACAATTTCTTAATAGTATTAGATTTCTCGTTGTCAAGAAAGTTTTCGGCCACTGTTGTGTATGTCAACCATGCTGACTTCACTAACTCGGACATCGACTGAGGAAAGGTCTCATCCTGCATAAGCTCACAAATCGCGGGTCTATGAAAATACCTGCTGCCATCTTAGCTTCAGTTTTCTGTGGGAACTTTGTAACAAGAAAGTTGAAACAATCACTGTTCTTATTCAGAGCAGTCACAAATTGCTTCAATGGCCTAAGTTAATATGGAGTGGTAGAAGGAGGACTTTAGAAGGGGAAACCAAAGTTTCAAACTGCTTTGTTTTTCACCAGGAATTAAATTATTTGTTACGTCAATTTTTCTGGTCCATTGCTCTGATTTAGTCCTACTGTTCCATTTACAAAGTGAACAAATTATTATCTTGTTTAAATCTCTCAGAATATTTATTTTATGTATCTCTTGAATGTCAAATAATATATATATATATATATATATATATATATATATATATATATATATATATATATACTGTTAATGGAGTAATAAAAACTTCTAAAAAGCATAAAAACTCATAAAAAACACTCAGAGTGCAATATAAAAAGGTTCACATAAACTTTCACACTAAAAACCGTAAAATTGAACACTAAAATCACACTATATTTCGAGCTGTGGCTCTTGGTCACGTGAGTTCATTTTTATCACGTGACCAAGAGCCACAGCTCGAAATATAGTGTGATTTTAGTGTTCAATTTTACGGTTTTTAGTGTGAAAGTTTATGTGAACCTTTTTATATTGCACTCTGAGTGTTTTTTATGAGTTTATATATATATACACACACACCAATTTCTGATAAAGCTGTAACCCACCGAGACAAAACATAGGCTGGTTTGAGAGATTCCATGTGTTAAGGAATCAGAAAATATGATCAGTTTTCATTCAGCAAAAATTGTATAGACCAGCGAATCTTCAAAATATAAACCAATATTTTCGACGATTTTCATCAGCATTCGAATTTGTTGGCGACACCAATCCTTTGACATATTCAAAATCGAATAAACATAGTCATGAATAGGAACAAGTCATAATTAAAAGGCGCAACATCTGCGCTATATGATGAGTAATACAGCAATTTTATTGCTTCTAATAAATGGAATTTTTGTTGGGTTAATCTTAATGAAGGGTCAGAAGTCTTGTGGCAGTATAGCGCGCTCTCTATTTAAGCTGGGTAACATTAAGTCCTTTACCGTTGGTTAAAGTGCAACTCAGTGTTAACTGCACGACCGAAATTCCAACAAAAGCAAATGCTCAATGCATATTTGACGAAGCACGGACTGGATTTCTTTCCCACGTAATACGCATTACTTTCTCTTCTCAGGAATATAACAACTTGCTGATAAAAAGGGAGTAAATAATTTGTTGTAAACAAGATGTGTTGTTTGTAGCATATGTTTATTTTTGAAAATGTTTGTTATGTCACCAAAATTGCAACCCAGAACGCTAAAGTTCATCTCAAACTTTACAGTGCTGGTCTCTTTGCTCCTATTCTCTGTACTTTTTTTTCCTTCTTTTCTCTTTTACTGCCATAGAATGTGCCGCCGTTACCAGAGCGAATCCAAAGGGCAGAAAACATTCAGAAACCCTCCCCCACTGGAAGTGAGAAAAACTACATGTAATTAAGGTCGCTAACTACCAGCAGCAGTAGGGTAGAGCTGGGAATCACATGTTCATTAGCATCATCTTAGTGACGTCATTACAACATGCCGGACCAAGCATTAGCCAGCTGTTGTATAAATTCCTACCAACATAAATTTACATTCACCGCCCTTATTTCCTTTCTCCAAGGAATAGGACAATTTTACAAACGACATTAAGCAATTTTTGCTCTGTCGGAATAAAATTAATTGAACATCTATGTCTGATTTTATAAGTAATATACCTATATTATATTTACCTTGTTTTGTAATAAATTTTGTTTATAATTCTGAAATAAAACAGATAAGCGTAAAATTATCGGTAACTATTACGTGTTGAACAGTGTTCTGCTCCAAGTATACACCGTAGGGACGACTTAGGTATTTCTGAGTGCACAGGTCATGAAATTGACTCTGCTATCTCTTTAGGTGACTTTGCACAAATAATGAGATGGCTTAATTGAATACAGACGGGGAATATTTATACGCTTTTATTAAAGTAACAGCTATCAAACCGCCACGGGTGGCCGAGGTCATTAAGACGCGGACTTGTGAGGTCTGGGGTTCGATTTTCTCTGGGACCGCCCTCCCTGACTGAGACAATTTCCAGGTTTTCCTCAGTCCTCATAAATGGCCAATGCCGGGTAGGTAACCTAAAAAAACCCTTTCCCAATTTATCATTTTATCAATGTCTATCGTTGTGATGCCTCCGTAATTAAAATGGGCGTTAAACACAATTAAAAAGAAACAGCTATCAAGCATATGTATGGCATCGAAATTCTAATAATAAATATTGCCGAATGTAAGAATTCCGAAATTGTTACTATTGACGCTAAAGTTAGATTCACAGGATTGGCGGCGTTTGGCGTATGTTGGCACTACCCGTTCTTGTGAATTAAAGCCTGCGATAATTTTTTGATTGCAAAGGTTACGTCAATTATACAAAGTTTGATGCTGAATCATATTGCTCTAAATAATTCAATCCAAATGAGTCTTGAATTTCCAAATTGATACATTTTCACTACTAAAAAACCTTTAAAACAATGAAAAATGTTTCGCGGAATAATAATTAATATTTACATAAAATAAATGGCGTGTTCCTTTCTTTGTTGTTAGGTATTATTATTATTAATATTATTAAAGGTTACGTTAGGCTGTTCTTATATTGTAAAATGCTGCAAGAAAATTAATACAGAAAAATTAAGAAATCGAGGTGGTATTTGTGAAGTGAAATTTGTTCTTGATAATGGTTTGTTTTATATAGCAATTTTGCAGAACACAAAGCATATCTCTCTGCTATATCCTCTTGTCCTTCCTTCACTTTAACTATCGGATAATAAGCAAAATTTTTGTCAGCCGCGGAAAACAAAAGATGCTCTTTTCAAAGATTTGTCATGTATGGTAATTATAATGGTAATGCTTAAAAATCACTGACCATCATTCAAAATGAACAGTCAAAACCGAAAACCAGAGTAAAAAAATACAACACACTTATCTTAAATACTGCGCTGTGCTATATAATTTCCGTTTATTTAATGACAATTTCGTGTCTTTTGAAAAAAGAATAAGTACATTTTTATTATTGTTGTTTTTAATTAAAGAAGCTGCGACTTCCACGTTTAATAACGTTCGTTAAACAACTATATTAGCTGCGGCGATATTCGCAACATCTAATGAATTCATTGAGAAGTACACCCAACTCGGGCGCGGATTTGGGAGCAACAACATCAAAGGCTACCTACTGTGTATATTGTACTCCAACTATCAGTTTCCCTTCAAATTGTGGTATTGGCTTGCCAGGGTTCACGTCAGAACATCTTACCCGGTCTGACAGTAGTAGATTGTAGTTTAGAAGCAACGGTTGCTCCACAGGAGTCAAAACGAGGATTTTCATTATTTATTTTACGTTTGTGTATTTTGATGTAATTCAAATATTTTGATTTTCTCGCTTGTTTTTATATATGTTTTAAAGGAGTAGGATATTTATATTTTAGCGGAGCGGAATGACGCATTCTGAGGTCCCAGGTTGAAATCCCTTTAGGCCGGCAATCCTGACGTTGAGATTTATGCCGAGACATTTTTCCTGTGCAGGAAATGTTCGCTCTCCTAATAATTTCATACCGTTGGTTCTGTTACAGGGTCAAAAGTGCCAGGACTAGCTGGGCTGGTGCGGTATAGCGGTGACTTGCGCTTTGGAAAGGGTTCTATCGCGATGTCTGATAAGGAAGAGGACCTCCCTTGGATCTCGGGGTGCAATGACTATCTAAAAACATACTAGGGACCCTTCTACGTCCGTGCCTCAGCACCCGGGTCCTTGTCACCCGGTGTCTCGCTTCCTCCCGGCGGTGCGCGTAAACAAAGACGGCTACTCGTTCTTAAAAAACCAATTTTATTTATTAAAATTGTTACAACTTTTTTACGCTGTTCTAGATCATTGGCTCAGCTAAGTACACATTATTTTGTAAATATTTTATATACAGAGGCGATTTTTTTCTTATTGTTCCGATAATAAATATAAAAAAATAAGTTCAAAAGACGTTCAAGAGGAAGATATGGACGACTATTCACGTGTAGGGGTATTGAGATTCTATTTCTTCTACAAATGTAAGTTTTATTTTAATATGCACGTTTAATTGTAATTTCTGAAAAAAATAACTTCTTCACATAAATGTGTCGTATGAAATAAAACTTTGGAAATGTAAATTAATTATTTTAACAGAATAACAACTAATTTAATTATTTGTAGTAGTTATTTTATAAAAAAAATAACCGTATATAAAATGTGCAACCTTCTTACTATTCAATGCAACCTTTTTTCATCAATCACACGAGTGTGTTCATAATTACACATGAAAGTGCAGTTTCTTATTCAATAATGCCTCACATAAGTTTATTATTCATTTAATTCTGTCAGAGTTGTTCAAAGAATGTATTTTCATTTTTACAGAAATACTTTCTCGCACTAGAATCCCGCTTTACAATATTTTGCTAGCTTACTACGTAATGTATACGTGGTACTAGTTTCATTGTAACTTCCGGTTCCCGCCAGTGAGAGGTGTGCAAGTTGAGACATGTTCAATTCCACCTACAGCAAAATGGAGGTGACTCGCTCAGTTTCTGCTTTCATTTCAACAATCTTCAGCTGAAGCATAGACAATGTAACAAGAGGCCTACAGAGAGTTTGTGCTTTCCTTAGCATGACTCGGAGATGATTTAAAATATTTAAAGAGCGGAGACAATTAATTTCAAAGAAAGTAAACCCACGCTCCTGTTTGAGCCCTAATGGAAGAAAGTATTAACACTGCTGCTGTCGTGATTGAGGGTACTCGATTAACATTAAAACACTTGCAGAAATTGTGAAAATTTCACTGGATGACACTCCCCACTGCACATGTGTACGGTGGGTTCAAAGACTACTGATTCCCGAACAAAAGAACGTTTGCATGCAGTTGAAGATGCGGGGTATCTTAAGCTCTGAGTGAAAACCTTCATTATCACACACATACAAAATGAATGCTTCTGCTGGGAAAGTTATGATCATCTCATTTTTTCTACATCCAAGGAATGGTTTACCTACACGCACCACTGTGACATGGGCAATATTGCACATATGATCTGAATAACTATGCAGGGCCACATCACATGCAAAAAGTCAACTCACATTTCCGAGCAACATGCTTGATCCTGTACCACGACAAGGTACGGTCGCCAATTGCAAATGTTTTCTGCATATTTCACAAAAAACAATGTAAAGTGCATAGTTCACTCTTCCTATAGTCTACATTTAGCTCCCAGTGACTTTTCCTTTCCTCCGAATCGAATAAACGTCGTCGTGGAACGCATTTTCCATCATCAGAAGGCTGCTGAGGCGATTCTGAATGACCTGTCAAAAATGATTTTCAGCATGTCGTTGAAGACTCGCAGAAACGCTGGACAAGTGCATTACATCCAATGGGGACTACTTTGAGAAAAAGCATAAAATTATGAGGATGAGTGAAGGTAAGCTGTCAAAAAAGTATAATTTTTTACTGAACAGCCCACATATTTCGCATCGCGCTGCCCCACTGCCCCCATTTCCCCAATTCACTGCAGCAGCTAAAACCGAAAGGGTTAGTCGTGGTGCAAATTCTGGAAGTGAGTTTGAATTTACCATACTAACTCTAGGTACTGAACAAATAATCCCACTTATTTGTTTGCGCATACGTTGGCAGCAAAGTTAAAAACAAAACGAAGACGTAATAAAACAATTGTATTTGTAAAAGCTGTTTGTACCATTACCTTTAATACAATCTAACAATCGTTTTTCTAAATTACACCCACAAAAACACATGCCACGATTTGCAGAGTAGGTGGCTTGTGTCAGTGTCACAGATTTCAATTCAACACATTACGAAGAGCGCTATGTTATAGAGAGAAGCGACCGATTTGTGTAAAGACTGCCATAGGGCATGCATCATAGCGAACACCCGCCCACCCCTCCCCAGTGTTCAGAGAGGAAATATTGTCCCATATAAATCTGCATAACGTTCAACCTATAACTCACAATATAGCGTCCCTGTGACCGCTGCAAAGCCAACTACTCCGCTTCAATAAAAGACATACACAGCGCATATAGATCACACAAGAATAGAACAGAGAAAAATTCGTACCCAGTTTATAGAGCTGCCTGCCTTCGCTGCTTTGAGGTTACCGGAAAGAAAATGAATCACAGAACGCCTTTCCCTATACTATGTGTATAGGCTCATTTCCAAGTCTGGAAATATTGAAAACTCCACAACTCTGGGAAAATCAAATAAATATTAAATGTTTAAAAACAAATATTTTCCAAAAGTATTGAGACTTTAATAGAATTAACTTAAGTTAATTTCCTCAGTTTTTCGGTTGTTATAGTGAAGTATTGTTATTAAAGGCATCTTTTACAAGTCTCAAACATGGAAAAACATTCAGCAGTGCTAGGACATCACAAACGGTGGACAATGATGATACATGAGATAAAACGATAACTGAGAAAGGCTTTTTTTTTAAAGTAAGGCGAGCTCCAGACTTAAGTTTGGGCACCTACCATGCATTTGCCATTTATGAAGAAAGCATAGATAAAATCTCTGAAGGGAGGACGGCAATGGCGTAAATCGAACCCAATACTCCAGCTCACGAGTAGTTAGTAGAGGGTTGATTTGTCAGTGAGTGGTAAACTGTTTTTGCACAGAAGTGGTAAGGAGATTCGCAAGAATATTCTGACAATTGGTGTTCCAAAAAGAGAAATTATTACTCACATTGTTACAAGAAACATGTTCCGTATACAGTCATGTTCTTATGGAAGAAAAGTTAGATGAAACACAGGCATTTCCTACGCAGATGTCGGCAATGTATTGCCGCTGAGGGGCACCATTATCAACTTTCAATGACAGAGCTTAGTGGTTATCATCATTTTTAAAAGAGTGTCAATATACGCTTTCAGTGAAAATATAAATATTTAATGCGCTCAGTCAACCTGTAAATCAAATAACCGCACTGTCAGAAGCGTTCTACTATAAGTTCATATCGCACTCCCAGTAAAATGGGTAATAACTCAAAACCTTAGTATTCTAAAAGCCGTCTATTTCCAAGTAAAAAGGTTCTTAAAGATATTTTAATATTATTATTGATAAACTTTAAATAATTCACTATTTTATTATTAGAATATTATACTTCAAACCAGTAAAGGTATTGTAAGTTTTAAGGGAAAAAAAACTTATTTTCGTCATACAGAGTATTTTACTGGGAGTGCGATATGGTCACTTGCCCTCCCAATTGCAAATGAAAGAGATATTGGTTAATATTTTCTTCACTCTTTTGAAAAACGCTCACATTTGTTTAAACAGCACTATGTAGCGGTAGTGGTAGTCTGACGAGAACGGACAGCAGGATGGTTACCGGTACTAATTAGTACCAAAAAGTACTAATTTTGGATACCATAAGCCGCCAACTTACATTCAGTTGTCACACTGAGAAAAATGACTTACCCTGCAAGCTTGGGGGTTACAAAGATATGCCATTAAGTAAGGGTTATGCCAATTTGCCGTTCTTCTCAGTTCCGGAATACTTCGTTAAGTGGAAAATGTAATTATATAACTTGTTCCGTAAAGCGAAATTTTATTCTAAGGTTCTGTGTCATAAGTGTCTGTCAATACAATGAATTGTAGCCTCCTTTAAATGGTCACGTTAAAAAAAACAATAAAAATACGAGAATAAACGCTGTGAAATATGATCAAGTGAAGGAAGGAGATTGACCTTCTCTACCGGAAAGTATAGATCAAGTCTGTAAATGCGCGCATGAATCCTTTAACACATAAACATCGTTTTGAGAAAATAACAAACACTGAGGAGCATCATAAAATCGAACAGTTCGTTAACTTCCTAACTGGTGCGGAATACGCTTCATGGATTTGGTCGGGTAACACTCCAAAAAGCTCCCCAAAGCCCATATGATTTTTACATTTTACACGACTTGAAGAGTCATTGCGGAAATCAGTTTGAAACGGAGCAGGAGTAAGCAAGTAGAATGTAAATAATGTCCGTCAACAATCTATAAATTTGTATAACAATGAAATTGACTATGTCAGTGAGATAAACTAATTGAAGTCATGAGGTAATAAATTGAAATGCTACTTTTTAGCTACTTTTTGGCGTCCATGTTTTCATTTAAGTGGGAGATAATGCGAGAAGAGCCTGAACAAAGCGCAATATTACATTCGCTTTTCTTGACTAATTCTGGGATTGTAACACTAGTCGACGCAATGATTTCTGTGTTGAGAAATTATTTTTCATGCGTTTACAACTGAGAGAACAAGAGGCCTATCAAAAATACTCACATTTTTTCTAAATTATCATTACGTTTACTTTTTATCATTTAACAGTTACGGACGACTGCTATGTTTATTTCAACTACGATCATCCTCCAGAGCCACCGCAACTATACAGTGATAACACCTGGAAAGAGAAAGAACAAACTTTTCCCACGTGGATCGTTGGTTCCGCTTTAAAACTAGTGATATTCTTCACAGGATGAGTTAAAAGGGCTCCGGAAACCTTGATTCAGCTAACAGCCATTTGTTCATTTTATCCCGTGGGGAAAGCCGGACATTGGCGATCGCTGGTTATACTTGAAGGTTTCCTCATGCGATCCTTTTTCGCACACTCCGCCCCCGACGGGTGTAATTTACGAAGTGCTGAGAGAGAGATGCTGCCCCACTATAAACAACACGCTCTCCCCTATCCCATACGCCAGTTTGTAACATTAAGTGCTGCAGTTCCTGTTAGCGTTTTATGGAGTGAAGTAAATCACTAACTAACCGATACCAGCGCAGTGTTTTACGCAAATGGATCATGAGAAGGTATATGGCGCCATTGCTCTTGACATCTACAAAGCCTGGCTCAGGAGATGATATCTATGCTAAGTTTCTGTTGTGCTGTCTAAATGGTCATCAGTTACAGAACGGAAACTTCAAATGTTACCTCTTTCATTTCTTGCTCCCAAAAGCGAACACTTTGATGGTCTGTCTTATTATTTTTTGTCATTTTATAGAAGATAAAAGTCACGGGGTGCTTGATCGGGGCTGCATGATGGATGTTCGATTTCCTGGAAGCCACAGCCCTCACAAAAATAGCCGTATGGACCGGAGCGTCTATCAATCACAGGCGAACACATAAGTAAGCAATCTTAATCATTTCTCTTTTATTGCGTCGCGCAGTTTGCGCAGGAGCATTCGCTGCAGTATTCCTTTCCTTTAACTTACTCAAGAGAATTCCTCGGCAACCCCAAAATAATGTTGCCAAGATCTCAGCGAAATAGGTCACCCTTTCGCAGTACTTCGCTTGATCATTTGAAAGTTTTCGGAATGACCCACAGATTACAGCAGGAGCTCCAAACCAATTACCGCATTTAAATTCGCCTCCTTCTACATACCCCTTAGCTCAGCTTTCTTTTAAAAGTATATCTCCTCTACTTTCTGAACTGAAATAATTGTTATTCCGGCAATTGTGGGAATATTGAACGATCTAGCAGCACAACAAATGATAATTTGAAGACAAAGTGTGATTCAAGCTACACTCTAACGTGTCGCACATTTCATAATAACATTTATTGATTTGGTTCATTTACGAACTTCTTTAACTTCACAGGTCACCTAGCGTCCCAGGGCGTAAAACGGTCGATAACTTTTTTCTTCGCGACCTCTTATTTCAGGCTGAAGGTTCTTTTACGTGCCATTAATCTATGACATGGAACCCGCGGTTTTACTTCCCTTCTGATGGAAGACATAATTTAGATTTTTACGCCCGAAAAAATCCACGACCCTGGCCAGGATTAAACCCACGATCTTGGACCACCAGAACTGACAATAACCTTAATAAACATCTTATACTCGTCTCTTCCAAAGTACTTTCTTCCTCCTCGTTTTCTGAAAACCTCTGTTACGTTTGGACAACAAACTTTTCTATATTTCCTTTGAGTAGTAAGTAATGGCTAAACACTTGGCTTGTAAAACATTCAGCTTTAACTTGTACGATGCAGTTTTATTGCCTTAATGTATATTTGACTGGGTGGAAAACAAAATTCAGAACCATTTTGAAAGACAATGATAGCCACTTTTGTTTAAGTTTGATATTTCTCCAATGTGTCGCAGTAATTTCCAACGAATGACATGACATTTTCAGGACTAATACGAAATGAACTCACCAAGGCTTTTTCCGCGCCTTTCTCCTAACAAGAGCTCAAAGACGTCATTAAATAAAGGCTGCAATCTCATAGCGCCACACGTCGAGCTAATGCGTGGGAGTTTTAAGTACATTTTTGCGTGATCACAAATTTTTCTGTTAAATTGTCAAAGTTATCTTTCCGACTTAAATCTGAGAACATGCAATGCCTATCTTGCATTTAAGAAAAACTTCCCCAAGCTAACCACTCCAAAACTTGGCTTTTGCGATATACCTCGTACATTTGCTATTATTAATTAGAGTATAACTTTTATTATGAAATCACAAAAACTATTAACATTAATTAAAATATTCCTTATTGAAATATCTTAAGCTTTTTTTTTAAATTCTTTAGATTATTTTCCAAGCATAATTTGTGGCTCTAAAATCAGATTTACTGAGCGTTTCAATTTGCGCACCACAGAGCAGGGCATACATAAAAAAAATAATTAATTTTCCGCCAGAATTCCACGAAATTTCCCGGTCAGTTCTCCTATATCATAGATTAAACACGTTCAGCGGCCCATATAATTAACTAACGCAGCGCCAAGGGGCAAATTTACTGTTCTGCAACCGTACCCTTAAGGCAAGCCTATACTTAAATTAAAGTAAAATATTTCATTGTTAGTTTTGTGTTTTTATTCAGTTAAACGCTTTATCAAAATAGAGAATAAAAATATAGCTGACTGCCGCTCCTTACGGTTAGACTAAACTGTGAGAAGTTAAATGTCTGTAGATGAATGCTGGGTTGATCAAATGACTTGCCACTTCATTTTATTGTCATACGCTGCATTAGAGATGGTACTCGTTGTTCCCTCCCAAAACTAGACGCCTCTCGCGAGATAGCTTTCATTTACCAACGAGAATTTCAAGTATATTTATTTTCCGACAGAGGGGAGAGGGACAGATGACAAGCCCATCAAATACATCTCTTTAGAACATTGTTTCCCTATTTCATTATTTATGCAAGATCACTCATTTGGAAGTCTAGATTGACTTATGTTTTTCTACTGTATTAACAAGTAAACAAGGCTTTACTTATCGTCTCATCCCTGTACTTGTTGACCGATGCGGCGGAGGGGGGCAACATTGGTCGATAAGCAATCGCCCAGCCGGATTATATGAACTACAACCGCTACGTTAGCCTCGAGTCCCATGGCGCTCAGTGTCGTTTGAGCAGTGAAAGAAACAACACACGTCGAATTCGAAAGTTAAGCAGAATATTCAACGATAAACACTAAGCCGAATTGTTCTAATATGTTGTGCAACTCTTGTATATTTAGCATGTGCGAGGGAAGTTTTACAAACGACCACCTGGTGGCGATATCGACATGCCATTACTATTTTCGCAACAATTGACATTTGTTATTGCGAAAACAGCTGCAGCTTAGAAGTTGACAGAATAGTTTGTTTACAGTGAGCGTTTAAATAAAGCAATTTTGAGAAAATATGGAAATTTCACGTGAAGGTTTTTTTGGATAACTTTTTTACTATTTTAGTAAAGGCCTAACTTTTGGTAATGAAGCACCATCAGAAAAGACTGTTTACAATTGGTTTGCAGAATTTCGTCGTAGTCGTGCGTCCGTCAGTGATGAATTTCGTGAAGGTCGACCAAAATCGGTTATCGTTGATGTGCGCAACATGATTGAAGATCGACATGTGACTTACAGTGAGGCATCCTAGCATATCGAAGACTGCGGTAAATTCGATTTTGTATGAACATTTACCTGTGAAAAATATCTGTTCCTGATGGATTCCGCATTATTTAATCGAAGCTCAAAAAATGTTCGTATTAATTGCTTGAAATGCTGAAAAAATTCAACCGAGGAACTTCAAAATTCGCACAACACCGTAACAGGTGACGAAACTTGCATATATTCGTATGCACCGAAACTAACAACAATTTAGGTGTTTCAAGATGAGCGGAATTCCACATAAGTTGTTCGTTCACGAAGCACTTCCAAGAAAATGACCGTTTGTGTACCGGACATCCCTTGACCATTCTTTTAGATGACCAAATAGTAAATGCTGAATGATATACAACAAATTGTTTGCCACAAGTCATTGATGAAATCAGGGAAAACAACCGAAAAGTCACATCATTCTTTATCATGACAATGCCAGCTCTCATACAGCACGTCAAACAATTGGTTATTTGAAGAGAAGCATATCGAATTCATATCCCATTGCCCTATTTACCTGATTTATTGCCTAAAGAATTAATTAACGATTTTCATCACCTCAAGAAGTTGATGAAGCCTGTAAAATAACGTGTATTTGAGATAACAATTTTAGAGAGGAATAAATGTTTCGAGAATTGTTTTGAACCATGTAAAAGTGTATCAATCTTAGAGGCGAATATTTTGAAAAGCGATGAAACAGTTTGTTCTAAAACGTTTTTTCTTTCCTAGTTTTTATAAATACTTAAAAGGAAATCCTCGTATATCCGTACAGAGTACACCCGTGCTTCAAAAGATTATTTGAAGGGACGGCGATGGAGTGATTGATTAATCAGCAATGTCCACACATTTCAGACGAACTAAAAATAACATCCACAAATATATCAATTTAATATCTCAAAGAGTAATTTCATTAGCAGATGTCATTAATGCGTCAAAATGCAAGTCCAGCATATCCATGAGTGGCATGGTAAGTACATAAGTTACAATACTTAAAATGTATTACATTGGCATACTAGTGTTTCTACCACCGATCCTTGTATTGCCTCGCCCTCTCGTCTCGTCCGCTAATCGTGGCTTATTGGCCGATGCAGTCCCACCTGCCTCCGTGTAGGTCATTAGATAATGGGAAGCCCCGATATGTAAAGAATTATCCTCCATTTCTAACCGGAAACTCATACAGCATTCTATAGTTTTTCGTAGAGGTGTCAAAAAGTTTACCACAAAGATGAGTGATATGTTTCATATAAAGGGTCCCTATTCCTATCCTGGGAATTGTATGAGAAATGAAAGTACTCTAATAACGGAAAATAAAAAATACAATTTCTCTCAATGTTACGTTGAAGCGGCAACACTTGTGCACGTGTTCTAAATACCAGCACTTATGTGTCTAGAAATATTATAATTAATACCTTATACTTCTGGTTACATTTTCCCATAATATTTTTAAAAACTAGCATGACAACAGAGAATGTATGCTAATTAGTTGAAATGTAAAAGCACGAATATTTAAATTACTTAATTAACGAAGCACTATGTGCATAACTGAAGTACACTGAAGACAATACGTTTAACAGTTGCCTTAAGGCACGCACAGTGAAGTATTAGCAGCGAAGATATGCTATCATCTTGCACAGCAAGGCTTCTAATTCCCAACGTTTGGCCAACGGTGCATACATCATCTCCCAGATTAAATTCTCGACTACGTGCAAACCCTTCCTCGTTATATGAGATAGGAGTAATGAGTTTGGAGACTTTATTCACTCCAAGATTCACATATTTCGGTCGCAGCTTTTAAAACCAGACCATAGAAGAATTATATCGCCGCTATCCCAGATTGAAAAGTTTGAAGAATCTTTCATTTCCTTCCCGTGCCCTTAAGAAAAAGTTTGGCATGAAATTGAGACGAAAATCTAGTGACGGAAAGTAACGTAACTCTTGCATTTCACGAGAGATGTATTCAGCAAAACTTTTCTCAACTCTACTTGAGCTGAAGCAAATGATACTCTAAACAGCAAATTAAGCTTGCAGTTAAGGAAACAGCGTGATAAAAGCTTAAGTTTAAATATAAGGAAAACATTTTAAATTGGAGTATTTCCTTCTTCCATTTTATACCAACAAAATATTTCTCAGGCATCTCGTTTTTTTTAACAGTATTTGGCATGTACAGTTAGCAGCACACAAATAGGAATAAATTACGCAACATTTATTCAAATGTCGGATCTTCGAGGTGTAGAGGAAACCAAACTGTAGCTTCGACAGTAACACTTGGTAATAGTCTCGGGTTCAAAACCCTTGGGCGTTTTCGTGCTTTTCCCTGGCCGCTTAAGCGAAAGTTGGAATGGAAATCTCCTGACTTTTCCGCTCTTCCATTTCATTTGTTCTGTTACAGGATCAAAAGTGCCCGGCGAGGTGGGCTGGTGCTGTGATTGTTTGACGGTAGCTTGCGCTTTGAAAATGTTTGTGCCACGTAGTCTGGTATGAAAGCTGCTTTTCTGAGGACTCGCATTCCTTGTAGCGTTCCCTGCGTTGAGGTGTTCTGTCTGGTAACAATGTTAACGATCCCGTCCGTCTACGTCCGTACTTTTACGCCCATGGATGACCGCCTAGTATCCCTTACCTCATCTCTTCCTCACGAAGAGCCCCACTAAGGGCATAGGCACAAACGGCCAGCCTTTGATTAAGGCTGAAGTACTGAAATATGCTCCTCCGTCCCTAACAACCCAGTCTAATAGACTCAATCATGTCGGCCGAAAAAAATATGAGATTCCTGGATAATATTTTCCGTCGTTTCACCTCCAAGTAATACTTTAGCATGCTACCAGGCGGCACTGGACTAACCTCTAATGCTTCTGAAATCTTTAAGTGCTTAGTTTTAACTAAATCCGGATATAAAACCTCTACTAGTTGTACTTCTTTTAAAAACACAGGAATTATCTTGTTTCAGTTCTTCCAGGGAATGTGAGTACTTCAGTTTAAGAATATTTCTTAAAATTACGTTGAACTTCACCAAGTCGATTTATACATCGGCCGCCATTGACGTGTTCTTTCTTGCTAAACACTCAGCTAGCAGTGAGAGAAAATGCTGCGCTTGTGGTTGGTACCTGTATGGCTCACACTATGTGGGGTTTTATTTCAAAACTTGTCAGTCTGTATTAACTACCTATTTAGGGGAAAGTTTAGAGTCGATTTTGATTAAATTTTAGGTTTCACTCCCATATCTTAAGTCCCCACACTTTAAAAGTTCAAATGACACCGCTAATTTATGATACTAAAGTTTAAAACAGGATTTAACAGTTATAGCACTTTTTATAACTGAGAAACTTGTATTGTTATTTTTGATTGGTTTGGAGTAAAACTAACAATCTTTAATGTAATAGATGTGTGTTGGTAATTCAAGCGGCGTGCATCCTACAAGAAAGAACAGAATGCAAGAGTTAGAGTTGCGAAACGAACAGCATCACTGTAATATAAATATAGAGTGAAAAAAAAATTAAATTAACAATCTTTGAGAACTTGCGCGAGACAAAAAAGTCTAATACCATGTGAAGTTTTTTTTCAAAGCGTTCTTCAGATGTAATGAATGATTGATTACTCAGAGTAAGGATTTTGTTTTTAGTCTTAACTCCTGAACACACCTAGAGTGAGCTAGCGGACATGGCTTGTACAAACTTAAAAAGGAAGTAGATTGACAGAAGTGCTCCTGTCCGAAAATTTGATTTGTCTCCTCTGAACGTTTTTGTGAGAGATCAAATATTTAATCTTGTTAAGGGACAAAATTTGACACAAGATAATCTGTAGGCCATGATGGTTGCTGAAGCATAAAGGCATAAACACCAACTTTGTCTGTTTCATCTTCTAAGTCTCCTCGAATGCTCCGGAGCCATAATGGAAATAAAGATTGCACTAACCTCCTCTTCTCAGAGCGCAACAACTTCTTCCGGGCTCCCTAACCGAGGGCACTTCCGTTTTGTTTTTTTTGTTTTTTTCCTTGACAGCTAAAAACATGGTAAGTCACAAGGAGCCAGATGTGGACTATACGGTGGGTGACCCGAAGTCACTTACAAATTTTACAGAAAGGCAGTTGTTTTTAAAGTGGTGTGCTCAGGCAGTGTCGTGTGAAGCAAAAATTCTTGCAACTCCACTTCGGTCTTCTTTCTGCAATATACTAGTTGGCAATGTTTGTTTTATCGCAGAGTAGAATGATTAGGGGGTCGTTATTTGGGATTGCCCAATTGCCTGCTGACTCTCTTTGATCCGGAGCTGGGAAGATATCTTGAATGGGCCAGGAGTAGCCAATGTGGAAAGGATGAACCATTTTCCACGCTTACTGCCTTTTGGTCTTTTGTGAAACTTTTTTTTAATTGTGTTCAACGCTCGTTTTTATTCCACTGAGGTACCACGGGCGGTTGTGAGACTGTGGCTACCCAATGACATCAAATCTTTATTACCCACCTTCGGCGAACAAATGTTAAAAGTACCCTTTTATCTCCCTGTAAATCACTCGCGATCGTTCTTCACTATGGCTTCTACACGCTTCACATGTTACTACAATTGCTGGATATCCGGCATACTTTTCGTCTTTCAAGGATGTTCGTCCACGTCTAAACTCTGTGAAGGTGCCCGTAATTATTCCACGCGTTCTTGTAGGCTTAGGTCGCACTTACAATTGTAATAAGTGTTGAACGCCCGTTTTTTACTATTGAACATTGGTGATACACGAGATGAAATGATAAATTAGGAAGGATTTTTTTAAGGAAGGAAACGTTCCAGGCCTATGTTTAGGGTAATTTGCCGGCATTTGTCATTTATGACTGGGGAAAACCTGGAAAAAACCTCAGTCAGAGAGGACGGTCCTGGCGGGATTCGAACCCCAGACCTCCCGCTCACGACTCCGCGCTTTAACGACCTCGGCCACCCGTGGCGATCAATCGTAATAAGAATTGCAAGAAAATGCTCTCGAGCCACCTTAAAACATTACATAGCGAGCGCACGACCACAATTAACATATTGCTGCAGCTGCTACAAGGAGTGCCGAGCGCTAACTTCCAATGGGGTTACCAAACAAGACAGGCCCCTTGCAGTGATGCCAATAGAATACTTATATATTTCACAGTTTCTTCAAATCCCGAAAATTAAATATCATATGGTCTGCATTAACAAAAGACGTCGGATTACTTCAATAGGATGCAACGAGTATCGAGTGAAGCAGATCACTTTGGAAGAAAGAGGCAAGGTTGAGGAATGATGCATAATATAGAAAAAGTATTCATCCTAGTAAGAATCCAGAATATAAAACAAAACACAGAGAAATTCTTTAAAAACGCCCGTATATAAAAAAGAAGGAAACAAGGGAGTCTAAAACAATATACCTAACGCATACAGAGAAGAACAAGCGAAACTGAGGATCGCTGTCAGTGGAAAGAAATGAACAATTCTTGAAAAATATTTTCTCTCCAGTAATTTATCCTTAGCAATTTTTCAGTCGAGAACACTGCATCTTTTACTAAAGTACTTCATTCCGTGGCAGTTCATCATTAAAATTTTTTCTCGGTGTTGAAAGTAATGAAACAACAATATAACAGGAGGTAAGTATTCTGTTTCAAAAAGTCTGAAGTAAAATAAGAAAGGAATTTACTTTGTTCATTTATTAACGAATATACCAGTGGCTTGGGGGTTTATAACAATAAGTATCCTTCTTGAAGATCTCACAGCAAAGACCGTCCTAATACTGGCAGGAATGAAGAAGCATGAAGAAGAAAAGCAAAACAGAAAGGTAGGAAAGAAAAATTACGATAACGATTAAAACGAAGTGAATAATGAATACAAAAGGGCAAGAAACGGCTTAAGAGTTTGCAAAAAGTTAACAGGCATTAAGACTAGCTGTGATATTGCCCGAGACGAGCTCAAACTTATTTCTACATTTTGTGTAATATCCGGTCTTACACAATGTTCCCAAGCATGAAACTTTACCGTACATTACCTACTGAGTTTTCCTCTTAAGATATCTCGGCACTCATGTGCATACATCATGCAAGTTTCGTAACTCTTGCACTTAAAATAATTTTGGAGTTAGGAGATTTAGCTTTATGCTTAGTTCGCACATAAAGAATGGGGCAGGACGGCGGAATTTCAACTACTTCATAGCGGCACCAGGCCAGGGCCCTATTCCACAAAAGTATGGTTAAATACATACAAGTCCTTGTAAAGTGTTACTTTCTGTTCCATGAAAGAAGTGCAACACTTGCGAAGTATCAGTAAAAAAATACAAGTGACGTTATATAAGAGCTATGTGAAGGAATAGCTGTTTGCCTTATGTCACCATACCCTTGTTATGTCTACTCCTTGGGGGGTTTTAACGTGCAGAGCAAATTATTGAAATGGATCTTGTATTTTTCTCAGATAATGATAATTTAAACTATTTGTAGTATCTATTTATCGATATTCAAGCGTAGTAATCCACTTTGTGATGACGGTCCCATTAAGCTACATTAAGCAGCATCAATTTCAGTCGCCGAGAGATGGCGGAAGAATCGAGCTTCTCGAATGCTATCGGTCATTTATTTTATTAATCCATTTGGTCATTTTTACATTGCTTGATAAACACGTTCTTATTATAAGCAATAAACGGGAAAATTGTATTAAAATAGATTATTTTAAAAGAGAACGATGAATAAAAATAAATTCTTTTCGTGGCATATAGCAAAAACCTTAAAAATGCATTAACTAAGATGCTGGTATGAAATTGGCAGGAAACGCCAATATCAGTCATAAGCTGTGCTTAACCTAACTTAATCATTGTACATAAATACTAATTTATTCTTTCTTTATAACAGTGTCACAACTTTCGCTAATACTTAGCACATTTAGGTCAACTGACTCCCAAATTCATTAAAAAGATAATAAACGTTGTATAATATTTGAAGTTACCAATTTTCCTACACAAGTAGAGAAATGTATACAAAATTTCAGTGTCCGTGTAATACTATGGAACAGAATAACGAAAAATCTCTTGCACACTTGTAAGTACAAGAGTAGTAGAAACCTTTGTGGAACAGAAATCTATTAATAACTACAAGTTACAAGGCCATACACTTGAAGTAATGTATTAGGCCATACTTTTGTGGAACAGGGCCAAAATGAGTTTTCCTGCAAATTCTCTGATTAACTATACTGCGCTGCACGATGAAAATAATAAAAGCAAGAAGCAATGCTAACAACAAAACCAGAGATTCTTTGTGGCCCGTATCCTCATGCAGTAATTGTTTTAAGGATCAACAAGATTCTTATGTTTTGTTGTTTCAGTTTAGAGCTTAACCTTTACAATTAATGGGATAATAAGATATAATTGCGTGTGATAGTAAAAAACGAGACAGGTCTTTAAGATCGTGTGCTAGTGAATAGCAGGACTAGGGTGGAAACCAGTTCGCCTCGGACATCCGAGCAAGATTGAGCATTGTAACAGTAATTAAGCTTTTGGTGTGGGAGGGCGACCGAAATTTTGCAAAGACTACTGAGACAGTTTGGCGATAAGATACAAACATTTCACAGAAGGAGATAAACGAAAGTTACCAATGTCAACCTCGCCGTGTGTAACGGGAACAAAAATTCGGAACCTTCCGCACCTTATCGAATGTGATCGATGTTGGACGATTTCTGAAATCGTTTCTAAGGTTGCGAAAAGTTATTCCATCATTTGATGACTTGGATTACTAAATTTCTCACTGAGGATCAAAAGGCTGCACGTATGTCAAAGATTTATGACTCAATACCAGGTTCAGGAGAAATGTTTCTGCAACAAACCGTAAAACGCGATGAAACATGGGAACACCGACTCCTGAGTCGAGCAAGTAAGCATGGAGTGAAGCAAAAGAAGTGAATCCGCTCTTGTCAAAGCAAAAACTCGCCTGCCAGCTGGAAAGGTTCTCTCGGCAGTTTTCTACGACTCCCAAGGTATTTTATTCGATTGTCATCTTGGACTTGGAACAGTTAATGCAGCATATTCTGTTGAGAGGAAAAGACTGCAGCCGATTCGAGAAGTTCTTTCCTTCCAAGACAAAGACTGCTTGCATAGTTGCATTGACAAGAGAAGAACTTGAGAAAATCCAAAAATGGGAGAGAGGCGAATCTACAGCAACGAAGAAGAGAAAGCATTTGTGTGCATATTGTGGCATATAGGGATGTGGGAAAATGTATTGCAGCATTGAGTCAGTTAAGAATTGGAAATGACGGTTGAGAAAGATAACGTAAGCACAATTAGAGCCTGCGCATGCGCAACATGAAGTAGAAGCGTTCTTTTTAACGGTCTTAAGAGAGAGGCGAGAGTAGTAGTTTCAGGAGAGAGGATGTGCCGCCGATTGTTTCCGTTTTAATTAATAATGGATAGAATTTCTGTATCAGCTACGTCCCTAGTCCGATTCCCCAGTTTATTTTAGTTGCAGAATGATATTTTGGACAATTGGCTAGCAGGAGGTCGTGACAATATTTATATGATTCACCGTCGTATTTCAGAACTTGTGGGTCAATTGTTGGGATAGCACATCGGATTTCTTCTTCACAAATAGGGCACGGAAGATCCGCGTATTATTACAGAAACGTCTATTTATCCTCAAAGAGTGAGTGTGGGTGGTGGAATTATTGGACCGCACTTCTTCGAAAACGAGCCCGCAAGTGCAGTAACTGTCAATGGTGTACGTTATCACAAGATGGCAGCAGCATTTTATGGCATCAGTTGGAAGCCATGGAATTTGGCTTTGATGCTGATGAGATATAGTTCCAGCACAATGGCGCTACTTGTCATGCAGCGCGCGAAACCATTGATATGTTACAGCAGACATTTTTATGGACGGCTGATTTCGCGCAAAAATGGCAGCAATTGGCCACCAAAGTCTTGCGATCTTACAGTGTGTGACTTATCTTTGGAGGTTTGTAAAATCCAAGGTTTACAGCAAACTATACCAACTATTCCTGACCTTAAAGAAGGAATCCGACGTGCTATCGCAACAATTGACCCACTGATCTGCGAAAATGATTGCTAATTTTGTCAAAAAAGTGTACGAGTGTCATATGAGACTTGGAGAACATTTACCGGATATTATTATCCATTTTTAATCGGAGAGTTTACTCTTTCAAGCTGCCTCACAACTTTGCCAGTTCATGTATAAAAAACGTTTATTTTATAAATGTACATCCTACGTTACTTTTAAGACCCCCTTTATTAGTCTATGGTACAGCGCCTTGTTCGCGTACGAAAATACTTGTCCAATTAAGCTGCAACTGCGTTAAAGCTTTCATCAGAAAGCATTACGTCTTAATCAGCGGCGCAACAGGTCATAGGTTCAATATCCCTTGGTTTTCACTTATTTTAACTTCCCCTTTTTATGAATATGTGAATTCCTTCTATTTAGCAATTTTATTTCCATTACTTGATAGATGTTAATTCTTCTTCTTCTACGTGTAATGCAATACCTGATAACATTTGTTGATGCATTTGCATGATTGAAATATCTACCATAATCTTCTATGTGTCATTTTTCCAGAAGGGCAAAAACTTTGGACAATCAAAGACATTTTATGGTACATTCACCTGTCAATAAATGAACTAAAGGTTTTGAAAATTTATAGCATAGACGTGAATAGTGTTCCTAACTCTGTTGATTGTTAGCAAAATTCTGGGTTATAAAGTTGGAAACCTTGATATTTTGTGTACCGGGCAGACCTTACTGTTCATCAGTGTACAAATGACATCCTCTGAACTATGCATCTATCAACGTAATTGAAAATGAGTTATGTACTAGTGCCTTACAGTGTTACCACCTGTGTAGTACGTGGGTGTCTCCGCGAGTTATTAAACAGTGAGGAAGATAAACGCCGCTTGTATAGCGGCGACCTCTAGGGGCAAACCAGTTAATTAATATTGCTTAAGGTTGATAGAGTAAGCCTAGGTTATGAGCTATACCAGTGATTATGTTTCCTGAGTTAGTATCCATGAAACATTCATCATGGGCTTTAGTGTGTAAGTAAAATAGACACAAAACCTTTTTGGAACCCATCAGCACACAGGATTATTTGCTTCGATATCAAAAAGAGAACGCAGAAGTAACAGAGATAAAGATAAAGGTAAAAAACCGAAGAACAGCATTAAATCGAACTTAAACGGTCAAAATAACAATTGCTAAACATGTACATTAATTAAAACAAAAGTTAATACCACTGTGCCCTTTAGCTCACATATATGATACAAAATAGTTCCTGTTATTACTTATTTACATAAACTGTTCCTAGACAAATTTACCTGCCGTTTTTTACGTCCAAGTTATACCTTAGTTCCCTGCCATATGCCGATATACTTATCATCTGTAACTCTGCTCTATGTAGGAAAATTAGGGTAAATCAATGTTGATGGCAATTGAAACCTTACACATAGATGCCCACACTTCAGGATACCAAGTCAAGTATTTATTTATTTTGGTATTCGTGTTTCTGTTTACGTTCTGATAATTTTAATGAACAGGCAAGTAAATATTTTATTTCATACTATACAAAATTTCACTTATTTCCAATCTTGAAAACTATACTTGAAATGGAACCTTAAAAAAACTGGCTGATAAACCTGCCTAACTATTATTAGATTGCTAACCCTGCATATGTGCTGGATAAGCCTATATTATTAGCCGGTAGACATAAAATAGAGGGCTCTGTAATGTATTATGTCTACAAGCTCAGCATATTATTATTAAGAAGGAATAAAGTAAACAATGAAGGATTGACTTAATAATTGAATACTTCGCAATTACAACACTTGACACTAGTGAACTGTAACAAAATTGCTACTGTAATACGTTAACACAATTCAAACTGTCAAACTATGGGTGAAAATGTTTACTAAATCTATGCCTAAACTAAGGCATTTGTTTTCTGTGAACACAGATATTTTTACTATTTTTATTTTGATTATTTTTCTCATAGCTTAGATCTATCTAATATTACTCTTAAGGCTGAATCTTCCTTTATGATTCTCCCTCTTTCAACAGTTGTTTTTTATGTTGCTTCATCTGCTTGCTGCATGACTGGAATTGTTTCTTATAACAAGCATAATGCTTGCGTACATTTGCAACATATTTTCAGATATTTACATGAAATAAAATAATTCGGGATATTATGAAAAAAAATCAACTTTTAAAAATTGCCTTCGCCGTACTCGTTTCGTAAACGTCTCCATCACGAGTTGCAGACCACCGGACAGCGGCTGTTTATTCGAGAGGTGCAGCCTTCACAATATTAAAATGGCGATAAGAGTCGCAGAGCGCAAAGATAGTGTTTTTATTAGTATTTATAATTTAACTGAATTATAAAATGGTGCTGTATTTAAAACTGATAATAAGAAGCACATACCCTGTGTTATAAGAGACGTTGAAAACCATGCCCCTAAGCGGCAATAAATCGCCAGTATCTGCGTAGGGATTTCCTATATTTCATCTCACTTTCCTTCCGTAAGAACCTGGCATAGAGCTTCTGTGAGCGGTAGTCGGGCGCCAATGCCCAAATCCATATTGTAGTCGGACAGCATGAATACGTTTTATGGCGGTCGCCACATATAAAACATGTCACTACGGTGGGGTGGGTCTTTGTCGGCAGGCTTATAAAGCTTCACTTAGACGCTGATCGCAGAATTCCCAACTTAAAAGTAATTAGGAGACGGCAGACATCATTACGAGTATAAAAGTTATAACTTGTAAGTCACTTTGGCCGCCTTGGAAACATTTCTCATTAGTTTTATTCTTAGATCAGCCAATGAAATGATTTCTATAGAATTTTCCAGAACGTAGAAAAATTGAACTAATTAAATCATACAATTTTTGCGAAGGGCACAATGTGTTTTATTACGAGTACAATGAAATTTACTGATCTAACTTAACCTGTGCCAATTGCGTACGAATGTTAAAAGTGGCAGTTCCATTTGGTGCTGTCTAGCCCTGGGTCATCAAGTGAAGCTAAAAAAGCAAGTGAAATTTGTATATTGCAAAAAGAAAAGTGTTCTAAAACCAGAATATAAATCGAACCCAGCGTCATTTAGTTAATGGAGACCAGGTACGAAACATTCCTTGCCATTGCGGTTCCGTTATATTCCTTATTGGGTCACTAACAAATTCAAGAGTGTCGAGCGAAGAGCTGTGAGGTAGAATAGATACACAGAACTTTGGGGAAATGTAGTGTCTCTTTTGAAATGTACCTATAACGACTGCGTTGAAGGTTTTGCTGTTACTACCTTTGAAGCTGCTCCCATTAAGCATTTCATAAACCTTTCAGCTAAGGACTTAGATAAAAAGTAACTGCACATTGGGTGACTTCAATTTTGACATCTAATAAAAAACAAGCGAGTTTTTGACATTATTAATAAAAAGTGTTGGTCCGCGACAATGATCCTGAAACGAACGTTCAAGGCATGAAGAATTCGCTGTTCTGTTTCTTAAGAAGCACAAGCCGGTCTTCTGATTGATAATTTGCAGAGAGGAGCCAGAGTAAGAGACATTATTAGAAGTGCAGGATGAGGAAAACGAGAAGCGTTAAGATAATTAGAAGGAAGAACTACGGATATTCTAAACGGATATTCTAAACTTCTCGACCTGACTCAAGGGATGTGAAGATGGTCAAATTACTATGATAGTTTTAAGTATCATCCTTAGATGGCGCGCTGTACAGTTTCAGACGCGTAAGTATTGTCACATGCTTGTTTGAAATAATCATGTAAGAAAACTAATGCTAACATTTGCTACAAAACAGATACAACTGAAATGCGAGCTGTGATAAAATACTTCGTTTTGAAGGGTTTGACCACACCAGAAATTTAAAAGGAGTTAACATTTTACATTAAAGAATTCTTTCCCTTAGTTTTAGACGATTAAAAAGTGCTGGATTTAAGCGTATCATACATCCATTCAAATTTATGACCGTCCTGAAACTGCTACGACAGACGAGATTGTGACAAAAATTCACAATGCAGTGCTCAACGATTGAAGGTACGCGAGTTGCTGACATTGTAAAGATCTCGATAGGTCGTGTACACTATATTTTACATGAAGTTGAGAAAGCTTTCCATTCGATGGGTGACACGTTTATTAAGGAACATAAAACGCATTCTAATGAACTTTCAAGAGTGTTTAAACTTGTTTAAACGCAATTCCGGTGAGTTTCCCCGACGTTTCATAACAGCAGATGAAACACGGCTTCATCACTACACGCCAGCGACGAAGGAGTAGTCCAAACAGTGGGTAGCAACAGCAGAATGAATAATTTGTTAACTCAAAGCCCCTACCATTGCAACATAACGCTGTGACTAGGCACTTAGTCCTGTTGAAAGATTAATTCTGCTTATTCACCAGATCTTACTATCCGGCACTCCGGCTGATATCATTGCATGAGAAAGTAATGAAAGTCGTAAACCGATGACTTGCAACAGTGGGCAAGTTCTACAAGGAGCTATAGCATGGTAAAGTATAATTGTGAAAAGTGAGACATTGGTAGCAGCGAAGTAATCTTTAGAATCAAGTAAGCTCAACGAGTGCTAAATAACGAGAAATTGCATTTAATATTGAACCTATGCCTTTCCGCAAACTAAAATTAATCCTTTATTGCAGTAATGTTCGTTTTCTCCGCTAGGACTCACTTGACCCCATAACCCATAAGCAGTATTTCAACGAAATAAACAGGCACAAAATTGGGTAGGGAAAGAAATTCCGCTAGAACAATGAAAACAGCGCATTACTTAAAAATATTGACCCGAAATATATTTATCAAATAATGCAATTTCTTTCTATCGTTTTCTTTCTCAATGCAGTGGTCGCTATCAGGTTCGAGAGAAAGAACAGAACAAATTCATGGTCAATACATTTTTGGCCAAAATTACTCAGAGAGGCTTCCTAGATGAAATGGACGCTACGAGTACCTCTCTATCAGACAGCTTCCCAGTTCTAAGAATTTGGAGACGTTCCAGACCTCCCAAACTCACAAAATCTCGGAACAGGAATGTCCCATTCAGTGGCGCTAACTACTAGACCAGAGAGACAATTGGAGCAGGACTATATATGAAGAACACAATTATAAAATGGTTTGAAAAAAATCAACGAATTAAAGATATTACATTTTGGAACATGGTAGCAAGTAGACCATGCAATGAAAAATTCAATGCATGTGGTTCAATAGAAAAATGCTCATCCACTAAGTAATCCTCCGGTGACTGCTTACAGGGCTTTCGTTATTTTCAAACAGATCTAATTTTCTTCTACGTCAACGGCGCCCGCATTAACGTTCTATACTTTCGTTGCGATTTGCTTATATTTGTCTTCATCCTGAAATAATGATCCAGTTACATTGCCTACCAAAACCTTGAATTCCAACGCTGACACCAAACAACTTTTTTGAAGACTGTTAGAGTTTGGTAACAGTGAAGAGAATGCAATGTCAACGTGTTTCCATTCCCCAGTGGAATTCCTCCGACTGACAATCAACACTCCGCATTTTGAATGATATGAAATTGAGCTTTGCCCTCGCCTGCGTGCTTTCCACACATCACCTCTGCCATTCAAATGTTTCTTTATTCAAACCATCACGGCCAATTTTACGCCCGTTTCAATGAGAGTTTAAAAAGCTTTTCATATTCCAGCTGCTGTAATCAGAGCGCCATTCAGACCGCCTTGCATTAGCTACTCTTGTTTTACATAGTAGCACCAATGGCTGACCTTTTCACGTTTTAACAATTATTAGCTGTATATTTTAACGAATGTATAATGGATGACCTAGTTTCCTAAAGTAGTTTCAAAAACAAATTTACGTCAGGGATTGTCACCAATTCTAGTACTAGTACTAGACAAACTAGTACATGGATTGTTGTATTGAATAGGTTAAACACGGAAAAGTGACGGTTAGTGAGGAAAAAGTAAAGTACTGCGCATAAGCAGCTGGATAATACATGATGTTTCCCAACAGTTTCAAAAGTTTATTGTATCATTATCTTGCATTAAGTTTTTATGTTTTCTTTGTATGTATTTTATTTAGGATTTATTTTCATCCTAATCGACAAGGACGTCCATTAAGGTGACCAGGAACAGATGTGGCATATTTGGGAGGGGGACAATGTGGGGAAATTAGCACATGGATTGTTGTATTGAATCGGTTAAAACATGGAGAAGTAACGGTTGGGATCGTCAGTTAGGAAAAATAAATCTGCGCAGTAGGGTGGTGCGTGATGTTTCCCAATGGTTTCTAGTAGAGTCGTGAACTGGATCTTGAGGAGAGTGCATGTTATACCAGCTACTCCCGGAGCGTGTCACCAACTGCTTTAGTATGACCATCTTGGTCGACGTCTGTCATGAAAGTAAGTATCATTCCTAATGTTAATAAACGGCCTTAAGTGAATTTGATAGCAATTGTATTTTCAGTGCACCTTGGTCCCTTGTTTTCCCCGTTTTTATTTAATTATGTATAGGTATACACAGATTATTATATAAGCACTGTAAGCTACGTTCCATGTCCGGTCCCTATGATGATAATTAGTTAGGATGACTCTGCCAGGGGGTCGTGACAATAAAGCAAGACACAACAAAGCATTCAAGTTGACCAAGGTTCGAAATTTTGGAAAGTAACTCAAAATAATGGCGCGATTGTATTACACACGTGATAAAGGAGAAAAATAAATTGTGGGAACTGGAGGGCATGATGTGGAAAAGTTCGTTACTTCATTTGGCGATGAATCTGACACCTCAGACATCGACTCAGATAATGCATGAGCTGATTAAGATATTGAGTGGGTGAAGCCCCTTCCAGAGTCTGATAAACGATTTCACGTAAGTATTATTATGAACAAATGTTTAGCAAGTTAGTAATATCAATAACAATACCGATAGACCTGCCGCTTATCATAAAGGCACCTTTGCTATCCATTTGTCAGAACATTGACGCTGAGCGGCTGGGTGAGACATTTGTTCAAAGTTACAGTAAAAGAGATATAGATAAATGTAAGTCTGCTTTGTGTGGGAATAATGTTGAAAAAATACGCTAAAATAGAATATTTTGGGTTTTATTTGGTATGCAATAAATTGTGGATAAATTGCGCTAACGAACTGCCAATATTCAAAGTGAAACAATTGTTTTTAATATTATTTTGCTTCTAAACATGTCGCCAGCGATTTGTACCAACAGAAATGCTGGGGAATTATTCCGCAAATAGCGCGGCTCCATTCAGTTGCGGACGTAAGCCAAAAATTACTGTGTTTAATGCTTTCCATTGTTTAAGTTATGGCAAGTAACAAATACAACCATTACTGACATACTCTGGGTAGCTTATCTTTAATGACATTAAGCTTTTGTGTACCTACTAAATATCGAGGATGTCAGACTAGGAAGTGATGTCAATAAGTGTTTAACCCCCTTCATTGACTTTCAAAATCTTAAAATTAACCTAAAATTGCAACACACTATTTTTTACCTAACGACAGAGAGATTTTAGAAAAAAAATTAATTTGGACTTCACACTGGTTAAAATGGCTCATCCCTTATCAAATTTGGCGATGAAATCACTCAGTGAAACTCCGCATATGTGGTCTCTCCAGTGTAGCGAAGTTAAGGAAAGCGATTTACCATCTGCTTTGCCAACTTTATGCGCCAAATCCGGAGGCAAAAGTTAAATTTGTTTTCGTGATGGAATTCTCGAGAGACGGCTGTGTTGAAAGTTATACAAGACCACTTTTGGCATCATAACACTTCCCAACAGTTCCACTCATATGTTTAGCAAAACTTTGTTCGCCTTTCTTCCGTTTATGCCGCGTTACATGGACATTTATATTATAGTAACGGGTGTTCGAAAATCATGCCTAATTTGTTTTAAATGATTTAGTGCTGGAATTTTAGACAAGTATTAACTGCAGAACTAGCCAGTAAAAAAGAAAAATGCTTAAAGCAAAGCAAATGCACTTGGAAATAATTACATGGTATTTAATTTAGATAAACATCGTCATATAAGCCTATATATTACATTTATTTGAAAAGAAAGAAACGATTCATATGCACGGAAGTTGCTATCAATTTAATGAGTATTGTGTTAAGAAATATTGTCAATTCTGTAAAGAAGTCTCAGTCAATAGATTCTATTTTAGTGTATCATAACAAAACTGGTATTAGCCTTTTGTACACTTTGTAGTAATATACAAACTATAGACTTGCTCCTCGTCATTGTGTGTCTTGCACAGTCTTGCAGTTTGTTAAAAACTACTCTTTAACACATTGTAGTCACAACAGTAAGCTACATACTTCAGATGCCACCATGCGATCAGTGACGTTTTCCCCCGCTGCGAGGAGTTTTTCATATGAGCAAGCCCCCACTCGTAGAGGAAATAGTAAGCCTGCTTGCTTACTTGTTCATCTTGCTGACTGTCGCAGTCATAGCACAGCTGTTCCCGGTGTGTGTTGCGTTCGTTTCTTAATTCGAAAATATACATGAATTGCATTGTCTCGTGTTTTTACAATGGCAAAGTGTGTCTTTATATACGATTGCTTCCATATGCATTAACTCAGTGGGGAAAGAATCATAGGACCAATTTTTTTTTTTTAGCATTCAGCTGATTCTGTTACTTATGTGAATTCTACATTAACTCCCTTCATTAGAGAATTAACCGACAGGGAGCGTAATCATTCATTTTTTCAACAGGACTCTGTGCTACTCAAAATGCGAATAATTCTATGAGAGCAATTTACATTGTGCTTCCACAAGACAGAGTTATTAGTAGGGATTTGTGGTCATCTGATTCTATTTAATAACCTGGGGAAATTAAAAAATACCGTGCACAAGAGGAACCCACACACTATACAAGAACTTGAAGGCAATATTCATTGGGAAATTTTCCGGATTTCTCAACATGATTTACAGCGAGCCATGAATACTTTCCTTAAGAGATGTCAAAAATGAGTGGAAAATGAAGGCGGGTAGTTTCAACGCCTCATTTGATAACTTGGTAAGCAAAGAGTCTCTTAAATTGATTTGTGTATTGTTGTAAGGTTGGTTTGTTTTATTGTTTTACCTTCCCGCTAATCACTGAGAGCAGGCTGGCCGCTAACCGGCTAACAAGAGGCGCACGCAAAACACTCCGGGGGAAAACAAAACTGATCGCACGGTATCGTAACTATCACCAGAGGCACATTATAGAAGAAATAAAGAGTTTTAATAAAAACACAGATGAACTAAATCTATTTTGTATGGTTAATAAGGACACTTTCAGTATCTTTTATAGAGAGAAAAAAGTATTTTAAACATCTGAAACATGTGTGTTATTATTTTTCATCTTTTCTGTACATGATGCATTTATATGATGCCTCTATTCTTAGATTTATGCTGTATGTAACTATTTGTTTATACTAACACCACGTAATTAATAGAAATAATGCAATAACATAAATGTAAAGGATATGTCTAATATAATTTATATTATCAGAACAATTAGTAAATAAATACCAAACTTATTTAAGACCGCGGCTGACTACTATGAGAACAATTCATCAAGGCCAACAATGCATGTGTAGGTAGCAGCTTATAGTTAGTTTGAGAAAGGTTTATATTTGATTCTAACAAAACATATGTAATAGAAACTTTTGGATTTTCTGGCACACGGAGAGTATGCAATGAAGTATTCACAACCTGATTTTGGTTCAGTCATTTGCGCTTCCAGTTTGAGTAAATTTCTTTACGATCCTTGTCGTTCAGCTTCTGCAATTGATTGCGATCCGGACACTTATCATTCAATAAATTCGCCGCCTCTCAATGAGACCATTGCCCGTCTCCATAGTCAACCATAATTAAAATTAGAATTCCTTTTCCTTTCGATCAATAATTATTCAACACCCTAATATGTCAGATTTGCTCCCTTAAATAAGAGTTTATGTACCAATAAACATGATTCCATTGATATAAACTAAAGACGAAAACAACAAACAAAATTAATGTTTTATTATTCGCTACCCTTTTGTATTTTCTTGATTTAGCTACAATAAATTTGTACACAATTATTTGGTGTGGATACATTTTAAAAATCTCTTAATGAGCATTATTGGAAAATATAAAAAGATATTTGAAATTCCGTTGAAAATAAAAGTTGGAGCTACTTCCGGTTAAACCGGAAGTAGAAAAATTCGGTAATGTCATTTTTGAGTTCTCAGTATACGGCTATCCCCACACACTAGGATATATGTCAGTAAGTGGGAGGGAAAAAAAATATTTTGGTGGTGGAGTACATTACGCTCTATTGCATGGATAACATAAAAAACAAACATTAACGAATGGGTCATGTGGACAGAACAGTCAAGATAGCCCGAGATTATTTTTCCAAGGGACGCTGCTCGGTCGGATATCCTTGGAAACGATGGAGAGGAAGTTTATCAGAGAAGTACCTGAGAAAAACAAACAATATGCTATGCTATGTTATAGAGGTGAAGATTTTTTATCACAATTGTAAACAATTTTGAGATGTCTACATCGAGGCATTGAAGAAAGGCCATTTTACAGGATTCTTGCTATTGCCTCAAACTACATACGTGATTTGTTCACTTCAAACAATTACTGGAGCAGCCTCCGCCAATAAACAATTTTAATATGATGCCGATGTTGACTGGTTATTACAACATTACATGCAAGGAACACAAAATTAAACTGTTACAACTGGTGCTGTCCTAATTAAAACTACCCTTCCTACTGTTATTTTCATGGAAAACAATGTTTGTTTTTATGTTTACATGTCCTAAAGAGCATTTGCCGTAAAAATTCGATATGATTGTCAGAATGCACAAACATGTGGGAACTAAAACAGGCACCGGAGGGGTGGGCTGCAAAACCGCAGCAGGTATTGGATATTTTTTCTGTTTAGTCATAACCTTTTGAGACCCTATTACTGTGTATGGAATGGCAAACCAATTGAATTCCCATGTAATGTAAACAGCTTTAGCATTTTTAAAGAGTCTTAGCCGAAAAATGTTTTAAAACTTTTATCGCTATTTTTGGAAATATGTAAAACAGCTATAGAAAGCAATGCCACATATATTCAAATTATCCACCCTCTCTTCTGTGCATGCAGCATTTAATAACAAATACAGGGCAAAATGGTTAACGGTTAACCACTAAAAGAAATATAAATATAACAAAAAAATTATATCTCTCAACATAAATTTTAACACACACACAAATGCATTACACGATAAAAATGTTCTGTAGTATATTCAACGTGTTACCATAATATCTGGAATTAAAGGCACATACGACGTCACGATCGAAACATGGATCTTCGGCTTACCTGCCGATACAGTTCCATCTCTCTGTGACTATCCCCTCATCTGAGTGTATATACTATGGAAACCTCCGAGGTTACATTGTAACAGGTTTTATGGCCCAAAGTTTATATCTTAGTCATTCACACTGTTAGGGCTAATTTATACAGTGAAGTTATTTGAGTTAAGGGCCGCTGGGGCGCAGTTTTTGACTGAAGAAGTGCATATGCCGCAAATGAACGAGTTGCGGGTTATAAAGTTGGTGCTTTTATTCCTATTGAAAGCATAAAATGATATGTATTTAAAACTAATAAGCACCAACCTGTTATAAAGAAATGTTGAAAATGATGCTCCTAAGCGGATATACATTGCCGGTATCTGCGAAGGAAATTTCGTATTTCTACTAACTTTTCTTCCCTAAGAAAACGGAGGTTCGGAATACGTTTTTAATCATTGAGAGAACATATCCCTCAGCTGAACAATTTATCTATCTGGAACACGATTGCCAGGCTATTTTCTTGCAAATCGCCTTACCACTTCTTCGCAAAAATCCGTTTTCACATATATATTGTACATAAAAACACTTCTCTAAGACTACATTTATATATACGCATATATAAGAAAAATAAAAATAAAGTAACACTATTAACAATGCAACAAATTAACAGTAATTATAAAAGTAGAAAAGGATAAAACACTAAGAAAAAGTCACGCTTGAGATCGCTATATTTCGAACGACAAGGCACTTTTCTTGTTGCCATAGAAGGACTCCACGTGTTCGAAATATAGCGATCTCAAGTGCGACTTTTTCTTAGTGTTTTATCCTTTTCTACTATTATAATTACTTATATATATATATATATATATATATATATATATATATACCATAACTAACAGAGGACAATACATACATAATGAATCACCTAGTAACACAAGAACGCACAGTCACTCACTGACAAATCCTACCTCAAATTAACCACAAGCTACTAGCTGCACATGCATTATACGGCCTTGACGACTGGCTTCTCCAAGTACGGAATTCCGCTCTGCAAACAAAACTCAAATAACCTCATTTACATGATCCGGTCGCTGCGAGGTAAAACATATTTGGCAACAATGAAAAAATTCAGGCAGCTGTTCATGTAATAGTACTCCCAAACAATAATTTCGCAAGGCCTTAACGAAATTGCGAGGTAGATGGCATTGAAGTTGTGGGAAATATATTAAGAGATCCTAATTAAATAGTATCATGTTGCATAATAAACAATGTACAAAAACTATTATTATATATAATTTCTGAACGCCTTTTGTAATAACTATTTAACTCAATTCTAAAAGTCATTTGCATAAGTAACCAAATTGGCAACGCTACAATCATCTCGGGCTGGAAGAAAAATTGCTGATTTCATTACTGCGCATGTCCAATGCACTTCTTTTGGCCAGATAAATTTACATTTTTTTAAACAGCATTGTAATTAAAATAATACATAAACACACATTTATTATAACAATATAATTTGTAAATTTATCCCCTCCCAAATACGTTCAAAGGGAATTAATTACCACCGCTGCACTATTAGTAACAATATTTAAAGATTTAGATAACTTTTCTTCCGTGTTGCTCCTTGAAAAAATTATAAAATATTTCTTTAAAACAAGGAACGTTTCGGGATGACTGAAATAAATTTTATTCTAATTTATAATTATTAAAGGCTGCCTGAAATTAGTGTATGATACACGTGTTAAAAATGATCTTATTTTGTGCATAAGATGTTTTTATAAAAATGCAATAAACACTATAAGGTAATTTTACATCTCTTAAATCCCTGAAGTGTCTACTTTTAATTAATGTACAAGGTATTGATCGGTACACGTGCCATGTGAAATGCAAGTACAGTGGTTTTCAGTTGGCTATGTTATTGCATCCAGAAGCAATGCAAAATGTGCTCTAATGGTTAATATGGCAATAAATGTTCCTTAGGCTCGTTTGTGACAATACAGTGCAGGTTTTCCTAGCTTTATATAGAAGTATAGATAGCAACATGCGCAAGCTTGAGTGCGCTGCAACAATGCGTGGTGTCAGCAAATCTGAGAGGTGTAGGTAGATGTTGCTGCGTAAGACATTAGCATGGATCTCAAGCGAGAGCATTTCCGCGCTATGATATACTGCGACTTTAAAGTCGGTTTAGGGGAGAGGGAATGCCTTTAAAGTTTGCGTCGTATTTGGAGATCTTTACCATTAACAATTCACTATTTATCAAAAATTACAAATTTTAGGAAACGACGGACCGCCGCAAGATGGCCCGTTACGAATACAATAAAAGAAAATGTGATTGAAGGAGAGCGTATGTTGCAGGAAGATAATCGCTACACATTTTGTCAGATTCAAGAAGCCCTGAATATTGGATCGGCAGCAACAATACTCAAAGACAAACTTGCAGTCGTTGGGTCCCCATCACCTCACAGCTGAGCAGAAAAAAGGCGTGGGCATTGGTGCAAGACAAGTTGGAAAAACTATGATGAAAAGAATATATGCTTTTATATATATATATATATATATATATATATATATATAACATCATAACAGATGACACTCCAGTATGTTGCAGAAACTAAGCGACAGTCATCGGTGGATCGCCAACAAAAGAGTTAGCGAGAAGTGTTGGCAAGAATATGATCCTTGCTTTCTTCACATTGTGACAGTTCCACTTGAGATACAATAAACTGTCACTGCCAGATGGTACACCATAAAATGCCTACCTCCAGTCTTCAACGTACTGAGAACGAAGCGTGGAATGCTGTTCACCAACCAAGCCTCTACCCCACTGCACTGGAAGCAACTCAATTTCTACTGGAGTCAGGGGCCAAACGTTTGCCTCATCCTTCTTACATTCAGATCTGGCCTAATGTGAATGTTTACTGTTCCCCAAAATAAAAGAAAAACTCGTGGTCAATGATTTGAATAGGGTGAAGTCTCAGTGGCCTACATGAAGAATGCATTTGCATTCTATCCGAAGAAATATGGCGTTCAGGGTTTACAAAATGATTTGAAAGGTTGAGACTTTGTTCAGAATGTAATGGGGAATATTTGAAGATATGCAATGATCAGATTGCAATTTTTACAACTTGTTACTTTTATTCTCAAAACATTTTGGGCGACGCCGTATAGACGGCCTTTACTTTGCTATCCGCGATGCTATCAGAGAATACTTACAAACCATAGTCTACAACGCTAGATTTATGACTAGCTTATATCCGCTTATAATAGCGTCGGTAACTTTGGGATAGTGAATTCTTTTTTCATTTAAGGAGCCAGAAGAGACATGCTGGGCTTTATTTCGCGTTATTGAAAACAAAAATGCTCGCTATGTAGGAATTACCTCATTTACCTGCTAACACAGCATCCAGAAATGAATCATGTTCATTAAACTGCAGCCATGTAAACAAAGCTATCGGTTGAATGCTGGATGTTGGATCAATATGTAAGATAACCCTCCCATAAAAAGCCAATTCCAGTCACTGCCGACTGGGTTATGACTCTTCTTCCGCTATGGAACGAAGAACAATGGAATCCCATCCCCCTGCAGGATTACAGCTCTTTCATTTTCATTCTTCTTTATCCCTAGCAAAACGGCAGAGAAGAAATTAACCCCAATTTCAAACACAAGTCTTTCTCTAAGTAAATAAGCCATGCATTGATGTTGAGGCTTTAGTGAGGGCTGAACATTTCGTACAGAATTTTTATTCTTCGTGGCATTGCAGACTTAAGTTAATCAAATATTACTGCAAGGTCATTTCCCGGTCCCAAAGAACGAGGAACAATAAAAAAGGAGTCTTATGTGCAGCAGAAATGTAAAAACTAATATTTTTCATCCTGGTCCCCATCACATTCAACAAAAGTTCATCACCGCTTCAGTAATGCCTGGAATTCATGAGAAAATTGATCTTTTGAGTGACTGGGCAACCATCTTGCATTGCGTCTTTGATCTCATCGTCCTTACTAACTTCTTTCCACAAGAGCTTCCACGATTATCACATGGAGGCAGATCAGGGGAATATGCTGGAGGTAGGAGCCATTCAAGATGCAGATTGCACTTTTGATATTATACGTGTTACGTGCGGTCGCCTCTGATCGCGGTTTAACAGCTCCTCAGAATTGAGTAAACCTCGAAGTTCCGATTTGTGAGTTTCAAGTGGTTGCACCAGCTCTTGGATCAAGCTAATGAGGATGCACCATTCTTTTATGAATAAAACTGGATGAAGTATGTATGGCTACGGTGTTGAGGCGAAAGACATCATCACAATGAGGCGAAAGACATCTTCAACAAGATCTTTAAAAAAAGTCAGGTTAGTTTAAACGTAAAAGTGCTGTTGTCGGTTTCTTCGACATTCAGGGTGTTAGTCATTACTGGTTTCTGCAGAAGGATCAAAGTGCACATCCCTGATATTACCAACGTCTCAGGGAGAGAAGTAAGGACATCTGAACTGTGGAGAGACGATTTATAGAACCTATAGCACGATAACTCCCAGCGCGTTTATCATTACTTGTTCGCGACTTTTGCGCGAAAAACAAGGTTATTATTCTTTCCCACTCTCCATACTCTCCTGAACTAGCACTTGCAGGTGTTTTTCATTTCCAATGCTTAAACCCATGATGAAAAAAGTAAGATTCGACTCATTTGAGGAGATAAAACAAAATTAGCACACAGAACTTTGTACAATCTCGAAATTTAAAAAATTAAAAAAGTTCAGTTATTTTTTGAACAGCTTATTCGGTGTTTAGCTGACATATAAAAAGGTGTACGTGATAGTGACAGTTGCGCAAGATAGAGGTAAATGTTACTTTTAACGAGTTAAATGCGATCTTTATTTCATCCTTACATTGAGAGCAGAGCGAAACGTGAAACAGGACACATATCCGAGGCGATAGGCATGTTTAAGCGAGTGGAGATAGTTCATCATTAAAAACTTTACAATATTCACCCAATGTTGAATCCAGCCACTTTCCTCCTGCGGAGGGGGGTTATCAAGCTTCATGGGGAGGTGGGTATCATAGGTTTCAAAAGTTGGTGAAACTAATAAAATAGCACGCGTGGTAATATTTTAAATTTCATCTATGATATGTAATTACATTAAATATAGCTATGTATAATTATCTTTAAGAATGAAAGTATGAGTATCAATAAGATACTATTACAGCATGCAAGAAGTGATGGATGCTGTTTATGCCCATTTTGCAGACAAGACTTCTGAATTTTTTTTTTTTTTTTTTTTTTTTGGAAGGGGGATTGAAAGGTTAATTCAAAGATATGAGAAGTGCATTGCAGTATTGAAAAGTAAAATGTAGCTTTTGTCTTTATCATACCTAGAAAATGGTTAGGCCAGATACTTATATACCTACCCTCGTAGTTCTATTACAACCTTGTCATTAAACCTTTGCTCCATTTTCACAAATGTCCTTACATTTTCTCATAGTTTGTTTTCTGTCTTCCATGAAGATCACATTTTCAAATTCTGTTGCGTACACTTATAGATTTTTTTTTTTTTAATTTACTTGGTTTCATTTCCGAAATATGTTCATTGCGAAGGTGGTCGATGTTTCTTTATGTTCCAAAAAACAAGTACAGGGAGTTGTGAAATATTAGGTGATTGTTTTTACAAAATTTTACTTAATTTTGAGACGGCATTAATTTTTCGCCCAAAATCACTCAATTTACAATGAAATTGTAGCTAATCAATTCTAACGTGATCCCCCCTCCCTTGTTATACTTGCTAAACCCGCACCGTCCTTGTGCATATGTTCACATACTAACATAACGGACTTATAGCATAGAAACATTCATTGCATGAACTATGTAAAAGGTGCTCAAGTAGCGGATGTCAACATTTTATGGTATTTTTAAAGCACGTTCTTCTAAAGCACACTGAATTCATGTAATACATTATTTGTTTAGAAGCATGAAAACGTTAATAAATGTCCTTAACAATATGCAATGTATGTTTTATTGTAGGGTGCTTGTTCCTATAGTTGATGACAACAATCGACCAAGCACGTGCTCTGCAGTGAATGTATGGCAACTCGTGGCCCATTTTTTCTGGTAACTGAGCGCGGATCCTAGTGATAGAACCACTAAAATTAGCTGCACCATTGAAAGAGCATGTTACTAATTTGTCGTAAGAAACGTTTCATTTTTCATTTCACTATCAGCTGCTGTGCATATAGATTCAACTTTAGTACTCTTCAACTCAGACAATAAAAATCTTTCCTCCACTTCAAGAGACGGAGCAGTGCAACATACCGAACTAACAATACAGTTCACTTTGATTCATGTGAAACCTTTCACTTTAAAATTTAACTCATTTTTCAAGGTTAAATCGCCTTCTAATACTATCTTACGTGTTAGGTTCATGTTTCGTTCTGTGGGGAATCTCTTCCTTGGTAAGAAAATGCATACTTCGAATTAAACTTCTTAAACACAGCTTGCAGATTCAACGCTCTTACATTCATTTTGTGGAATTATTTGCGCATAAACTAAAGCATTTAATTTCTGTTTTCTACGATTTTCAAGTACGACAGCTTTTGTGTGTTTTTCTGACTTGGGGTGTTTTTCTAGTTTTCCATGCTTCCAGTAGCTTTTCTAAACTTAGTGCAAAATACAGAAATGAACACTCGTATGTGTTTTGTACAGCTTCAATATCATTTTAAATGCATTTCACATAATTTGTAAAAAGCCCCACGCGATCAAATTATAATCAATTGTACTTACAGACCCATATTTGCTGATGCTTAACCTCGCGTTCAACACTTGACACTTTGTTCAGGATGATGTGTCAGAAACAGTACGCTTTTCGTTCCAAGACTGAGGAAGTAATTGAAGATATGCACCATTACTTTCCATAGACGAGTATTTTGCAATACGCTGTCTTTTAGAAAGAAAACAAGGTTTGTTGTTTAGACTTTGTATTTCGTAACACTTCTTTCGATAAGCCCGCACAGGAGCATCACCCACAGTAAACTGTTGACTGACTAACCGTTAAAATAACTGCAAGTACAAAAAGTTGAAATTCGTTACAACAATGGAAACTATTACATTACACCAGCTCTGCCGCTCTACACGTGTCCATTGTTGAGTTTCAAATGGAATGTTATTACGCATTACAAGAGAGTAGTTATCAAAACGGACCATAATTTAAATTCATTCGTTATTTTTATTTTAATTGTGAATATTATATACATTTAGAAGCAGGTTTCAAATTTCTGGGGGTATTTTCCCACTGGACCATTTAAACCATTCTGTAAAGATGGGAATTGTGGAAAAATTATAACAGAAAAAAACCATAAATTTAGTTTTGCAAGATAGATCTGTGACTGATCAAGCATATAGCAGAGGAAACAGGATCCCATATTGCAGCTTTGAGATACATATATCCATAGGTGAGAGAATCAGTAGCAAACAACATTAAATGAAATAACAGCGATATTATAGCTGGGTGCACAATATGTATACAACAGAAGCAAGCCCGTGTATGATATACTCTGGTTATTAAGTAAATATGTATACTGTTAACATGCATATAGCTAAATTAATGGTTCAAGTTTACTGTAGCGAAATAAAGGCAAAATTTTAGTGGGTTACACGTAGTCCGAGCAAAATTCGTTAGCTATGCTCGCAGCTACGCTCGCGCATTCGTTGCCTCAACCTAACGTTGTAGCGTATTCCGAAGGAATGAACACTATTGTGGTTGTATCGATGAAAATATTTTTTAAAAAAAAATCCTTCAAATCTCCATCCATCCTACTTGCTAAGCACTGAAAATGACAACGAAGAATGTGTGTGTGTGTGCGCGTGCGCGCGCTTAACACACTAGCGGTCGCAATCTGTTTTTTCTCAACGAAACTTGGCATATAACCATCAATTAATAAACGATTCGTCGGGCTAAACCGGACCATTGAGGGTGGGAGTTAACCTAAAGCGAACATTTTAAACAACTTTTCAAAATCGCTCTAGCGTCCTCAGTTTTTGTTTTTTCTACGCGAAATTCTGTATATGCCATTGAAACAAATTAATACAGTTTCCGAAAATAGGCGAAATCAACGATTAATTTATCTGAAACCCAAAATTTAAAAATAGCTCTAGTGCCACCAATATTTTTTCATAGCAAAACTCTATACATAACATTTAAATAAAATTAGTAAACTTGTTCTGAAAATCAGGAAAACCGGGTCGATAGGGATGAGGGTATACCTGAAAACCGAAATTTAAATGGTGGGGCTTAAAACGAAATTTAAAATCATCTAGCGAATGCAATTTTTATTTTTCTTGAGGAAACACGATATGTACCATTAAAATAAAATTACAAAAATAATACCTGAAAATTAGTGAAATCAGAATAATACGAGCAGAGGGGTTATCTGAAATCCAAAATTTAAAATCGCTCTAACGCCATTTGCTTTTATTGCAACGAAACTCCGTATAAAGCAAATAAATAAAACAAGAAAAATATTTTCTGAAAATCGGAAAATTCGGTAGATTAGAAGTGGGAGTTTACGTGACACAGAATCTTTAATAATGGCTAAGGCATTCATTTTTGGTTTTCACAATAAAACTTGGCATATACTGTTTAAAAAAAAAAGAAAAAATTTCTAAAAATTAGGGAAATCGGGCCATTAGAAGTACAGATATATCTGAAAACCGAAATTTAAAAAGTGCTCTACCGTTTAACTTTCCCTATATTATTTTAAAATAATAGGGCAAATTAACTCGGCATATAAACTGTATTTATAAAAATGCATAGATTTTATATTGAACAAAGCATTGTCGTGAAGATGGCAAATATTAATGTAATATCTGAGTGAGAATTATATTTGTGTGTAAGACCGCTCTGTAATAACCTTCAGAAAACGTATGTGTTGCATGTTTTCACGACAATCAAAATTAAATTTAATTTCAAAGCCACTTAAAATCGATGGAACTTTTGATTGTTTATTATTGCTTTTGTATATTTACTTAGTACATTGTAATATTTCTGAGTAGTAACATTTGTTGTTTTTTTAAACATATGAACATCATTTTCTTAAATGCACAATGCAACTTTCCATTTTCTATTTTAGTGAACGTCAAGGGCTTAGTTCATAGACATACTTATATTTAAAAATGTTTAAAAATACCTACATAGTATAGCTTTGTCTATCAGTGGCCATTTAATTAATAGTATAGCATTATTTATTGTGGTTTACTCTCAATGATATTAATTTTAATACTTTCTTCTCTTTTGTAATACTTATATATTACAAGAATTGTAATTTTGTTCCCCTAATACTATACAACAATGCCATAAATTATTTCATTTCATTAACTAATAAGGTTAATTTGGATTTAATATTCATTTTTAAAGTTATTCAACTTGGCGAGGAATTTGTTTAGTTTCCGCAGCTCCTTTGCGACGGACTTGTTTAGTAATACCATTAATAGTAATACTATTTACTCTTCTAATGTCACCCACTGCAAACCTCAATCTTGCGAAACATTCAGCTTTGCGTACCTAGCAAAATACTTTTGAAGAAGATTTAACTTTTTTAAAGAGGAGGGGCAATCGATTTCAAGGGGAGTTGGATCCGGCCCTCCAGTTTGTGCTCTAATGTAGGGAAACAACCCCGCTGCTGTCATTGTGAAATAGGACAGTCAAATAAAATAAAGAACATACTCAGAAATTCTGAACATTTCTAACTGAAAATGCTATCGAGTCACTTGCTGGAAATGAAACAATGAAGACCTCGCGCTAACTTCCATTGTGGCTCTTTAAATCCAGATAATTACTAGTGACCCTCGTACTGTGCAACTACAGGTGAAGCATGCCACGGTTTTTTACGTCGGGGGGGGGGGGGTTTCAAGAAATAAAACAAGTAGAATATTTGGCAAAAGGATAAAACAACAACAAAAGATTACAGTGCAGCATTTGTGGGTAGCTTGAGATGGAATGAAAATCGGCTAAGATTGTTGCACAAAAATCTGTTTCACTAGGATACAATAACGAAAGTGCACGAAGTGAGCATGGAATTCATTTCCTATAACCCGAACTTACCCCGTAGCGATTTACTTTTTCTGAAGTTAAACTGTATGGACGATGGCAAAAAATGAAAAATAGTTACGACGAGTTAAAACAATTGACAGCTTCTCAAACAGTGTAATGAAATACGTTAAAAACATGACATGATATATGTTCTAAGATAACGGGAGTGTAATGGATTTTAGCGACTTTCTGCTTATCAGCATGTAATGAATGCTTATTGTGTTACCGCAGTGGAAGAGACGTCTTCATTGCTCTCCAAAATCTGTTCCTGTTACAGTATTTTGGTTCCAATATAAGCGTCCGTTCCCAGATCTCTCGTGGTTATACTTGGGCGCTCGAACAGGACATGCCAGTCAGATTCCTCATTCTGTTTACACGTGGGTTCATCTGAACAGAGTCCCACTTTACGTAGATGTTTCCTGAAGCGAGCATGTTCAGCTATTAGCGCAACTAATTTCCTCATACGTTTTCTACCCAATTTGAAGAGAGATAAGGAAAGAATGTTACCGAGTACTAATTTTCCAGACGAAAAGAATATATAAATTACATTTAATTTGTTTTTATTAATACCAAATATGTTAAAGCACCCTATTGTGCGAAATTGCCAAATTAGTGTTTTTCAAAAATATGACTTAGCCTCCGACCTGATGGTTAAGTTTCTGGCTTGGAAAAATCTGTAATGTTGCTAGATAACATTTTTGGCTTAAGAAACTGAAAATGATGGCGTTAATTTTTGCGGAGTATAGTGATTCGTGAGTTTCCGGGACCTAAACCAAACTTTAGCTTCTTACAACGTACTATGGAGGTACTGGAGATGAATACTTACAGCCTAAAACTAAGAGAGCAGCAGACATAGCAATTCCGTTCAAAAATAACAGGGCTTCTTGGTTTTTTAAAACAAATTGGGCCTTTTGTATCTACTGAGCTTTGTCTCCTTCAAAGTAATCTTTCCCTCTATTGAAACACCTCTTACAGTGGCATTTGAACTTCTGAAAGCAGTTCTAATGCGCGTTTTTCGAGATTGCGTTAAGCTCTGTATGCAAATTTCAGGTTTGGAAATTAAAACAAATGCGCATATGCTAAATTAGGAGAGTATGGAGAATGAGGAAGAACAATACTTTTTTTCCCCGCGCAGAAGTCGCGAACAAGCAACGATGAATGCGTTGATTCGTTTTCGTGTTACAGGATACATGAATTGTGTTTCTATAGTCCAGACCTTTTCCTTCTCACATTCTTTCGAAGACATCTGGCACCATCTTGCTAATACTAGCGACTCAAGTTTCATCCTCCGGCATGAATATCGAAGAAAACCCTGAACAGCACTTTGACCCGTTGTGATGATTGGATCTCGACGGCGTAACCACGTCATCAAAGTAAGCTTGGGTATCTACATCTATTCCCAATATGAATATATGATGAGCTCAATTGCTTTGATTACATCAATTGCAATTCTATTTATTATATCTTTTAATAATTTTAAAATTCAAAGAATAAGTTTCATCTGGTTATTCTATTCATAAAAGCTGTATCCTCATTAACGTCACCCAAGAGCTCCCGATTCGGTCCTATCTGTTGTGTCAATAGCTGAGGGACACGATTTATACCAAACTTTTTTGTCGCGATTTCATGCCACGATCCCACAGAAATGTTACACCCTTCGGCATTCGTTGTAAAGTTAGGGTTGATTTTCATAGGTGATCTCATTAATTCTGACTACAGTTGGCGTCGATGAGCTCTCGGGACACTCGTCATCAACTACAGACTCATAGCACGTAAACAATTATATCCATAAGCTTCTCGAGTTTCGATAAAAGTTTCACGAAGTTTCAAGAACATTTTCATGCTAATCGCTGTTCATGCCCAATAATCGCAAAACAATCACAACACTGTTGCAAAGAAGTAGCGTGGAACTGGACTGATATGAGGAAACGCTGCGCGGCAAAGGGGATATGTCTCGCCAAGGTCAAAACTAATGTGAGCTACCAGTCGCTTTTTTATATTCTTTGCTACAAAATTTTAAAAGTTGGAAAAAAGTTTGAACAGAACTCATACTAGGAATAGAGAGAAAGGTTGCAACCAGGTCTAGGACTCCAAGTGGAGTTGATGCGTCACTTCCAAAATCAATTTCTAGCAAATTATTGAACATGGAATGCTCGCCACATATTGAGAGACCTATTCATCCTTTCTGTAATACCTATTTAAACTCACAGCACTAATTTATACTATGCCGTTCTCATAATATACAGCACTTTATCCCAAAGTTGCTGACATATCTTGTTGAGATGGAGATGTGTTGTTAAGAACAGCCGTATGCTGCTTAGAATAGAAATACCAAAAGAAAACAAGCAATTACTAGAGTGAAAGGAAATCATTGTATAACACCGTAATTAGTATGCTGTTACTCAATTATCGAAGAAAGATCAACTTTCCCCTTCCCGACTATATCCATCGTCACTGCTATTTCGCCTTACATGCTCTGCCGAACGGGTAAGACGAAAGAACCAAGTCCGGGTTACAAGAGCGAAGGAACTTCCTACCCGACTCTCTTAATTTCCTCTTAAGCTCTTTTCCTCTTCAGAGATTACCGCCTGTCAGATCGGGGCCACCACTTCCGCAGCAAAAAGTTACTGCACAAAATAGACATCAGTTTTCTTAAAGGCATCTGTTAAAGGGAACATGAAATTAAAACGATGCGAATTACAATCATCTCACATATGTGGCAATATTTAGAAAGGGAACCGCAGATTTCTTGAACTGCAATGCAAACAGCAAGTGGTTAACGAATACCCCCGGTATATTTGTCCCCCTATAGTCTAATCATACAAAGAGGGAATGTTTCTTCAGTAATTGATGCAGGTAACTTTTTTGTTACATTTAAAGTTACCTTTATGTTGATACCGCTCAAATTTTAGTCTTCATCATTACTGAGCTCGACGTTGCAATAATGTTAACTAAGATTCAGAGAATGCTAGGTATGCTTAAAAATCATTCGACCTTAACCTCCTCCAAGCACTGAATCGCGAACTTCTCTCGTTGCAGTATCTCAGTTGATAGAGTGTTAGCTAGATGCTGAGATTCGTGACGTCATTACGGTGCGTTATTGCATTTATATGAAATAATGTACAAAAAGTGAATCTTATGTAAGTCAATATCGTTTTTAAAAGTCCATTATACACCTTAATATACGCCGATCTATTTTTATACATTACTGAACTAGGTGTATTAGTTATATTTTTGTGCTCAAACTATGTAATATATAACATTATTTTCAAATTAAATTCCTTATGTAGAGGTTGGGCTGCACAAACATTTATGTCAAGAAACGCCACTGCTGCCGAAACCGTAGTCTCTATCCGCAAATGTGCTTCTATATTTGAACCAGTTAAACCACTTCTTACTTTATGTAAAGCTCACTGCATCGTCTGCTGAATCTTCGGACTTTCTCCCTTTGTGCCAAACTGGAAGCTTACCGGCACCTAGGGCGAAATTAAAATAAAACGATTACACTATTTCATACATCGGCTCCTGAAAGTTAGCATGCACCCGGTGTATTAGTGCTGATTGCAGGAAAAATAAGGCCGAACACTTTGGGAACATATCAAGTATATTAGAATGGAATAAGTCTGGAGCAAGCCTTGAATCATGTTTGCTTATTGTGACTTTGCAAGAGAGGATGAACTCTACGGCGCCACAAGTTCCATTCTGAAGAAGTTCGTACACCAGGCACGTCTTAGTGAGAAACCAGAGGAAGAATTTTTAGTAGTTTACTTAATCGGAAATGGGTATCGATACGACCCAGGTATCATTCCTTAGTTCAAGGAATGTACAGTTGCTATGCGTTTACCGCAAATACTACTCCCCAAAATCGACATTCAAACTGGGCGCAGTAATTGCGCTATCGATATAGTGAAGCTAAAGTAGGCAGATAGGGCCGTTATAGCGAATCGAATTTCTGTTCGAGAGAGAGAACTGGTCAGCACAACACCTCGAAAGTCAATTTCATGTCTCAAAGTAAAAAGCTTCCGTATTCCTTTCTTGAATTTGGGTATTTATACAGATCAACCCATTATGAAAACTTCCACTGGAAATGGAATCTGGGCCTCTGTAATGCATGGTAATTACAAATTTTCAAATTAACGAACACCTCAGATGAAGTACAACTTTTTCTGCTTGTTTCATTTTTAAACGTGAATATTTTTATGTGTCCCTGTTAAAAACGAGCAAGCCTTGGGGTTTTATCTCCAACGTGAAAGGCAACTTTTTTATAAGCGGCTACACGGAGAGGAACAATGAAACCTCACCTTCGACCTACACAAACTTGTAATCCTCTTCTACTTTCTTGTCCGCTAGGGCGAATTTAATTGCTGTAGGTGGAAGATCCCTGGAGAGTCAGTTGCGCCATAGCTTTGTGAAGGCTACGACTTAGTACGAATTACCGATGGACTTACTTTCTTCATAATAGTGAGACCCAAGATCGCGGCTTCAATCGATGGATTTATTCCGGGTGTAAAAATCCAAAGTGGAAGGGAGGTAAAGCAGTAGGTCTCGTGCACGTATAAAAGCATCGAGTCTGAAAGAAGAGACCTCTGAGCAAAATTTATCGTCCGTTTCACCTGCACGCTGATGACCTGAGATGTTAAAGAGCGTCCTAAATAAACCAAATGAACAATTTATGGTGTAAAGTCGGCTACTTGAAATCTGCTTTTGACAAGAATCAACTACCGAATTTTTTGATTAAGTATTTTGGCCAAACATTTTCAGACAAGTGTCTTAGATGTCGATCCGCCGGAGCAATAAAACATGATAAGAGAGAAAACTGTTTTAGTTATTATGTTCTTCCATAAATTTTACTCCATGTGTAATAATAATCACGATACACAGTTTGTAGTAAAGTTTCACGCAAATGATCTGTTTTCTCTGACTGCCCGTCACAATAAGAGACCGCTTTATGTAAACAGAGCACAGAAATCAGCTATACTCTTAACGTCTACTTCACACGACGCGCGTAAGAAGCCGCTCGCTATTGCTCAAAGCTGCGGGTCTACGTGAACTAAGAATTCATTGCAAATGAAAAATGAGACTTGAAAAAGTTGGGTCTAACCAACCGAGTTGCCGTGTCCTCCTCCAAGCCCGGAACTAAGAACTTCTCTCATGGAGAAAGACATGGTATCTCAATTGGTTAGAGCGTTAGCTCGGAAGGCTGAGATCCGTGATTCGAATCCCGGCCTTGACCCCGAATTTTGTAAGTTTTATTTTTCATTCCAACTTATGCCCTATACACATAATTTTATATATATATATACAAATTAACCCTTGTTAAACTAAAAGCGGTCATTAGTACTGTAGCATTAAGAATCGCCTCTTAAGGAACAAATCTCTCATAGTAGAGAAACGTTAGGGAGATCTCCGGCATACATATCATGTGATAAATGATGCTTTCCCCCGCGACGCAGAGTTTCTCCTATTAGCGAACCTCATGCGCGCCGTGGAGAGGGTAGTGAGCCTGCTTACTGCTTGTAGACCTTGCTGACTGTCGCAGTCATAGCCCAGCTGTTCCCGGGTGTGTTGTGTCGTTCGTTTCATAACTCGACAGTATACCTAAAGTGTGTTTACAACAGCACAGCGCGTCTTTATGTAAGATTCACATGTGTTAACAAAGTGGTGAAGAGGTAGAGATTTATGGCCGTAACAGACTGCGATTATCTCTCTGGTAAATTAAAAAAAAAAAAAAAAGGCCGTGCTCTAAACGAATTCGCACACCATTCAAGAACTCACAGATAATATTCGTCGGAATATCCTGAACTACAGCGAGTGATGAATAATGTATTAAAAAGATGCCAAAAATGTATGGTGAATGAAGGCGGGCAGTTTAAACACTTCAAAACAAAACTGATCGCATGATAGAAATAATAGAGAGGTGTTTGCTTTAATGTATTCCCCTTATTCCCTCCAGCTATGTCCATGTACATTCGTATAGTCTTTCTTCTTCCTCTTACCGTCCATTTCTCCTCAGCATAAGCGCGGAAGGATATGATTATTTACAACGTATATCAGCTTTCGGTGGACAGTGTGCAGACTAGCAAACAAGACACCGATTGTCTTCAGAGAACAACTGTGAATGATTTTACCGTACTCGTGTGTCTGTTACTGGATGCATGCATTCTATGTAGGGAAGGGGTGTAGTTTACAACGCACTTGGGACTACCCGTCTTCTGCTCGTGGGAGAAGGATGTTCTGGGGTTTACCTCTCCCCCCTCGCCAAATATTGACATTCGCTGGGCAGTCATGGATTGTTAATGCCGCCACACACCTGCTTCTTATCCGATAAAATATGAACTCACGGGCAAAGAGAAAACAATTCTAGGAGATGCACTTTACATGTTTCAACATGAAGGAAATTCTCCACAGATTATATTTGCACGCAATCTAGCTTGCATGTTTTGGATCGAATAGTTGCAGGAGATAACCGATCATGTTTGGTGTCAGTTTGAACAAGACTGACTGCGGAATTATGTACCTATTATATTAACTACGATTTTCCTTTGTTTGTATTTGGAATATTTAGGAAACACTGAAAGAATGCTACCTACTTTCAATACTCTTTTTTACGTTCTTCTCTATAGTCATTTTAGTAAAAATGTGCACTACAAACTATACACTATGATCTGACGATTGCCAAAGTCCACTGAAATCTCTTCATTTAAAATATAATATACTTATTAGGCTATCACTGCAATTTTAGCCTCTTTTGTCCTCATTAGGAGTAAAATTAAAAAAATAAAACGTAAATTCTAAATACAGTATTAGTATTAGCTACAATATTCATCTTGGAGGGAAATAACTTTCAATCACTTTTCTTTCAATTCACTGTCACGAGGAAATTCGTGAAATAGCACGATTTTCATCTTCCTTTGTTTACTTGAACACAAGGGAATACAACAATAAACCATTGCAAACACTTTTAAAAACAAAATATCGCACAATGTGCAAAATGAACAAAAGAGCACACTCAAAGCTTAGCTAAAAGCTATCGAGGGGAGGTATACGCTAGCGCTAGGCGGGCATCTTAGCAATTAATAGACCGGACACAGTTTACGAGGAAATGAACAGGTCGTTTATAATAGAGGTAGATCTAAGTATGCAGATGAAAACCAGAGCAAGCGGAAGTGTTACTGGCTAACATGCGGGCGGGTTTGAAGGCAGTGGGATCGAGACAGTTGAGCAGTTGGCGAAATTATTAAGTGAATCAGTTACAATGAAATGTAAAAATGGAAGGAAAGGGTATAACCGTGAATGCAGAAATGCCAAGAAACAAGCAGAGGGTGCACTGACAATATTTCGAAGGGTAGGAGCGGATGAAGAACGCAGGGTTTTTACTCAGAACCGAAAAGAATATAAATAAATTTTGCAGCAAATGCAAGCAAACTGACAGAAGAGAATAACAGATGAATTTCCGCAAGCGGTGGGGAGGGGGAATACCACAGGCAGGGGATCTAAAAAGTTCCAGGAAAGGGCTCAGTATGCAATGAAATGTCGGCAGAGACCGCACGGAGCATTTCAGAAGTGATCGGAGAGGATGGTTGGGAGACCTATAGGATCAGAGAGAGATCTCGGGGGGCAGAAGGGTTAGAAATGCTATACACTGGGACTTCTATAGTGGAAGCAGCAAAAGCAATTAAGATGCTTAAAGGTGGGCAAAGTTTTGGGAGGGGGGACGATTTGCTTAAACAGCCTTGTGCATTAAAGTTTTGAAGGCATATTTAACAATACATTTAATAAAGAAAAACTCCCAGCCTGTTGGGTTAATGGAATTATTCATTCGATATACAAGGGGAGGAGTTCAAGTTAGTTCCGGACCACTTTAGGGGTTGCCTCCATTATGGAAAAATTATGCCAGAATTTTCTATTCTGCATTTTTTTTAACAGCAAGCCCATTTTTACTACTGAGGCACCACAGGCGGTGGACACTAATGATACATTAAATGCAATGATAAATTGGGAAAGGAGTATTTAAAAGGAAAGAAGCGTTTCAGGCCTAAGTTTAGGGTACCTCCCGGCATTTGCCAGTTATGAGGACTGAGGAAAACCTGGAAAAAACCTCAGTCAGGGAGGTCGGTCCTGGTGGAAATCGAACCCCAGACCTACCGCTAACCAGTCCGCGCCTTAACGACCTCGGCCACCCGTGGCGGTAGAAGAGAAATGTGTATGAAAGAATAAAAATCTGGGGGGCAGAGTTTCGAAAAAAATTCAAAATTTCAGTCTAATTCAGGGAGGGGCACTGTACTATTGACGACGCATTTATTCTGGACACATTAAGGTAGAAACAAAAGGAGAAAATTGCACTGTGCATTAGTCCATTTCAAAAAAGCATTTGATTCCGTTTATCGAGAAACAATATAGCACAAATTATGGATGTCAACAAAACTGATTCGAGCGTTACAGCCGATATAAAGTGGAATACTGCGTTAAGTACGACAAGAACAGAGTTTCTCTAGTCGGAGGGGTGTAAGGCAGGGTTGCATTCTGTCACCCTTACTCTTTCATTTTTTTATTGATGATATAATTCAGGAATTGCTACAGGACAATTCGGTGAAAGATAACACTAGCTTTGTTACACGCAAACGACTTGTTTCTACTACGACAGATGGCCTACAACGAGGATTAAACAGACGACACACATACTGCGAAACGTGGTTACTTAGGTGAGTACAAGTAAAACAAAGATTGTAACCTTCAAGAATGGAAATATTTATAGCAAAGCAGAGACGTGGTATACAGGGCAAGCACTCGATAACACGAAGAATTTCTTGAACCTTAGACTAACTTTCTCGATGAATGGAAGATGGGAGAAACTTAAAGCCGCAGAATCTCTCCATATACGAAGAGTGCCGATAGGACTATTAGAGAGAGTACGAGTGGTGGTGCAATAGTACGAAGTACAATGACTTATGGAGCCGAAATTTGGGGTTGGGAACGAACAGATCGACGAGGAAGGCTTTTCTGAAAGATACCTTAGGAGTGTGGAGAGGTATGGCACATTTCGGAATCCTTAGGGAATTTGGTGTCTATAGCGAGATTATCCGAGCAGTGAAATACTGGCTACTAATTGTTCACACTACACAGATGAATCTGTTACCAGGAGCACTGAGGATGGGGGGAAATAAGACCTGGGCTTCAAAATTAAGAAGAGGTTTAGAAAATATAGGAATTGGTAACATTTGGATCGTAGAGCGCGGAAACAGGAGGGGGGTAGGTTGCAGGAAAGGAAACTAAGAAACGCTTGAGAGACATTAATAGGCAGTGACCTCTTTCGGAATGTGCAGAAAGAGTTTCGCTGGAGATACAATCGGGGCTGAAAATCGGATGGGAGATAAAGCATTACATCCAAACAGGGGCCAAACTCTGCAATCAGGGATTCGCTTGGTTTAGGTTAGGATGTTGCGGATGAACAAGATAACAGACAGAGAGGGTACGAGAATCTGCCCTGCATGTGCGGAAAAAGAATTTTGGGTACATATTCTGGCGTACTGCAAGGGGAAGGAAGAATGGAGAAAGAGATATCTACTGGCCCAGTTTGTTAATGGGAGGTGAGGGGGGCAATGTTCGATTTTTCTGGCAAATAGGGAGGAGGAGGGAATAGGTAAAAATTTAAATAAAGTGAGACAGCTCAGATAGGAAGAGCGAGACAATCGTAAAGGGGGGTAGGAGTACATTAGTCACACTATTTTGGAAATATTGGTAAATATATGTGTGTGGAGGCATAAGTTTTTTACTTTTGTACTGTTTTCTTTTGTTTATTTTATTTATATATTTCTAATTTTTTCTATTATAGATTTTTATTTATATATATCTTAGTGCATTGTAAAAGCATACAGTCCCAGGACCCATGCAGTATGGATGAGTCATATTTTTTGAATAAATATGCTAATACTTGCAAGGAACTGAAATAATAGATATCGGATGCCAATGAAAATATTCGTAGGAATGCAGTTAGCACTGCCCTTTATTGTATAGAAGAACGACTATTTATTATTTAACAAAAAGGTGGTATTTAATCTTTTCTGGCTTGTTCTTTCTTATATATTCTTATTTTTTGTTATAAAATTTCATTCATTTAAATTTCTATTTGTGCAGAATCTAAAAATTTGCTTACTATGGCTATTTGAAACTGAGAACTAACTTTAGAATACACTTAATTAATTTAAAACCTTTAATTTTTAAGTTATCATTATGTTCTACATGGTAGTAACTTTATTTTAATGTTTAAAATATGCTTTGTATACTAAAATGCCAAGTTTAGAGTTGTTATATGCATTTGAGAATCGCATTAATGAACTGACCCAAGGGGTCCACAATCTATAATTTTACTTGCATGTAAATATAAGCATTAAATTTTTAAAATAAATGCAACATTTTAAAAAAAGTTACAGAAACTGCAGTGAGCCCTCTTTGGCCTGCAAAACATATATAGTTAATTAAAAAAAAAATAGATTATTATTTTTTATGTGATGTGCTGTTACAGAGCTATTTCTTTAAATACTTTTTCAAGTGTAAATAATGAAATCATAGTGAATACATAGTTGACAATGCTGGTGGTTGGGAATGCATATAATCTATTGAAGCTTGCAGCATAGCATATTCTTAAGTTCATGTACTTTTGTCTGCACAAATCACAAGACATCAACAAATACATACTGGTATAGTTCACTATTTTTGGCATTAGAAACTGAGAAATATTGTGGTTTCTATTGCTCCCGGCCCAAAATAAATATTCAAATCAGTTTCATTTTCTATACAAATGAAATATTTATATATTTTTAATTTTCCCAAAACCAAGACTATTGGCTATATGTAAATCCTTTGACACAAAAAAAATTATCATCTCTTGAATGCAAAATTCTTCTAATCCTACTAAATAGTGTGCGATTCACAATGTATCAAGCAAGGCTGTGTAGCTGCAGTTGTGTTATATGGCAGGTACTAAAGACACTGTCTAGTGCGGGTGTGTTCTATTAGCTCTGTGACAGAGCATGCAGTGGTGTGGATGAGAGCGCAGATTCGCTTTTGGGCATGAAGCACTTTTTTCAATGAATTTTTATAACAAGTTATGACAAATTAGTTTTGTAATATTGTTTCCCATACACTGCAAGCTTTAACTTTAACATTTTATAAGTATTTTATAGTGAATATTACAATATTTCCTTCAGTATCTGTTATATTTAAATACAATATGCTGCACATGCATTCCCTGCACATGCAAAAAGGGCAAAATATGGCTTTTGAGCACAAATTAAAGAAGCCTGGGATGTTGTAACCTCTCGTCCACACCACTATAGAAATCTGATATCATCTATGCCCTGAAGATTGAGGGCAATTATACATGATGAGGGTTCATACACCTGATATTAATTTCTATATATTTTCACTTTAAAAGATAAAATGTTTATGTTCATGTATTTATTTAGTTATTTGTAAGGAATACACTAGTTTGTGTTTCTGTTTTTGTGTGTACATAGGTAATCACGTAAAATGCAAATGCTTCTTTAAAATATAATATGATATTCAGGCAACATAATATTCTACATATACACTTATAAAACCATAATATACAAAAATGTTTTGTGGGATTTGAACACAGATTACGCAGAAGAGCAATGTCTTCTAAACAGCTCGAGCACCTCTGCTCCATCCTAACATTCTCTTTCCAGATGCTTATTATTGTGACATTACGTTTAAAGGCAAAGTGCCCATTGCAGCATGCAGTCGCTGCATGCGCTTGCGAATGCTTATGAGTGCCCACAAAGTTCTCCGATCGACAAGTAAAATCTAGCGATGAACTCATTATTTTTTTTTTCTTTGTCAAAGGATATACATGTCCAAGTTCAGTTTTTCAGATATATTTGCAAATAAAGAAAGAGTTATATTGTCCTACCTGAGTTGGGCTGTCCATTGCTGTTGGGCCGTGCCGAGGGTGCTCCATCGCGCGCTTCCACCTCCAGGGCATACGCTCCCTGCTTCTCACGATCGAACACGATTTTGGTGAACACTTCGCCCGTTTGCAGATTGATCTCGAAGAAGTCCTTGCCTTCATTTCGTGGAGAGTCCACCACGTAATAGTAGACCTGTAACGTCAATCATTGTTCTAAGACCAATTGTTTCAACCTCTCATGCAAACATATCTATATAACATTTTTTCTATAGCAGTATCTTTCTTAACTTGCCACAATTTGCAATTAAAAAGTCATACATTACTATAATAATATTGCTAATCATTAAAATTGCAACGCAAATTGACCGACCCCGTTGTGCAATATTCACATACAGGGTTATTATAAATGACTGAAGGGTTTCACACTTTTACTGTAGCTATTTTATTTGACATAGTAACACAAAACTTACAGGCATATAGAAAAAAAATGCAAGTGCTCCACGTCGGCCCCCAACTGATTCTGCAGATATTAAGTGTGCAATTAATTCTTTAGACAGTCGACACAAGATGGTTCTCTTGATCTATTCAAAGGCATTGTTGATACGAGCTCGCAATTATAGTAGGTTTGCTGGTAAAGGAGGCACAAACACTGAAACTTTGACATAGTCCCACAAAAAAACAAAACAAAAAAAAATCCAAGAGGTTAATTGGGGGAGTGGAGGTCTTGATAGGAATTGCTGACCCCTACAATCGGTTTCTTAATCTCCTGTATAAACACTTATGATGGAAGTGGGGTGGAGCACCATCCTGTTGGTATAGAAAATCCACACTGCCAGTCTCCAGCCGGTTCCATCATAGGCCAATTTTCCATAGCATGTCCAGATAGACACACGTGTCCTGTAATGGTCTCTTCGCATAAGAAAAAGAGACCATAAACTTTAAACTGTACGCGGAAATTTTCAGTGCCCCAGATTCACACATTGAGTCTGTTTCCTTTGTCATTCACAAAAAAAAAAAAAAAAAGAGGCTGAAGAAAGTTTCTCACCAAACCCATCCCCTTGCAACCGTGTAGAAAACTTATAGCGTCGCACTTTGTCATCACACCTCAGGACTAGGAGCAATTGCAGTTGAATGATCGGCTTCCTAGCGTCCGTCCGCTTCTGTGGACTACGTGTAAAACTCGCCCGCACCGCTTAACAGTTTTCTCACGACCCGCTGATTTCCCCTTAGAGGCACCCTGAAGTTGCAAATTGTCCATATCATCGTCAAATGGCGGTGACAGTTAGTGCATTTTTTTAAAACCTCTTTCTGAAGTGTCCTTGCGCTGTAATAAGAAACTGATGTGTTATGAAATTCAAGTAGAGCATATGCTTTCTCGGCGACTGTCGCCAACTTTGCTAACTGCTGCGCTCTCGCGGTTAAAAGAAAACAAAACTATTTTAGTTTTTGTATATGCCTGTACAGTTTTGTGATAATATATCCTATGACATAACTAAAGTAAACTTGCGAAACCGCTTTAAGTAATAACCCTGTATCCTAGTAGTACAATCTCGCTTTTGGCACCACGAAGTATGTGAGCAATGAGGCATGAGATAGGCACGTCATGCATTATGCACCTTCATGCTGGTCCAGCACCTGACACTATAATATGAGCACAATGACGGGAATAATAATAATAATAATAATAATAATAATGTTTATTGATAGTCCACAACAAATATATCAGTATACATAAGAAACGGACAAGTTATGGAATTGCTTTTCTTCCATTCCACTTTACATTTAATTCTACGATCCTAGCTTTACATTGAAATTTAGATAGCAACATGTGCAAACGTGACGCGCACCAACAATGTATGTTGTCAACACTTCTGTGTATGTGTACGCAGGTGTTGTTGCGCCAGACGCTAGGTAGGATCTCAAGTAAGAGTATTTCCGCACCATGATTTACTACAACTTTAAATTCGGTTTATGGGAGAGAAATTTTGAAAGATGTGATGAATGCAGAGTATATGTTCAAGGAAAATCATCGCTGTACATATCATCAGATTCAAGAAGCCCTGAAAACAATTCTCGAATAAAAACTTCATATCAGGAAGCTCTGCGGTAGTTCAATCTCCCACCACCTCACAACTGAGCAGAAGAAGGGGGAAACATGCTGGAAGAAGTTCATGTAGGAACAAAAAAAAAATACTTAACATTATAATAGATGACCAAAGCTGGATACATCAGTATGATCCAGAAACTAGGAGACAATCATCGGTCTGGGTCTTTCCAGAGAGGACTCCCCAACAAAAATGTGGCAAATGAAAAGTGATGGCAAGAAGACGATTCATTATTTCGTTTCAACTAGCAGCCATATTGTGAAAGTTTCACTTGAGGAACCAAACTCTCACAGCCCGATGATACATCTCAAAAGACCTGCCCCAAGTCTTCAATGTGCTGAGAACAAGCGTTCCAAGACTGGTCTACATGGAAACCTATTGCTCCACGACAACGCCTCTTCCCACATGCACTGTAAACAACTCACTTTCTGCACGAGTCAAATGGTTGTCCTAGTCCAGATCTAGCCTCACGTCACTTTTTATATTCCCTTAAATAAAAAACATGAATCACCTGAAATCGCAGTTCCTACACACAAAGAATGTATTTGCACCCTAACCACAGAAGCATGGCGTTCAGTATTAACAAAATGGTTTGGACGTATGAAAAGTTGTATAGAATGTATTGGAGAATACTTTGTAATAATCAGATCGCATTGTTTAAAGCGTTATTGCTTTCATTTTCAAAACTTTTACAGCGACCCTCGCATAGTGAAAATACTTTTAGTTTAGTATTACATTTTTAAAGTGTTATAAAGTCAAATTAAATTAATGTTTACAAAACGTTACAGAATTCAACATGTTTATTAAAATCAGCTTATCCGTTATCTCATTTATTTTATTGAGTAAAGCTCTAATACATTTCTGCTTGCGTTTGCTTCAATCTTCCCTTAGCTCTCAATGTTTTAATACTGACAAGAGTTTGGCTTTTACGGATGTCTAGATAAGGATGCTGTGCAAACAAATTCCCGAAGCTACAAAGCACTTCTTCAGAAGAGGAAAGGGGGATGACAAACGACGCCATATTTACTCTACACATACAGACAGACATGGTGACTCATGGCTTTCCAATAACTCCAGAGTAATGGTAGTACACTAGAGACTTCTAAACACACTAATTCATCGTTCTGCGAAGGGTAGAAACATTTGAAATATGACTGTGCCCTCTCTCTTGGCGCAGTTGACAAGTTCTTCGTCGCTTCACCAGAGAAAGGAAGAAAAATGGCAACAATGTCAACATTGAGATAATATGTGACGACCCGCCGAACTTCTCCCAAGGAAAATTACGGTGCAGGACGAATTTCCTCTTTTCTTTCCAGCTTTTCCCCAGGTACCTGGAGGGCATCCCGTGACGTCATCATCAGTTCCCTGTTTTCACCTCGCAACATGAATGTAGTGCTTTATGAGATCGCCCGGGGGATATGCTCTCGTGCAAGACTAGAAGTGTTAAAGACGATATTTCGTTGGGCGACAGGCTTTTGTTACCATCCTGGTAGATACCAGAGCCTTTTAGAATGTATTTCTTCCATTGCTACTCTTAATGTAGCTAATATTTATACTTTACATATAAAAAAAATTTAAATGTCATGCTTACGTTGTAAATTCATCACGGAAAGGTAAAGGAAAATTAACCTATTAACCAATATTTCAATTAAGTAACATGAAAACACGGCCTTTAATCTAAAACTAGAAGCAAGAAAGACCTACAGCGTGTTGGAATATGTTCAACATAAACCAGAGAGCGTATTGCCCTGAAAAAATTAAACGGATGACGTAAAATTACCGTTTTATGCGTACCCCATTGCCCCCTGCTCAATGCATATCAGATCTTTAATTTTTAAAATGGAAACAGCCTTATTTTAGAATCTTGGGAAATGAGATAGTGAAAATTAGGTAAATGTTTACATACAGTAAATTTTCAGTCAGTCCATTGTCATAAGTGTCATTTAGTGCGATATTTGACTATATAGAATATAACAAAATATTGGAACAAGCTATAAGTGTCATTTAGTGCGATATATGACTATACAGAATATAACGAAATACTGGGACAAGATTTAAGTGTCATTTAGTGCGATTTTTGATTATACAGGATATAACAAAATACTGGGACAGGCTTTAAATGTTATTTAGTGTGATATTTTACTATACACGATATAACAAAATACTAGGATAAGCTTTGAGCAAGTACCTAATAATAAAAAGAATATAGCACTATGTCCGGTAGTGCTTAAATTGTGACTAACATTCAACACGTATCGATGTACGATTCAACAATTTAAGTTTGTTAAAATAATAATTAAGTTTTTCAGATAATAGAGTGCTTTTAACAATATAGATGGAAATGTGTTGCCATGGAGACTTCTATATATTTATAAATTGTGTGTTTTCGTGTTGAGCCTGTTTCTTAAGTTGGACTTGTGCTGAAGTTCAGTTACATTTGAACGGTTAACCACGACAGGATATTCATATTGTGACCAGACAGATATGACTTTTATGTCACGCGAATGATAATGGACGCGAGGCTACACAGCTGCATGAGATGACATTCCCAGGTCAATGACAGATGAATTATTAATTCTTTTCTGTAGTTTACTGCAGAGTTGCTGACACAAGAGCCGTACTGCCTAAACTACTATTCGATGTAGAAGAGACGCTATTCAGGCTGGGTAGAAATAACTTGTTCTACAGGACCCAGATATATGACAATTGGTCATAGCATTTAACCACATGTAGGATACTCCATGAACAGCCTTAGTACTCCCATCTTCAATGTGTTCAAGATCTTGTGCCTGCCGATCACCCATCAAGCAAAACATTTTGCAGATGATTTTGCACAAACTGCCAATCCGCTGTTTATCCCTCTAGTCTGGTTTGCAAATGAGACAAAATTTAAAAGAGATAGTACCGCAAATGCTTGATTGATTGATTGATTGATTGATTGATTGATGTATTTATGGACGCTCTTTAACATCTCAGGTCATCAGCGTCCCATTCAACTCAGGGCGTGAAACGGCCGACAAATTTTGCTCAGTGGCCTCTCTTTCAGGCTTGAGGTTCTTTTTCGTGCCGTAAATGTACGACATGGGACCCATGGCTTTACTTCCCTTCCGAAGGAAGCCATATTTAGGATTTTTACGCCCGAAAAAATCCATCGCTCCTGGCCGGGTTCGAATCCGCGATCTTGGGTGTAGGAGGCAAGTATGGTAACCACTACACCACCAGGACCGACGTCACAAATGCAGTTGCTGATATCTGTTCAATAAAGTTGATCATAATTTTTACAGTTTTAATATCTGGCACTAAAATTCAACTTTACAATATTTTGGTAGCTTAATGCATACTGTACACGTTACATTGTTGTCACTTTCCGTTCCAACCTGTGAGAGGTGTGTAAGTTGAGACATGTTCAGTTCCGATTACAGCAATATGGAGGTGACGCGCGACGAATATGCTGTTTTCGTCTCAAGAAATCTTCATCTGAGGCCTATGGAGAGTTTGTTCTTCCCAATAGCACAGCACATTTTCAAAGGAAGGTGAACCCGGCGCTCCAGTTTGTGCTCTAACGGAAGAAAGCATTAACGCCGCTGCTGTCATTGTGAAAGAGGATTATCGAATAACATTCAGAACACTTTCAGAAATTCTGAAAATTTCGCTGGGTGCCACCAACGCGTTGGTAACTGAAACTTTGCACATGAGATGTGTTTGTGCACGGTGGCTCCCAGAGTGCTGATTCCCGAACAAAAGAGGTTTTGCATTCTGTTGAAGACGATGTTACAAGAAAATTGGAGTTTCAGTTAAAGGAAAACACTGCTGATGAAAACGTCTACATCACATGGAATCTGAGAACAAACAGGAAAGCTCTCTATGAACCCCCACTCACAACTGTACCTGGACAATACTCTGAAAGGCCATATGACACGTGAAAGGTCACATTTCCATCCAGTAGATAATGCACGGCCGCACATTGCAAATGTTGTTGCCGAAAATCTAACAAACATCAATGTGAAGTGAGTCCATCATCCTTCCTATGGTGCATTTTTAGCCCCAAACGACTTTTTCCGTTACCCCAAACTGAAGAAACTACTTTCTGGAAGTAATTTCCATCATCAGAAACAGTGTTGGAGGCGCGGCGGTGATTTAGAAAGACCTGACAAAAATGGTTTCCAGCAATCTTTGACACCAGCCACTATAAATCTACATTTAGATCTACAAAAGGGTAACTTTCTGAAATTAATTCACATATTACAAATAAGTGTAATGCTCGCCTCTTTCATGCGTAACGCAGTGATGAACGCGCTCTGTATAAGCAACGATCATAACTTCTATGCGAAACGTTATGCTATAGCTACGCTAATTGGAGGTAGGGGCGGAAGAGCTTTCCTTTGCTGTTATTACTCCCTGTCTCAGGAAGGATGCCTATAGAGGCAAAAGCGAGTCCGAATTTGCTTCCAAGCTTCCCATGGCACTGCAGAGCAGAGGTGGGAATGAAGCGGCAGAAGGTGGGAGGGACGGCTTTCATCAACCTCTCTTTGAAATGCTGAGTGCAAAGGAGAAATTGCAACCTGCAATGCAATGTGTTTGTACTGCCTCTCTGGAGTGAAGTAAATATAAAACGCAGCTCACAAGAATGAGTCTGTGAGAATATCAATCACTAACGCACTACACACCCAACAGCAATATTAAAATATACGAGGGGCATTCTATAAGTAATGCAGCACAGCTGTTTTCTCTGCTAGCTTATCTCAGAAAAATCCAATATTTCATATATACACACTATCTTTGAATGTTCGTTCATACACTTTCATCTTCTTCTGCTAAGTGGCAGTGATGCAGTTAGCTTTGTAAATGACATGCATTATCGAGAAACAAAAAGCAATGGAACGTCTTTTGGTGAAAAATGAGAATATCACAAGCATTCAGAGGCGTTTAAGAAATGTGTTTGGAAAAATAGTGGTGGATAAGAAACTCAGTTCTTGAGCGAAACAGCTCTCATTCTCGGAAAATGCCGGGGCAGTCTCATTGAACATACTCGCTCTGGGTGACCGCACCTGTCGGATGTAATGAGCCGACGTCCGTATTTGGGACAATCGGCGAGAAACTCACTGTTTAAGTTGATATCTCTGTCAGCAGCATTAACACATTTATCCCCCAGTTAAAATATTCAAAGACGTGAGTCAAATGGGTCCCTCGAGGGTAATTGCATAACGATTATTAGGAAAGCATCCTCTGTGGTTATAAGGTTGACATTGTAACGGAAAATGAAACATGAATTCGTAACCTCGAGTTTGAGATAGAAAAATAATCCATGAAATGACATCAAAAATAAAGGCCACATGGAACGAACACTGTTAGTCATATTATATATATGCATACCAACTAGATTAGAAAAACCAATATACTATGGTACGAACGATTATAGCTTTAAAATCAAATGTAGGCAACAGAGAATGGATTTAGGTACATTCTCTTTCTAAATAAAATCATAAATAACCGGAATCAATTACCTGCAGTTGTCTTTAGGGTTGTCCTACTATGACAAGACTTAAAAGTAACCTAAAATTGCAATTGTAGAAATATTTCATTGCTATAGATATAATTAGTGTTCAAGTTTAAGTTTTCCCCGGTTTACTTGAAATATTTCATTCCTTATTGTATTAGTTGAGTACTTTCGCTTAACTTGTTTATATTATTATTCAAGATTATAACATGCCGAGTTACATTTGATAGAGCTAATCATTTTATAATTGAAGTTAATATGTGTAAAATTAAGCTGACCAGATTTTTATGTTTCACTTAGTGAAATGAATTTAATTAAGTTAATATTTGTAAAATTAACTTGACATATATTTAATTAGTTTGACAACTAGGTTGATGTGTTTTAAGTAAATTGGTGTGTTTTTAGTACCGTTAAATGTATTTAATCAAATTTCATTAATTTGTTCTACATTTCATTGATGCTACAGCCCGGGGTGAGTCCTTAGCCTGCCGCAGCGACCTCTGCTACCTTTACCTTCGTCTTATACTCCATTGATAAGAGGGCAGTATTGCAAGGAGACTTGTGAATAGCATGCCGGCACCCCGCCGGTCGCTCCCAAGATCGAAGAACTCCACCCATCCATCAGGCAGAGGTCATTAAGGCGCGGACTCATGAGCGGGAGGTCTGGGATTCGATTCTCGCCAGGACGTGCTCCCTGGTTGAGGTTTTTCCAGGTTTTCCTCAGTCCTCATAAATGGAAAATGCAGGGGTGGTATCCTAAACCTAAACCTAGACGTTTCCTTCCTTAAAAAAAAAATCCTTTCCCGGTTTAACATTTCATCTCACGTATCACCAGTGTCCGCTTCTATTCCATCAGGCAACTTCCCAAATTCTTAACAAGGCAGGGTGGACTCAGTTCCAGACCTCCCTAAGCAGGTACTGAGAATTGAACCCGGGCCTCCCAGCCAGCAGTCAGCAACGCTAATCACTAGATCAATAAACAAGTACTAAGTGTAAAATTGAGTTGACATGCACGTCATTAGTTTGACATATTCAACTCGGTTGGTGTGTATTTAACTAGATTAGCATGTTTTAGCTAAATGAAGTGTATTTAAAGTTACCTTTGTGTAAAATTAATATGAGACGTATTTAAATAACATTTATTTATGTAATGCTAGCTTAGATGCATTTAATTAAGTTAACTAGTTTCTCTTTTAAGAATGTTGCTGTATGTAAGCACTGTATTTTCATTATTCTTCACTGCCACGTGAAGTAAACCCAGTCAAATTAATAAATAAAAATCAAATTTTACACACTTTACATATCCGTGTTTATAAACGCCCAAAATATAACAACAAGTGTAAACAGATTCTTATATCTGGCAGGACATCCCTAGAAGTTGCAATGTTCTGCACAATCAAACGTGCAGTTAAGAGTTTGGATGCTGCTAAATGAAGAAATTGAGATTCTGTTTTTCTCTAATATAAAATATGAACATATTATAAGAAGGTGTGTTACCTACATACAGGATATTTTGGATTTTTTTTATCTTTATCTACATGAAAGGAGGAAGAATGGGCAATCTGTGACTAGTGACATCACAAGAAATAACTTTTTCTTCTTTGACATATGCCAACTCTATTGGCAACAACACAAGTGATGGATTTTGTCCTAGGTGCTCCAAGATGTAACAACAGTCCACTTATAAATTCTTTGTTCTGGTCGTTTAATGAGGCGGACGGCCTTATCTCTAAGACGAGGTACAACAATATGCCAACTCTTTTTCTTTTATGATTTTAAATTTCAAATTTGGGGTGCACAATATATTCGCGTAAATACGGTACCTGCTCACTTTTCATCAAATTTGGAATGTAGATTCAATTATTGACAACAAATTTGCCAATAATGAAAACGAAAATAGCAAATATTATATAGAGCAGAGAATCATCGCTTGCTCATCCACTCTCCGAAAACATCTGTTTATGGAGGTTTGTTCAGAACTGCCAGCGTAGCCCCATTTTATTGTAAGTTATTTTTATTCATTGTGTGCCCCACGCATCAAGACTTCCTCTTGTACTCCACAAATTATTGTGCGGGTGACTTCACCACTGCTGTCTCTGTAATTGAAATACCAAGGATAACACACACTCGCACAATATCCATCGATCTTCAAAAACCAGACAGAGACGGGTCAATACTGTCGTCTTCCAGCAGTCAGATGTTGTTCATCGTGCACTGATGATGCCAACCGCAGTAGTTGGTGAAAGCTATGGTAGCAATTTAATCCATGGACCACTGCAAAGCAGCCCGGAAGATTTTAACTGATTTAATTATAACATCGGCCGTGAAAGCCTAAAAAGTTAAGATAACACTCCTATTTAACTTTCTTTATTAAATAATACGTGGGTATAAGTTAATGTTGTAAGGTTTGGCATTTCATCTTTGTTCTTCATACTCAATGGTAAACTAAAGTCAATAATCAAAGAGAAATGACATTGTTGGATGTTCCTCCAAAAGCAAATTACGCGCTTTTTTTAGTTTTGTCGATCCTTGTGGGTATGCAATTGAAAGCTTTCTAACAATATAGGCGCATCTCTTTTTCAGGAAGCCGTGAAGCTCACCTGAGCAGCGGAAATTATTTCTTCCGGTGACTTTTCTTCGATAAGTGACTGCTTTCTCCGAAAAGTTTCCATGCATGTTCTCGATTATTTGTACTGTAGTAGATGACAAAATATTCATTTTTTCCCCCTCAAATATTCGAAAACGGAAAGCTAATTTACTGGACTGATGAATGTCATTTTAGCATTCTTGGAGACTAAAACCTTGAATTATGTTTTTGAGAGTTTCACAACAATGACCGGCCTTATTCCACACCTCGAAAATAGCTCTGCCGTTTACGAAGCACATGGTGTCTGAAAATAATTAATTACAATTCTGTATGCGTCTAGATGCATTGTATCGTATTCAGAAAATCTTAATGAATACGTCCACAAATTTCATTGAGGTGAAACTCAAATTATAATATTATAACAAAGTAGAATGTGCACTTTTGGCATGATTTTTTTTTCAGAAACTTGTTTTAGGAATTCCGAAACTTTTTCTTTAATATCAGGGTGTCTTCCAATGTGAGGACCAGTGAATTTCTCCCTATCGGCTTAAATTGCAAATAATGCCAATTTCTGTTGCCGCCATAAGTGAACGTTGCTCTCAGCTACACTGAACCCTTTATCTGCCTTCTGTTACCTTTTTTTTTTTTTTTTCTTCAGCAAAAATAATTATTTAGAGCTAAGATGTTCTTCTCTGTTTGCCCTCCATTTCGTGACTACCTACTAATCAAATGCTCTATTCAAAAATAGGACAACAATAAATGTAACCAAGTCCATAATGACAGCAATGTATTATGACGCAATAAACGATAAATCTGAATGAAGTTACTGTCGAACTAAGAACGTATTTGCACTCGAATCTAACGCATACTACAATTTTGATTACTACGTTTGGACAAAAAGGTGCGCATTAGATTCCGGCAAGTACGGTAGTTTCCTATAAGTAATTTGACCGGCTAGACTCTTGATATTACACACTATGCGACGCTGCGTTGGTCATTAGTCATCAGCCTTTGGACACTGAAAAGCTCCAAGCACGACGCAACAGTGCAACTATGCATGGAGTATTGCTTGGCGACAACCCATCTCACTAATACAGATCTCTCCTGAAGGAAGTAGAGGGGAGACCCCTTCACTGTAACCTGAACTGTTTTGACTCATGTTCTCCGCTCAAAGCGTGGGTTATATGATTGATTAACACTTAACGTGTATCCAAACTGACTAAAGATAGGACTGTAGTGAAGAGATAATTGAACGGCCTGATAATACATTTTCCAATATTTTCCAAATAATACAAACATTGTCAGCTAAGGGCTTAATTGCAATAAAAAGTATTTTAAACGCGAATTAGTGTTGAATAATAAACACAATGAAACGACATGTAGAATTGCGTTAAAGAATGCTAAACGGTTTCGAGGGGTGAAAAGGTAATTAGATTTCCCAAGAAACAATTCCGATAAATTACAATATCTGGAGTATTACATGCAGCGTTATGGGATCGTTTGAAAGACGAATTGAAGGACAAATTACCATAAGCAAGAAGTGCTCTTTCACCGGGATTTTCGTCGAGTGTCGTTCATTTCGTCAGTGACTATTTAGTAGTGACAAAACCTAATTTTCAGACAGGACAAAAAACAAACAAACAAACGTGACTTGCTGGATCAGGTGGAGGTTATTTTACCACAATAATCTAGTCTCTGTTACAATCAACAAGGCAAAAGATGCACCATATTTAGTTTTGAAATGATTTCATTCGCAACAAACATCTTAATATGTTTAGAAATACAAATGGGCTTATAAATGAGATATTGTTGACTGTATCGCGTCGTGAACTATTAAAATGAGCTTCTATCATCTAATTCTAGTGTTCTAACTTCCCCAAATTCACTCCACAGCCCTAAAAATACTCAACAAAATTGCGCAAGCGCTACTGCCTTTGCCTGGTATCGAACCAATGCACCGCATGCGGTCGGCGGTTCCACACCCACAACCGAAAACCAAACTCTGCCGCACAACTGCTGTCAACATTTAGCCCAGCTGCTCTCCGGTCTGGGACGGCGTTTCTTTGCAAAGTTGGTAACACTGCGTCAGCTGTTGACATGGCACCGCGGTCTGCGGTCCTAGGCGCCAGGGCGCGTTTTGCATTCGACAAATGACATAAAAACCGTTGCAACATTTCCCCAACTACCGCTCCCTCCCACTTCGCTCAAGCCACCTTGGAGCGTTTTAATTACGCCAAACTTCTTGAGCAAATTTAATGTGCGCGTAGATTACATGGGCTAAACATGTCCTGCTATGCAGCATTCAACTACCCCACTTGCTAGAGCTCCCATATTATTACCAATCTTGAAATTATTGTCTTCGCAAGACTTTTAATCCCCATTAAAATTAAAATCTAGCACAAACACAAAATTCCCCCATATACCGTTATCTCGAAACGGCGGCTAGCTCGGGATTATGTGCATGCACTTGCATGTTATGTCATCTCCGAAGACTGTCACGAAATCTACCTTAAATATGTACCAAAAATGCCCGGCACCTGCGCCATAAACGCCATTACTTAAATGCATGACGTAAACCAACCAAGATGGCTACCCCAGAGCAGTCCGCGGCACGTCCATCATGGATGTAAGTTGTTTATAAATACAGTTTTCCTATTGTTTATATAATGCTTGTGTTTTCAGTGCATGTCTAGTTCCGATATTTTCCTAATTTGATTCTGTTTGGAGTAACAACGATTTGGATTACTTTAGATTAGTTGTAGCTATGTCCCCAGTACGATTCCTGTTTGATGAATAACTCAGAATGTTTTAGGCGAATGGCAAGCAGGAGGTCGCGACAATATGTGTCGGCATTCTCCTCGGTCGTTGTTTACCACATACCAACAGTGAAAGCCATCTGCGTTACACTAGAATTGGAACAGTTACCGTTGGAGTTGAGTATTGCAATGTAGCGTTACGGTATCGATAAATGTTGAATGGGAGGAAGAAAATGTTTATATCCAATATGAGAACGAAGTTAAGCGACTTATTTGAACCAAATGTTTTGTAATATCTCCAGTTATAATTTTAATGAACTGTAATAGATGCCACCATAATGACTATGATACATCACCTATGATGCGAAGGCCACTGTATAAAAAATTATCACTTTTACTGGCATAGCTTCTGGCGCTAAAATTTAATTACGATATTTTGTTAGCTTAATGTGTAAAGAACACATGATACTAGTTACAATGTATTACTTCCGGTTTCCACCTGTGAGAGGTGCACAAGTTGAGACATATTCAGTGCCGCCGACAGCAAATTGGAGGCACCCGACGAACAATGTGTTGCTCTGAAATTCTGCTTTCGTCTCAACAAATCTTCAGCTGAGGCTTATGCAACGTTACAGGAGGTCTATGGAGAGTTTGTTCTTCCCTATAACACAGTTAGAAGATAATTTAAAATGCTTAAAGAGATCAGGCAATCGATTTTATAGCAAGATGGATTCGGCGCTCCAGTTTATGCTCTAACGGAAGAAAATAACACCGCTGCTGAGAGAGGATCGTCGAATAATATGAGAACACTTTCAGAAATTCTGAAAATTTCACATTAGGCGCGTTAATACACAATGGGTTCTAAGAAAGCTGATTTCCAAACAAAGGGAGGTTCGCGTGTTGGTTTGCATGCAGCTGAAGATGACGCTACAGGAAGCTGTGCAGTTTCTTTCACAGATAATCACTGCTACATTTCGATCTTGAGAGTACACAGCAAAGCTCTGTGTGGAAATCTCCATATTCACCACGTCAATAAAAAGCAAGAAGTTGCTTTTGCTGGGAAAGTTATGGCTATCTCACCTTTGATATTCAAGGAATGGTTTACCAACATGTCGTACCCGCAAACACAACTGAGACTCGGCAATACTACTGAGATATCCTGAAAACTATACAAAATCATAGTTCCGTGCAAAAAACTGGATGCTGCACCATGATAATGCAAGGCCGCATATTGCAAATATTGTTGCTGAATATCTCACAAAAATTAACATAAAGTGTCTACCTCACCCTTCTTGACCACTGATATAAACGCTGTTATATCCAAAGGGGATACAAAAGTATGCCCATGAGTAAATGTATGTTGTGAAAAAAGTATTTTCATTCTTTGTTGAACAGCTCTCATAGTTGTTAGTGTGTGCATTTTAATAATAATTTAATATTTAACATTTTTCATTATTAATTGGGATTTTTCTTTAGAGGTGAAGGAGGTGAATGACAAAATCTCAAAGAGTTAGTTGAAAGCACCAACTTCCTCCGCTCCTAATAATAAGAATGCTGTAAATGTATCGTTCAGAATTGCGGAGGTTAATGGTAAAAATCAAATCATTTAGTAGACGCGAATTTATAAGAGAATACTTCATAATAGCAGCTGAAGAATTAATTATGCCTCAATTTTGTTGATATTTTACATAGTATACTGCAACGAAACGCATCGAAGAGCTGAGAAAACAAAGGAGAGAATAAATCTCTAACTTCTTTTACTCTTACCTTAGAGGGAAAATCAGAACTGGCTATAGAGTAGAACCTCGATTATTCGTCGTAATGAGGGGGGAGGAGTGGTTAATAGGAAAAAGACGGATAATCCATAAAATAACTTTCTTACTTTATTTTTGAGTCTGTTTGATGAAGTTTGTCACATTTTTTTGAACTTTACTACCAGAAATATTTTTATGTCTCTCTAATTCTACGAAGTAAAACAATGTCAGAGAATGAAGTTGTCACCTTCTTACTCCAAAAATTGTATTTAATTCAATTTAATAATGTTCTGTATTGTTGTGACACTGTTTTAAATTCATTGGCTAAGTTAACCCGCAGTTCGCTGTTATCAAATCTTTCTATAGTGTTTACTTTCGTTTCTACATCCAAAATTTTGCGTTTTCTCTTAACTGATGATGGATATCGTGTGGCGAAATTTAACTAAATGAAAAACTGACTTACAAGCTTCAAAGCTCTATATTGAGAATGGCCAAAGTATTAAAAGAAGGGGTAGTTGTACTTGCTTTCCGAATGTATGGGTAAGTAGTAGTCTCGAACAAGATCTCTCGTTAGACCCATAATATTAAAGCACACATTGAATTTTAATGAACAGGAGGACCGTCGGATATTCTGATGATTGAGTGATCGAGGATAATCGAGAGTTTGCTGTATTTTTAAGGAGGATTGACAATGAATCAAATATTAGTGAAGAACTTCTATATATAATTTATCTTAAAACGAAAACCTCTGGAGCTCATAATGTTGGAAAAGAATTGATAATTTATATCTTTACCCTGTGGGATAATTTCCACTGTAAAGTTATACTTGTTTGTATGAAAACTAATGGCAATCTTTGGTTCAAGGTACGTTTGAGAACAAACGTTTTCAAACTGAACTGCATTAAAAACGAATATCGCCACATCATATGTAACAACCACTTGGCACTACTACTTTCCAAACAAATATTGACTAGTGAAAAGCAAATCATGTCACAGAAGACATCCTCAGAAACGTAAAACTGAATTGATAAAAAATAAATCTCTAAGTTAACGTTTTATCTGATAACTCTAGAATGGCATTGCAATCTTCTAATCCGCCAATGAAACAAAGCAATTAGGGAAACTTTTTTAATCCTCAAAGGTGCGTGAAGGCGTCATTCTTTCGCATTGAGTGGAAGGAGGTGATTTCGCCCTCCCTTCTCCTGGCAATGCTTGGGCACCTCTGCCATTAAGGAGCGGTCTAGAGATGGTCTGCCAGTAAAGATTAAAGTTTTGAGACAAATTGCAAATCAGTAACACCGAAACTGATCAGAGAGCAAAGATGCACATTATCATTTCAAGCCCCTTTGAAAAACATTTTCAAAATGTTGGGCTTTGTGGAAGATTTCCGGAAGTGTTTGAAGTTGAAGCATCCTTATTTTCTGATCTCTCGGCTAGTCTTTTTTCTAGGGAATTGAACTGAATTGAGTTACTGGATTATTACGTTTCGCAATATCCAATCACAGAAATGTACCCGAATTTCAGGACAACTGTGGCGATGTATGCTTTCAAGTTTAAAATTACTTAATTATGGAAGATGAACTTATGTGCGTGAATGAAGATTTTCTAAAAACTGGCTGAAAGTGTAGATGTAGCGGGACATTTCCTGCCATAGTGTACGTTATTTTCATGTAGTTTTATGTTATAACCGTCCCGCCGGGAGTTACCGCTCTGATTGCCGTGAAACGGAAGACAAAAGCATGAAAGACCCAATACTAAAAGTTACATAGGACAACTTAGTCAGAAAATAATATAGCTGAACAAGTATCGGCCTCGTCCACTCAATGCTTAATTTTTGGTGCCGATCTTACCACGTGGTCCAACTAAACAAAGACCCATACACCAATTGGCAATGCAATGACATGTAAATTACATGGCATGCTATTACAAACATATCTCCCCTGGGACTACTTGTACTGATTGGACTATGTTGAGCAAGTGGGCGTGGTGGGAGATGCCTTGAGACAGACCGACCGACGTATGGACAACAGTAATTAAGTTGGATGCACGCTAATTCAACAATACCCAAGTCTGTCTTTTGACAAGTAAGTTTCAATGTGAATAATCATAAACATTATATATATCGTTACGATAGTAAAACCTTGTGCTATTTTTAATTAAATAAAAATTGTGTGAAACTATTTTATTCATAAGCTTGATTGCACTGGATGTAATATTCAAATGAAATTAAATTCTAATTAAGAAAAGAACAATTTGTTCCAGTGATAATACACAACAGTTTCAAAGCAAATTTGATAATTCTAGAAGATTTGCAATTGAAACAAAATGTGACAAATTATTACAGATTATTTATGCTTCCACCATATCATATCAGCTCAATATGTGGATCCTATAATGAGTTCAGTCAATTCTAAAAGAGTAATGTAATTCAAGTTGTCACACTTTTCATATTTACAAATTTCAACACTGGTGTAGAGTTTGTCAGATAGTAACCTTTTACATTAAAACACCAACTTAAATAAAATAATATATATATATATATACATATTATAACTTAAATTATTTATAAAATGGTAACTTAAGTATTTACATTTAGTGAATTAAACAATACTATACCATTTTAATAAACATATTTTTAGAGTATCTGCAATTTGATACATGGTCTGTGTAAGTCCTGCCTATATCTGCAGTAAAATTTCTAATGTTTTGACATGTGCTTTACAATGCGCCGATCATTTTCCCCTTGCATTATTCTTATTCCTCTTTTTTGTATAAAAATATCTTTTTAACATTTACTGAATTTCCCCAGAATTTCCTACCCAGAATTGAGTTCAGCAATTTCCTACTTGAACCAACAGAGGCCACCACAGAAACATCCAGGTGTCCAGCCATCATTTCCAGTAACGGTGGTTTGGTGAGCAACTGAAGATGGGAGAGATTCTCCCGAAACGCATCTTACTTTTAAGTAAGTAAATGGAGTTTAGTGTAAAAAATGAATACCTAAGTTTAGGATATATCACCACTCCAATGTCAACAGTACAATATTTATATTATTAGGATGCTTATATTTATAAAATAAATTAATGATCTGATTGCAAAACATGCCAAGCTTAGTTTTGGTAAGATGTAATCAATATGGTCTTTCAAATTATGATCAATCATAAGATCAAAAAAGTATATGTTACTAGACTCAATGATTTCATTGCTTTCATGTTTTATCTTTAGGTCTGCAATGTTTTTATTTTGTGTGAAAATTAATGTATTTCATTTTTTTAAAGTTTATCTTTATGTAACTGCCCTGTTTGAAAGTTTAAATGAAAGGGAGAAAATTAAAGAAAGGCATAAAAGCAAATGAAAAATACTGACCAGTTTTACTGAAAGAAAAGCCAACAAGTTGATAAAAATACAAATATGCTAAAGATTAACTAAAAATTTGATTGGAACTTTTACCGTGAAGTCAATCATATAATTGAGATCACTGTATGATTGAGTGTATAGATCTACTCAATCATACAATGATCTTAATTATATGCTAATGATTGACTGGACATAATCAAAAGATGAAGATGAGGATCAAGTTTCACTTAAAGTTTCCAAAAGCATATAAGGAAAGTAACTGAAAAGAGAATTATTTCATTACTGATGCCATAGTATCTGCATTGCCTACACCATCATGAACTGCAGACCCGCCAGGGTGGCCGAGGTCGTTAAGGCATTGACTCGTGAGCGGGAGGTCTGCGGTTCGAATCCCGCCAGGACCGTCCTCCCTGACTGGGGTTTTTTCCAGGTTTTCCTCAGTCTTCATAACTGGCAAATGCCAGGGAGGTACCTAAACCTAGGCCTAGAAAGTTTCCTTCCTTAAAAAAAAAAATCCTTTCCCACTATATCATTTCATTTCATGTATCATCAGTGTCCACCACCTGTGGTGCCTCAGTAGTAAAAACGGGCGTTAAACACTACTCAAAAAAAAAAAAAAAAAAAAAAAAAAAAATTGAACTACAGTCAAATTTTATTATAAAAGAAAATTCATTTTAAAGCTGATTCTGCCATAATATCCAATTATTCCACCAATGCAATTTTACAATGCATCTAGATTAGGTGTACTTAGGCATCCAGGCAGACAGATAGTACATTATGTTGTGAAGAACAATGATGAATTAAGATGAGATATTCAAGGAAAGACTAAAAATCATTATTATATTACCAACCCCAACCATACACCAACATTTAATACTTCTAGAAGAAATTAACAAATTTTTCACATTTTATGTGAAACAAAGAAGAATATGGAAGCAATAAAAGCAAAACCAGATCATAAATGTTTTTATTTACAAAATAAACTTAAGAAAAGTGGTTCACCAGTTTTGTCCAGCAAATAAGGCATAATTACAAGGGCTATTTGCCAATAATTTACAATAGTAGTTCTGTGTATGTTATTTATTATGCAACCAACCATGGGACCTCTCGATATGCAGATCAATGCACCACTGCCATCTCCCTTGTAATTTCATTATGATGTTGCAAAACCATTGTTTGGGAGTATTATACCACAATTCATGGACAGTTGCCTGATTTGTGATTTGCTTTACTACAGATGCTATTTAACATCTCAGATCATTAGCATCCCATTCAATTCAGGGTGTGAAAAAGCCTGCAAATTTTTCTGAAAGACCATCTTTTTCAGTCTTAAGGTTATTTTTCTTGCTGTAAATCTACGACATGGGATCCATGGCTTTACTTCCCTTCAAATCCATTAGCACTATGCCTCAAGTGTTCCAAAAGATGATTATGAAGCAGCATAACATTTCTTGGGCTGGGGGCTCTCTGGATGTTTCCATTATATGGAACTTCTTCTCTGGTGTGCAGAAGTGACATCATGATGTCACCATCTTATCCAAAAAATAATTCAAATCTTCATTATGCATTTCCAGTAACCAAAGACAGACTTTTGTCCTTCTATGCCTGTGTCAGGTCCTTTGGAAACCAATGTGCACACATCTTTTCATATTCAAAGCAGTTGTTAATAATGGTATGCATGGTTGTGCAGCTGAGGTCTGTCTAACATTCCAGTTCATCAAGTGTATTCCTGGAAGACTGCAATGTTGATGGAAAAGTACTTCTTGTGTGCAGATTCCCTGCTGTTGACAAACCTATCAACCTAGTTGTAAATGTTTTCTGTGCAGGAGCTTCTTGACCACATACCACAGTTAATTGTCTATGAATTTCTGCAGTTTTGACACTATCCTTCCTCAAAAGCATGCAGTTCATGTTTGTCCATGATAATCACCTTTCATCTTGTCCATTGACAACAAACGAACAATGTCTTTTCGCTACAAACGCTGCTTACAATCACCATCTTGCATCTGCATGGCATACTAGTATCAATCCATTGTCCAAAGGTTGAGTGCTATTCATAAAGTACTGCTACTGTGAATCATTTCTTATGGCCCTCGTAAGTAGTAGAGTACTGCAGTGACTATTTTTCTCTCACCATTTTCGAACTTTTCACTAATCATATTTTATTCAGCTTCTGAAACACTGAAGATTGTAACAAAGAATGCAAGTTTGCAAATAAATAGAATAAACCAACAATATAACTGTTTGTATTAATTGTGCATAATACTTGCTGCATGCAATTAATTTTTAATTCCTGAGAATTAAAAATTCTTTACATCCTGCATGTTTATTTTGGCAAACCTCTCCTTGATAAAAGTCTCTGGAAGGAACACTGCTACCAGTCATGATGTTTCAAACATTTTTTAATTAAATCCAAGCAAACCCTTCCATTTTTATTCGACATACTATTCCAAGCTTTGATATTGTACTTAATTTTTTCACGTTCCTGATATCAGGATAGCTCTATAACCATATACAGTTGCGATTTTAGCCCTACCAAAATAGTTTACTTTCCTTAGGAAATTTTACTGCTGAACACTTGTGTCATGTAAATGCTTTACACTTATTGATAACCTTGACATGTGTCACCATTTCAAATAATTGTAATGCCATTATGTAATGGCAAGATTTAAAAAGATTTTTTTTAATATAAAAATTGAATTGAAATTAAAACCAGTCAAAAATAGTTTTTTAACTCTAAATAAGTAAGGGAGGAAAATTGATTCTTCATATCATTTTCAAATTATATTATTACCTATTTAATTACTGCAGTAGTCTCAATATTCAAATTATATTAACTATATATAGTTATATTTAAGGTACTACAATAGAGTATCAATTATATTATTAACTACTGTATTTACAAGAATCTAATGATGTGCCATTAAATGCTGTGCACCCCAAATTTAAAACTTAAAATCATAAAAAAGATTTTCTCATGTTGTTATATGGCATCTTAAGAGATAAGTTCATCCACTTCATAAAATGATCAGAACATACAATTTACAAGTGGATTATTGTTAAATATTGGAACAAATAGGACAAAATCCATTATTTGCACAGTAGCCAGGAAGTTGGCAGAGATCAAAGAAGAAAAAGTTATTTCTTATGGTCTCATTAGTCATAGGTTGCCCATTCTTCCTCCTTTCGTGTATGAATTCAAAAAAATTTTCTTCAAGGTAAGGACTTATTCCTTTGCAAGGACCAGTGAAATTGTTATCATCAGCTTTAGTTGCAAATATTAATGCCAATTTCTCTTGTTGCCACAAACGAATGTTGCTCTCAGCTACATTGAACTCTCCTCCTGCTTTTCTGTTAACATTATTTTCAGCATAAAGACTTACTTATGCTTAATAGTAGTGTCATAAGATGTTCTTCTCTGTTTGCTCTCCATTTAATGACTATCTACTATTCAAACACTCTATGCAATAAACAGTTAACAATTTTCTATGCTAAAAAACAGACAATGCATGCAATCTTAAAAACACAAACTATGCTGCCATCATTCAAAACCTGCTCCCACTAGTACAAATCAGACAAATCAGGTTATAAAGCAGCTAAAAAAAATGTGCAATGACAGATATATACAGTCCATCCCAAATAAAATGGAAGCAATTTTGAATATTGTTAAAAACAAGAAAACCTCAAATGATATTATAGTTAGCTTAGAGCTAACAATAAAAAGGGAGTAAAATCACAGATTCTAAACTATTTGCAAACACATTTAATAATCACTTTATGAAACATTATTAAAAATATGTCAGCAGATAATGTTATAACAAACACCAACTTAAATAATCACTATTCACAGAACCAGGTTAAAAACCTACTAACCAGCATTAGAAATGAACACTCCTCAGGAATATGTAATCTCCTACACTTATTATTAAAAAAAATGTGCTTGTCTTAGTACACCCTCTCACAGATATCTGCAATTGTTTACTGGAGCAAGCAGTCTTTCCTCAATCTCTTAAAATAGCAAAAGTTAAACCCTTGTTTGAGACGAAAAAACAAACTTAAACAATTACAGACCATCTCTACACTATCTGGAGTTAGCAAAGTAATCAAAAACATCTTTTATAATAGATTATTAAAATTTCTAAAAAGTAAAAATCTATCACTGACAACCAACATGGCTTCAGAAAAAAGAAATCAACAAAAACTGCATTGTTCTACTTTATCATTCATACCCTAAATGCACTAGACATCAAAAAGAATATACCAGATATACTTTTTGACATATCTAAAGCATTTGACATATTAAAACTTGAATTACTCTTCACAAAACTAGAAAAATCAAGAATAAGAAGGCATGCTCTAAACTGGATCAAATCATACCTAAACCAGAGTACAAATAATAGAAATAAAGCATATGAAGCATAGCGAAATAAAATACTGCCATTCAACAAAAGGAAGTATCATTGCTGGAGTACCCTCACAGGGATCAATGTTAGAACCAATTAATTTTCTTTCTGTTATTTGTAAACAACCTAACATTTAAAATATCTTAAATAACAACAATTCATTATGCTGTATATAACCATTTTAGCATAGTTCAGGGAAAGAAACTCAAAAAATTCTCCTAGATAAAAATCATACATGAAACATCAAAGTGGTTTGAGTGAATAAACTACTAGTTAATACAGAAAAAACGAAAATTTTCCACTCTCATCCCAAACAAAATAATTCTGAAGAACCAATAATTACTTTAAAAAAATATTCAAAACACCAGCAATATATATAATTCATAACAATCTAAAATGGAATGCACATATATAGTAATGATTAATAAATTAAAGTCAAAGTGTAATTTGTTTCAACTTTAGACAACTTGTAAAAAATGTAAATATAGCAACTCTCAGAATTACATGTACTCACTCCATACTGAGATTGGTATAAGTATATGGGGTAACTCTCCAGCGTGAAAACTATTCATAAACCAGAAAAGACTGATACAAACAATGACTGAGTCATGTACAAAAACTTTCTGCAAACCAGTTTTAAAACCTTAAAATTCTTCCTTTTGGTTGCACATATATCTATGAGACATTAAGGCTATTCAAAAATGATTCCTCAAAAGTTTGAAAGCAAATGAAGCAATACACAATCATAACACATAACAACAGTTATAAACACATGTTACCAGAACCAACAGAACAGCATTTCAAAACGTGCAATGCATATGCACATCAAATTACACAATAAATTAGCAAATTACCTAAGAACAATATAAAGAAAACAACATTTTAAACAGCACTGGTGGCTTTTCTGATTCATCACTGCTTCTACAGTGTATTGAATACTTGAAATGGGACTAACAGGAATTAGGATGTGAGTGTATGTATATGTAAATAGAACCATATGTGTATATCTATATCTGTTAATTGCTTCAATTCATTTTTGCCATTGACATGTCCTACATCATGTACATATGTGTCTAACCAATGATTTACAGGATAACAATCTGCCTACATATCAATAAATGTAGGGAAGTTGAGAATTGCACCACTGCATTATGACATAATTAAGCTTGAAGTTACTGGCTAACTTCAGAAAGGATTTGCACTCAAATCTAATATGCCATCGAATCTAATGCATACCACTATTTTGAATACATGTGAACAAAAATGTGTGTGCATTAGATTCCCATAAGTAATGTATTACAGTACAGTCTCACTAATTCCAGTCTTGAAAATTATGTTCCACATAATCTAAGATACCCCTTCCCCTCCAAAAAAACAATATTGCTAACAATCTGCTATGATTACCTTACAATAATGGATATTTTGTAATTACGAGTATTTAAAACACACTTCATTCTTAAACATTAAGCCAATAATGAAGACTTATTATTGACAGATTTAATAAAAATGATTACAGATGTGAAAACTGTGATTAGTCTGCTACAGTTCAAGAGTAAATGGCATTCATTGAACAACAGACGATCTCTGATGTCGATATATTAGGAATGATCTCTAAAAGCTATGCAACAGTGATGGAAGGAGAGCTCAATAATAGTGGAAGTGACAGCATTTGAAGTTCCCCTGCAGTACAGGAAACAGCAGGATAAAATGTAACCATTACGATGTTCTACTCATGAAACACTGGCAAGATACTGCATGCATAAAATATAGCAGGATTTAAAAACAAAATGCAATTAACAGTTTTTTAAAAAGCAATTGTAGTATATATTGTAATGATAAGTTTGTTTAAAAATAAATTAATTTTAGTTTTACCCATGATGTAGTTGCAGAAAATCTGTGAAATGAAAAATGTTGCCTCCCTTTCTGTATAATACATACACGTTTACGTTTTCAATAATTCAAGGTAGTTTTTGTCCCTACAATTGAATTATTACGATTCTACTTAATACCTGTTAGGATTATATAAGCATTGACTCAGACAATGAAATATTTTTCCTTCACAATTAACAAATACCAAAGAGTGTACCAAGAAAATATTATAAATTACCGTACTTAACATGGAAATTCTAAATGTCTTATTGCAATTATTCAAAGCTGCAAATTTTAAAAAAATATTGGAGTAGAATATAAAGCATTTATGATATTCAGAACATTAAAGTATATGGCTTACTACCCAAAGAATTCTATTTCCATTTCCATTAAACTGAAAGTTTTGCTTACTTGGTTGTTCGGGAAAGTGCCGTCTTTGTCGATGGCGTTCACCTGTGTCACTTTAGTACCAATGGGTTCACCCTCCAGCACAGTTTCCTGTTCACGTTCGGTGAAAAGAGGGATCTCATCATTCACATCCTCAAGCATGATGAAAACAGTGGCTTCGGAAGCCAGCTGTTGCGCACCGTTGTTCTGCAATTAACAAGGAAACAAAACTCTCTAAAGTGGAAAAACAAGCAAATGTACAGTTAAAAAGAGACCTATCTGTAAGTGATGAAAATATACAAAATGAGATAAATAAGCCGAGAAGGCAGGGAAGTCTCAGACAAATGCATAAAATACAAATGTTCCATTTTAATTAGTTAGAGAAAGTGAAAAGGTCAAAGTGATCATTTGCAATTATATTTGCCAATCAACGCATTGCTCATCATCTGCTACAGCACAGATGACCATATTTACACAATTTAAGAATTGTTAAGAAATTAAATCTTTTAGCTGATGAGTCATTTACACATTCTTATTTCTCCAGTTATCATCATTTACAGTCAAGGATGTGCCCAAGTGATCACAAAATATCTGTGAATAAATGTTGGTAAGTGCAGAAATAAAGAATATAATAAACTAATCAGTTTCAATATTTAATTTATAATTGCTATGTACATAAATACACACATTTGGAAATCTAATTTTAAAAATTAAATACTAACTGGAAATTTATAGAAAATATTGCTACTGATTTCGTGAGTATAGATTAATCTTTATTCAGCAGTATAAAACCCTCATATAGTTCAAGACTTTTGCAATCAGCCTGCATATTCACGGGGTGTCCTTTAATATAAGATTAGTCAAAACAATTTTTGGAGTTTTACAGCTTAAATGCATAAATTACTAATGAAACCTAACCAACAGATAGGGAAAATTGATGATTTATTTATTTTAAAGATGTTCAATGTGGATTTTAGGGCTATGTTGGTAGCACTGTTGCACAAGCTTCATATCAACTGCAGATGTAAATTGCACATGTTTGATTTCCTCTAGCATAGACAACCAGAATCTTTAAATTTCATATATCATGCACGAATAAATCCATACGTAGATAATTTCCACATTCTGCTCAAAAGCAACATTGATTAGGCTTTAGTTGTATTCAATTTCAGCTCAAAAAGAACTAATGCATGAGAATGGATGGTATAATATCATCATTTATTCAAAATCTATGACAAAGGTAAGCGGTTATTATAAATAAATAATGTGTTTAAATATTGTACTTATGAAGCTGTTGAAATAGAGTGGTAATATATCCCCAAACTTAGGTATTCATTTTTTACACTAAATTCCATTTACTTATATAAAATAAGACGCTTTTCAGGAGAATCTCTCCCATCTTCAGTTGCTCACTGAACTGCCGTTACTCGAAATGATGGCTAGACACCAGGATGTTCCCGTGTTTGCATCTGTTGGCTGAAGTAGGAAATGGCTGAGTTCATCTATAGGAGGAAACTCATTAGGTTCATTAGGTTTTCTTAATTTTTAATATGAAAATGTTTCCCAAAAGGATAACTCCATTGCATTGTGAAGATGTGTCAGTAGTTTAATTTCGGATTGCAAATGGAGTTTAGCATAAAAAATTAATACCTAAGTTTGGGGAAATAATGTGTTATCTATATCCAACTCAGCTGCAAGACAGCATGCTGCCAGCTGCCATATTTCCATTAGTAAGCATTGTGTATCTTTTTTCCTTTTCGGGAAGCAAAATTTAAATGGAACATACATTAGTTCTTTTTAGTGTGACCTACATTGCAGATGACCACTTCAAAGAGAAAGAAAGACAAACTCTGCAAAGCTATGGAGAAATTATATTTTGGTTTTATATATATATTTTTGTTACCTGATGACATAGATCAGTAAAAATAACAAAAAAATGTTTAACTGAAGGTGCAAATGCTTTTTTTTTTTTTTTTTTTGTTTTGTTTTGTTTTGACAGTTACGACAGAGAAACTTGGATATTTAATTTTTATAACCATTTATTTATTTTGTAATAGGGAATTCACTGTGGCAACACAGTAATCCAACCAGTAAATAATTAAAATATTTTAAATATAATTAGCAATCTTGGCAATTCAGTAAGTGAAAAATGAACATAAAAAAATTAAGACATACTTGGCCTTAGCAATTCTACAATATAGTACTTACCTCTACTCGTATCGTTAGATTATATTCTTTTATAGTTTCATAATCTAACGGATGATTAACTTTTATATCTGCCCAAGTAAATCCATTATCTGCTCTTTGTTGTAAATAGAATGTATGAAACTTGTTTGTTTGTGCTGTTGATCCTGGCATAAGACGATAAAATACTGTAGGATTGCCTTCAATTCCAGAGCTGTGAAGCATGATGACACAATAAAACGTCATTAAATGTACATGAAAAAAAGACAAGCAGTTTAAAGAATTCCAATGAATTATTAGCCCTAACTTCTTGTATTCTAATTTACCATTTATGCAATATTAACAACCCTAATATTATTTGAAATAAATTTTTGATAATGTATCTAATAATAATGGCTTTCTAGAAATCTGGTTTATTTCTTTTTACCTAAAAAGTGTTATTTGTTTTATCATTATTATGGTTTTCTATTCTTAATATAAAATTTGGAAGCATAAATGTAAAAACTGCTTTAATAAAAGATCAGTATTTCTTTCAAAATTCAAAAAGATATTTAAAAAAAAATCATCACAGCCTTCATGCATCTCAAAACTGCCTGAAGGAGTATTTTAAATAAGAAAAAAAAGTTTTCTAATTATTTTCGCATGTAATGCTTTGATACAGGCAGAAACTGTTACTGTACTAACATTGCTTTTACCAGTTGTCACACATTAACAAATGCAACATGCAACTTTAAACTCGTAAAAAAAGAAAACAAAAATATGTATATAAAATAATGTCAGTTTTTGGCTTCATTTTATAATTTAGCATCCACAAATCTTACAACAAAATATCACTACAAAAACTACTGACAAAAATCATGCCACAAAAATCACAAAAATTATCGTCATCAAATTCAAAAACAAAATAGTGTAAATATGTATATAGAATAACTTTTAGCGATGCTGCAAATTCTTTACCTTCAATAGGTACACGCCTGACAATGAAGCATGGTATAGACCATAAATATGGGTTTCACCAGGAATCCCACACCTAGGCATTCCATAAACAAAAGCTTCCTTACACAAATTATTTGGCATGCTTTCAAAGCCAGCTATCACTTTATTAGTTTATGCATGTTAAAACATGGCTGCTTTCAATGCATCCTGATATGAGGTAATAAAATATTAACCAATTATAAAAAACAGTTTTACTTACTCTTTATTAACATCATTGACTTTTACACTGAATGTTGTCAGAAAGTGAAACGAGAAAGCACTCAAGTAACTAATATTTCTTAAAGATTGGTGCTTGACAGCGGAAAGAAAGAGCAAAGACCCTTCTTAGCAAATGCAACAGTGAGATTTAGTGCAGCTTTGAAAAAAGATTTAGTGAATGACAACATTCAGTGCATGTGTTTTGTAATTCTAAAGTAGCAACTTGTTTCTAATAGTTCACTTTGGTTTTATCTTTCCTAACAATGCTGCTCTTGCTGTAGGTGGAATGTCCACCAGAGGGTGCCGATGTGCGTGACTTGTAGCATAGCCCACACCTCCTTATGTACACCAAGCTCAGTCAAATGAAAAAATCTCTTCCAAATTATTTTGAAAAGTTTGCTACTACTGTGACTGTCAAACAGTTAAATGGCATCATCGAGTTGCCAGGTATCCCATGGTCTAAAGAAAGAATTTTCAAGTAACGCTAAGTTGTTGTTTGCAAAGTAAAAATTATATTTCAATTATTTTATTCCATTTAAACGCAATTCAAGCTTAATTTCTTAAATAACTCTTTCCCTGTTAGGGTTATATTCCAGCAATTTGGAGATATTTCAGGAAAAACAAGCACTAAAGTACACCCATCGCCCATTGACTGCAAAACTTTGTATTGTTTACATTTTTATTTATAATAGGATGTATACTGGAGTAAATACAGTTAATTAATATTTTTAAAAATGAAATTAGTTTTCATTAGTGTTGAATAATCCAAATTTGTGTAGGTAAGATTAACATCAAGAAAGGCTCATTTTATTTGAAAATAAATAACCAAAATATTTATAAACTTTTATTCTCATAGTTTATTCTGAATGAAAATCAAATAGACAAAATATGTATTTAGCAGTAAAATTATGTTGCCTCATAAACCAGTTATGGAAGTTTTTTCAAAACAAATCCAGAGTTATATTCCAATAAGTAATGTGGTAAAAAGGAATTGCACCTACAAATGAGAATGAGAGATTATGTTAACCGAAGCAGCAGGAATGATCATTGAACGATGTCAAATTTATAGGCATGCATATCAATTAAATATTTTATGAAATGGAATATTAACCTAACCTAATTTATATCAAGACTATAATTGCTTTTATTATACAATATAACCAGAAGAATCAATCCTAAATGGTTTTGCTGCATTGGCCTGTAAATTGGTTACATCCTGGCTATAGCCTATGATACCTAGAATGAGACTCAGAACAGACTAATATCCTCATTAAAAAGTAAATGGAACTTGCACCGTGAAGCCAATCATATAATTGATATTATTATATGAGTTGGTAGAACTGCACACTCTTAATGCTTCACTTCTTGTCATAATGTGTAGAACCAATTTTGAGAACATTTGGTTCTATTTATTATGACAAGAAGTGAAGTATTAAGAGGGTGTAGATCAACTAAATCATACAATAATATCAATTATAATATCCTCATATTTAACATTCATTATTAAAAATGAAAATCTCTTATTTTTTTTAAAATAGTGTTTAATGCCCATTTTCATCACTGAGGCATCACAGGAACTCATATTGATTGGTGTTTTAGTCAAAGTTTATTTACCTGGGTTAACTTTAACTTTATCACTGGTGAAGTTTGTCATAGGAATTTAGTATGAACTTTAGTAGTTTTCTTTGTGTTAATAAAAACTGTTATAAAAGAATTCAATGCACACTAATAAGTTAACAAATTGATTTTAGCTATTTAACAAAAGTGGCATATTAGTGTTATATTAATTGACTGTGCAGTCTAAATTCAATGCCTTTACAATGTATTGAACCATATGATGCTCAGCTGTTTCACTGATCATTATAAATTTAATGTTAATCATATGGAATTAACCCTCACATACTGAATATGACATGAATCTACTTTTTAAGTATTGTATAATTTTTAAATTATTTTTTCCAAAAACAAATTTGCTGTTTAGGTTCTTATGGCCCCCATCATCACTTGACAGAAAGTTCACTGAATGGGATTCTGGGACAATTTTGACTGTTAAAGTGGCAACCCTATTCCTGTATAGTATTCATAACTATTAGATTAAAAAAGTTTTAAAGCCTATACTTTTATGTTCATGAGAAAGAATTATATATTAGAAAAAAATGCTGTTTTTTTTTCTGAAAACAACAGTAAAGGCAATCTTTTTTCACCTGTTCTTGGTATCTATAACAGAAATTTTGTTTGAATAATTGCTTTCAGATTTTCAGCAAGAATTTTATTTCAAGAGAAGCTGGTAGCATTCATTTATAGCTCACTATAAATGAATGCTATTTTATTCTTCTATAATAGAATTTCAAAGATTCTGTACTTTAGAATGCTTGTTCTACAACATAGTAATTATATATTGTGATAAATGCTACATTATTTTATATCAATGTATGGCTCTTAATTATTTTAAATTAATCTTATTTATATATTGAAAGTTATAAATAAAAGATACTACCAGTAGTGGTTCCATTTCAATTTAAATGATTTTATATTTGAAAAACAGTCCTTTATGTCATATGATACTATTAAAGCAAATTATTGTGTTTTAGATTCATCATTCCAAAATGAAAATTTTTCCACTTCTAAATCTGAAAGCAGGAATAAAATTTTAAGAACACTGCATTTTTAAAGGTATTTTAAAATTTCAATTTAATATCATTTATAATCAAAGGTACTTAGTTTTATTTAGTTCTGAAAATAATATATAAATAAAACAAAAAGGTGTATTAGAAAGGACAATTTTTCCATCCCACTGTTCAGTCTACAGATGAAAATTCAGTTAATTTAATTAAGATTTGGCTGGCAATTTTGAAAGCCTGGCAACCCCATCACAAGCAATACAGTACAACTCAGCACAAAGAGCAACTTAAAGCTTACAGATTCTACCACGACACTGAGCACGACGCAGCTTTTCATTTGACTGGCAAGCTTTGGTATGGCGACTAGCTAAGAGAATCTTGATCAGTTTGGGTCATGAAAATCAGTCCCAAACTGATCTTCATCATAACACATGACAAGTAGTTACAGGGTATACAGGGGTTGGGTCGGACAACCACACACCAAGATGAACTCTGGACGTGCAATACGTGTGGGGAGCCAGCGTGCAATGAACAACTCCCACAGTGCCGTGCAAGGGTAATATGCGTGCCGCACGGAGCAATCAACATTGAATCGGATGACAGACCTGGCTTTAACCGATACAACTTTTGCCCCGACCGGCATGTTTTCTTTAATGTAGATGGGTCCATAGACCACATGGTCCCAGACTGGAGGATTGTTTGCACGGTCCACAACATCAATTTGTACTTCCACGGTACGGGACAAGGGAGGGTACCCTTTATCTTGAGCCATGGCCTCCAACTTGTATGTCTCTCGCTATATTAAAAAATGTTCAATGGAAAAAACAAGAAAAAAATCACGCCGTTAGTCATGTTAGTTCTTAAGTACTAGTCTGGAGGGTTTCCAGGAAGGGTTGGGGTTGAAAAGGGAGAGCACGCAAAGGGTGGACTGAACCCAACCAACAGAAGACGGGGCTATCCCCGTGGCGACCGAACCCTTCCTCCGAAAGCTAAGAAGAAATCTAATATCTGCCTAAATCTGCAGAGACCCCACGGCCCCAGAAGCCAGTCGCCATGGGGACTCACCGGCCGCATCACCAAGGATAGAGCTTACATACTAGAGCGACGTGGCAATACAAACCTGGCTTTCACTGACGTCACTACTGTACCAACTGTGACATTTTCTTTGATGTGAATGGGGCCGTATACACTCACGTCCCACAGAGGTGGCTTATTGTTCCTGTCTACGACGTCTAATTCAACGTCCACGTCTGCATAGGAGGGAGGGCTGCCCCTGTCCGAGGCACGGACACGCAGGCGGTACCTTTCTCGCTACAGTGGCATGAAAAGACGTGCCGTCAGGTCAGTGGGGAGATAACAAGCACAACGATGAAATAAATAAATTAGGAAACAAACAATCAAACTAAACTTAAATATCACAAATCTTGACTTTTGTTTTCTAACTTAAAAAACTGAAGGGATAAAGAAATCACACATAATCTGAAAAACTTAACTATGCATTTAGTAAGTATTTGCATTAGATATATTAAACTGGCTCGATAACGTTTGAAATTGCAAATGCAAGACAATTACAAGCAATAAATATAAAACCAAGATAAATGTTAAATGTCAACAAATCTAGTTTTTTCCCGGTATGACTTAATATCTTTCTTTTAAAATATACTCGATACAATCTAATTTTTAAGAATAACCAAACTTAATATTATTTCAACTATACTACTTCTATATCACTACGAAATCACGAAATGTGAATTCCAATCCATGTTTGAATAAACAGACATGGAGTCTCCTACTTACTGGAAAACATCCCTTGTTGTGGTTCAATTCCGAAGAACAGAAATGGTGCAATTAACGAAATAAAACAAGAGTATCAAAATTATAAACAATATCATCAAAGCAGGCAATTTACATGCGGAAAACTATGCATTTCCAAATGTCAGTGGGGATTAAAGGAGGGTAAAAAATGACGACGCTCTAATCATGGCGTCCAAAAATGACGGACGCATTCCTGATAGGTACGCTGCCCCATACACAGAAGGAAAAATGTCACAAATGTGATGTCGACCAAGAAATATCAGAGTGAACCCACAAAAAGGGCTTCAAAAATCCTCCTCTGATACTCTTGGTTGACCAAAATGCCACAAACATGTTACACTATTGCTTTGATCTCCTCCTGAAAAGGGAGGCAAAAAAAGACATATCAAGACAAAAACATACTATGTCAGCAAAATCGTAGCTTCATCTCCAAAAATCGCTACAGCTCTCTGAAAAGCAGTTCAACAAAATTAGCATACTGAATTGTTCTCAAATATTAGTCACAAAAAATCATCCTTTTTATTTAAACTACATTATAAAGAACATTTCTTCAAATACTATAAAATGTTTAAAAAAAGTGGAGGTATAATCCCCAATTTTATAAAAATATTACTTTTGGTAATAAAACATATACTTCAAAGTATATCCAAGCAAGCTGATAAATGGAAATGTATTTCACAAGGTCCATGTAATCAAGAAGTCACAACAAAATTGTGCATTTGGATATACAGTGTGTATATGTTCTGTAACTGAAATGGAGAGAAATAACAGTGAAGTACAGTATACATAATAAAAGTATTGAAGGTAAGTGCCGTAGAAAGGAAACTTATTCAAGATATATTTACTGTGAAATGTTGAATGCTTTAGAGCAACGTAAAGTAACGTGTGATGAAATCAAGTAATATAACCCAAGAAGCTGAAGATATATACATAACTGCAACAACAGTCTGCAACTAGGCTGCATTGCAAAGTGTGAATACACACCAAAATGAGAATGCTTTTTTACTTCTCTTTTGATAGGTTTACCATCTGCTTATGTCATCTTCATTTCCAGCATGGGGACTGCCAACATGATCTCAAATCTTTTCTACATCAAGGGTCTGCTCACATATCCATGAGATATAATTTCAATGAAACTAACATTTCAAATGTCAAAGTTTCCAAATGTAAATTATGTCTGTCTTATCTCATCTGCCATGTAAACAAACCCTTGTTATTTTTAAACAAGTTATAGAAGAATGAAAAAAAGAAATAGCAGCAAAGCATGAATTTATTGCATTCATTCATGTTCCATTCACTCTCATTCTTGCTTTCACTGCATACTCAGATTCACACCCACATCATGACATTCACGCACCTCACAAAACATTTCTAGCCATGTTGTGTGAATGGTACCTCCTCATGATCATATGAAAGAATGTATAGAAAAGTTGACAGCTAGAGCACAAACCAGCCAAAGAGTGTAGAGATAATGTTCAATGACTTACATCTAGGGGTTTCCTTAGAACTATCCATCCAGACTCCTGTTGGATCTCAAAGTATTCGAGATCTGATGGATTGTAAGGAGCGCTTAGAGTGTAAACAATAGCGCCATTGTTGTCAGCATCCTCATCTGATGCTGATACACGCAAAATGTTGGTGCCGATACTTGCATCTTGCTTTACGTTCTCAACATATTTCTAAAAATCGTACAACAAATTTTCATATTATTAGTATATCATACAGTAACTAATTAGAAACTAATGCCAAAAGTAATGCAATATATATCTAATCTTGCCATAAAAACCATTATAAACCTTTGAAGCAACTCTACCAGTGGTGGAATTTGGGTTTTTGTATAGGAGGACAAGACATGGGGCATCTAAGTTAATGGAAAATATAATTTATGCTAATATACCATGAAAAAGGTTCTAAACGTTTTCATGATTATATAACTATCAATAATGCAAATGATAATTACAATAAATTATAAGAAATATTAAAAAAAGTTCATTTTCCGTGATCACCCTTGAATCTATTTATATCCGTATAAGCTTACTCGGTAATCTTTGAGAATAAAGCACTCCCATTATGCCAAAGGGTTGCATGTCAGTTTGTGGGAGTGAAACTGCTGGAGTCAAAAGAGAGTATGTGTTCATGTAATAGGAAACTGAAAACAGACAGGAAATGTCACATTATTACATAATATGTATGTATGCATGTATGTGGCAGTCACATTATAGTGGGTGCGAGATATATTTTCTGTAGTTTTTTTATCAGGCATTTTTAGGTAATTATATGTGCTGTTGCATATGTGGATATTTTGCAATTTGTTATTTATGTTTTTAAATGCATGTAAACCTCCAATTTCATCAATTACGAGAAGTAATATTCTTTTTAGCCATGGAAGATGCAGGAGGTCTGCAAGTAGGGCAAGAAAAAATTGTACCCCAAATTATGGACAGAAGTGTAATGGAAGCGTAAATAATTAACTTGCTTCAACTGGTCCTGCAGATTGGGGAACATAATCCCATGAGGGTGTTGGAGTGATTGGCAGCCAGAAACAAACCATCTTCAACAAGGCAACCTGAATCTTTTCACTGCAACTGCAGCAACAACCAATGGCTCCTTTAGCAACCACTAAATAAGGAGCATTATTGGTACCACAGTGTATGCCCTTTCAGTGCTTGTGTTTTATAACTGTTTGCATGTGTTTCTGATTATGCTTGCATGTATTATAATGATCACGTGCGACTGTGCTTGGTAACATTTCTGGTATGTAACTCTTGCTATATAATGATAAAAGATTTTGTTTTGACTTTGGTGGTTCTTCATGTGCAATCTGTGCACCCCAAGTGTTAACTCTGGTAAACATAAAACAAATTAGTAGGGTGTCCTATTCTGAAAGACTAGTCCTTTTTCTGTACAAATATATCAAATGCTTTTGAAATGAACTCTTAACATTTTACTGAACTTTTTACTGTCCTGTTTCTCTATAATCCTATTAAGATACCAAGCTGTTACACAGGCAATTATGTATAAATAGAGGGAAAACCATTGAATGAAGAGCTCCCAACATGTCATACTGTCTATGACCTGTTGTCAATTAAGGGAATTCAAGAATGGCTTTAAATATCATAAGTAATAGTAAATGGCATTTATTGCTAAAATTAAAGAATTAATGTTATATTTCCACAATACAACTAAAATTGGTGAAATACTCTATTTTCAACTGATAGTGTGAGCATTCCAGTCTTTCTACTGGGCTTCAGGTTCTACTAGTTCCAGAAGAGAGCAAACTTAACCAACTAGGTGGAGATGAGGCTAGCCTTCACAGTAAAGAACTCCTTATCTCTCCCTGTCAGTGACATGTACTACACATGTACAAGGTAGGCTAGGCCTCCAAATAATTATTGTGATGCTGCTATTTACATCACAGACAATGTACTAGTTCATAAAAGGAAATATTTAAATTTGTAAATAAAAATGAGCCCATATAAGATATACCAAATTCTGGGTAGGTTCAGCTTTGTAGCCTTAATGAAGACGTTGTCTCTGAACTGTACTAAGTGTTTTCGTGATCAGATAAAAGTGATGTTGCCAGACACTGTCATTTTCAATGTTGAGTTCAAGTGCAGCAGATTACATTAGGTACTTGAGGTTTAATTATGGAATGGAGATATGAAAACCATGCAGCTGTGATAGCCCTTCATAGGATTGAAAAATCATTAGCAAGATTCTTCTAGATCCTTAAAATGCTGGAAATTAATAACAAGAAGTGAGCATGGGATCAATATAGTATGAGGGGGAAAGAATGGGAAAAGGATTTTGGAAAGAAATAAAAACAAGAATTGAGTATATTGAAAAACAGGTAATACAGCCTAGTCTTAATGTTAAAAAATCTTTGAAATTATATAGCACACTAAAAAATAATTGGAAAGAGAAAGATATATTGAAACATGTGATAAGGCAGGAAGGGAAGGACTAGCATGGTTTAGAACATGAGTAATATATTTAAATGGGATGAAAAATGGATTTATAAAGGGGAAATGTCCAATGTGTGAAGAACCAGTTAGTGAATCTTATTTTGATTTAAAGTAAAACACTAATGTTCCTCACGAAACATGTACCAAAATTACTTTTATAAGTGTGTTTGTGAAACTTAAAGAGAGTTTTAATGTGACGACATGATTTTTAGTGTTTTACTTTAAATCAAAATAAGATTAACGAAAGTTTCACTGTGTGGATTCCGACATTCCGTAAACATATTACAAAACCAGTTAGTGCTTTGCATTGTATTTTAGAATGTAAGCAAACCAAGTTTTGGAGGGAACAGTTCCTTTTATGAAAGTGAGACAAGTTACCAAACGATAAACAGGCAGAAGAATTTTAAAACTAAAATCACACGAAAATATAAAGAAACTTAGAAAATACATTGATAAGGTGAGACAAAAATGGTAATGGAAGGTGGGCAAGAAAAATGGGAACAATGTTAACAATGGCAATATCTAGGAATGAATATATTTCCCCATTACATACTCAATCTAGTGTTAATTGTAAGGGTGTGGAAGGAATGCCACTTCATAAATTCAGGCTGATTAAGTGAAAAATTTAAATGTTTTAATATTAGTAAGTTTACTAGTACTAAGTAGGGGAAATGCAAATTATTTACTTTGATTTTAACATTTTTACCTGTTTGTGGAAACTGCATGTATTTGAAATGAAATGAAAGAGCCCATTATGTCCAGTAAGGCACTACAACATCCTGCTAGAGGAAAAAGCTCATTTTGTGACTCACGTGTTGATCTTTTCCACATGAGTTAGGGCTACTGAAAAAAACTATACTACTTTATAGTTTCTTGCCCTTTTTGAGTGCTTGCTACTTCTCACTCCACTCACTTCTATTGCGGACAATGATTGACCAATGAACTCTGAGATGTTCTTTGAATGTCTCTCACCATCTTCTTCTTGGTTGTCATGGAGTCCTCTGTCCTGCATACGGGGCCCACATGGTGATTATCTGCACCCATCTGTCCTGCTGTTGCCTCACCAGATGCCTGCCCCATTTCCATTTTATCACTGCAGCTCTGTTCATGATGCTTTCTGAATCTGTGATTTCCTGCAGCCCAGTGTTGGAGATCTTATCTCTCAGTGTTATATCTAGGAACTTCCTCCCCATTTTCCTTTGACATATTGCTAAACTCTGCCATGTCGCAAGTAATTGGTTCTATTTATATGTTAAAAGCATTATATCTGCAAGTAAATTAGAAATTGGAAGAAATAAATCCATTCATTCAGAAATCAATAAGATGTTTGTGCACTCTGCCATCCAGCATTTCACTGAGATCAGTGCTGTTGGAGATACAGACTTCTCTGCTCAAGGACTGTTACCATTGTTAAAGCAGTGGCAGCCCATGTGGAATCAGTTTGGAAGTAGACAGCAATTTTCTTTTTAATAGGTTTAATTCCTGTTTCTATTACTGAGTCACCACAGGCAGTGAACAATGATGAGATGAAATGAAAAATTTGGGAAAGAACTTTTCTTGGAAGGAAGCACTCCATACCTAAGTTAAGATACCTGTCTGGCATTTGCCATTAATGACCACTGAGGTAAACATGAAAAAAACCTAAATCAGGGAGGATAGTCCTGGTGAGAATGAAACCAAGACCTCACAATCTTGGCCACCTAAGTCAGTACAGACAGTGATTCCCCCTGAAATGAACAAATCCAGTAAACCATCCAGAGTGCTCAGGCAAGATCTTGGATTGAAGTCTTTTCATTGCAATATTCAGCATTTTTAACTGCAGAACTGAAGCAACAGAAGGTTTTGAGATGCAAATGAGTGACAGATACAGCAATATGCCAACAACAGCTACTGGAAAATTCTTTCTACTGATATGAAAGTGTTCAATATTCAAGAATGTTACAACCATCAAAATGACAAAGTATCCTCAACTTAACAAGAAGCTTGTAAAAGGGTTCCAAAGGTCCTATATGTGTGGTTTGATGGGGAATATACCTATGATGTCACCAAGGTCTGTTTCTGTCTAAAGGGTATGAGACAACTGCCAAAACATACAAAACCACTATACTGGAACCTGTGGAGAAGTACCTGAAGACAACTTTGTTCAAGAAAAGACATGGCCTTCTAGCAAGATTCAGCTCCAGCACATAAGGCAAGATACACCTGCATTTGGATTGAGAAAAGTGTTCAAAAATTTATTAAACTGAAGAATGGCCTCCTAGCAGTTCCGACCTGAGCCCTCTGGATTGCAGACTTAAGGAATATAGTTTACAAGAAAAGGCACCTAATATTGTGACTTTCAAATAGTCTTTGAATTTAGTAGTGGCAGATTAGTCATTGAAGATACTGTGTACTGCTAAAGATAAACATCCAGAGACACATGTGTGAGGGCAAAAGGTGGTCATTTTGAGAAATTATTTTTGCTAAATGATGGGAACAGATATCAAAAGCACACAAAAATGTTAAAATATGTTGTAGCCACTTATTTAAAACTTTTTAACAATTTATGACAAGATTAGATACATCGATATAAAATTACATTTATTTTACAAAAAATACATTTTATACATACATCTATTTTTGGTACAATTCAAAGGTAACAGTATATTAGCACAAAGGGAAGTCAAAATGTAAGTTTTCCTGTTTTGTTATTAAAGGTATGTAGTTCACTACAAATTGCATACCCACTTGTGCATGAAATACAGCAATGGCCTGTGCAACATAATATAGATGCAGCAACAGTTGCAAAATGATAAGGTTATTGATTGAATGGTCAAGGGAGTAAATACATGCAATTATATAATTTCTGTGGGTAGACAATACAGAATTTCTAAACATTCATTGCTATAGTGTCTATATACAGAATGGATATGACTTCCATCTAGCTGGTGTGAAAATGGTACCATGAATTTGCAAAATGTTGAATGATTACAAATGGCCTATTTGGGCAACAAGTTCCAAAGCCACTATTGACTTTCATCCATTTCTGAAAGTGAAAAAAATACAGGATAAACAATTTTGAATCTGTCAAAGAAAGCAATGAAATTGCTGAATGAGCAGAATACTTTCTATATTATGTGTATGGAAAATAAAGTTTATATTATGATTAATGCTTCAATAAATATGGCATTTATGTAATATATAAAACAGTAGTGTAGAAACAAACATGGAGGAATCTTTACTCAATCACCTATAAAAATTAGGGAAAAGTACTTTTGACTTCCTTTTTATATAATAAAACTGGAAGATAATTTAAAAACTATATAAAAATAAACTATATCTTTCTTTAAAGTCAAAAATTTTAATCAATCAAAATAAATTTCTTGGGTCATTGTTTGATAATCACTTAAACATGAAACCACATATGCAGAATACTTTGCCAAAATTTAGCAACAGGCCACCTGCCTGATCTAAAAAGGATTCTTCTAGGATCCAGAACATTTTATTACCCAATAAAAAATGATAGTACGAGAAATACCAAAAGTCTGAAGGAACACTATGCCATTTAATGACAAAAAGTTTGCTGTTTTCTCTCTTATTAAAGTGCCATATGCTTTATTTTCAGACCCCTTTCCAATAAAACTTCTCTGTAAACACTCCATATCCAAATGGTCATTTTCTTCTTTTAGAATTATTATATTCATACATAATCAAAAAAATTTATAAAACTAAATTAATTTTTTTCACAGAATATTTCATCATATATGCAAAATATAAGAGTTTATATTTTAATATATGCATGCTTTATTTCATTTGTTATACTATAAATTTTCACTAATTCAAACTTTTTCTCCAGGTAATCTAACCAATGGAGGCGAGAATATAATCTAGGGTAATCTTCTATTGCAAGCAATATTATTTACTAATGACTGCTTCTGATTTCTTTGCCACAGTTCATTGCCCTTCATTTACAAAACACATTTGTCTCAGCTGTTAATGTGCTTGAAAACTGAACTGCATGCATATAAAAACTATGCCAAAACTGTGTACAAACATAGACAAATATATAGAGTCAAGTAAGAGATAGTTGTAACATTTATGTTACATTATAGTTATCATTACACAGAAGACTGAATTCTGTGCAATACACACTTTCTTACCATTTTATTATCCTATGATTTTTGAAGCTTTACTCTTCCTGACTCATCAGTAATGGCCAAAAATTCAACAGTTAAAAGATCTATTTATGCATATTATTATAGAACACAACTCCATTACTCTACACATTAAGGCAAAAGAAAGACACTTGAGGCAGCAATTACCTGTCTGTCAAAGAGTGGAGGATTGTCATTTACATCGGTAATTTCCACTGTAAAAGAACAGACACCCTCCAGCGATGGTTCACCCTGATCTGTAGCCTTTACGGTCACAGATACAAACTTCCCATCATCTCCCTCACGATCAAACACCTAAGGAAAAGAAGAAAAATTTAGTACTTCTTTAAACCCAAAACACAAATTTATAATTTAATTTTTTATTTTTTAATTTTATATGAATGAATAAATAGCTTAAACCTTCAATAAAGCATGGCAAATGCTTACCTTATTGGTAGAAACTTCTCCTGTTTCTTCATCAACAGTAAATTTAGTTCCCTTTTGATTAGGCTGTTGTACAATGGAATATTTAACTTGCCCATTAACACCTTTATCCTCATCTGTAGCATGAACCTAGGGCAAATCAAGACAAAATATATATATATAACTTGCTTATTATTAATTTTTCAGTTAGGAACAGTAATTAGCAATTTAAAATATGAAGTTTTAATACCTTTATCTGAATGACAGAAGTAAAAATGAAGTACAGAATTATCAGTCTTTAAATTATTAGTCACATAAAACATATTTATAAATGAACATATACTTTCATATCTTCTTTATATGTGCATAAAATAATTGTACTATATAGAGAAGGAAATAAAATGGTACTAGCAAGTAAATGTTTATGTGCCTATGACACAAGAGGAGCCAATGATTATCTTAGGGTATGTATAAACAAAGTTATAACAGGTAAATTTAACAAATTTCGCAGCATATAAAATTTGCAAATGGTTATGAATTCAAAATACTTCTGAAGAGCTATCAAATTAAAAAATATTTACAGAATAGATGAAATGCAAATACACCTAAATGTAAAATTTGTTAGTTTTATATTGAAATGTGTTACAGAATAGTGAATTGTAATAATCTTACAAATAAATGTAATATTTTTTACTATTTTATAATAAAGTGTGATAAAGAATATATGAAATGTAAACTTACTGTTTATAAATTTTAAATTTGTTACTATTGTATATTAAAATGTGTGCTTGGAATTGTGGACAAAGCTTGAAAATGGTGAATGTAATCTTGTATGATGTAGCTACAAAATGGCAACATCAAACACTCACATATGACAATGACAACAACAACAATTAACAATAATAATAAGAAGTAATTATTATCATCAAATCAAATATATTAAATATTCTAGATTGTCCTATGTTTGGAGAGATAAGAGAGGCATAGCTGGCCTATCAACCAAATAGAAAGCAGACACTCATGTAAGAAGGTTTCGGTAAATGAAATAAAAAAAAACCTTTGGTTGCTTTTGATATCCAAATAGTAACTGCCAAACACCTTTTAGGATAATGAATCAATTAATTTAAATAGTGCTGGAATATAAAATAGGCTGGCATCATCCTTTGCAAGTATAGATAATGCAATTTGAAATATACAGGAATTGCAATTAGATGATACAGACACCAGTAAGAAATTGAACATAAAACTACCTTTCAAGTTTATAAGCCAAGGTAAATCATCAGAGTTGTATACATCATTAGGTGAAGTCACAAGAAAATATGCTCTTTTCATATTTTAATTCTAGCAATTTTCAATTAGCAGCTACAACACAATGATGGGTCAAAAAGATATGAACCTACTATTGGAGTTTAGAATAAATTCAGGAAGTAAAAGAACTCCATCCCCTTGTATATGCACTCTTTCAGAAAACCTAAGATGTCTTAAATTACCTTAAAAGAATATTCAAAGCTATTTATTTAGCTTCCCATTTGAACATCCAGTAACAAAATCTTTTAGAAAATGAATATCTTACCCATGTCCTGCTTATACATTATAAAAACTATTTGTTATGTACATAAACAAAGTTCTGAAACCTTTCAGACTAACTCTAATTATAAAAGTTACAACTCCAGAACGGCAAATAATTTACATTTGAACTGCCATTGATTGCCACCAACCTCTAAAGCATATTCCATGAAAGTTAAATTAATTATGTTAAATACAAACTCTTAAATGCAAATAACTTCAATAAAGAGTATATAGACTTCCTGGTGAAAATACTCTCTAATTTGCAGAAATTCCGTAGTAAGTGTTCCTGATCAATGAGCAATTCATTATTTCATTTTTATTATTTTAAACATTTTCTGTAACAGAGAAATTCCTATGATTTTTTCATTGAGAACAACTATTATAAAATGATGCTCATGGTATATAATTCTTGCATGACTTTTCCCCAGTTAATAGTTTGCTATTATTATATCTTAATAAATGTAATTCTTGCTTTAGTGTGTTCAATGCTTGCAGTTCTTCTGTGGTTCCTTTATCACTCTAATTGCTAACAATACTATTATGTTATATGAATAAAATGTACTATATTCATAATATAAGAATTTTTAGGTTGGAGTGTTTTTATTGATTATTAGCAGAAAGAGTTGAAGAGAATATTTAATGGAAAAAACAAAGTTTATTATATTCTACAATAATGTATTCAACAAGTTCACACTAAGTCCACTTACATAACACTAGGACATTTTCAGAGGCACTTGCTCCCATCATCAGCTTTTGACTAACTACTGCTACTCGAATTGGTGGTGGTGTATGATTGTTCTAGTAGGAACTTGCAGAGTTCATCCACAAGAGGAAAATCTAAATTCATCAAGTTTTTCTTATTTATCATGAAAATCGTTTTCCAAGTTGATAGTTAATTCGGTTCTGCATCGGTCCTGTGGTGTAGTGGTTACCATACTTGCCTCCTAAACCCAAGATTGCGGGTTCAAACCTGGCCAGGACTGAAGGATTTTTTCAGGCATAAAAATCCTAAGTATGGCTTCCTTCGGAAGGGAAGTAAAGCCATGGGTCCCGTGTCGTACATTTACAGCACGATAAAGAACCTCAAGCCTGAAAGAGATGTCTCTGAGCAAAATTTGTCGGCTGTTTCATGCCCTGAGTTGAATGGGATGCTGATGACCTGAGATGTTAAAGTGTGTCCATAAATAAATCAATCAAAAAAAAAAAAAAAATTGGTTCTGAAGATGTTTTAGCAGCTTAGCCTCTGATTTAATTTTATGATTGTTGGTGGTCCTAAAGTGTGCTGCTACTGCCAATTTATCAGCCTGCTTAAAACAAAAATTCCTATAAAGTGTTCTTTTCTCTGAATTTAAAAAATTCTGTTTATTTTTCCGATATAACTCTGATCACAACATGCCCATTGGATTTCATATATTCCTGATTTCTGTTCTGTTAATATGGTGTCTTTTACTATGCTACCTAATAAATTCTTAACATTATATTTGTTCTTTGAGGTTAACAATATATCATGTTCTTTAAATATATTCTTAAATTTGTTGTGCTATGTTGGGTGGCATGAAAAAAAATTAGATTTGCATCTTTTCTTGGTGCTCTTCGGTGTGGAAACCTATCTTATCGATTTTGTCTTTTAAATTTATTGATAATTTTTATTTTTGTGTCTTTATTGACACCATTGGTTATTGCTGTCTTAATTATCTGGTATTCCATTTTGTACTGTGTTTCTATGAGGGGATATTAATTATTATGCCAAGCTGTAAAACGCTGCATATTTATGTGGAATGGAGTTATATCTATTATTTTTTATGTAATTTTCTTTGTGTGTCTCTTTTCTATGAATTCTAAATTACAGTCAGTATAATGGAAAAATGAAGAAAAATTTGGAAATGCAGAGAAATGAACACTTTAGGAATATTCATTTTAAGCAGGCTGATAAATCAGCAGCAGGAGCTCACTTTTGGACCATAAATTATTAAATTAAACCAGAGGCTAAGATATTGAAACAACTTCAGGTTCCAAAGAAGCTATCTATTTATGAAAAGATATTCATCATAACAAATAAGAAAAATTTAATGAATTTTTATTTTCCTCCTGTGTATGAACAAGTTCCTACAAGAACCATCAGACACTGCCACAGGAGCATCTTGGTATCCGGCCACTAATTCAAGTAGCAACAGTTGATCAACAGCTGATGGTGGGAGCAAGTGTTTCTGAAATGTCCTAGTGTTATGTAAGTAAGTGGAGTTGGTCTGAACATGTCGAATACATTAGTGTAGGATATATTACCACTCCATTCTCTACAGCTTTGAAAGTACAATTTATTTCATTACAATGCATATTATTTTATAACTCAGTATAAAGATATGTTTTCCATTAAAGTGCATGTTTTGGGTACTGGTTTTCAGTAGTTACTTTTATTATATTTCATTTTTTGATCTCATGTTATTGTCTCCTTTTATTTCTGACAGCTAGTAGGTTAAAAATTTAATGCTTGGTATGCTATTTATCCTGTACCAACTGTCTTGATATGTTGTACCAGTCTGTTTTTCTATCTAGTTATAATATGATTTACATTTAAAAATATATCTTCCCTTATTACTGTCCTTTACATTTTATCTTTGAGATGTAAGAACCTTTATTTATTTTTCATAAATAGAACACATTTGTTGAAGGAGATTATAAATGTACTGCATTTTCTTATAATAACAGTTAGATGCGATGTTAATTTACCTATATCAAGGATATGGTAAAATATAAGATTTAATGAAGAGAATTCTGATCTTGTTGTCATGCATCACAGGATGACCAAATGACTGTCACCCTTAGATATAGCAGGAAATATGCTTTGCTTAAAACTACAATAAGTGAATAAAATCATGGCAAATTCTATAAAATGGGATTCTTTTCTTGATGTTACTATCAAATTCTTCATTCTTGGGCCATATTTTAGTCTCTGTCAAAGTGGCTTACATTTTGAATGTCCTGAATGAATTGAAGTAATTGCACCTCAGCATGCATTAATGGATGTACAAAGCGTCAGAACCAGAGATTGAAAGTGGAAATGACACCAAATTCTCAGGAATGCTTTTTGAAACTCATTTTCTGGAATGGCACACAGGTCTTGTACCATATATACTGAATCTCCTTTATGGAGTAGAACTAACAAATTTTCAAGTTTGAGTTTTACTTCAGAAACAGATAATATTTTGTAGAAGTCAAGTCTAAGCAGTAAGGTGAATGATGCAAAATAGATGTCTTTTATTTTGACTTATGTGATATAATTGTAGTTAAAGTGTGCCCCATGAAATGGTATATTGTTAACGTGTGACATTCAAGGCTGGTTTTTCCACAAACAGGTCACTTCCTGTACAATCTCTCAAATGTCTTAAAACCTCCAAGTATAGCTTTTGTTTACTTTATGTACAATTGCAAGACAAACAACATGCTTTTATGTGTACAATGTCACAGAAATGAGATGTATTCAGTCTAAATGATCCCCACAACTTATGGAAAGCTTTGTGAATACAATGTTATTACAAATGGCTGTAAACTTCTGTCGGTCTGTAATGAAACAACTTTTAGTCTATATCAATGAAAAGAGTCATTGCAGATTCTTGGCACACTTCTTGCAAATTATTCCTGCATGATCTAACAGTAGTAAATTTTACTTTTTTTGCACCAATATCTTGAAAGTCTCTTCTTCTTACATTCGAAGGAACAGTTCTTACAAAATTTGTTTTTATTTTCTATGGAAGAACTAGAAGAAAAGTCTAAAAATTTAAAATATTTCATGTTTATTGTTAACCTATATATTATGAAATATAATTATTTTTCTTTAACTCATACTATGACAGTAATAATAATATTTCTATAATATAAGCACTTATCACTTCAAAACATTTACTGTACTGCTGTTTTTAGAAATAAAATAAGGAATGCCACAATAATAATAATAATAATAATAATAATAATAATAATAATAATAATAATAATAATTGTTATAATATTTATTATTATATCTAGAAGTATTTTCAGACTGCACAGAACCATAAATGTAGTCAGTATCTCTCAGATACATTGCACCAGATCATAAAGCAATAGATATTATGCCTAACAGAAAATGTGATACAAACTGATTGTTCTGCAAGATCCTTCCATACGTGAAGTATACGCAACTGTTTACCTCAGTGGAAGTAGCTTGATAATTGCACACACATGTTGTAAAAAAATCAGCACTAGCTATATTAGTTGGTGCAATTTGTTTTTTGTTCCTATTGACATACTGTTAAAAAATATCAGTATATTTTTAACATTACTCATATATCTGGAATCAATAATAGCATAAATAAACTTGTAATCAAAATCTGAACAATTTCTTCAAACTTCACAGTAAACACCAGCATTGATATGTTTATCAGAACTTCATAGAGTTTTAAAATGATAATTTTGTGCAATATTCAGAGACTAATACATATACACAAACTTGACATTGTGGAACATGCAATTTACTGGTGGCAGCCTGTGGTGAGTTCTGTTGTAAACTGAAAAAGAATTTAAATTATTGCTCTGGAGTTTCAGAAATTCATTGTAAAAAGAATACATAAAAAAAAGGAAGAGTTACCTTGATTACTGGGCTTCCATTGGGAGCACCTTCCTCGACTTTGGGATAGTAGGTACCACAATCCTTGAAAACAGGCTTATTGTCATTGACATCAGTGATGAACACCACCACAACAGCAGTGCTAGTATGAATGGTGGCATCACCATTCACACAACATGCCCCATCATCCATTGCTGTGACATTCAATTCGTATTTGTCACGATCCAATGATATGGCTTTACCATGTAAACGGATCACACCTGTTATCTCTTCAATAACAAACTGACCAGATGATGTCCCTCCACCCACAAAACCAAACCTCACATTGTCACCATCTTTGTCAGAAGCTACCACTGTTGTCACCAAGGTATTTGGTCCTGCATTTTCATCCACATTTGGTGTGTATACTTGCTGTGAAAACTTGGGTTCTTCATCATTTTTATTTTTTGTGTAAATTCTCACAGTTGCAGTGCCTGTCTTGGATGGTTCTCCTGTTTATAAATGCAGAAAATTTTAGAGTTACAGTTGATATAGTTAATTGCACTGAGAATATAATCACAAATTAAAGAAAAATTCACTTGAAATGCTTCTTAAGGTATTAACTACATAAAAATGAATGTTTCTTAGAGATATAAACAAAAAACCATTTCCATTTAGATCTTTACCAAGATCTTTATCTTCCTTATGGGACAAAGAGTTTAGAATAGAAATTTTATTAAAAAAAAATCAATAGAATTGGATTGTATATACATTAAAAAAATTAATGGCTAACAATAGATCACCAAAGAGAATATGGAAATGGATGCCACTAGAAAGAACAGCATGCCATTTGTCACCTGAACACAGAATGAATGCATCAACAAAAAACACAACATTGAAGAAAATGTATGGCAGGATAGACAAGAATGAAGAAATAAATAATGATTAATGTATTTGCAATCATGAATTTTAGGAAATGATTAATTATTTTTAAGCTTTGTTTGTCCGGCACTTTCTGATAACTAGGTACACAATGAATAACTGTCTACAATTTATTTAGAATAATGTACAGCTGTCCAGCACTGTAACTCAATACTTCATCATTACAAATACATTTAAATTACCCAGATGTTCTACATAAATGATTGTCCAAACCAAAATATGGTTATAAACCTACAGATATAAGACTTTATAATAAACTCCCATCACTTATAAGAAATTTGAACACACCCTGTTTTCAAAAGTGCATTAAAAAGTGGCTTACTAGTAAAGCCATATACAAAATTGATGAATGAATTTGAGGATGACAGCTTTTGATCTACATATGCTTAATTAGCTGGTGAGGCGATTTAATACTCTTATTCTCCACTTACTATTAAATTATACAAAACATGTTGCATAGACCATTGCTCACATTATCAGCTGAATCAATTGCCTGATTTGTTGTTGTTAGATGGACTTGGTAAAGCACTTAAGGACATTTTATTTACTTTTGGATTAATTTGTCTTCTGTTCCAAATCCTAATTGAAGATAAATTAATCCGAAAGTTAATAAAATATTCATGATAGTGAATGCAATGGCCTGTGAATTATTTTCTATATAATTAAATGGTAGGTGGAGCACAACAGTATTAAATTGATTCACAAGCTAATTAAGAATATATACGTTGCTTCACTGGATTAATTTCAAACTAAAGTTGGTCTTAAATTCTCATGATTTGTTGGTAAACATATAACATTTTAATACTTTTTTCCTCTTTTTGTAATGTGAAATTAGTCTTCCTATTCTATTGTAATTACTGCTCAATATTGATGAATCTGATTTGCTTGCAGACATATACGTATTCTGTCATCATTTATTTACTATAGTTAACTTATTGTTTGTATTCTTTTGTAATTACTACTCACTACTGATGAACTTACGGATGACTTAAATACCATAGTGTGTATTTTATCTGTTATATATTTCATCTTTATTGTATTTGCTATAATGAAATTATTTTGTATGCTATTGTAATTAATTTCTTGTAATCATAATCTGTGTGACTTTTGAGAAATCTAGGAAAATGTTAAACATAAAGCTGAATAAATTATTATTATTATTATTAATATTATTATTATTATTATTAATATTATTATTATTATTATTATTATTATTATTATTTAACAAATAGAAGAACTTCTAGCTTGAATTAATGTATCTAATTTGAACTCAGTTCCACTGTTGGAAGCTGATTAAACTTAGGCCTCAGTTGAGACATTTAATTCGTAGAAACTTTGCTATCCTTGTTCCCTATATATAGCAGGGGGATTTCTCCAACACCCAACCATCCAGAGGGGAACATGGTAGTCGCTATTACAGACATTGATATTTATAATTTTTTTCCTTAGCTTTCCTATAAAGAATTCCAAATTATTTTTCAATTGTTTGTTGCTATAAAACAAATGCTATGTTGGCTGCATTTCAGTACTCTGTTTAGGAGGACAGTATTAATCAGAATTGAGCAACTCCAATATTTTTTGATTTCAATTAAAAATATTTAAAAGTATTTAGATTTTCATATGGTTTTCCTTTAAGGTTTTGTTGGATATTTTGCTGTTTCTATTCTGTTATTAATCTATTTAAGAGTTTCAATTTAGAGGGAATTTCTAGTTCAAAAGATGGTTTTAATTTTATGATGACTCCTTTTTTTGTTAAGTATTAGTAATCTCTTTTCCCCTCAATCCCACATGGCTCAGGACCCATTGTAAAACTATTTCTGTATTTCTGATCTGGATTGTATGATATAGTTTTCTTATTTCTTTTAAAGTGTATATTGGTGGGTAATTGTAATTCATTATACTTTGTAGTGCTGCTTTAGAGTCACTTAAGATAATTCTTTTATTTATGTTAGGTATCTATAGTAGATTTTCTAAAGCTGCTCTAAATGCCATTATTTTGTCATCAAAAATGTTGGCATACTGTCCCAAAAGTGTATATTGGGGTGCACAGAATCTCCTCTTCCTCGTACCGCCACGAGTGGCCGAGGTCGTTAAGGCACGAACTCGTGAGCGGGAGGTCTGGGTTCGAATACCGCCAGAACCGTCCTCCCTGACTGAGATTTTTTTTTTTCCAGGTTTTCCTCAGTTCTCATAAATGGCAAATGCCGGGGAGGTACCCTAAACTTAGGCCTGGAATGATTCCTTCCTTAAAAAAAAATAAATCCTTTCCATCCATTTCATCAATATCATTTCATCCCATGTATCATCAGTGTCCATCGCCTGTGGTGCCACTGTAGCAAAAATGAGCGTTAAGCACTATTCATTCATTTCATCATGGTGTACATGGGTAACACTAAGCAGATTATAACTATGTCGAGCTTTCCATGATGTAATAATATCCATAGGGTGGAACATGAAACAGTAAAAAATGTCCAGGGGTCTGTGTTTCAGTTCTGGAGTTCTTTATGTATTAAAGTATTTTACACATACATTGTCTGAACATGCTTGAACCTGTCAACCTTGAGTTGCATGCATCACCTTCAGAATACTGAAGTCAATAAAAGATTATGTGCTATTTATACACTAATGGTGATATACATCATACAAAAATACTCAAATTAGGAAAAGAAAGAATTAACAAATAATATAAAACCAATTGCAAAAAAAGCAAGATTAAAATATGAGCAAACAGGTCAAAGTTATGGAGCCCCAAGGGCTATTTTAATATAAGGGAGGGCCACAAAGTAATGTGCAGTTGTTTTACGAAATATATAAAAAAGCAGAAAAAATAAAAAGTATGCACCAAAAAAAATATAGTTTTAAACATATGAACCAATCTCTTGAGAAATTTTTCCCTTTGTGATACAAATTTGAAAATGCCTTGTTCATAAACCTCCATTATCTGGGAGTAAGTCACCTGTGCATGACCAATTTCACTTCAACTGAATCAAATTGTTTAGCTAAGAATTTCTTCAATGGTCCAAAGCAGTTAAAGTCAAACAGTGCAAGGTCTGGACAGTATGGAGGATGACTGAGTACCTCCCAGCAATATTTCTCAATTTTTGCACAAATAGAAGCCCACAATATGCAGGTGCACTGACCCTGCATATACTGATCCCAATCTGTCATGCACAACATCATATGCTCTGCTGTATGATACTTTCAATTATTTTGCCTCAGTGCCATCTGGAGGTGTTGCTGCAATCCAGGCAATTAGCACCATACACTTACAACATTTTTCTGTGAATTTCACTCTGTATTTTTCCTTCTGCCCACAGAAACTCGCCACATTTTGCTGCTCCTCATATGTGGGTAATACTAGCTATTTACTCCTACAGGATAGAACCTGATTAAGCATTGTTGTCTGTAGCACAATATTCAAGTTAACTATCTGCCAGTTTTAAACATCCAGACTGAAATAGGGAATTGATAAAAAAAAAAAAAAAGAAGTTGTTCATTCCTTTTTGATCTTCCACCCTCATGTATGCACCAATAATGTCACATAACACTTGCTTACATATTCATGACCATGTTTATTACGAAAAATGATGCAGAAAAGTTTTCCTATCAGCTAAGGACTCCCCCAGGCAGAAAAGCAGCCAATCAGTTTGATTCATATAGAGCATACAGAGCTGTGTACTCCATTTCTACAGCTTGCTTCAGATTGACACAATAAACAACGCCTAGGCTTCATGGAAATGGGCTAAAAGTTAAACAAAATTATGCTAGAAAACACAAAGAATCAAAGGAAGTGAGGAATGAAGAATAGACAAAGTATTTAATATGCAATGTAGACAGAAGTAAATTCCTTTGGAACCTAAAGCCCTGAAGTATCAGTTTCTTGTTATAATTAAAATATTCAGATATGCACTATTTACCTTTATCCTTTGCTGTCACCACAAACTCATAATATGCATTATTATTATCAGCATCCAGCTGCTTGTTATTAGTGATGATGCCACTTGAATCCACACTGAAGTGATCATCTGAAACCATGTACTCTATTTCTGCATTGGCACCTGAGTCTGAATCTGTTGCTTTAACTTTGAGAATAGATGTGCCAAGGGGTATGTCTTCATCCACATTGTGGGCCTGATAATCTGGCAACTCAAACTTTGGTGCATTGTCATTCACATCTGTTACTCTTATTGTAAGCTGAAAAAATAAACATAGAATTTGTTTAATATTAATGCTAGTGTCATACTTGAAATGATTTTCTATCAAGAATTTTATTTTCTTCTTCTATAATACAAAAGACTGATGGTATGTCTGCCTTGTATAATGTAACTTATTTTACAGATTCTAATGACAAACCTTAAGCTACTAAATAAACTTCATTCTATTTATAATCTCTTGTAATCCAAACTGTTTAAAAAAAAACAAGATTTTATCAGGACATGTTTCATGGACCACTGTCCACATCCTCAGCTCTTATACAACTGTTCGGTTACTGGATGGTGTTCAGTTCATGTGCATGAATTGATTGGTAACTTTAAGATTAACTTGAATATTCAGTTGTCTGCTTGTGGTATTTTAAAATTTATATTTTGTTAAATTAATCCTTTCCTATAAGTTTAATTCTTTCAGTTTTTGAACCATTTTTAACTATTTCATGTTTTTCTCTATCTCATGGATTTCATTCCAAAAATATGATGCCACAGCCCACCATTTTTTAAACAGTTAAATTCACAAGAGCATATTTCACTGTGTTAGATTCCAAATGTAATTAATATTGAAATTCATTCCATTTACCTCAACTGAAGTGGAAAAACCACCAGAATCTTCTGTTGCTGTTACTATCAGGGAATACACATGAGGTTGCCTAAGGTCCTCAAAGTCAAGTTCCTTTGCAAGCTTTACAATGCCAGAAGTTGGTCCAATGTTGAAAGTGCCTGCACCTTGCCCCTGTGCCTTTAAAGTGTATCTGATCTCTCGGTCTGCAAAGGATTTGGCCTTCACAGAAATGATGCTGCACAAAATAAAACAAAAGTTATGTTACTTTATGTAACTAAAAATATTAAATCTTATCTCTTTTATTCAAAACCCAATTTCCACATTAGCAGAAAAGCAATAAAGTTTTAATATCAACAAAACATAAAATATTTTTTCAAAAGTAGTAATAGCTATTTAAAAGGTAAATGTTTTAAGGTTTCTTTCATGGAAATAAAGATACAGCTGGTTATACAGTGGGAAGATAATAGAAGAATGTTTTGCTTCTGAATAGTCACTGCAGTGCTGCAGAGATAACATGCTTGTATATCACACTGCAGGCCTGGGTTCAAATCCCAGTTGAGACAAGCTATCTGGCTGAGATTTATATTCAGGGTTTTTTTCCAAATCTTAGAACAAATAACAGTTATCTTGAATGTTTTAGGTCTGGGGCTCATTTGTTGTCTGGCTAATTCATTAAGCCAATCATAAATTGATATGGCAGCAAATGTTACAGAAGAAGAAGAAGAAGAAGAAGAAGAAGAAGAAGAAGAACAAGAACAAGAACAAGAACAAGAACAAGAACAAGAAGAACAAGAACAAGAACAAGAACAAGAAGAACAAGGAGGAGGAGGAGGAGGAGGCAGAGGCGTAGGTGATAATTTGTTTTTTTTAAACAAATTATCGCATTAGGAGATGATATTTCTCTTCCTATTCTAATACAATCTCCTGTAATCTTAAAAAGTGGCTCCAATATTTCAGTTTTATGCATTTATAGTATTAAAAAACACAAAAGTAAAAATTTCATTTCTTAATTAAATTGTACAAAAACAACTGATCCCATATGGGCCTTTAAAAAGGATAGTAGAAGAGAGTTTAAGACTAAGAATGATGGAATGGGTATCAAATAGAAGACAATAAGGAAAAACGGTTTAACTAGGCCTCGAGAGACTAAAAATTTGTTACAGTGATGAATATTCAAAACAGAGTTGTTTAATGGCAGAGGAAATTACAGAAAATAAACCAAAAGAACAGTATATGTCTTTAGTGATATTAATGTGGATTTCAAAACATTTTACAAACATTGTCAAATTGGATTAATAATAATTTATATTTTACCGGGCCACATATATTTCAAATTCCTTTATATTAATCAGTGCAACCCCTTTATATTGGTTTTGAAATTAATTTTTCCCAACACTCTTCCATGCATAAAATACTAAAAACCATTTCCTAAATATTTTTAAAAAGTTATAAAAAAATGAGTTTCTAATTGTTTCAAGAAACATGTTACCAAATTCAATAAAGGCTGAATATAACCCTGTCTCATTAATATTATGAAAAAAGTATTATCTAACAGATTATTCACTTTTTACTGAACAGGTTTTACTTCACTGATCCATTCTGAGCTTCACATCAAGATACCACAAGAGAAATACAGTCAACATGACAGATATCATTATTGCAGTCAACAGACATGGGTGTCAAACACAGCCATCGCTTACAGTGTTAAGAATTACAGCAGATAACAGTTAAGTCGGCTAACGTTTACATTTCTAGAGTGTTGTCCTTTACATGTGTGTAACATTAAGGGCCAGGCTGATACATGTTAAATTAGAGCTAGCTCTTCAATTTTTTTTAATCTATTTCTTCCTCTGCTGCTTTGAGCTAGAACAAGTTCTTAATGATAGGACATGGAGTCTTATTGCCAGTATACTCTTTACCCTTTCTCTGTTCCAATTAAAATTAAACAAGTTCAACATTACTTAGTCAGTTTCAAAGAAAATATTTAATTATTTGTTACTTAGTAAGAGCAAAACTATGATTATATATATTTAAACATTTATAAAGGCCATTTTCTAAAATTACAAAGCAGCTAAACCTATAGTGGCCATGGATATATAACAGCAGTTTTATTACAGAGACCGCAAACTCAAATTGTTGTTTATATCATCAAAAGAGTAACTATATTACAATTATAGATCCTTTCAATGGAAGCATATTCTATTAAGTGCTTACTCAGAATCCTTCTTTTGATTCTCAGGAATCTCTGCCTCATATGATGGCATGTAGAATTGTGGAGCCCTTTTACCACCAACAATGGAAAGTCGCTCTTCAGGTGTTGACTGAAAACGACGTTCATCCACACGGCCATTTTGATCCTCTGCCTTCACATATAGCACATATTCCATATCCAACTGGAAGGGATCAGTTCCTCGAGTCCGCACCACACCAGACCGCTCATCCACTTCAAACCTTCCTCCAGCTGTAACAGTAAAAATAAAATCATAAAGCAATGCAAAAATTAATCATTCGTGCATTACTTATCAATCTAAAATGATAAACAAGCACCCATGGTTAAATTATTTATAAACCAATACTAGCTGATGACCAAAACATTCTTTTATGACTTATTTCAAATCTGTTTTCATTGAAAAAGTTGGGAAAATAAACCAAAATTTGTAAGAACATTTTAAAAATACTAATATTTCATCACTAGTACCCAAGGATTAAAAATAAGTGCATATCTTTCTGCAAACAGGAAATACTAATAACTAAATTTTGCATGTAAAGAAATTAGTAAAATTTTAACAAAGAAATCAATTTTGCAAGGATTAGCTTTAGCACATGACAGACGCTGAATTTGCCAGCAGTCTACAGTAATCTTAAATACGTAACCCATTGGTTAGGCTTAAGATGGAAGAAGATGCTTGTAGTAACAAATATGTAGTTTTGTTAAATTAGATTCAAAGTTGGTTTAAGTCACATATATTTCTTTACAACACTTTATTCATTGTCCAGGACATGTGCTAAAACTTTACTTTTTAAATTCTAATTATTGGTTAAAAGTTAAAATGTTATTTAAACTATAGTTTGTATTGAACTCTCGCTGTAAAATAGTGTGCCCTATTGAGCACTGTAGTTAGATTAGATTGCGTTCAGTACCCCTAAATCACACTCCATTTCATCGTTGTAACATTCGACAAAAAAGAAACTTGAAATGTATGTATTTATTTGAAAACACTTATTTTGTCGCTTTACTTATACTTTGGCCGCTCAGTCTCCGGCTCTGACGTTTCCCATGATTTGACGTTACTAAGAGACCACAAATGCTGCTGCTGCTCCTAGCGCCGGAGCATTGAGAGAAAAGGGTTTCCTAGGGGGACGCCAGTTCCGAGCGACAGAGGAGAAAAAGGGAACGTATTAGCTAGATAATACCACCTCAGTTTTAACAATGTATCAGCGTAGATGGTAAAGGCTATGCACTGGACGGATGGAAATTACAACCCGGGTTCAAATTCTATCACGTTATTCTTCAATTTATTTATTTATTTTTTATTTTATTTTATTTATTTATTTATTTATTTATTTATTTGCACCCAGTTAGGAGATTTGCGACAATTACAAATGATTTACTCCTGAATTAGAGCTTCTAGGATTTGCCCGAGGTTAGCCTTAGGTTAGTGTGTGTGTATATGAATTAGTTGCGAATTGGAAAAGATCATTTGTGGTCTCTTTGTAACCGCGAGTTTCCCATGACGGAGAGAAGCAGTGTTGCCAGTTCTGTAAAGCTGTTATAAGACCCGATGTTTTGTGCTTTGATTTTGACGAACCATAACTTAGTTGCTGTAATAATAATTATAACAAGAATAATAACATTGTAAATCGCTCCGCACAAAAGAAACCAGCTCTACTTGAACCAACACAAAAACAATTGGACGCTGGTTCTTGGTTAAAACAGACTTGGCAACATAATACATAATGCAGCACGTGAGGAACGATGATTGTTGCCAGCGGACTACAGTCACCACCGTTGAGCTAGCCATCCCCGGTAATGCAAATCGTGAATTAATTCTTTAGCGTGTAGTAGAGCGAAATCTTCTAGCAGAAAATATCTTTATTAAAAACATTACAGGATATCCAACCAGAGTGTCGGTTTTGGAGCATTTATCGGTTAAAACATATCAAAATATAATTTAATGTGCTATTCACGCCTTAGGTTGGCAGTGCTGACATCTTCCCCCCTCTTTCTTTTCCTCACGAAACGCCAGGGCCGGAGACTGAGCGGCCAGGCTATAGTTTTTATAGAAAGTTTTTACCGTTAGTAAAATCTTTTGTACTTAAGATATTTCTTCTATGCAAAAAGCTAACTTTCATGGAGTAACTTACCTTGATGTAAACCGCCAAATTTAGTACTAATGCTTTCCCGTGTATTTAACACACTCACTTAAATTACATTACTTCGAAAGACTGCAAATGACAGTCATAATTAACTCCCAGAACAGCTACGGAGAGCGCTGAATCTGTCAAATTAGATTTCCTCAACTTATTACACCGGCAAATCAGTCTCGAATTGGTTCGTGCACTAATTCAGATACAACGTAACGTGTCCTGATGACGTCTACACAAAAAGAGAATTACTCACTTCTGTCTCTAACGATGAAGTAATGAATGTTGTGGTCAGTATCGGGATCACGGGCCTGAAGTGTGAACACCGGAGTGTTAGGGGGAGCGTTGAGCTGCACCACCGCTTGCATAGGCAGAGGTCTGTTGATGAAATAAGGTGGCTCATCATTGACATCCTTCACGTGGATGATGACGCGTTGATTGTCCGTATCTGAAACATAAATTGCATTTTTCTTACATACCTTCATTATGGGAAGTATTTTACATTATTTAATTCCTAAACATTGTGTTGCGCCTTTTTAGGCCAATTTTCCTAAAAAGAAAACAAGTCATAGTAACCAATTTAAATAGTAAATTATGGTTAATATCGGGATTAAAATATCAAGTGCAAATAAAAGAAAGATTAATTTACAAATCAGACTTAGCAATGACAAAAACTGTAGATGCACTGTAAAAGGTACCGTGATATAGTTAATAACGTGATTAAAAAGCGAAGAATAGATATTTGTTTCACGTCATCAATAGGCCTAAAAATAAAATTACAAAAATTTAAAAATGAAACCTGTAGAAAAAGAGCATAATATATCCTCTTTTATTTATGAAAATAAATGTGAAACGTAATAACATGCAGGAAATAGAAGATGTTTTAAATAGTCGCAGAGAAATGTGTAAACAGAAATAATAAGAGTTGAGACACTAGATAGCTTTCAGGTTCAGAGATGACCATACCTCCGAAATAGAAGGCGCAAATGCAGAGGCCGATAATAATACTGTCTTTACGGAAAGATATTGCTCATGTAATTGTTCTGACAGTTCCAAGCTGTTACTCTTGAGATAGCAATAATTTGCATCATTGCACTTTGTAATGCTGTACTGTGCTGTGCGTGTTATGTATGATTCCTGCATGCTTGCACACGTTTCCCCATCACTCAACGTTTACTCTTCTTCTCAGTTGATGAACTGTCTCCTGTCAATATTACGCTCGTACCTCTGGAACGTTTATCTAAAGATATAAAGATACTGGCTGAATATGTAGAGACAGAAGGGCGAACCACTTCATTAAAAACAGGAGGTGTAGCCGTTCTCCCAAATTAAATTATAATAGAACACAGGAAGTTGGTCTGTTCTAAGCAATGAGTAGGAGATAGCAGTTTTCACGCCAACCATCTACCTAGGCAACTATGCGTCAGATCTCTGTAAAGGAAAACAGATGCCAACGGCATCTATCCATCTAGGACAATACTTTCTAATTGCTTAGCCTTATGAAACCTCTATCTTTAGCTAATTCTTTATTCTTATAACATTCTTCCATCTAAGACAACTTTTGTTCTTAAAAGGGGGCAATTTGTTGAAAATACTGAGTGTATGCCCTTTTTCAGCTGCATGTAATGTGAAGCAAAGGGCAATTTAGTTTAGTTATAGCTCTTCGTTACATGAAGGTCTTTGTGTATATTCTCTTCACTCTTGCAATTTATGTTTGCAGAGGTTGTGCTTTTAAAATGATTTTGGTGCGCGTTAATGCACCAAATCATATACGCACGTTGTTCACTCTTCCTGATCTTAATTCCTGACCACTGTCGCTCCCCTACTGAACTTTGGGGCGTGCTGAGACACGTGGCTCTGCTCATATATACCATCTGGTGGCTTCATTCTATACACTTTCAATAGTATATCTTAAATTTATCGTGTTGTCCCTTGTTCGCGAGAAAAAATAGTTGCTATGACTTATGAATTATTCCTCGTGTATATATATATATATATATATATATATATATATATAAACATTTACTTTAACGCTTATTGATGCTTATCAACTCCTGTCTCTGATATTTGGAGATAGATAGCAACTATTATTTGCATAAAGCGTGTACACCACGGGATTAAATCTTACGCTATTCACTTTCTACTGTTCCCTGTGTTGTTTGTTTTATGTTTCCATGATTATGATAACTTCGAGATTCCATATTTACTTTTACCACATTTGCTTGTTTTCTGCCTTTGAAGAACACAAGTGGTTCGAAATATTGCGATATTTGTGATACTTTTTAAACGTTTTTATCTATTTCTGCTTCTTTAGTTATTATATTAGCTACATTGTTTCAATTGTTATATTTTATACTTTTCATTTATATTATTTATACAGTATATATAATATAAAATAAAAATAAAAATAAAGTAACACTATTAACAATGTAACAAATTAACAAATTAACAGTAATTATAAAAGAATAATACACCAAGATAAAGTCCCACTTGAAATCGCTATATTTCGAACGTGTTGAGCTCTTCATAGAAGCGATTTCAAGTGTGACTTTATCTTGGTTTATTACTTTTATAATTACTGTTAATTTGTTATATATATCATTCCACTGGCATGTGACATGATTCCAACCGCTATGCGAGCCGCGTTCTATCGCCACCAAAACCTTGGGAATGCAGTACATTAGTAACAAAAAGCTTACGAGCTCATTTGAGCCAACATTAATTTATTTCATTCACTACTATATACCTACACCTGAAGTATTCACGTCCAACCTACAGACGTTTCGAAAAGACAAAGCGACAATAAATGAAACATTAATTTCTGAAAAAGCGTATTCTATTTTATAAATATCAAAATATTTTATCATATAGAAGAACATAAATAGCAACAGTAGTGTATGCGGGATACTCGAAGCAAGTAACTTCGTATAAAAACTAAATTTTATCGCTGGTTGGATTTATGTATACAAGAAGTTTCTTACAATGTGTGATTTATGCGCAGCCAGTATTTCCGTACAACATAAATTTAACGACATAGACGGCGCTTGTCATTTTTAAATTGGGCTAGATTCCCCAAAAGGTGATATTCAAATCTCAGCGCAGTATTTCATATAGAAACAAATCCAACAAAAGCTGCGGGTGTATTTTTATACGACGGATTTCTTCTCACGAAGAAAAGATAAACTGCTTAAAGCCAGTGCACCAGATGATACCTAGAGAATTCTTATCCCATCACTTTGAAACATGGCATGCCACACATGGTTTACAAATGTCCATTCTAAAACAAAATAATACATTAAATGCGCATACTACTGCGACGTGTACGAAGAAATGTGGTCGTTACATTTAATATGTCACACATTTAAATTAGATGCTACATTGTTTTGCATATGCAAAAGTTTAAAATTAGTTAATTTATTGACTGATGAATGTTGAGTGTGTGATACACCCTGGCACTTAAGTCAAAAGGTCCTTTTGTGCACTCGTTAATCCTAACTTCGTAGTTTCATAATAGGCAGTGTAAAGAGCGTGAGGGGTTATATCGCGCTAAATCAGAAACATCCTGTAACATTTGTTTAAATTTAAGTGGTGGGTGGGTGTTTTAATATTTTCCCTTTTTATAATATTTAATATTTGTTATTTTCATCAAAAGCAAAGGTATAAAACAGTATTGCAAATCATGTGGAATGGTCGTCTTTTTGAGTAGCCATTTCTAAATTATAACTTTCAGTCATTATTGGCAAAAGTTGCAAGCAAGGAAGTAAATGGAGATTGGTTATGTAAATGATAACATACAAGAGTAATTTAAACCATCCATCCATTTCTTAAGTCACCAATCTCCCGAGAAGTAGGAGATAATAAACCTACTAGTTGTTAGCTGCAAAGATAAAATGAACAGTTTTTTTTACCCTAAGAGCGACAACTTGCTGTAAAAATTTTTCTTCGCGTAGATTGTGAAAATAATAATAAATGCTACAATTGCCGTAATGCCCGAATAACTATAGTTCACATAGTTAATATTATAAGAGCTATGTTGGTGAGATTTATTAAGTTAATATTAAAGTCATTTAGCAACAACCTTGGGAAACATTTAAGGTAATAGTTTTTGCCAAATTTAATTAAATACTGTACACTTCATTTATCGAGTTGTTTACGTTTCTCACGATACCTTGCTCCTTCTCCCTAGTAAATGGCATTCTACCCAAGTAATAGGTGTAAAGGATTCGTTTATTCCAGCAAGCTCCAATAGCATTGCCTCATCTCTGATCTGCAAAATACTCCTCTTGACTTGATGAAAAAAGCTGATCGTCAAGGGAGAATTTGAGCTTTGAAGTCAGAGGCAGCCAAATCTGGGGGAGTAAAGTGGATGCTAATTTATAATTTTATTATCTATTTATAATTTACAATTCTATTTTCTTCTGCAAACCGGGTCTTTTCTCACGAATATTTTCATCTACTCTATGTAAAAGATTCTTTGTTATGGTTTTACCCTTCTGAAGATAGTAAATTAATAAACCTCCTTTAGCGTTCCCAGGACCGATGTCATTACTTTTCCTGCAGATGGAACGGACTCCGTCTCTGACGCTAAACAACCGAATCCTGTCCACTGGCTTGACTGCTGTTTCGAATTTGATATGTGTTGTTGGATTCAAGGATCATCCACAGCGATAAGTCGATGCAAAAAGTCAGTTTTGTCGCTGTTAAAAAGCTCCAAACTCTGTTACGATACGTTTATTGGAATGTGTTTTTGATCTGCTGTTAGAAAGCGCGGTAACCATCTTGCGCAAAGCTTCTCACGTGCAACTTGTATGTAATGTATAATCTCAGCAATTTCACACACTTTAACTCACTGATCATTAAATGCTATACCATGTATTTGCTCAATGAATTCTGCTGTTTTAGCACTTTTTTGGACATCCTTCTGGGGGAGAAGGTTCCAATATTTACATAGATGGCAGTATGAAACAAAACCAGGAAGAAAGTTCCTATAACTATTGGTGTTAATCAATATCTTCTGAGCAATGATAATCTTATTTTGTAAGAGCGGCATGTAACACATTCTCTGAGCACTGGCAGGAAACACTGCAATGGATGACGGTCATATCGAACACATGTCGTAAAGGGTAGATCAAAGACAGTGGTGGTAAACAATACAGTAGCATACCATTACTCAGCAGATGTTAAACTTACGACTAATGGCTATAGTAACTTTTTTCTAGTTTTGTTCCACACCACCCCCTCTCTGTAATCTTTAGTACAACGTTTCCTCATTTGTTTCTTGCCAAAGTGCTCGGTGTAGAAGATATGTACAAAATAAGACCATAACTCGGAAGATATTGATTTTAGGACCAATGTTTATAGGAAATGTTTTTCTTCTTGTTTTGTTCCATACTACTGCCTCTGTAAATACTGGAACATTTTCGGGACACCCTGTATAGCCTGGATAATTAAGTAACTTTAGTTATAGATTAAGAAGAATATTTAGGTGGGTAAGGAATTTGGAGTTCATGGGTGGGGACCCTGACCTTGAGAATCGGTGTTCAAGAATCCTCATTGCCTCCTTGAAGCGAAGGCTCTAGATTACCAGTTCTAGAGGACTGCATGTGTAAATTAATTGTTACAAATTATCTTTATTGCATGAAATTGGGTGTATTTAGCTGATGTATATTAAAACTGTAACTATAGTTAAACTTGAAATTTGAGTGTGGGGAGAAAATATTATAATTACATCATATGATATTTTTTAGTTTTTTTTTTCTTTGGCGTTGAACTATTTTTTAAAAAGAACATTAGCACCACACGATACTCAATTTTATGGAATACAACATATCTGATTTAGTTTAAGTGTTGTGAGTTTCGGGTTAATTTACGCACTTATTTCATCAAGAAACGTTCATTCATCGTCTCTTTAGTTCTTCGTTTTATGAGGGACGTTAAACTGTAACAAACAGACACCTGCTTTAGAAAGCTACAGTAAATAAACTATTTGAAAGAATGTTTTGCTATTGCAAAGAAGCTTATGGCACAAGTATCAGAGTAAAAAGCAATTATCTTGCCAACTGCATGACCACCTACAGTCAAAGCCGAGACATTTTCAGACCGCCCTCGTAAAATTTTCGAAGCGCATTTATTACGGCTTGTAGTGATGAACGAGCAGCATGTATCTAGTTCGCGTATTGAGACCCCCTAGTAAGTATGCACATTTGACAGCAAAGTTTGCATGCTCGCTTTGACAGAACGTCTTAACCCTAGTAAACAGTACACGTATAATAGATCCGAATTTTAACCAATTAGGAGGTAAATATAATGTGTGGAGTAGATTTTATGTAGTGTTAATTAAATGATGAGAACACAGACTATGTCCAATGTAAGATTGGGGAATTCCTTTTAAAATATCAATGAAAAAGAATATCCAACATGATGCGCCATATTACAAAAGTAAACGGAAAAACGAAGCTGTTAAGAGGCGTGGAGTATGTTTGCTGTTGTTTGTAATCTGTTGCTTCTATGTAACAGGAACGGTTAGAGAGAATAATAGAGCATGATATTATAAACAGAGAATATACGAGGGCCATTTGAAAAATTTTCGGAATAAAGCACAAAATGGCGGCCTAACTTTTTGAAATTCTTCTTATTTTTCAACATAGTCGCCCTTGACACTAATGCTCTTTGTATGGTGGTACTCTAAAGCCTTTATCCCATCACAAAATAGCTCTTCATCGGAGAAAGAATTTCTTTCCAGCAAGTTCTTTTCTCAGTGTAAGAACAGATGTAAGCCCGATGGAACCAATTCAGGGAACTAAGGTGGACGTGACAGTAAATCGTACCCCAATTCTTTGATTTTCGCCATTGCAACGACACATTGTGAGGCCGAGCATTATCTTGATGTAAGTTGACTTTCATTTTTATAAACCTGGCGTATTATCGGTATTTTGTCTTAAATAGGTCCAGAGAGTTGGTATAGCGCACTCCAGTTATAGATGTATTCTAGTGGGAAGATATTAAATTAGCAGTGAATCCTTGGCATCCCAGAAAACGACGCCACAATTTTCCCGGCCGATTTCACACACTTGGCCATCCCTTGCTGTGGAAAAGTGTGATGCTTCCATCAGATTGCTGTTTTGTTTCAGGTGTGTAACAAAGTACCCATGTTTCATTACGGGTTACAAATCGACGAGATCTCTCTGAAAACGGGCAAACTTTTCTGAGAGATCTGCACCCTGGTTCACTTTTAATCCTGAGTCGCGGCATCCGTTTTGCCGACAATTTTTTCAATCACAATTCTTCCCTCAAAATGTGAAATACGCGTCCTGAAATGCCCAGAACTTCAGCAATTTGCAATCCTCCAGAGCCACGTTATGGATACTTTATGAAGGATTTTGATTGTCTGCTGTGTGTGGTCCACTTAGATACAAGATACAGCTTGTTTTTCTTGGTTACAAGCAGCAACAAGATCCCCCCCCCAAAATACTAACTGTCACAGCCATCCACTTGTCAGAGAGAGCATTTTTCATCATCGAAAAAGAATAGTATTGGTAAATGAGCAAAAAATGCGCAGTGATTTCTGGTCGAGTTTAATTTCTGGCTGAGTTTATATGGTTATCAGGTTAGTATCTCTCTTACTAGTGAACACATTGTAGGGACGGTTTATTGCACAACTATTCCACTCTCATTTTTCTCATGTACAATTGTTTGTTACATTTGTGCAGCTGAAAAGTTACCCCTACCATAAATTTCCTAGAATTGTCTCGTGCATATCGATACAAGATCATTCTCAGCACTATTCAAAACTACAGTACTTCCCTCATCCTCTCTATTTCTTGGTATTCTTATGCCCAAGGTAACTGTAAGTTCCTTTCACTAATGAAAGTTTTGCTATTTAAAGAGCTTAAGTGAATAGGTTGAGGAGAAATTTTTTGACTGCTTGAAAAGAAATAAATGTATAACAAGTTTCTCAATTGATATTTTGTGAGGTGAACATGCCATTTAATTTTTATAACTGTTTTTACTTCGATATATTGAACTTATCTGTGTGCTTTTCAAAATACGTAAATAATTGGAGAAAAATCCATAACCATCAAAACAGACAAAAATTATCCTAAACCTTAAAATAGGCAACATAAGCCAAAATAGATACACACACAAACACGCGCGGGGGGGGGGGGGGGCAAAACAAAAACTGGCCCTACCAACCCCAAATGCACGGAAATGTGTTCATTTATATCTGACTCTTACAACCAGATAGAATAGGTATTTTCTCTAATTTCCGGGTTTTGCTAATGACTATCGCCGAAGCACTTGAACTGACTCGTGCACTGATCACTATAAACTGTTTGCAATGTTTCATGGATTTCTGTAAACATGTTCCAGAGCTTAAAACAAAACTGATGTTGATATGATGTTCGTGAAAAACATTCATTTCATGCTTATATGGACAAGCACAAAACACAATCTGAAACAATTACTAAAGGCAGCAGGACTGCGCGGCAAAAGGGAGATTACGTAGAAATGTTGTCACCAGGACGCGCAAATTAATAAAAGCCCATCAAGTCTTATTGCTGCATTATTTAAAAAGTCTAGAAACCATTTGAACAGGCCTGGAAGAGTGTATCTTCCCTGAGGGGGAATCGGAAATTCCCGTGGAGCTGAAAGTCTTCTTCAATAGTTGTAGTAAAACGAAATTACATTTCAGAACTAAAACCTTATCAGAAACAATTGCAAAACTTTTATTCAATTCAAGTTTAATATGAAAAATTTATTCAAAATATTTTAAAGCATGTTAATCAACTCTACACCATCCACTGAGAACCGAATTTGAACCTGCAGGTGCCCTGAAGATATATTGCAGCCCGATGTCATGATAGAATAGCAACCGCCAATCCAAAAATGCAGCCAGGTTCCGTCAGGCATTTGAATAACAACAATAAATCAAACAAGCACACAAATAAATCACAAATCCGCTTTGATTTAGAACCAAAGTAAAGTAAGAGAGAACAGTGACACTAGAGGTCGCATCCCCATGGCTACAAATAATATCTGTGACATCAACGCAACGAAAAATCCATATAGGTAACATTTCCGATATTTATAACTGCGATGATTCGACAAAGAGAGAGGGAACACTGGGCGAAATGTCGAGAGATCATCAACCATTACGGTGCTGTCCACCAATCGCGAGTATGATGATGCTATCACTGCACTAGCTTTTCCCGGGCAACTGCTCCATATTTAATCATGCCGAGTTACTGCTGGATGTCACAGATAATGTCCGCAGGAAAAAGTTTGCGCTGATTTGCCGACCGCCCATCAAACCTTGTTCCAGAATTTCAAAAAACGTCAGTGCACATCACAGCGTGTTTCCGCTGAAAACTGCTCGTGAATAATTTTACACGAGATTTCTGTCTGCAGTCGATAGTCTGCGTGAAGTGTAATCTACTCGGAGTTACAAGGAAAACAGCATTTGGGATAAAATGTGTTTTCTTCCCATTTTTACTGGGAACCCAAAGCGATAATTAAAGCTGGTGATAGTACTTAATAAACGCCACAAAATATCTAAAAACTCTTCCTCTATTTCGCAGAGTTTTCGAAAAAGAAATATTTTATCTCGAAATGTATGGCAGCGTTGCTTAATGTGTGCATGGTTAAGTTATGCATTTAGAATGCAGCAATTGGAGATAACCAGTATCCGTTTGATTCCATAGCATTAATGTTCATTACTAGCGCTTTTCGCTTAATCTTTGATAAGCTCAAACCTATAAACCACAAGGATGATTCACATAAAACTTTTCTAGCGAATTTAAATTAAAATACTTCCAGTTATGAAAAAATTACAAAAGATATACATTTTTTATTTATCTCTGTCTATTCATTATTATGATCCTAATGTATGAACTGCGATGCATTCAATATATTACAACATATGAAAGATAGGCAGAAATTAATATTTTTCAGTCAAACAACACAATGGAAATGTTTGTTCCACCTGGAGTCATAAAATTATACTCATCACTACCTACCGAATTCTTAGATTTCAAACCGCGAATCTAATGCGAACTTTTTGTCCAAATGTAGTACTCAAAATCGTGGTGCGCATTAGAATCGATGACGTATGGCATATTAGCAGCGGTAAATTCATTTAAATATATCCTTTATTACGTTATAATGCATTGCTGCAATTCTCGACTTCGTTACATTTATTGTTAGCCTATTATTGCATTATTGCATAGAACGTAGGTAGATGAAAGGCAAACAGAGAACATCTTATGATGTTACTTTCAAACGTAAAGTAATTTTTAAGCTAAATAAATGGTAACAAAAAGGCAGCAAGAGATTTCAACGTAGCTGACAGCAACATTCGCTTGTGGCGGCAACAGAAATTGACATTATTTGCAACTAAAGCTAGTAGGAAGAAATTCGCTGGTCCTGCAAAGGAAGATATCCTGACATTGAAGAAAGTTGTGGAATTCGTACATGAAAGGAGGAAGAACCGTAAGAAATAACATTTTCTTCTTTGACGTACGCTAACTGTCCTGGCAACAACGAATGATGGATTTTTACCTACGTACTCCAAGATGTAACAATAGTCCACTTATGTGCATTGTTCTATGAAGTGGACAGGCTTATCTCTAAGATGTCATATAACAACATGCCAACATCTTTTATTGCGACTTTAAGTTTCAAATTTAGGGTGCGTATTACATTCTATGGCGCATTAGATTCTCGTAAATACGGTATTTCGTTCCATGTTGAGATACTTTACTGTAACCCTTTCATTATCATAAGAGTCACGTGGTCGAATCTTATAACCTAAAAGTGGCTAAAAACTTTAAAACCTTGTAATTGCCAAAATGTTTATTGTTTAGAAACATTAAAACACACGATAATACGGTCAATAATATACCTAACAAATGAAAAATAAATATTAAGATATTATGATATGTATTTTCAAACGCTATCTTTAAAACATTAATCAACATTATACACTTGTTCATTGTTACATTCCGAAGAGAAATTATTGCAATTAATATTTTCTTCAACCCTAACAATGTATTGTTGCATTGTTACAGTAAAAGAAATTGCCCGTTATAGCAGCAAACTGAAGGCAGTTTAAACTCTAGAATACTAAAGTGTTGCCAGAGATGCTTTATTAATTTATCATTAACGCGTTGTAAACTTTACATTTATTATTATTGTTTTAGCAGACATCTTTTGTTTGAAAATGAACAAAACTAATTGTGGGATTGTACAATGTGTCTACTATTCGTATCTATCTTCATTTTGAACCAAATTAGCTCGAATCAATGAAAACTTTTAATAAAATTGTAGTTTACAACACAAGAACACCAATGTTACAAAATATTTTGATTTACACTAAATAATGTTTTCTTGTTCACGAATACATAAGTACAAATGTTCAGTAGAAGCATCACCCTTGGTCGATCCATACATGGTGTACACATGCTCAGAGCAGAATGGCTGGGTGCATCTCAAACAGTTCTACAATTTGAAGCTTGTTTGTCGATTCGCTGTTAATCAGATTGGATGTGTGTTGTTGAAATGAGGAGTACGTTGTTGTCTGGCTTAGGCTTGTAGCTTGTTTGCAGGGTTTGTAATACTAAAACAATTCTCAACCATTTTTATTGTACATACATTCTAAATAATAAACATACTATCAGATGTTTTATTTCCATCAAAACAAAACACTGATGTAAAAATCTTCCTGCGTATTAGGCACTGCATTTACGGTGATATTTCTTTCTTGTTAGACCTTATTGTACCAACGAGAGCTGGTTGAATGAGATCGGCCGCTAATTTCACAGATGTGAACCAACGGCCAACATTTAGTTTACTTTCGGGAAATTCTTGGTCAGTTCTTTTACCCAGAGGCGAAACATGAGTTTCTGCGCTTTTTTCTTCATAAGGAGCTGCATCAAACATGAAGTGTATGGATACATTACAAGTTATCACAATTTTTATGCTATACTTAGAAGGCTAGGTATGTACACCCTTTGGGGGAGGAGAAGAGAGAGGAGAGGGGAAAAAAAGGGCATCGGCAGCGAGTGCACACTGCAGTGGGTACTTTGCCTGTAAACATAATGATCACAAGTATAAACGTAAAGGTAGAGTAGAATGGCCGAGCGACTTAGAAGGCATCGCTCTTGGGTTCAAACTCCACTCATTTTTATTGGTTTTACAAGTGTACGAGTATATGTACAACATTATGTTGCCTTAATATCATATTATATTTTATTATTTGAATTTTATGGCATTACCTAAATTATCTATGCACAACAAACTAAGTATTCTTTACAAAAAGGAAATAAATACAAGAACAGAAAAAGTTATCTTCTAAAGTGAAAACACAGAAATAAACACAAATGAACACTAGGTGCATGAACCCTAAGCGTGTATAACTGCCCTCAATCTTCCGGGCATAGATGATATCAGGTTTCTACAGTAGTGGGGACGAGAGGCTACAACATCCCAAGATTCTTCAATTTGTGCCCATAAGTCATCATTTATCTTCTTTCATGTGCGGGAAATATATACGCAGCATATCGCATTTAGATAGAATAGTGAAGGAAATATAATATTCGTTATAATATATATGTTATATATTATATATAATACGTATTAATGTTAAAACTTGCAGTATGGGAAGCAATATTACGAAAACAATTTGTCATAATATGTTACAAAGGTTTATTTACACAAAAAAGAGGTGCTTCATGCCGAAAGAGGAACCTGGGCTCTTAACCACGGCATCACTGCACACTCTGCCATAGAGCTAACAGAACCCAAAATTAGACAGCGTCTTTAGTGCATGTCATATAACACAACTGCTGCACTGCCTACACAGAAGAAACCCAAATCTATCTGCACTCATGGCCGATCTATATCTATTTTCTCACAATTTTTAATTAAACATAATTTTCGAAGTTAACTGATTGTCTTTCAAAGACGGAACAAGAACTCCAAGCAAAGTGTTTAATTAATCTCTACACAGTTGTGAAAAAGTACTGTTTATTGTGTCACATTTTCATATTTCTGCTTTCGTGTGTGTAATTGTATTCATCATGTCACTGTCAATAAATATGCCAAGGGCGTAACACAGTGTTCTTTGGACCCTGAATAAAGTGAACTATTTCGGATTGGAGCGCTTGTAGCAGCAGGCGCAGGTAGAACTGACAACCCCATGTTCAATTTTCCCTCGCAATGATGGTCTACCTGAGCACACTACAAAGTCACGTGATATTCCATTTATAGGCGTTGGTGTTGTATCCAGTTGTTCTTTTTCGGAATTACAGTCACTTTCACTAACGGTATCGTTAGAAATGGATTCTTCTTCAGTTTTACTGTCCTTTTCGTTAGAATTGTCATCATAGCCTTCATCTTCTCGTTGCAACTACGCAAACATTTTCAGTATTTTTGATTTGTGGTTAGTTCACACTTACAATTCTAAATTATAATTGTATTCTCTGTTAGTAATTTAATGGTTACTTTACAAAGCATAAATCAGTCTTACCCTTAAGAAAATACTGTGTAAAATTCACGACTGTCTTGCAGGTGCTTTGCTGTGTTGCTACACTGATAAAGAAATTGCAGGAAAGTGTGCACCACTCGATTAGTCACGTCCGGCAATAAGCTACTAAAAGTTACAGTACTAAGAAAGTGCGGGAAATTATGCAAGCACTTTTGCCAACAGTCGCCGTAACAATTACGACGCGTTAATGTTCTAGGGTTAAGAAGCTTAGACTTCCAACTAATTAACAGTGCATGCTCCAGCAAAGTGTCAAAAGTAAAATCTTCTTAAAGTTGGTTGATTCGGCAGTGGACCGACATGGATCCGAATTTTATCACAGGGGGCAAAATTATATTTTATCAGATCTACCAAAAGCAGGTGAACTGTTACCAAAAATATTTTCTGCTATATAAAGAGTCTGCAGGACATGTCAATAGCATTCAGTTTCACCACCAATTCCAAGTTTTTCTGGCTCTTCATATGACAAGTTTAATAAACGTTTACGTAAGTAGCCGGGTATCGGCAAATGTGCCATGGCATTGTACAGAATCCAGTATTCAATACATTTCTTCAAGGCATCGATGACCGAAAGGTACGAAAAGAATCAAACTTAAGGAAAAACATGTTTGCTGCGACTATACTGGGATAAGGTTGAATTTATAAGAGGACGAACAGGATCTGGCTTTCAGTAGATGAGATCACCGATTTTTGTGATGACAAAGCAGACCCCACAACACTTTGTATTATGGTGGACAAAACAAACCACAGCACCATTACCTGCACCCCCATATGCATTCTCTGACAAGCAGAAAACCGAGATGAAAAGTTTTCTCATTTCCGACAGTGCGGCTTATATGATGAAGGCAGAAGACATTGGAATTCGCCTCTTTCCACTGAAAGATGCAAAGGAAGCCATTGACACAATTTTAAAGAAAGAACAATCTGAACCACTGGGTGCAGGCTGCTCATTGAAGCTCATGTAATTTCTGCAGCGTATCCAAGGTTTGAACTGTACCTGCAGTCCCCGAGAGGGAACAGATTACAATGGGGAATTCATTAAAGTTTGCACTGATGATTTAATGCTGAGTAAGGCGAACATTTTCTTCTTATAAGAATGTTAAGACACAGAAAAGGTTTCGCCGTACAAAAGCTAGCAATATATTTAATAGTGAGTGCAAACGCGTATTGCTGATTAAATAAAAAAAAGTTGGGTTTGGTGCGTTGTAACTTTTTACAGACTTGATCTATAAAATTTTGAAAAATAACCAAAATACTTATGTAGTGTTGCCGTCATTGTCTGGGAAGATCGGTGGATAGCCCTGCAGACATTTTACAGTTTACATGATAGTGAGTTCGTCATTCTGTACAACCGTTTATACATGCATGAGGCGCATCTGTGCCAGATTGCTAACGCCTGAACTTAAGCAACTACATAGTCTGGTAGCGGGGCATGGCGAGGTACACCTGAATTCCGTCATTACAGATGATGAGACTTGGCTTCCCCATTACGATCCCGAAAACAAACATGCGAGCTTAGTTTGGAATCCACCTAACTCTCTAACCCTAAAGAAAGCCAAGACTATTCAGCCGGCAGGAAACGTTATTGTGATTTCCTTCATCGACTTTCGTTTATCAACATTACCCCCCCCCCGCAAATAACGACGAATGGGGAGTATTACAAAACTGTTTTGAGAGTTCTGGCCGAATACATCCGACAAAAAAGCTGCACTCATTTAATTGGAGCCTTCATCATGAGAATTCACGTCCTAGTGTTCGCAACATATTTGCTCATCATTTGACCAGAAAAACATGGAAGCTGTACCCTACCCTCCATGTAACCGGCACATAGTTCCGTGATATTTTTTCTGCTCCCTCACCTCACAAAAAATGAGCTGCGGATTTCATCAACTACTGTCATGAAGAGGCGAGGGCGGTTCTGAAGACGATCTCAAAAAACTGTTTCCAGCACATCTTCAAGAACTGGAAGACATATTGGCCAAGTGCACACAACTCGATGGGGACTATTTCGAAAAAGACCATACCAACCTTGATCTTGCTTAGTGTACTTTATAAGTTTAAAAAAATCTCGGTTTTATTGACAAGCTGACTTATTTTTGTGATAATGTTAAAAAAGTCTTTATTGACTAGCTCATGTATTATTTTTGTGATTATGTTTTAGTGTTTTTAAAATTATAAAATCATATTATTTTCGTTAAAACAGTTTGCTTTGGTGGAATACTAATATATCAACGTGGGTATTGTAAATACTGCTTATACAACCTGTATGATGAGATTCCATTCATGATTATTATAAAATAATTTTAAAAAAAACGACTGTGTTAGAAAAAATGTTATCGTGTTCTTAAAGATCCATATTAGCAACGTATCCTTACATGGACAACTTACTACCTCTAACAACCCAATGCCAAAGGGTCATTGTCAGCGATGGGAGACCACCACTGCTAGCTTGAATATAAACCATGCATCAATACATCGCAACACTACTAACACTGCCTTACTACGCCCCAAGCTCTTCTTCTATCCCCGCCTGTTAAATCTTGTGCCATCTTTTGTAGTCATCCAAATGGTTCTTTTCTTGTTGGCAGGAGTAAGCGGATTTCCTTAAACGCTCTATATTTTGTAAGGACGCCCTCTTCCTTTTAGGGATGAAATCCTCAATAGATAAAAAAAATATACTACGTGTATGTGTTTGGTAACATACATCCCGGGCTTGATTCCTGGCTAACGATTTTCCGGAGTTTTCGTCCACTGTCAACAGACAACTTGCATGACATAATTCGGCTCATTTACACATTTCATTGGGGGTGTTGAAGACTTCCATCACAGAAAAATTTAACAGCTATTACACATATTTTAATTTTGTAAAACCCTAACTGTCCATAATATATTTATTTATTTACTCTTCGGTATTACAGTTCTTAAAAACATTGTTGCACAAGAAATCAATATTAGAGGGATGTTCAATAAATAATGGTCATACCTTTTACAGGCATAACTTTTGGAGCTAAAATTTAACTTTACAATATTTTGTTAGCTTAATGCACAATGTATAGGTGGTATTAGTTTCGTTTGCCCTTACGAGAGATGTGCAAGTTGAGACATGTTCAGTTTGCCTAAAGCACGATACGAACAATACGAGGGTGCTCTAAAAGTTCTCCTTCTAACTCAGAGATATCGAAAAGATGCCAAATAATTATGATAGTTGTTAAGTATCATCCTTTGGATGACGCGCTGTAAGGTTTCAAACGCGCAAGTGTAGTCACTTGTTTCTGACAAACATGGAAATAACTAGTGTTAACATTTACTAAAAAATGGATAAAGCTGAAATACGAATTGTAATAAAGTGCTGTTTTGAAGGGTTTAACCCGAACAGAAATACAAAAGGAGTTAACATTGCACAATAGTATTCTTTTCCTTTGTTTTCGACGGTTAAAAACTGGGCTGTTGAATTTAGGCGTGGTCGTACATCCATTCAAGATAATGCGCACTCGGGGCCCCAAAACTGCTACGACCGACGAGATTGTGACAAAAATTCACAGGCCATGCCCACTACATTTTGAGTATGAGAAAACTTTCCCCTCGATGGGAGTGTTACGCTTCACTACTGGACCCGATTCTGTTTTATTTTTATGTAAAAACTCAGGTTATTTATGTCAAGTCGTGTTTTGGCTTTGGAAATAAATGTCAATGGAAAAGAAGCTATAGATAATCTGCATGGATTGGGTGTTTCTAATGAATAGTAACAACGTTAACACTACCTCTGGCTTTAGTCATGTTGCTTGACTAAGACTAGACTATTTCACTGATGTGACGTCATCATAAAACTGACCAATGAAATAAAACACACTTTTGAATGTTGATCAATCACACCCGGATATCGCAGTGAAATTGTCGAACAATTTTACCAAATCCCTTTACCGGGCTATGTACATTTGTTTTCTGGTCAGTGTAACCAACTCTATACCGCCCACTTTAATTCTTGGGCACGCAAATTGTACATATAACTAATTTAATGTGTATTCACTTATTTTTTAGTATACCCCCAAAGAGTCTGAAATCATTTTGTAAATTATGTAACAACATCTGCCTAAGTAACCATAAATTCTAATAAATACGTTGTCCAGAATTGTAAAATGTTATTTTTGTTTTGTTGTTCTCAGTTGGTATTAGTAAATCGAACGGTATGATTGTAATAGTCGATTTTCGTCTATTTAAGTCTTACGGTTTCTAAATAGGTAGGTATTCCTAAGTGTAACATTTCATACAATTACTAATATTCTGGCTTGAAAAGATTAGCTATTCATTATACAAATATACAATTATTACAATTTTGTAAGCCAAGTTTACGTGAATTATATTTAAATTCTCATTTTTTCCGTAAAACAATCCTAATAAATATTTCTTGAGGGATTGAGATTTCCAGATAAATCATTCACTTTCACTCACTACGTTCATGAATCTATTAGCAATCTCAGATTCTCTTGTGATTTTACTTGTAATAAAAATATATGAGCAACGCCTTACGTGAGTTAGGTTAGGGTTTATAGTGGGATTCAATTAGCAAAGCTTCTCGAATACATTACCATTGCAGGCAATTCTAGAACATTCGCCGAGGTATAATGGACTCCTTAAAAACGTCACAATAATTTGTTACGTTCTTTAATGTATCACCCACTAGGTGTCTCAACAGCTCCATTACCGCTGCCTCTATTTTGTTGCACTGTTACAGCCCAGTTTTCACCGTAATAAAGAATTTATTGTACAAAGGTTTTATGAGTTTTAGGGCTCTTTTACTATGTCATATAGCTATAAAGAGGTACATAATCGTAACTTAAGTTTTACTTTATTGAAACCTTGACATAACACGTTATATCCAAGCTAGTTAACTTCTTGTATGATATCACCATTGCTAACCAATTTCTTTTTCAAATTTTCTTCATCTGCAAACCCTTTTTATTTTAGTTTTAGATACTTTAGGATTATAACATTTTACATTTTTGTATCATTGTTCGCTGGTAACTAAAAATGTTTTAATTCCTCAGGAGTATGAAAAAATAACAGAAATTCAAATAAAGATGTAAATAAATTTAAAGAATGGCTTGATAAAAGTTTGATGTTACATAATATTTCGAAAAATATTTTCATTCTTAGTTGGGGAATTTTTGTTAGTTTAATGTGTTTTCGTCAAACAGATATTAAGTCTTTAACTGAAATAGATTAATATTAAAAATACTATAACATAATAATTCACCCTACTATTCTATTAATTAAACCAATTTCACCTAACAAATTTAAAGAAGGGGGAGTAGCTATAAATCTCATTAAACGGTTTCAGGCTCAGGTATAACACATCCCAACCGCAGCCCAAAACTCATTGTTGTAAGGGATCACTTTTACATTTGTAAAGTACTTAGTATTATTATGGATCATTCTACTGGTGAATTGTTTTGAAAAATAAAGTATTCTTTAATTAACTGTTTTCTCGCTCTTTCTTTTCCCAGAATGAAGGTAAATGATCTCAATGAAAGTGCATGGTAGTTAACACATATGAGATTGTGGTTATTTCAAGCTTACCAAATGATAAGAAAGACATTGTGTACTCTAGGGCGTAAAATGTTGGAATATATCTCGTTAGATCACCAGTTTTGCGATGTTTGAGAATTCGGCAGACTAGAATGACTGCAGCCAATGTGCTTAATGATTTTCTGATTAGATAACGTGTTTTTTAGAGCTGCGAAGTTACATTTTCTGTAAACAAAAGCGACACTTCAAATATGCACTAATTAATGTTTCAAAATTACATTATATGAGGGTCACTAGATAAGTATTGAGACACGCACTATTTAATTTTATTGCTGTTGCATCCTGTGGAATCATTTCTGGATGCAACCACGCCACTCTTGTTCTGGCACTCACCTCTTCTTCATAGGCCGCTAGAGCCTCTTTTGGGTTGGGCCAGGTCTGAACTATATGAAGGGTGCACCATTATCTTCACAGCGGTGCGCTTAAGGAACGTGAGTGTTCCATTAGCCGCCATGTAAAAAGACGCATTGTCGTGATACCGCCACGAGTGGCCGAGGTCGTTAAGGCGTGGGCTCGTGAGCGGGAGGTCTGAGGCTCGATTCCTATCAGGGACGTCCTACCTGACTGAGTTTTTTTTTATTTCCCCCTCCCCTCCCAGAAGTTCTTCCTAGCCCTCAAAAATGGCAAATGCCAGAGAGGTACCCTAAATTAAGGCCTGAAACGCTCCCTTCGTTAAAAAAAATGCATCTCGTTTATCATCAGTGTCTACTGCCTGTGACGCCTTAGTAGATAAAATGAGCGTTAAACACTATCCCCCCCCCTTCCACAAAAAATGTCGTGATGAGCAGAATCCCTCTCAGGCCTGTCCTGGAGAAGACCTCGGAATAACTTCTGTGTACCATTTTGCTGTCAGTGTCTTTTGGTTTTCCAGCTCAATGGTCGCATTTTCTTGCCAACACTTAATGGTCTCTTGCTTTTGGTGGGTGTTGATCATCTGGGGAGATCCAGGCAGGCGCTTGGTTTCTGAGTCAAGTTTCTATATCCAGGTGTCATTACCCGTAACAACCCGAGAGAGACCCCCATTGTTGAAATGTTGCAACTTCCACCCTTCGGTTAGTGAATGTGGTGCTCATGGAGAGGAAATCTTCCTCATTCAAAGCTGATCCTGCAGAACGGTTGCAAGGCCCGACTCCTTGTAAATCAATCTTGGGTTGACATTTTTCTCAATTACTATTGATGATGGCTTCCCGTTCTACTCCTCAGTCGGAGAAACAACTAAAAAATGTGACATGTGAAGTAGCAAGATCTCCCAGAGCCTGTGATAATGTTCAAGTGATAACGCTTCGTTTATTGAATAGTGATTCATTTGGGGTAAAATCGGTAACATTGTGATGCACTGCTCTCTTTCAGTGTTCATTATTGTTCTCTTGGGCACAACTCAAAAATCCACTGCTAAGAGAAAATTGCACCGAACTCCTTGTAAGTGCCACGGATATAGCCAGAAAGTGTGAGGCTTTTTAAAGGTTGTGACAGATCCTCACACCCACGCATGCCCAAGAGTAAATGCCTTTATATAATGTAAATAGTAATAATTATAATATATATATAGCTTATAGTAGCAAACTGGGACATTTCATGTTACGAAAATGTATTCACGGCTACCTGGACGTTTGACTCTATGACAATAGGGAAAAGGTGGCCTTTTGTCATTTTTGAGTTTCTTCTGCTGGTAATGGGCTACAGCGATGGGTCTCTCCACTACAACAGAGCTAATGCATGCAGGTCGTCTAACAATAGATCTTTTTGTGTCTTAGTTGCTGAAGATGCTTAAAAATTCGTTGAAGGTAAGAAGGTGTCGGCAATGAAATCGTTACATCGATGATAAGGAGCTCTCCAATAAAGATTTAAAATAAGCGTGTTTGGCAGCTTAAGAATTCACCAATTATACTTAAATATTTCAAAGGCTTACGAAAAACCGTGGGAGCTGTCCTGTAAACCCCATGTAACGCTTTGAAACCACATGACGACTTTTGGATTTCATATATAAGGAGAAACAAATCAAGCAAAGCACGTTTTCGTTTTTTTTTTTTTTTTTTTTTTTTTTCTCCCTACCAGGCAGTTCTTACCTGATGGCAACCGCAGTTCAGATCAGGAAGTTAAGGCAGTACTACGCTTCTCAGTATTACATTCGGTTCATTTTCCAGTCTTACGTTCGGCTCACTCATATATAGTTCTTCACTCATACATACGTTTCGTTCGTTCTCTGATGATCATCACTTTACCAGCGGCAGTAGACGAGAGGCACACAGATGCAGCATATTTATAGAGACAACGAACCAAGTAGCCGATAACTAGTGTAGTGTGGTTAAACATTTCAATGCATTTAAATGAAGCAAGATCATGTGATTTAAAATTTCCCCCTCCATCTCCCTCCTCCCGTGACCTATAAAACACGAAAGGCGATTTCGGGTCCCTGAACGATCTGGGGTATGTAGTGGGACCCTCGATCCAACGACTACATCCACACCTGGAATTTGAAACCGCTTCAAATCCGACATGCAACGTGTGGCTATATCGTCCACACACCCCAGTAACCCCGCTGCAAGATACAAAGATTTATGGCCTGGCAAGAGCCAGATGACTGTGTCTCAAAACGTTTCTAGCAACCCTCATAAGGCGCATAAATCATGCAGTTACAGTGAATTCTACAAGTAAATAAATTTCTTTATTAATCAAACACAGACGAAGAAATAAATGATAAATTTTGTAACTTTCCGTTATATTTAGAACAAGAGTGTTGCACCAGTCACGCCTCCTTTCACGAACAGCAACGGAGAGCAGCACAGAAAACCGAGGAATGACTGCATAAATGCGGAAAAGTGTAGAGTGATTTAAACAAATACAGGCAGATATAACGGTCGTAAAGCACTGAAACAAGTAATTATGCGCCAAAACTAACTTTTAAGAAGCATGATGATAGTTAACCGCATAAATGGTAAACTGCAATATAGCAATGTAAAACGCAAAGGAAATAATTTATACAGGAAAAGGCATACGCTTTTAACACTATTTAGTAGGGTTTTTCTTATTTATTTTTTTAACTTCAGCTAAGCTAAGTAAATTAACCTAACAAAACAAAAATTTACAACCTATGTGTTAACAGTATAACTTTTGCAATTTTTTTAACCTTAGCTATTTTTTTTTTCCCCTTAAGCTAAACTAACCTTCTGCAAGTACATGAAATAAAAGTAAAATTGCAGCCTATGCGTTATGCTCCCTAAAAAAGGTAACATTTATTATAGTAAGAAAAGTGTAGACAAATTATGAAGATTAAAAAAATCTGCCCGTGGGAGAAGCGAACCCACTTCTTTCCCGTTGGTAGCACTACACTCTAACCAACTGAGCCATCAGTCCAACATGAACAACATTATAATTATTCCACTTGCAGTTGGGCTCGGTTTTCTCCTCTTATCATACGTGAAAAGTGGCGTGACTGGTGCATAGTTCGGTGTAAACATAAGGATTGCTAATTTTATATGATTAATACTGCAGCTGTTCAATGAAATACATGCATTTAATAACAAATACATAGAAAATTCAAAATCTGGTTGCGTATTTACATCGTTGACACCAACCAAACAACATAGAATTTTTCACAGTTATTTAAAAAGTCGATAGAAATGCTACGGGCATTATTATGCCTGTTATTTAATGAACTGTTAGCATTGCACTGTCGTCTTAAAGTAGGGTTTATTTTCTCCTGACGAACCAAGTTTCCCCGAAGGTAAATAAGATAATGAGCAGAATGGCGTGCATTCTGAATACAACTTATGTTGCACCCTATGGTATATAATATGCCCATAATCCGAACACAAGCCATCATTAGTTGCTGTACTTTCCGTAGTTGATGGCATCATTATAGAAATTTGTTCATGCAGAAGATGCAATAACTGTAATCATGAGCTGGACGTTCACAGTAACAGGCTATTAAGGTGTTTACAAAGGCATAATGCACAAACACATGCATACATACAAAGAGAAGGACAGAAGGTATACTTACATCGCACTCCTACTGTGGTAGACAGCGTGAAAGAGAAGCAAACAAGTCACTCATTAGTTAACGTTCAACAAAAAGCAACACTTATACAGTATTATCTTTCTGATTATATTTAATGTTTAAGGTGAAAAAAGCTTGCAATTTGCAGAGCTACAATAACATGTAAGGAAAGAATAGCATAACATTTATTTTTCGAAATAAGTTTTGAAAGAGAAATACACTTTATTAAGCTATCTTTATTGTTCGCTGAGTGATCTAAAACTGTCTCTGCTCTTAAAATATTGCAACTTACATTCTAGGAACAAAGATCATTGCTTCTTGAAGGAAAACAAACAGAAGTAAAAAGGGATATATTTAAGATAAATTACATAAACTATTTTATTGCTAAGACGCTATCACCATATCATGCTACGATAATATTGGGGAAGCTTATATTACTGAAAACAGAACCCTCCCCTTCATTGTAGAATACATAATTACAAAAGTAATAAAAATTAATAAGATAATATTTGCTATCAAATGAATTAGTAGAATTGATAACACTAACCTGTTCTGAAATAAGTGCATGCCAACACTCAATTTTCAGAAGTATGCTTGATAGTTTTACTGTTCATTCAATCAATCAATGAATTTGTGGTATTCATTCTGATAGCTATCTTAAGATTTTCTAGGTATTCGTGCTTTAACTTGGGGTAACATTTCACTTAGTAAATCTATATTAGCAAACAATAATAAATATCAATAACTTAAGTAGAGTTTGGAAGTTCGGACACTTATTTAGGTTAAAATAGACAGGGAAAAAGTCACTTAAAATACTGAAAATAGGCATTTATTAAACATGAAAACAAACAGCAATATCACTCATTAATAATGAAAATAGGTATTTAACATAATAATTTGTATCTCGTAATTAAAGTGCTTAATCTTACTTTTCTTTTCAAGATTGTTTTTCCCACAAGGTTTCAACTGTCAGAGTTAGCCGCTTGTCAGAGAGAACATTTTTCATCATAGAAAAAGAACGTTCTACTTCCACTGAAGTGATCGCAGCATATTCAAAACAAGGTATTTCGGAAGGACTCATACCAGTTACAACAGAACATTCACTTTTCAGGACTCGTGGAAATGTTGATCAAGACAAAGTGAAATGGTTTTGAATAGTCCTGACTGATGAGCAAAAGATCCGTAGTGGTTTCTGGTCAAGTTCATTTTCTGTTTATGCGTTTATAGGGGAATCAGGTAATATCTCTCTTACTTCCGTGCTGAACACATTGTTGGGACGGTTTATTGCGTAGCTGTACCGCTCTCATCTTTCTCACTTGCAATTGTTTGTTACATTTATGAAGCTGAGAAATGACTTCCACCATAACTTTCTTAGACTTGTTTCGCGCAGATCCATACAAGGTCATTCGCCAGAACTATTAAAAACTACATTATTTCCCTCATTATTTCTATTTCCTTGTGTTCGTATGCCAGAGGTAACCGTGCGTTCCTTTCACTAATGAAGGTTCTGCTAATTAAAGAGCTTAAGTAAATGTGTTTAGGAAAAGAATGTATAACAAGCTTCTCAATTTACATTTTTGTGAGATGAACATGTCATTAAATTTTTATAATATTTTTCACTTCGATATACTGAAATTCTTTATGTGTTTTTAAAATGCATAAATATTCATAGAATAATCCATAACTATCCAAATAGGGAGGAAAAAAATTTAAAGGAAACAGAATCCAAAAAAAATGTAAAATAAAAACTGGCCCTACCGACCCCAAATGCACGGAGACATGCTCATTTTCATCATGTTTATTCAGATTGAAAAGGCTTTTTGCCTAATTTCCGGGTTCTGGTCATAAGTGCAATAAAAAACTCACTAACTCGGAATAGCTTATTACAAAACTGAAATCAATTTTATTTTATCAATATTCTCTTACAGTTCTGGTACACAAGATATGGCATATGAAACTCGTGGATAATATAGACACTATTCCTAAATATCTCTTTGGAATATTCACGCAACTAAAAAGACAAATTAAGTAATCCATAATTTGGTTACCAAGAAAACGTTCTCTTTTATGTTTTAAATGAATGCAATGATGTTGGATGATCATGCGTGCTATAATAATTAGTAAACAGTTTATCGATCAACAATGTGAATACTTCTGGTATGTGGGATATACACTGGTGGCCAAATTTATTGCATATGTAGGAATATATCATAAACCCCATTAGTCCAGAACATATTTCGACCCTATAGGTTTTATAGCTGTTATCAAAGTATTGCTGCACCATTGTGTTTGTCCCGCTTCAGAAGGACCAATAATCTCGCCAGTAACGATCTCACGCTTGTGTAGATCAAGTCCATTAAAAGGATGTAATCAACTATCCGAAAAAGAGTTCTTAGTGCGTAGCCATCTGTGGGCATCTCTACAAGATCATTCATTTTAATACGGGTGGCCGAGGTTATTAAGGCGCGGGAGGTCTGGAGTTCGAATCCCCCTCAGGACCATTCTCCCTGACTGGGTTTTTTTTCCAGTTTTCCTCAGTCCTCATAACTGACAAATGCTGGGGAGGTACCCTAAACTTAGTCCTGGAACGCTTCCTTCCTTACACACAAAGCCTTTTCCAATTTATCATTTCATCTCATGTATCAACAGTGTCCACCGCCTGTGGTGCCTCAGTAGTAAAAACGGGCGTTAAACATTACTAAAAAAAAAATCATTTTAATGTTAAGAAACTCGTGCTACAAATACAGCTAGCCATTTTTATTGCATGGCAAAGACCAATTGAATTGAGAATTCATTTTTATTAATCACCAGTTGCAAAGCTTATAAAATATATGAGGGCGGATTGATAAGTTTGGTAAATTCCAAAGAAATAGCGGGAAGTTTAAACGACATGACAGTTGATTCTTGTAATGATTTGTTCAAATTTTTAAAAAGATTCAAAGTGCAACTATCATAAGTGATCGTGTAACACGGTTCGAAGAAATGGATAAAAGACACACACAACGTACAGTGATAAAACAGTTTTATTTAAAAAGTGATCTGCGGCCCAGATACAAATTGATCTGAAGGAAGTTCATGAGGACTCTGCACCAGCACTCAAGACCATTTATTACTGGATAAATACATTTAAACGTTGCCATAAGAGCAATGCAGATGCTACATGTTCCGGACGCCCAATTGCAGTTTCTTCTGAAGAAATAGTTCATAAAATGCATGGTGTCGTGACCTGTCGCATTAAGATCGTGAGAATGCTGAGATGAAGGCATTTCATATGAGCAGGTGCATAATATCCTGTATGAAGTTCTGCATATGAAGAAACTGAGTGCCGCATTTGTTGACTCCAGGCAAAAAACGATTGAAGGACATTTCAAAATCGTGTATGGAAAAATTGCAGAATAATCCCACTGACTTCTGGCGTCTTTTTGTGATTGGAGACGAAACTTGGATTCATTGCTGCACTCCGGAGACAACATGGCAGTCAAGTCAGGCAATTGAACTTGCTCAGTCGTTTATCACGTCAAATGTTTAATTGCATTTCTGTAGGAAACGTATATTAGACTAATGTACTTACATCGGCACACTGTGGAGTATGCAGAGAGTGAGATATACGCTAGAAAGAGAGTACTTATTTACTTACGAGATGTTGTTTGACTAGTAACTAGGTTTGTATACAAATAGAGAGCAACATCTGTATGTGTGACTATTAAAAAGTAGTTTGCTTTCTATGTATCAATATTCTATGTTCACAAGTCATCCTGGTGTTAATTTCGTTATTTGGCATTTGTTTAAGCACAAGCCTTTAGAGTGACAGTGAAAAATGAATTAGATTAAATACGGGTGTGATTAATTTTTTTTCCCTGGAAGGGAAAACATCAAAGGAATTTAAAGAGAGGATTTTGTCTACACTGGATGACGCATGCTCTTCCTATAAAACCGTTCGATTTTGATAAATGAGTCCACGGTGGCAAAACAACCATCGAAGACGTTCCACCTCTTGGAGCTCCAAAATCAGCTGAATCCCAGAAATCATCGACGAAATGTTTAAGAGGAATCCAATCGATTTTTACGCCGTTTTGTGACTATGGATTCATTACTATACACCGGAAACGAAACAGCAGTCTAAACAATGTATCGTACGCTCTGAAAAAGCGAAATGCGTTCCATCCACTGAGAAGCTGACGGCTTCAGTTGATACGCAAAAGGAATTCTCATATTGGCCTAAATAGCACCGCGCAGGACAAATTGATTGAATTACGATTTGAAATAATTCCACATCAACCTTATTCACCTGATTGCCATCTGATTCCGAAACTCAAGTCTTTCCTGGCTGGACACCGATTTAAATTAAATGAAGGGTCATACAGGAGGTATACAAGTATTCTGTGGGATTTGAAGAAATCCACTTCCACGAGGGAAGAACCTGAACAAGCATTGGAGCAAGTGTTGAACTTCGAGGGAACTGTGTCGAAAAATAAAGTAAATTGCTAGACTGAAATTGTTCCCTTTAATATCAAACCACCCTCGAATGATTTGTTATGTGCAAAAGAAATCGTACATACTGCAGGAAAGAATTTCGTGCTTTCCAGGAGTAATATCCCCATTGGAAAATGCAATCTTTAGAATGGTGAACAACGTTTGAACCAAGATATTTTCATTGACAAGAAACCGAAACGAAAAAAAAAATCCAGGTTTAACAAAGGAAAGCTTGATGAAATAGTCTATGGATTAGAAGCTTCTCCTCGAAAGCCTTTACGTGATAGTTCAGCAAGTTGGGTGCATTTATTGGTAGTGCGTATAAAGGCACTTAGTTGCTGCATCTCCATATAAAATTACTGCTGTATCTGAAATAAACCCGCAGAAAGGTGAAACAAAATATCCAGGACGCAATTTACAATATTCGGGAGGATCTCAATAGCTTTTCTAAAGGATCTAGGCATCTTGCACAATGCAAGGAAAGAATTTCTAGCATCTGCTATTATGGTGAGTACAATACAAATTAATATGTACTGTTAATAAATAACGAATAAAAGAAAAAATTCTGACCGCGTGAAATGAATTCCTTCTACAGGTTAGACAAAATCAATTTTTTTAGTGTTTAACGCTCGTTTGCGGCATTACAGAAGGTAGTCAATGGTGACACATGAGATGAAATTATAAACTGGAAAAGGATTTTTTTCTCATTATTTTAAACGAAGGATGCGTTCCAGGTTTTTAGGGTACCTCCCCGGTATTTGCAATTTATGAGCACCGAGGAAAACCTGGAAAAAAGCTGTCAGGAAGGACAGTCCTAATGGGAATCGAACCACAGACCTACCACTTACAAGTCCGTGCCTTAACAACTTCAGCCACCCGTTGTGGTAATTTCGATTGGACAAGAAAATGAGGATGCTATATAATTGCAAATTACTACAAAATGAGGACTTTATTTCATTTTTAATTCACCATAGCTATGAATGTTTAAAATTTTTAAGTTTTCAGTAAGTATACTAGATGGCAAAGAATTTGTGATGGGCAATTAATAATTGCTAATTTTTAAGAAAACAACATTTTCACATAGTGATGCAATCCTGTATTTCACAACCACGAATAATCTTGGCTGTGTAGTACTCTGAATTTCATCTCTAACCAGATTCCTTCCACGTCTTGGAATTTCAGATATGTTGTGATTTTGTGGTGTTTCTGAGTTTGGAAAGAGAAAAATTCCTTAGGCTGAAATATTTCTTCCCTCTGGAATGTCACCACAAACATTTTCATCATCACTATTTCTCTCTCTTTCTTTCCATATAAGCCCTATTATAACTGAAGATTGTGTTCAGCACAAAAAAATAAACTTTTCAAAAAAAAGTTGAAATAGAATAAACTTAAAATGTCCAAATGATATAAAAATGAGCATCCTGAACTAGAAATTGTTGTATAGCCGAAATGAATGGCGGCCAAGAAATGTTTCAAAGATTCAACAAGGGACAGCCTTAGGGCTTATGTGACAACCAGGCAGCAATCTTTCCTGATGACCAATCATCTGTGAGATTGGACAAGTTGTCATCTGGGTTCTAGAAAATTCAGAAAACATTTTATGCATCAATACTTTGTACAGACCACAAGCAAAACTGTTGACCCATCCGTCTTACAGTCCAAATCTATCGCTACGTTACCTCTCCTAAGAGGTCAATGATTTAAACAAGCATAGCTTACGAATTACCTGCATAACTGAAAAATAAGTGACATAGGTGCTTCTGGGAGCGTGTTGCACACAATGTTTGAAAAGTTGTCAATACCAAAATTCTTCTGTGATTCTTAGTTATTGAGTATCTGAAAACTTACATAGAGAACCCTCATGATAATTATTATTGTACTTGTGTTTCACAAAGCGTTAACACTTTTGGGAAAAGTTTTAAATCTACAAATATTTGTATATTAAGAGATTAATTATGACAGACGTGTAGAAAAGACCAAGCTAATAATGTAAATTTAGAAGACTATTATTAATTTTACCCAATTACAAATTAGGAATTACAGCATTAAATATTAGCTAACGCGAGATTTATATAACATTTAAAACAACCCCAAAGAAAAACATATAACTGTGCTAAATGGTAACAACTATTATCGCCTACTAGGATTCGGTCTTAGGTCTATTCCTGGTCCTAAAGGTTGACAGAAAGCCACGGGAATTTAGCTACACTTAGCATCTACAGACTTCAGATGTCGCTTCAAGTGTCATCTAGTGTGATGTCATTAACATTTTGTTCAGTGATCTCTTTTTATCAGGTATGAAAAAATTTTTAACATAAATTAAATTTGACACGGGACCCCGCGTCTTTAAGTTCCTTCCGGAGGACTTGCATTCGCAATTTTTACATCCGGAAAAATCTATGGAGCTTGGCGGGTTTGAGCCCGAAAATATGGAGTACAGAGTCCATGCTATCCCTATGACACCGAGACCGACCTGCTATAATAATAATAATAATAATAATAATAATAATAATAATAATAATAATAATATAATTAATGTGTATTAATATTGAGAAGTATGTGGATATAACCAATCTTAACCATTGATTAATTTGTCAACGGGTGTTTGAAACGCCCCCTTAGACCAACATCTAAAGAATTAAGGTCAGTAAGTGGAGCAGACCAAATTAGTGAACCAACCTCGCCTAATCTATTGTCTATTAAATATCTAATCATGTCTTGCTGGACGATGCGTAGAAAATGGGTTTGTGCCCCTTCGTGCATGAACCACATCCGTTGCCTTTGACAGATGGGCAGTATGGTAGCTAATTCGCTTGACTAGAAATGTTAATAAACCGCATGTTATCTGTTCGGTAGAATGCAAAGACCTACGAGTCTGTCGCCTACAATGATAGAAAATCGATGCTGACGCTTAATTTTTACAATCGCGTGAGAATTTACATAATCATTAAATGTGACAATGGATGGGAATTCATGTAAAGCAGGCTCCTTTAGTGATAATAAGCCGCACAACTTTGGTCTCTTTTATCTTTTGTCTATTTTTATCCATCGCGTTTGAGATAGTAGTAAGAGGTATGAAAATTATTTGACAGGTAGGTTATAAAGGGGAGGGGGAGGAACACAATCTGTTCTAAAATAATTTTATAAATCATTTTAACAATTTAAATTCAAATCAAAACTTTGTGTGCGTGTCTTTCACGTTTATTAACAAAGCAATGCGTTTTGGCATGTCTATTAATCTGGAAATGTTTTCTTCTTTTCTTAATCACCATGCTGTTTGAATGAGCTCTAGATGAACAACACATTTATTGTTATAGCAGTTTTCTTCGATCTCTTTTGGACTATTCCCCGTAGATTCTCTGACTTTTCTTTGTGGCAAGTTGTGCTATCTTGTATGAAAACCCAGTCTCCATTAGGAAATCCTGTTTTTTTTTTAACCGACGCAGAAGTTTCCAGAACTTTTCTGCACTAACATTGATTCCTTGTACTTTCAATAAATACATATACGTACAGACATGACACTGCATACCATGACAGGTGTAGGATTTCATATTTTTAACCATGCATAACTTGAAATCTCTTCTTTAGGCGTTCTACGTATATATTGGCCTCTTTCTTTAATGTCGACTGCTCAGAAAAGCAGGCATGTAATGGAAGAAAAGAGCCCTTTGATCACGAGAAGACCAATTTGATGTTGGACGCTCCTTAATTTAGAATGGGTAGTGGAATTCATCCATGTGTTAGAAAGATGTGTGTAGAAGGAAATACATATTTTAATTTTAATTCAGAAATTTACAGTTAGGTACAATTTAGGCGCTTCAATAATTTTCAAAGCGACATTTTCATTCTTGAGCGTGGTTAAGCCAATAGAGCTGTTTAGTTTTGCTTCCTTTCCTGGGCGACGTGCTCTAAGTCCTGCATTTATGAGCTTTCTGCGGATATATCAACTCCAGAGCTTCTATTGTTTCCCTCAGCCACCTGGAAAAGTTTGCCTCCATTCTTATGCTCAATACTCCCTTGACGCTTCGTTTTCCTAAGCAGCAGTACTGTATTAATGAGTATTTTCAAGTGTCTGATTTACAAGGTTTACAGATTTTTTGAATTTTTTATTTTTATTTTTTTTAGCTATTTTTTGTTGTGAACATTCTTTTTCCTCCAATAACACCAATCAATGTTTGTGGTCAAATATTTATTATTTAAGATGAAAAATTTAAATAGAGCACAATACTAAATAATATTCAGATATAAACTTGGGCATTCACAGATAATACTGAATTTAAGAATACTGCCATAACTCAATTAAAATGCTTTAGTGGTGTAATCAATTCACAGAAGAAAACAATGTTCATATGCCTGGTAGTATAAGATGAACATCTGATTGGCTTTGCAGCGTTACCAACATTTTTTTCATATGCATGGCTACTAAAATCTGGTGCTTTTACTACAATAAAAGTTTTAATTAATTTTTAAAGTCGCTGAAAATTTATAGAACTTAATATTTGTTTAAACATTAGCACGATTTTTTGTTTCTTGACACATATAAACGTCTGAACTACACAAGGTTTGTTTCTGTTATCTATCTGTGTTTTAGTGAATGTAAAGACGATATCAAGGGCTTAGTTTATAAACACGGTTACATTTAAAAATACCGCACAATACCTATACATTTATCTGTCATTGTCATATATTTTATTTAATCAACACTATAGTATACATTTTTGAGGTTTAATATCAATAATAATAATAATAACAATAATAATAATAATAATAATAATAATAATAATAATAATAATAATAATAATAATAATAATAATTACTTGTAAGATTGCAAGAATTCTAATTTTGTTTCCCTTACTTTTCAAAACTGGAGTGATTTCACTATGTACAATTATTTTCAAGTGATTTAGAAGGGGGGAAAAACAGAAAAACTTAGGTAATATGTATATAATAATTCAGTTTTTCTTTTATTGGTTAGCTTTAGAGTTTGTCATGCTGATTAACATACAGTAATGTCATAACTTATTTCGTTAATTAATAAGGCTATAATTTGGATTTTATATTCTATTTTAAAGTTATTCTACCTGATTAGAAAGTCGCTTAGTTTACGCAGCTCCTGCGTGACGAGCTTTTTGTTTGTTCTATAGCAATGCAATTTCATGTTGTGGCCGTAGCTCTTAGCCTAAATGCTGCACTTCTTTATAATTTTCCATGGCAACCAGGTAAAATAAGTACTAAAGCTATTTCCGAAATGGAACATTGCAAGCATGTTTTGTATTATAAATACGTAGACTACAAAACACTAATGAATAACTGAAATTATGTATATGAAAAGGGATCTAATCCCGCAACCATGTGAAAATGCTACTGATTTCTGTTTTATAGGAATTAATGCAAGATAAAAGTCTGTTTCACCATACTATTAATTTTCGTGGGCCATTTTCTTAGACTGGGATTTTTTTCAGTATAAAACGGACCAATCATAAGATTATAAATCTGAATTATAGCTGTTTTCAATAACTTTTCCTGCCAGGTGCTGACAAAGACGAGGGAAATGTCAGTGTTGCACTAACAAAGCTGCAAGCAGATGAGGAGAGAAACCGTGCGACAGAAAAATGAAGCCAAGCGTAGAGATTGGAATAAAATAGGGAGCCCGTCCGGGATCCCAGGGCTGGAACTACTTTTATCGTGCAGGAATACGGAAGAGCACTCATTTGTATGCGAGCTGTACCACCGCACTGATACTGCATTACCATACGTAAATTTCTCCGTCAGGATTGCGTTTATCGGCTAGCCAAACTGTGTCGATCCCCCGTGGAATAGCGTGTTATGTAATTTTGGCTTCGGGATAACTGTATGCAATCAAGGATTAAGAATTATTACGTTGCTGCTGTTCTCAGATATTCCTCCATGTTATCTCCTAGTCGGTTTTTGACCGCTTACCGTACGGTTGCGACTTACGCAAGAGCAGACTAACCTGCAACAACGATTTATATACGAGCGTTAAATAAAAAGGAAAAACCTCCCGAAATGAAACGGTTTTAATAAATGAAACAGAGAAATAATGCTAGACTGCTTTATACTCTATATAAAATGTCTTTACTAAAGCTCGAACACTGCTTCCTACGAGAGTTAAGTGTGCTTCGAGCACTGGGAGTACGGCTAGTGTACTTAAACATACAGTGGAAAGATAGTAAGGTACATAGTGAATTTCGCTGCTCAGGTAAATTCGCAAGGAGCATAAGGAAGTAGATTGTTTTATTTGTAATTGGCTAAAATTAATGACGAGCTGTTTTAAATGATTTCCCTCTCTTTTTAGTTTGTCCTTAACAGGCCGATTTATATTTTTTGTTCAAAGATTTCCAATTTGCGACTTTAGAAACAAAGACTTCAATAATAAAATAAAACGGAGGAATTTTTATTTTTGTATTTCTAAACTACTATTATAATTAATAACAAAACATTTTAGTAAAGTGTCAAAAGAAAAACTTTTTCTCTTATTTATAACACCAGCACATTAAGGAACTAAATAGTACAGGTTGTTTCATTCGCTACCGAAACCGAAATTTCTTTAATAATCCTAACACCAATGAAGATATTGCAACGAGCTTTGAAGAGAAAGTGCTTCGTACTATGAGAAATGATACATGCTGGAAGTGCCCAAAATCTGCGTCCTTGAATTTCTTCGATGTTTGCTTTCAAGACCCCTGTGGTTCATAGTTTGTTGCGGTAAATTCTCCCTTTCTGAGATCCCCATGCGGCGTCAGACCGGGCGAGAGCGGTGGCCCAATTCCCTTCCAAATAACTTGTCGCCGTAGTCCAAAATATCCGAATTATTCTGAAGTATTTGAAACCATCGACAGTACGGAAACCTTTTCATTTGGTCTGGATCTTTTAATTCGTGGACCACAGAAATATGATACACCTGAAGCTCGCTTTTTCCGCAGCACGTTGTCAAGTGCTTTTGGAAACCCCGATTTCTGTAAAACCATTGACCGGGTGATGTAAATACTTTTAAGATCTTAATATAAATAAATATATTTAATTGGGTTCTTACATATATACTCATATGTTAATTTCATCTAAAGTCAATAAAATAACCAATCCTTCACACTTTGGATTAATCTTAAAACCATAAAACAAGAAACAAACATAAGCAATTAAAGACATATCCATTTGGAGAGAAATCTCTATGGATTAGGTATGAACCTATTAGCTTATTTTTCATTGAACAATACACTTCATTAAACCTTGCAAACACGAGACAAAATTTCATTTTATTCCCTTGAACATTTATGGACAACCTCCTGCACGGTAATCTAATAAAGTTTCTTTGTACGAGCTAAGACTTTTACGGTCGGCATCGTCTATTACAAACTTGTTTCTGGGCAATGGGGCCATGATCTAATAGATGAAACGATATTTCCTAACGTTTCACCAACTGCTCCATCGGGCATCATCAGAGAATAACGTTGGATTGACAGGACACATAAGCCTAAAAACAACCTTCTACTGGAAAGTTCCTTTGGTTTCCAGTTTCTTTGACAATATCCAAAGCCGATTTACTTCCAAACCTGTTGGCATTACCGATTCTGTTTTCCAATATACGCGAACGACAAAGGCTCGTTCCCTCAGAGTAACTTACACATATACGAACAGACATCCCTAGCCGAATGACAGAATAAATAACGGGCTCAGCAGAAAGGTGGACAAACACGGGACATGCTAATGGGCAAACCGCTACTCCGTGTCGCTACAGTTGGGTACCACACTATAGCCACATTCCATTTCATTTTCCACAAAGAAGGTACACCGCTTCAAGTTTCGTTGCAATGTCTTCATTTTGTTCAAGGTATTAAAGATATGACAAGTTCCGCAGCGAGTGGGACATCCGATATTTACATAAAGTTGATTTGCAGGAATCGTTTCTTCATATGTTTTTTTGCGATAAAGACTTACCTTTAATATTGCAGTATATAAGTAATTTACAAAGGTATTTAAATTTAATCTATATAAAACTGAATTTTCTATCAATTAATAAATTAAACCTCTGGAAGAAAGGGATGCGGTGAGGGAGACACCGGGCGGCCAGGGGCGGTAAGGCACTCAAGACAGTAGAAACCACGACGCGGACGGCGCCTTCTTTCAAAGGATTTCCAGCCCCCCGAAAGAGCCTCTTCCATACCAGATGCTGGGATAGAAAATGTAAGCCAACGACAACCTCACTATCTAATCTCTCTGATACTTACGACTCGGTAACAAAATCAGCGGAATAAAACGAAACGAAATGAAATGGAGAGCGGAAAATTCTGGGAAAGTAAACATCCAACCCAGTAAGATAAGCGACTAGGGAAACCCGAAAGAAAATTAAGATCAAGATAGCCGGTCCCAAGGAATTTGAGCCCGAGACCACCCAAATGCAAGTCCCAAGAACGATGTATGACGAAACATGCGGCTTTCATTGCATTCTGCGCACATCTTATCTAAAAACTATAGCTTTCTGTTGCCTTGGTTTATGCGAGATATTTTTAATGGTGTATTATAACATTCCAGACTAAAAACCTCAAACATTATGAATTGTCAGTGGTCATTAGACCCAGAATTTTTAAAGCTGTAAGATTCACTAATGATTATTTTGTCTTATTATTCTAAACAGTTTTATAGAAACGATATACTGAGAACACAAAATAATTATTATTCCGCAACACTCATGCTGAACTACAAGTTTCTGCATTGTTTTGTTTTCATCAAGTAAGCATGCAATTTACTGCAATACAAAGTAAATGTTGCTGCTTATTTCCTTGAAACTGTATCCAACAAAACCGTATTCCTCTAAAAATAGCTTGCATAGTTTACCTTTATTACCAGAGAGAACACATTTAAAATTCAGAATAAATCGCAGAGTTGTTTTTTTCCCTGGGAGTATTTTTAAAAGCTAGGGACATAAAGGTTTCTATAGAGCAACCAAGACGAATTAGGCAGAGGAAATAGATGGATTAAGGCGCATCAAAGCGGTATCTACGTTAGATGGGGTGAAACATGAAAAGATTAAACGGGAAATTGAATGCACGGATATCTCCGACGTTATGGATACGCTGAAGGGCTTTCAGGAAGTTTTTCTGAACGACAGAAGAAAACCAGTTAATTTTCTAGCGACCTATAAGTAGGGAATTAACTATAAACATGACCTTGTAAGCTAGAAAAAAATTGTTTTTTTTTTTTTTTTTTAATTTCAAACGTGTCTCTAAAATAAGTTATATTTAAAACCATTCAATACAAGGCTATACTAAAATTTCAAGATGTTTATGAGATAACAGTTTTAATTAAACTAAAGCTTTATTTTTGAAAAGATTTAAGCTGTTATTTATAATGAAATATCTATTTTAATTTAGCTTTCACTCCGATTTTTCCATGGAGGCTAAGGGGGTCTGCTGAAACACAGTCCTGAGAGACCTTTGCCCTAAGGAAGGAGGTTGTCAACGACGAATCAAACTTGAGATTTGCAATAAGCATCATTCCATTTCTAAATTCCAGAGTCATTAATTACATAGCACCATCGATCGATAACATGTTGCAATCCTGCGCTGCTCTGGTTTGTGAACCTTATAATTACGGCTTAGCTCGGCGTGGCAATTCCTGTCTTAAAGGATGTTCCAGGCTATCTTAAATCTTACACTAATATAAAGTATTCAACGAGCATAATTAATTTTACATTTATTATAAATATTCAAATAGAAATTTATTCCGTGTTTTATCGTGTTTCGAAAACAGATTTTCTTTAAATATTCTCTGAAAAAGATTATATATATATATATATATATATATATATATATATATATATAAAATCAAATACAGTTCAGTGGACACCAGAATGATAGCGTCTTATATTTACGTGGCTCGCTTAGAGGAGGAATTCCTAATGCCAGAAACTCTTGTACCATTATAATGGGGTGTAATGTTTCGTGCTTTGAGTTCATGGTCCGGAATCCCTAGATCTTAACTCCGAATTTTCAGTTAAGTTCAATTCTTCAGTCTTTCCTAATGCTGCATTTCTCCTAAGATACCTTTAGGCAACGTGAACATTAAACCTACCAGTAGCATATCTATCACAAAACTGCATTTCTCTGTTTACAATTTGTTATATGAGGCTGATTCAAAAAGTGTGGTCTAAATATTTTTATTCATAAAATATGTACATTGGGGCTGAAACCACCTCTTTGTTTTTCAACACATCTCCACCATGTTCACTGCAGATTTTCCAGCTTTACACTAATGCCTGGATTCCATGAGAAAAAGAATTAGGAGTAAATGACGACATCTCCAACAGATACTTTGGAATTTGTCGTTCCATCACCAGTACCGCTATGTCTGAGCAAGAGGTTGCACCATCCTTTGTGCAGCGGATCATCGTCCATTTTCAAACCAAAGAAGGAGTCAAACCAATTTGTACAAGCCTCGGGCATAATTTGAAGAAGATACGGTTTCACGAACCCGAGTGTTTGATTGGCACAAGAGTTCCTCTCCGGGGACAAGTGTCATTCAAGTCCTTTGTGACTTCGTGGATGGTTATCATCGTCTGAAATCGCTTCAGGGGTGGGCCTAAGTTGTGGAAGTACACACACCTTTCTTTTTGAACAACAAGTATTTCGGAAAGAGTTGGCGAGGTGGGTCCCACGCCTTTTCAACAATGAACGAAAAATGATCAAAAGAACATCAGTCAGAGGCTTCTGGGTTGGTTTGAGGAAGGTCAGCAGTTTTTGATATGAATGATGAAACGGGAGTACACCACTACTCCTCAGAAAACAACAGAAGGAGTATGGAGTGGAGAAGAAGAGGGTAAGGTCCAAATTAACCTGCCAGTCGGAAAAGTTCTTGTAATGTGTTTTGGAACTCCAAACGAAGGACTGTGAATGCAGCGTATTACTGCAAACTGTTGGACGATGTGAGAGCAACAAAATACGCCAACAAGCCATTCGTTATGTCTGCTTCTGCATAACAACGCGAAGCCACATACAGAAGCCGTAAGCCGGAATCAATTAGGGAAAATTCACTGAGCACTCATAAAACACCCTCCTTACGGTCCTGATTTATCCCCTTGTGAGTATCCGCTGAAGAGGCATTGAGAGGGAAAAGAGCCAACGACGATGCAGAGGTTGAACACTGTGCGCAAGTGCTGTTGACGCGCGCATTTTCTTGTAAAGAAACTAGCCATCCGGTTGAGAAAATGCATTTCTGTTGTAAGAAACATAATATAATTTGTTTGACAATTGTATATGGTAAGGGGCATTTATCAGTAAAGTATCCGATTTATATTTGAAAGAACTTCATATTACAGGTTTATCATTTCATAAACTTAAAATGTACACTACATCTCAATTCGTAAAGTGAAATATGCATGACTATGCTTAAACCTGAATTACATGCAAGAATGTTCAAACAATTCGATGAAATTTACATTACAAATACTTTATATAATTATAGCTCTCGTTTGGCGCGTTAACAGAAAATCCTTGTTTAAAATAACCATAATATCTGACAAATGAGTATCACTATGCTTTACGTCAGACGAAGTTTGTGCCCATTCTCTGCAAGATTTGATCTGGAACATTCTCGACAACGGGGAGATGTAATTTAATCCAGAGCTCGCTCCAAAGTCAAGCGCCAGTACTGCCAACACACACAAGGCTTGTCGTCTCAGCATTCCACAGTAATCATTCTTACTTACAGACGTAGGGAGATGCCTGGATCTGTCCCCTAGCAGGATCGATATACGAACAGTGCCGTATACATCACTTGAATTACTCCTGACAAGTCTCTTAACTGTGCCATGAGTGACTATTTTCAGCTGTTTTAGGACTATTTCTTAAAAACAAGGAAAGTTTAGCAATAACTGGAATAAATTTTATTACAATTACTAATACATTTATAAATATTAAGGGCCGTCTAAAAATAGCACACGATAAAGATGTTAAAAATGAAATTTTATTTAATTAGTAATTTAGCTCATACCTAATTTAATGCTTTAATCAGGTAACAAAGACAAATATAACAAGAAATGACTATGCTTTACATGTATAAATACCATGTTTAGTTTATTAAGCATATGCAAAATCTGACAATGAACAAACCTTACCTACATATCACATTAGCATCGGTAAGTGGCGTTGGCAGGGTTTTAGCAGATTTGTTGTTGATTTGCTTTACTTAAGGACGCTCTTTAACATCTCAGGTCATCAGCGTCCTATTCAATTCAGGACATGACCGGTCGATAAATGTTGCTCAGAGGCCTCTTCTTTCAGGCTTAAGGTTCCATTACGTGCCGTAAATCTACGACACGCCACCCACGACTTTATTTCACTTCCGAAAAAAAGTCATATCTAAGATTTTTACAAGCCATCGATCCTGGTCGGGATTGATACCGCAATCTTAAGTTTAGGAGGATTGTATGTTAATATGGTTATCTCTGCACCACCTGAACTGACGGGTTTTGCAGAGTCAGACAGCATACGCACAAGGATTTTATCTTATGCAATATCTTTGCTAAGTACCATCCAATGCACATTTATAAGTATGGGCCTACTCATATGAAATCAGACACCAAGCAGTCAAATAAGTATTACTTTGTAAAATACATAATACATAAAAAATGTTAAAAGATGTAAGTACGGAAGATTTATTTTTTTTAAATACTTAAGGACATTAGTTCTCCTTTTGTAGTGCGCTCAATGCATTATATACTTGTGAAAATCAACGTTTTTGAATTGCTGATTTAAAAATAAATAAAAAGGAAGCTATATAAAAAATTGATATTACTACTGAGAGCATACATTACTTACATAAATATACGAGGGTCGTTCAATAAAGTATGATTGTAACATTTGACTCATCTTCATAATACCGCCAAGAGTGGCCGAGGTCGTTAAGGCGCGGACTCGTGAGCGGGAGGTCTGGGGTTCAAATCCCACCAGGACCGTCCTCCTTGACTGAAGTTTTTTGCCGGTTTTCCTCAGTCCTCATAAATGGTAAATGCCGGGATGGTACCCTAAACTTAGACCTGAAACGCTTCCTTCCTTACACAAAAATCCTTTCCCAATATATCATTTCATCTCATGTATCATCAGTGTCATCGCCTGTGATGGCTCAGTAGTAAAAACGGTTGTTAAACACTACTCTATATATAGCTTCATAATTTTGATAATCTCTCTCAAAGTGTCCCCGTTCGATGCTACGAACCTGTTCCAAGTTTCTACCGGTCTTCAAAACCATGTTGGAAATAATTTCTTGACAGGTTCTTCAGAATCGCTTCCGCAGTTTTCACCGCTGCTTCTGATCATGGAAAATGTCTCCCAAGAAACTGTCTCTTCCATTTGGGAAAAAAGTAAAAAAGTCACAAGGGGCTCAACCTGGACTATAAGGAGCGTGAGGGATAAAATTCCCACTGATTTTGGTGATATATTCACCAACAGCATTTTAGATGTGCATCAGCTTGTTGTACTGAAATGTGGCCTTTTGCGTGTGATATAGCTTTGCAGAGGTTTCAGGACAGCTCTGTAGTTTTACCAAGTTACAGTTGTGTACGCAATTACGGGAGGCTAGTAAACCGTGTCTTGAATATTAATGTTGAAGATTTCCACACAGAGCTTTGCTGTTTGCTCTCAGGTTTTAAATAATGTAGGCAAATTTCATCATTCATTTACCTTTGAAAAGATATGCATCTTGCTATAACATTAACTTCAACTGCACACAAACCTGCACGCGAACTTCCTATTGTTAGGGAATTAGCAGTCTTGGAACCCACCGTGCACAACACCTCTCATATGCAACTTATCAGGGAGTGGCACGCAGTGAAATTTTCACTAGTTCTGAGAGTGTCCATATTTATATTTGACGATCCACTCTCACAATACCATCAGCAGCGTTAGTATTTTCCTTCGTTAAAGCACAAATTGCATCACTGGTTCCACCTTCCTTTGAATTTGATTGTCTTCCCTCTTCCACCTGTGCTATAGGGAAGAGCAGCAAACTCTCTACAGGCCTCAGGTGAAGATATGTTCAGATGAGAACAGAATTTCAGAGCAGCATATTGTTTGTCGCCAGTTAGGCGGAACTGAACATGTCTCAACTTGCACACCCGTCACAGGCGGGAACTGGGATTAACAATTAAACTTTTACCGGTTGTATATTTCATATTAAACTAACAAAATATTGTAAAGTTCAATTTTAGAGCGAGAAATTATGGCTGTAAAAATGTATGATTATTGCCTTATTGAAAGTCTTCGAATCAAGTCCTATTAAATCACAAAACACTATAAGTTTGTAAAATTTAGCTCTGTACTAAGAAGTGGCATAGTGTAAATCTCTCAATTTGTAATGTTAGCCTAAAACTAAGCCAATTAGAAACCTAAGTATCCCTCTGATCTACAAATTTACGTAAATGATGACACCACAACACCCTAATTATAACGCGAACAAGATGGAGCAAAGGTGCCAGTTTTCGTTTCTTTGAAAAACATTTCTTGCCTCTAAAAGTAAAATATTCATTAAATTAATTTTCTGAAAATGGGTACCATACATAATGCACAAATTTTAACAAAAATGCGATCCATTTCTATGAAATGTGAATATAACACCTAAATTTAAGTCAACGGTCAAAGCCTAAGGACGAATTTAACTAGTTTCAGTAGATGAAGCTTGAGCACATAAGAAACGTAAAATATGATGAAATATTATCATGCATTGAACTCTTATATTCTAAAAATGTATTTATTCATGATTCTAAACTGTTTGATCAATCCTCCAAAGATATGCAAGTCAAATAAAGTTGACACACAAACTTTAGATAAACAGTGGTGCAAATTCTTCAATTTCATAAGTTCTCCAGCATGAAACTTTCTCAGAACTTTTAAAAACATGTCAAATCGATTTCTGTATCCCAAGTCACAATGAAAGTGTTGAGAGGTTATCTTTCCCAATATATTCTCAATAGACTAAAGAAGAAGTCGCATGCTAAAAGAAACAGGGGTGTTAAGGTAAATTGATTTACAGGATACGTCCTGTGAACAGTTTCACAGTTATGTGGTACAAGGCAGAAGTTACTTTCTTCAAACTCTTCTGCACAAAATGGTTCCACAGATAAGTACTGAGGTAATATTAACCCAGCAACTAGTGAAAAAACTGACTAAAGCGAGGCACTATTTATCTTTAATGTTGTTCACATACATTTTTAAATGTCCTCCTTCATTCTGCGATGTCCTCTTACTATATGATTTCATATCCTTCTTCCGAATGTTTACTTACGTTAACCCTAGTCATTATGCAGGTGTGAAATACATGATACAAAGCCGTGAAACTCAATTTATCACTTGCAGATTTTGATGTTACTCAAGATTTCGTGACTAACAGTGACTCTAATGGGTATTTAAGGTCACGATATGTTCATTCTATTACAAATATCCAGCTAAAATAATTTTCAACTTCAGTCAATATGAGTGTGTTTGGCGTTCAAATGTCTATCTCTGCGAGTCTGCACTGTGTATGCAAAATGTTCTGTCTGGGTTACCTCTATGGTATTGACAGGGTCGTGCATGCCACACGGCCGTATTTCCCCGACCGCTGTCATAGAGTGACAGTTTTGACGGGCGAATCCAGGCACAATAAAAGGATTCCAACGCCACACAAAGAGAAGACGCAGGGGAGACCAAATATTCCTTTCTGTCGACAAGTACCATCACCTAACCAACGACATGCTCAATGTTATCTAGTCCACAATTTCTTTTGCACTGTCTCGTCGCTTGCACTCTATGATAGATATGTTAATCTTAGAAAAACATGTTTAAACAAAATAATATATACTTTTTATAATGACAAAACTGCTTCAAAATTCCAAAAACTGTCTTTTGATATAGAGTGATTAAAATAATATAACTGCTTCTTTTGAATGTAGAGTTGCAAAGCTAAATAATGTTTGTACAAACCCAAATATTGTCTGTTTTCAAAGCAATCAACATGGGGGTATAAGAAAATAGTGTTCACTCGTACCAAATGACGCTGAATCAGTTATTAAAACACCCACTTCAAACTTCTCTATACTGTGAACCCTTCGTAACTAAATGTGCACTGAATTTTCACACGGGAACTTTTTTTCTGATTACTTAGAAATCCAATCGGCAAATTACTGCCACATGCCAGAGTCAAAGCTCGGGGGGGGGGGGCTGGATTCGGTGTCAGGATAGCTCGAATTTGCACAAAGAAGTCTCAATAAGTGACAATAAAAACTAACATTGTCGTCGTGGTTGTCACATAAAAAAATGCAGAGGAAGATCTTGCAGAAAGAGAAATCAATAAAGAAAATTTCTAAAACTTGCCTTTTGAAGCCAGGAAGAGTCGATGTCGATCAATAACATTGTCGAGTCGAGTCGATCAATAACATTTAAAGCTGGTGATGGTCATCTAGTGACAGAGCTAAGGTCATTTTTTCCCTCCGATGAAATAAAGGCCTGTTTTTAAGTAAGTCATCATGCCGACAATGGCAGAGATAAGATCCGTGCCTTTACGCTGTAAGATGAGGAACCGTCCTGTGCAAAACGAACTTTGGCGTTAGCCACCTCTCCAAAGGTGGAGCAACAATCTTTATTCCAAAGTGCAGCAATAACTTAATTATACTCTGTATTCCTTAATTGTTAATACTGAAATCTTCTGAGTAATTATTAAATATTTAAAGTTTTTGTCTTCTGCGCAAAACGCCAGGGAGTTGCAATCCCGTAGGTCATACCGTTCACATAGGGTGCAGGAACACCGAAGTGACGCCTGATGAAATCCTCTTTGGTTGCAGGTTCTGAAGTGAAAGTCATGTGTTGCCGTTCTTGAACACACGTGTCGCAACGGGAAATTTAGTTCCTTCCATTCTTCTGTATTCATTGTTGGCGTGTGTTAAAAGCCTTTTCCTTCCTTTCTCTATGTGGGTTCCGTATGCTGGTGTGTATTGTACTTTATTGCTACTTTCTTGATGAAGAAACCTGGTGGCTAGTCCGTGTCGTTCAGGATAATCCAAGGGCTCTACATAGATAAGCAACTTTCATTGCCTTCAATTTACTTAGATCTACGGCAGTGAAGTAGTTCCATGTTTTTGTGACTGCATGCATGCGATCGGGGCAGTCTTGATGTGAAATAGTCTCAAGGCTGCGACTTGATAATTTGTCTTAATGTTGAATGTGTCTTTAATGGCTTCTGTAGACCCCTCTTTTATATGTTTCGTGAAAGTTTTCCCCGTACTTGAAATGTTAATCCCAGGTACTTACTTACCTTCTGGGTAATGTGCTGCTATAATATTTCACTCTTTGCTCCACCCTGAGTATGCTTCAGAATATTTGGCTTAAACAAGAACTTGTCAATGTCAATAACATGGTCTGCAAAATGTTTTCCTGCAAAATTAAGCAAATGTAAATTGATACGTTTTCCCCAGTGCCCGATTTCTGAACATAAAAAAGTTATTTAAAATACGATTATAAATTATGGATATATATCCAAAATAATTCAAAACTAATTTTCCATTAAATAAAAAGGTATTCGCACTCTTTTCATATATTCTAGAGCAATAACGAAAGATAAATATACTTAAGAGTGCGAACATGCAGAACGACAACAGAAACATTTAAAAGCTTCAAACTCTGTAGCTGACTAAAGTCTAGTTATTATAGAGTAAAAGTAGGAGAATGCAGGGCATGCCCACATTTCCTATTGGAAATGGAAGGTAGCCGCTATAGATTCTATACATGCATAAAATTTAACTGGAAAAAAGATAAATCAATTTGACCCTTGTTGAGGTAATGAAGAACAAAATAACTTAGTTATCTTCCATGTTTTCTTGGTCTGATCTCGACCTATAATTAAAACGCTCCTATTTAATTCTATTCAATATAATTTGCTATATATTTTTTGGTATTTTTCCAGCACTTAACATTTACTCTTTAAGCATGTAGGTAAGTAACTAAGCAAAAAGTCAAACAAATCAATAAAACTAGTTTTTTTTTACTTTATTCCGTATTACAGCAACAATTCATTTACAGCTGCTTTATCCATTGTTCTTTTTTGTCATTAATGCTGCTATTTATATTATCACTGTCCTATTTCACAATCTTGATCAGTTACAAATGTTCAACTGTGGTGATCAAGTGAACACAACGGTAATCATTTGAGACATTATATGTATGTTTTACACAGAATACTACGGAGAAAAGGAAATTTTGGAGAAGGTTCTAATAATTTTCTTAAGGGAAATGATTATTCAAACAAATGATACGACACTTTTGTAATTTCCTTTATATGCATTAAACCAATATAGCAATATTGAAGTTTAATATTCAATAACAAAACATAATTAAATTTCTGAATGACACAACTTTTTAATGTCTTTCTTAAGCGCTAAAAAAATGCATTAACTTACACAGACTTCTTGGAAATGCACGATTTATGGTAGTGTTAAACTATTTACAAATACATCTGAACCATTAATCATCTGAGTGTAGGTTTTCTAAAAATCCTATTCACGAAGTAAATTCACAGTAAATGTTTCCTTGCATTGTTCTAGGTCATGTCTCCTTAAATTGATAAACACTAAACCAAAAGCATTCTGATACGGCTTTAAAGTGTTCATATATCCATCGACCGATGTTCCCGGCCTATCTGGGGTTAAGAGCATTCAGCCAGCAATACTCCGTTGTGTGGAGGAAATTCATCCAGTCCCCTTTCCAGCCTCAAGTGATGTACGGGAGGAACTCTTCCGGAAAGGCGCACTGAACGATCAAGGAGGACCCTTCAGAAGAACACGTGGGGGCACACGACGCCCCTTTACCCTCATTAGATATATTGCGACATCGCAACGTTTCCCTGCGAGAGCACTCCTGCTTTCATCGAGTTCTCTAGCAAGCCGGTAAAACAATTAACGAAAGGCTCCTTGAACAATGTGCTACGCTTGAAGAAAGGAATTTGTATTTAAAATTACCAACTTCTATTTGCATATGACCATACACTAATATCTCGTGCAAACATCTAGTTCAGTTCCAAACTGCCGAATGAAGCCTATGTAGACTTCAATGAGTGCTGTTTAATCTTCGTAAGCTTGCAGCATCACGATGAAGCAAATTCCAATTAACGTTAACAAGAATTTGTCACTTAAACAGCGGTTAAACTTAAGCCAAGAGAACGGAAGCTGACTTAACTCTTTATATGACATAATACCCACTGCATTAATTACATTGTTGCCTTTTTATTAGTATTCATGTCAAGTTCGGTCGGCTGTTGCTTTGGTTTCTTTACAACGTGTTCCATGCTTAAATAGTTTTACTGAATGAATTGATGAAACAGATTAAACATGGTATGTCAGTCTGGTAACTTTTAAACCAATCCAGCACAATTGTAAATGGGGCATTCAAAAAGTTTTCCATGTATCACTCTAAAGTCCAACCTAAGAACTGAATTTTAAAACTTTTTCTCACAGTTTTTCAAAGCGCGCGCGCACACAACACACACAGAGTTACATACGGTGCAGCCGCTTGTCAAAAGCACTACCGTACTCGGACTGACATATTGTCAACAGAAATGAGTTTATAGCTTGAGCAATTAGTTTAAAAGATATTCCAGCAATGCAAGATTTCACTCTCTGAAACAAGCAGAAGACACACGGTGCAAGGTCTGGACTGTAAGGTAGATGGACATGAAACTGGACTTTGGAGACTTCCAATTTCCTCATATTTGCAGCTGTTCTATGAGGAAATGCATTGTCGTGCAAACGCAACAGTCTTGAAGTTCCGCCGCCACCTCAGCTCTTCAAATAAAGGATTCAACATATATGTGTTATAGTATTCTCCATTCATTGTCATTCCTTCTCGCATACAGTCAACCACTGATGGTCCCTCATAGTTGAAGAAAACAGTGAACATTTGCTTCCGAGAACGAAAATCTTGTCGAAGAAGAATGGTCTGGCGTCATTCTCATTTACCCAACGCAATTCTGAGCTTTATGTGGTATATTAATACAACCAACTTTCATCACCAGTGCATGTATCTGTTCAATTCACGGTTCCCACTACACAATGGGTACGAATAAAAATACCATCAAGCTCAAGAACAATGTGTTTGCAAAATATATGAAGAAGAGTGTGAACTATACACTTCAACAAGTACAAAAAATACACGCTTTTTAAGTGAGATTATCAAAGGAAACAAATAGATATTGTATGCTCATTCGAGTGAAATTTTGGTTTATTATTATATATCTGTCACACGTTTTGGACCATTCGGTGAAACATGCTTAGCAGTTTCATTGCACATTCCATTCTCTTCTTCTCTTCATTGTTTAGGGAATGTAGAACTAATTTTGCACAGATTTTTCGCAGCCTCAAATATTCATGGAGTATACTGTCAATGCTGCCAACAGTGATACTCATTTCCATACTTAGCATTTCAACAGTAATAGGTCGATTTTCCTCCATCAAGTCCCTTCCTCTTTGAGCTGTTCTCTCGTTCACCGGTTACCGAGGCCGGCTAGAGTGAAGGTTGTCTTTCAAAGTCTCTCCCCCTTCTTCTACTGATTGAATCCATCTTGCAATGGTATCAATGAATACATTTGATCACTATGAACAACTATCAAGTACTCGTGGATAATTTTCGCTCTTTCACCTAACTTATAGTGTGTGAAAATGTAGAAACTAAAATTTTCTTTAGAAATTTCATGATTTTTCACCAGTTATTGATACAGGACTAAACTCAACAGACTATACGGCAGTGACTATGCAAGTTTAAACTTGCACTTGTACGTTTTTGATAGCTTAAGCTCCATTGTTGGCAGCTGCATTAGATACATTTTTGTAGGCATTATTGTCCAACAATGGAGAAGTTGGTTGCAAACCTTTTGAATACCCCTCATAGCTCGATGGACAATGCACAGTTCATTCTCATATTTAAATTACGCACCTTCAAAGTAATTTCAGACAGGTGTTGATATATGGCAACACCTTATTCAATAATGGCATATAATCAACGAATTTCATGGTATTGGATACCTGGACAAAGCATTCCACTGCCAAAACATGACATTTGAATGCTTCGCCAGTTTCTACAGGAACCTGACCGAGTATCATAGAAAAATAAGCAAAATCTGGATTCATTGGAGCATATTATTTGTGTCCACTGTTTCATGGCCCAGTAGCTATGCATTTGCCCATGCTAGGCGATTTTTCTTCTCCGTGGTTGTTAACCTGCAACATACCTGGGCTACATGATTGGAAATGCGTAACTCATGTAGTTCGATTGGCGACTGTTTGACTAGGTTTGTCATTGTACTGTTGAGTGGTCCCTAGTGAGTTTGGAAAATCGATCAAACGCCTGCGGTCTGCGGTCTCTATTTGTTGTAATTGCCTTTCTATCGCTCTTCATATGCCGAGAGAGCTGTTTTAATGTTATCCTCCACTGTAAGAGTAAACTTCTATAATACGGAAATGCCCGATTACCAAATCTTTAAGATATGACACTTGACTCTTTACTCAAGTAAATACCGTATTTACCTGAATCTAATGCACCATCGAATTTAATGCGCATCCCATATTTGACACATAAATTATATATATACATAAATTAACACTAATAATAAAAGTAGATAAAGATAAAACACTGAGAAAGAGTCACACTTGAAATTGCTATATTTCGAACTACTGCTAGTTCTTCAATGGCAAGAAGCTAGACCATTGAAGAACTCGCAGTAGTTCGAAATATAACAATTTCAAGTGTGACTCTTTCTCAGTGTTTTACCTTTATCTACTTTTATTATTAGTGTTAATTTGTTACATTGTTAATAGTGTTTCTTTATTTTTATTTTTCATTAATATTATCTCTCTCTCTCTCTCTCTCTCTCTCTATATATATATATATAGAGAGAGAGAGAGAGAGAGAGAGAGAGAGAGAGAGATTGGCATTCTGTTGTACGGCGTTTTACAAATAAGTCCGTATGCTTCATAAAACGATAAGAACAAAGAATTAATAAGTGGACTATTGTTACATCTTGGAACACGTAGGACAAAATCCATCATTCGTGTTGTTGCCAGTTACCTACGCCAACTGTATGGTGTCACTAGTCTCAGGTTGCCCGTTCTTCCTCCTTTCATGTACGAATTCCAAAACTTTTTCTTCAATGTCAGGATGTTTTCCTTTCCGAGGATCAGTGAATTTCTTCCTACTAGCTTTAGTTGCAAATAATGTCAATTTCTGTAGCCGCCAAAAGCAAACATTGCTCTCAGCTACATTGAGTTCTCTTTTCTTCGCTATCGTGCCACTATTATTCGAGAAGCGCACTTCATGCATGATGACGCGTCCGTACATTTTAGTATACCTGCATTCAGAAACCTGTATCGAATGTTTCCTGACAGAACAGGCAGAGAGGAGCCGGTTGCTTTGGCCTGCAGGTTGATTGATTTAAACGCACTTGTGTTTTCTGTTCGTGGGAACATTTAAAAAGTATTGATGCATTCGTCTACAGTGGACGGCATGGAGTGTCTATGCCATCGAATTATGCCACTCGTCAAACAAACGCGGCATGCCAAAAATGTGGGATGTCTTTGCGGGTATGTGGAGGTGAGGCCCGTGTCCATGGCGGTGGGGAACATTTTGAACCTTCTTTGAAGGAAATGTGAAGAATACGCTGCCAATACACAGACATTAAAAAACCTTGAGTTTTTTTTTTTTTTACTTATGTTGGTATAAATTATTTTTATTGTATACCTGCTAGGAACTTGATAGAAGTTCCTCGTCGATTAACCGAACGGGTTGCTCAGGCGGTAACTCTTGGAATTTGCACTCGGAAAGTCCTACGCTCAATCTTTCGGAGCCGGCCATTGTGACCTTGAGATTTTTCGTGGATTCCCTGGTTGCTTAGGCCAATGCTAAGATGGCTCTTCACTTTCCAGGTTTTCTTTCTCGCGTATCATTTAATTCCATTAATTCTATTCTAAGCGTCGAATGTGCCATGTCGAAAAAGACTGGTGCGGTGAGACGGTAACTCGCATTTTGGAAAGGTTTCTATCCCAGCGTCTGAGGTGTAAGACTTTCCTGAGGACCCGAATCCTTCCAGCATCGAGCTGTTCTCTCTGGAAACAATGTTGGGGACACCAGAGTCTCCCTCCATCATCCCTTCCTCCCGAAGATGTTTCCACTGGGGGATTGGGCACAAATAACCAATGAAGCACAGAAATATTTTCCTGTATCTTCACAATTAAATACAATGCAAGCACTCCTTTTGTTTGAAATGAATTAAAAATCGCATCTTCCGCATATGCGAGCATGGTTAGAGACCATTCAGGTGAAATGCATAGGAATTCTAGAGGAAACCCGTTAAATGATGCCGACAACAGAATAGTAGTTAATGCACGAGATATTGTCATTTTGTGCATTATTTTTGTTAAAAATGATTAGATAAGATTTTAAATTGTATTCATAATGTCTCACGATTGGTGCGTTGTTCTTGCACTTCGTGGCGAAAACAAAAAATCGTAGACTGGTTTAGGTCGCACAATATGACAAAGATGTTAAAATGGAATATGAATAAAAACAACCCAATAGAAACATTTTAAACTTACTAGCCAGGAAATAAAACAGTTAAAATTGCGAGATATTCGCCGGTACAACATTGCACGTACACGTGGACACGTACGGTGCGGCAAAGCTTCCTACCTCGCGCATTTGGGGAAGAGTAGACAGATCACCACTGTAAATCACTTTGTGTTTAACGTGGTGAAGAGAAGTTCCCTGCTATAACTAGTATATGAATTTACAGGTCTTCCTGACAGACTGGCGTGTTTGTTGAACAATGTAATTTGTGAGCTATGCTCGATCTTGTATTACTGTTGATATTATTATTAATATTTCTTTCAATGCATTGGGATATAAATCTGCCGATCCAATCATTTGACAGCCAATATGTCAATATTTGTTTTCTCGCGTGATGCACGCGGCGAGGCAGCGCTAGCACGTACTGATACAAATAATTCGTTTATGTTACCTTTGAACCTTACATTGGATGTATAATACGTATTTACTCATACTATTATTTTTTTTCAATGGTTAAAGTTACCGTGTCTTCCTATATTTCTTTTACCCAATATTTATAAACTTTATTTGAAAAGTGTTGATTTTATTTTGACTAACGTGCAGCAGACAGGGAGGGGACGCATAAAGGTATTCTTAATTTAGATCATGTTCCTCAAAGTAGTCCCCATTGGATGCATTGCAAATGTCCCAGCGTTTCTGCCAGTCTTCCAAGACATGCTGGAAACTATTTTTTTAACAGGTACTTCAGAATCACCTCCGCATCTTTCAGCAACTGCTTCTGATGATTTTGTTTCATTGTGTTCAATGTCCGTTTTCACCTGTTGAAGTATACAAGCGATGGATAATGATGATACATGAGATGTAATGATAATTTGGGAAAGGATATTTTTAAAGGAAATAAACGTTCCAGGCCAAAATTTAGGGTATCTCTCCGGCATTTGTCATTTATGAGAAGTGAGGAAAATCTGGGAGAAAAAAGCATTTAGGGAGACGGTCCTGGAGGGAATCGAACTCCCGACCTCCCCTCACGAATCCGCGCCTTAAGGACCTCGGTTCCACAATAAGGTGTTTGTTCCATTTGAAGAGAAGGAAGAAGTCGCATAGAACTAAATATGGACTGTGGGGAGGGTGAGGAACATACGATTTTTGCGAGATATTCAGCAGCCGTGCAATATCGTGGTGCAGCATCCAACGTACTGCACGGAAATGTGTCCTTTTCGTGGATATGGCTGCAGAGCATGTGCAGGTACTACATACTGGTAAACAATTCCTTAAATATCGAAAAATGAGATGAATATAAATTTCCCAGCGGAAATAGCCCTTTTTTTAAAGGGTAACGAATATAATGTTTGCAACAATTACCTTTGAGAGAAACTCCGCATCTTTTTATAACATTCTCTTTCACTGCATGCAAATCTGTACACGAACGTCATTTTGTTAGTCTTAGAACCCACCGTTCACAAACACGTCTCATGTGCAACTTTTCAGCGGGTCACGCTCGGTGAAATTTTTGATATTTCACAATGTGTTCTTAAGTTATTCGATGAACCTCTCTCACAATGGCAGTCGCGGTGTTAATATTTCTTCTGTAAGAGCACAAACTGAAGCGGGAGTATCTTCCTTTCAAATTGATTATTTCCGAAATCTTCAAGCTGTGCTAAAGGGAAAGAAAGTTCTCCATAGGCCTCTTGTAACATTGCAAAGGCCTCAACTGAAGATTCGTTGAGACGAAAGCAGAATTTCAGAGCAGCATAGCAGCAGCAGAGCGGAGCTCTCATAGCCGGGAACATTAAAATACCACATGTACATTAACCATAATATTGTAAAGTTACATTTTAGCGTGAGATAATTATGCCTGTAAAATATTATCATCGTTTTTTATTTAAAGAGATCTCGTAAAATGAGATTTCCTCATGCACGGTTTCCATCGTGCAAATATCAAAACGTGCAAAATGCTCTCGAACGAAAACAACGCCAGGAATGAAAAAGTGATGCAAGCCCGCCTGGGGACGCCGCCGGCTTGTGCAGCGATGCGCAGCAAATAGTGGGATTTGCAAGGCTTCAGAAGGCGGTGGGTTCTAACAGGCACATAATGCTGCTAAGTATTCAGGCAGCGAGCTTTGATGTTCCTTATGCTCCAACTAAATAAAAACCAAAAACAAAGCCACGGGTTGAATGAAGAGATGATTTATAATCTCATTCTCCAGGCTAATTTAGAGATTTCTTCTCTATTACATTTTCTGTTTTTAAAATCTACAATGCATTTCACTTCAAATATTGCAGTGAAAGTTACAAAATTATGCACCTTTACGAATTACTTTCTGGATATAATTAAAATTTATATTTTAATTGTTTCTTTTTGGTTCACATAATACTATGTGTTCAATTTTAAATAGCTCTCTTTTTAAATTGTTACATAGCAAGTTTAACCTTCGATATGTAGATAAACGATGTAGGCCATGCTTATTTTTGACATCGGATAATGTTTTTTAGTTTTATTATCTACATAGCTAGAAACAAACGTCATGTATGTTTCCATTGCAACAAAACTTCATTACATTTTTAAAAAAAGTATAAGAACATCATAAATATTACAATAGAGAATTATTAATTTATTCTTGAAAAGGCCTCTGAGCAAAATGTATCGGCCGTTTCAAGCCCTGACTTGAATAGAACGCTGATGACCTAGATGTTAAATAGCATCCTAAATAAGTCAAATAAAAAACGTTAACTCTTGAAAGGAATTTTTGGTTAGGAAGGAGTATTGTTACACTGTACTTAAGCGATGAATGAATTCCTGGTCAATTGGCTATAACTTCAACGATTCAGAATAATTTTTTACCTTTAAAATGTTCTGCAACTCTTAAAACTCTTATCAGACACCTTGATTTCAAGTAAAAATATAGTTTAAAATTATCATGTTCCTTAACCGCGTTATAAGGTTTAAAGTTCTATTTTCAGTAGGTGCTGCTTGTAATAAAAACACAAACATCTCGTTTATTTCTTTGAAAGAAAAGAAACCACACGCAGAAAGGAACGGTTTGGTTACTGGCTTCGGTTAGGCACGGTAAACATAACTGTAACTACGCGAAGTGACATACGATCCCATTTAAATTGAAAACAGGGTATAAAGCAGCCGTTTTAATCTGCTTAAATAGGAACAGTTAAATAAGCATTATTCGATACCGGCTCCTAAATTAATTACATACATGCGCTAATTTGACTGACAGCGATGTATGGTAAATTACACTGAAATAAAGTATCGTAACTAGTGCAATAGTCACCATTGTGCCAAACAGAATTCGTCTTCCCCCTCCTCCCATTTTACATGGAACCCTCTTAAGTGCTAAAATAATGTTTAAAATGTGTTATTTTGTGCTTTTGCTTTCGAAATAATAATTCATACTGAAAATATTTACTAATTACCAACGCATATATTACCTAAGCTTTGTTGGTATTATTTTTATTTTCATTATTTACATTATCGCACTTTTTACTGTGTCTTTGACTGAGGTTTATAAACATGCACATCAAATGGAGTCTTGACTGAAAACTCTGAACAGTTTCTAACGAAACGAGTGTGCCATCTGCCCACAGACAGTGAACTTCCCAAATGCATTTAAATTCCTTCAATGATGTTTATGGAAATCGCATTAATAAGGGCCCCTGTAAGCATGTTTATAAAAACTCTGAACTTCATTAAACATGCTCTAAAAGCTACCTTTTAGCAAAGTTTGTATTAATTTCTATAGTCACTAGTGCGGCTTTGAAACTAGCTTGGTAGCTAGTCATGTGAAATCTTATTGCGCAGGTGCAAACCGCCACTTTGCCGTAGGGTTAGATGATCAGTTGTGTTGCGATGCTGAGCGAATGTCACGACTGCTCCTTACAGCCCACATGGGGCTCTAAACTTTTGAACAGATTTTAGACCGCAGACGAGATTAACGAAAGCTATTAATGAATTAGGGCCAAATTTGACCAAAAATTGCATCTTTTATTAAATATGTTGCAGTTACTTAATTAAAACTTTGTTAACGTACTTCTGAAAATTTATAACAAATTAAAATAAAATGAAATATTAATTTATAAGTTCAAAACTTTTAGAGCTAACGATTAAATACAGGGTCTCAATGTTATTCATAGAAAGACGAGATAATTTTTTTCAGAAGGACAGTGATTTATTAAGGAGTCTCAATATTCAGTTACGGCTGTCCTAAAGCTGTAGGTACGCTGAGATTTTAGGAAATCGCATTCATCTGACATTCTTGTATAAATATAAATAGTTTTAATATATACACATGTTATACTAGACATTTGGATGAACTCAGGAATCACAAGTTGTGTGAATCTTGAATGACCTTCACATTTACGCCCATTGTTTTTCACTCTTTACGTCCCATGCGTTTATCGCATCACACAGGAATATCAGCCCCCTTAGAGCCCACATTTGGCTCCGCGACTTTTCACCGTTGAGAAGATTTCAGACTGCAGGCGAGATTAACGAAAATTCCAGATGATTTCCGAAAGACAAATTACGTTAAGCCCCAAGGAAAATGTTAAAAATGCTATTAATCAGTGACAATCACCTATCTTTTACTAGACATCTTTGGGACAGAGCTGATACAATTTTGTGAAGAAATACGAAAATACCTAAGCCTATATTAATTGCGTCTGCGAAATTCAAGCAATCTATCAACAGATATATCGCGCCATCCTCCAGAGGAATCATTGAAATTATTACCTAAATTAGTTTCTAGTAGTAGCTTAATCTTATTATCGCTCCTAAGAATGCACAGAGCTTCGTTTTTTCTATATATCGCCATGCAACACTTCATTTGTTTTACGAAAGTGTGTGTGTTACTATGTTAAAGGAATTTAATTAATGTTCGTGTTTTGAAGACAATCGTAATGCTAAAAATTAACATAAAATAAAGCTCTTGGGAGAAAATAAGAAACTGAGACTCTGTTAATGATAAGATACGGTGACATACAATAGGAATGCAGACAGATACTACCAAAAGTATCTGAAAACGTACAAAAAACGCTCTTTGTCATTGTCAGATTGTACATTTAGAACAATTTGAACGTCTAAGTGTTACTTAGTGCTTGATGTTGGTAGTATTTGTATACATGATGGTAAATGTTTTTGTATTGAATTCTATTTAAATGTGTTACATTTCTGTTTTCTCCACGTGTTCTTTCCCCAGATTGGTCGACACTGGTAAAGCTTCTGGTAGTATTGACGTCAGAACCTTACCTTGGGCTTATTGCGAGCATGTCTCTTGCTTTCCAGTGAGAAAGAATAGCTACTTCAAGGGAGTAAAGACATCTTTCGGCCAGTAAACTGGTGCGTTGTTCCTTTCCCACGCCTTGATCACTGGTATAGGTTATGTTTTATTTATTGCAATTTTATTTAATTTTAGAGATTTCTTTAATTAAATTGTGAGAATGTTAAAGTGTTTACATTATAAGTGATAGGCAAGCACTGTATAATATGCATTACTTATGTATTGTTGTTAAAGTGCTTAGCCTTAAAATTTTTGCCGTGTGTAAATGGTTGGTTCGCTGTTAGTTTATCAGAGTCTTTGGAGCTTTCAATTGATAATTAATGTATTTTATAGAAATGCTTGATTATGTTGTTATAGTATTTTGGATTTTATGTGATTCGCATTGGACTATTATGAGTTGTAAATCGTAACAATAATTCTGAGTTCACTGTATACTTGTTTATCTCTTTTTGTTACAATAAATGCATATTTTACATAATTCTTCTCGCGTAAATAGAAACCATCATTCCCTCGATTCACAACCCTCTTGTTCTCTGTCTTCATGTTGTGTACGATGATATAAATGACATTCTGTTTGAGAACAGTGGAGGAATGTTGGCAGCCCTGCGACAAAGAGCAGAGTAAGACGTGTGAGGTGGTGCTGCTGTCGGGATATCGACGTGAGCGCGAGACTTGAGCGTTACCATGGTAACTCCAAGACCACATCAAATATTTCACGGGCAAAGCTAATTCCCTTATCACATAATAACGCACGCACACCCTTCCATACGCACTCTGTGTCATAAACCAGCTTTCAAGCCGCAGCACGTAATGGAATCTAGATTACAAATGTTTATAACGCAATTTCGCTTTAATTCCGTCTTCTCATCTTCAATCAACGTTTTTTACCACAGTGCTGCAAATGCTTTGAACCACATTGCAGGATGAGTAAGCACAATGTTCATGTTGTAACACAAGTGAAGTATAATTAACACTGACTCCATTGGGAAATGGATTCCAATATAAGGTGCCTTTTCTTGCATCTCAAGTTTGTAGTGATTCAGGATTGCTGAAGTTCAGTCTTGAGCATTAATAAATCTCTCAAATAAGTATGAGTGAACTAAGCCTTGTGGGCTGAAGCTTCAATTCCGATCCTTGAACAAATTTGGATTCAGATGTTTCACCACAATGGCTTTGTACACTTTAGCGATTGTACTTAACCTCTTTTGACCACAGGAAAGGCGTCCGTTAAGGCTTAAGGCTGAGTCTATCCAAATTTATTGCGTTCGTTTTCTCGCATGTGTCAATTTTTATTAACGAAATGAAATATTTTCTTAGTACTGCGTGACGTAGATAGCGCATCATTTAAATATGTTACCTTGGGCAAGAATACTGATTTTTTAAGTCACTTTCCGGTAGAAGTCAAGGGAGTTTTAATGAAGTTTTTGTTACTGTGTAGCCAATGATAGTTTCAACTTAGTTGATTATGTCTGCCTTTTTTTTTTTTTTATATTGAAGAGCATGAAGTTCAACAAAAGACTAGAATGTAGACGTTATCAATTTAAAACAGTACTTCGCTGTTGTATTATTTTATTTTCACAATAAACGTCATTTACTAAAGCTCATTTTTTAAACATTCTATTTTTAAACTTCCTGAATCGTATTATAGTTTACTCTGGACCACATGACAGTTTCATAACTCTTCATTGTGGCCATTTCTGCAACTTCAGAGAAACGCCAATTTCAAATTTGTTTCAAGACGATTGATGTATATGTGCAGAAAAACAATAGGATTGAGCTTATTTACGAACAGATTTAAAGGTGGGTTTTGGAATATGCAATTTTTTAAAATATTGCGCGAAATTTAACTTAATTATCACTTACATTATTGTTAGTCTTAGTGCTACAATTTTGGTCATGAAAACAAGACTCCTTTCATGGAAGATATAACATAAATTAGATTTTCCATTAATCCCTACAACCCATGCCTTGACTACCCTATAAAAAAAGCCATGCTTCGCCACTGCATTTGACAGAAGTGGAGCTTGGTAGGCAGAACGTTGAACCTCCAGGACCCTCACACCAACTTCTCACCAAATATAGGCATATACTTTGTGGTTTTGATAGTTGTAGCTTTCTTTATTATTGAATACATTCTCTTTCAGTAAATCTAACATTACTGCCGTTGTTTAGCATAATGCTTTTGTCTTGTCTAACTTCTCCGTATATTGTGGCATATGCAATATTTAGATTGTTGATTTAGTATTACTGGGGGAAATGTCCGTTACTTATAAAATTTTGGAAACAAACGGTCTTACGCTTTAACCTGATTGCCGTTTGGAGTTCCCCCACCTATGTACCAATAAAAAATAGTTCGTCACGCAGGAGCTGCATAAATTAAGCGAATTGCTCAGCAAGTGGAATTTGTGAAGGATATTACAGAGCTCTAAAACAGAGAAAATGGTGCCGCTAAAGCGATTTTTAAATTTCGGTTTTCATGTATATCCCTCCTACTCCTTAATATGATTTCGCTGATTTTAAGAAACTATTTTTCCTATTTTATTTTAGTTGTATATCAAGTTTCGTTGAGGGAAAAGAAAAAACAAATATTGGTGCCGCTAAAGCGATTTTTAAATTTGAGGTTTCAGGTAAACCCCCTCTTATAAGTATGATTTCATTGATTCTCAGAAACTATTTTTATTAGTGTATTTCACTGGCATATACCGAGTTTTGAAGAGAAAGAACAAATTGCGGTCGCTAAAGGGATTTTTAAATTTTCGCTTTAGGTTAACCCCCACTCCTTTAATTTCGGTTTTAAGGTATGCCTATAATGGTCCGATTTCCCTGGTTTTCATCTTATTTTATTTAAATGGAATTTACCGAAATACGTTGCGAAAAACAAATATTGGTACCGCTAAACGATTTTTAAATTCTGAGTTTCAGGTAAACCCCCGCTCCTAATAATCTGATTTCGCTGATCTCAGAAACTATTTCTTTAATTTTATTTCAATGACATATAACGAGGTTGAGTTTCCTTGAGGAAATATATATATATATATATATATATATATATATATATATATATATATATTAGTGTCACAAGAGCGATTTTTAAAATGTTGCTTTAGGTTAACCCCCATTTTTTAAATTTCGTTTTTCAGGTATACCCTTAATGGTCCGATTTCCTATAAATTTCATGAATTTCCTCCTGACATAATATAATTACCACTGAATAGCCTGAAGCTAACAGCACAAAATAATTTATTCTAGAGAGGCAAGATCAAGAAACGTTGATTAATCTTGCTCCCGTTTAGCGAACTAGAAGGGGGGGGGGAGTTATGAAACGAAAATAGAGTTCATAAAAAAAATCACCAAACACATCACTGTGCCTGTCTGTTTACCTAGCGAGATAAAATGTTATTTTACTGCTTCAGCTGGAAAAAACTACTACATACAAAAACGGTTAGAATTCAAACACTCGACATAAAAATGTTTTCTTCCTGTTCGTGACTGCTCATATGATATTTATATTTTTGTAATACAGAGCAAATACTATACGAAAAAAGAAGAAAAAACATATTGAAAGCGACGTCAAAAGCACTGACACGAAAATAGAAAAGATAAACAGAAAGAGACACAAAGAGAATGTTACAAAAATAAAATAATAACATATAAGCTTGGAAAACATCAGTTTAGTTCACAAGTTTCAAGAAACACATGCTGACAAGTGCATAACGTTCAAGCTTGCCGCGGGAAAATGCCATTGTGCTTCATGAGGGGCAGCCTTTATTTCCGCCGTGTTGTGTAAGCCACTGACCCCAAAATTTGATAGGTTCAATCTCACAAAATAATAAAAATAATACTAATAATTTCAATTGTTATTTAAAGCATCAATAAAAGATTAAGAAATAAGGTTTAAAGTGATATGCAGCAAAACTATTTTTCTCTACATCCCTTTCCTCTTGTTTGTCTCTTAGCTGTTTTTATGCGTCGCATTAAAAGTACATGCCATAGATTTTTCTGCTGGCTCCATACAGTGCAACACAATACTTCATTGTGTTCTAGATTTTTCTTTGCCGATAGTACACTGTACATTTGGAAGACAGAATATGTGTCCGGGGGGGAAAAAATCTAATGAAAAAGAAGAAATAATATCTTAGAAACTAATGCATATGTTTCGTGATTTATACATTAAGAAAGAGAACAAAACAAAAAAACAAAAAAAAACAAAAAAAGAGGAGGTATTTTTGGATGCACTGGCAACAAGCTACGCGCATGCGCACACTTTTTGAATATTTGTTTCTTCCGCGATGCGACTGTCATATTGTGACACTGACATTATAAATTGAATGGTCGCTTGAGTCTTGTCCGCGTGGAAGCATTTGAATCTTTGGCATGATAATGAGAGGGTAGTAATAGAATCCAATGTCATCAAAGCCAGAAACAACGCATTGACAGAAGGTCAAGGTGAAACAGTCTATAAAGATCATGGGGTCAATTTTAGGGACTGCGGAGGAAATCTAATGATAGACTTCAAATAAAACGCAACGGTGACTGGGAAGTACTATTGAGCATTATTGTCAATAAACAGAGGCATGGAATGTTAATTCGATAAGTTTGTTTGCAGCACAACAACGCACCAATCCACACGGCTGCTGTAAACACATGTGACTTTCAGGAGCTGCATCATCCACCACACAGCCCAGATATTGAATCCAGGAGTTATTACTGTTTTTAACTTGAAATATACCTTTGAGGGCGGATTTTCACCAAAACTAAGTTAAAATCGCTGTTTTCAGACAAAAATTCGAAAAAGTAAAGGGGATTGAAATGTTAATCCAGAGATATGAAAAATCCGTTGAAATGATGGGAGATTACATTGAAACATAATAACTGTATTTTTATTCTATTACATACCTAATATGACCATCAGGAGACTTATTGACCCTACCTCGTAAACCATGATGAGGGATAAGAAGGGATTGGATGGATCGGAAGAACAAGAAAAAGAAAGGAAAAAAGAATAGAGGACTATGCAAGAAGAAAAGGGGAAACAGAATCCAAGAGAAGGTGGAAGTGTTTTTACGTTTTCCAAAAGCGGCCTGCACGTGGGCCGGCCGGCTACTGGAATGAATTATGTGCTCGAGTCGCCTGTCTACCGGCTACTGTGCGGAACGATAACGATCGCAGATTGAGATTTCCTGGCGTAAGCCACGAGGGAGAAAAAAGGACCGGTTTAGGTGTGGGAGAGAAGAAAAAACAACGGCAGTAGCAGCCGGTATCTAAAACAAACATGGCAATTAAAAATGGCAGGACGCCACAGCGGGAATTTTTTTTACGAAGCACATTATCTCTGTAGCAGTGTCTGCGGAGGGCAATTATTGCAGCATCGGATGGTTTTAAGTGGCGCTGCTCTTGTGAAGAACAGCATGACCTAATTATAGCCTACTTCACTCTCTTGATGAAGTGCACAAACGGCATCCGGTGGGCAATCAGGGACGACCTTGCGGTTTTCCCTCGTAAAACACGTGGCGACCTGTGATTGGACAAAGGGGTCAGAGTTAATTAAACATGTGTCTGCACGTGGATGCCCATGGGGAGATGTTTTGTACTACAAATACCCTTCCTTGTCTTCTATCTACATAATGACATCCCATTAGTTTCATGGCTACAAGTTCTTCTACTGCCTTCAGTAATTTTTGAAGTAAATTCAGAATGATTGTAGAAACCGGAACTTTGACATAATGCCTTTGTAAATTTGCTACATTTATTTTAAATTTAAAAGTGAAATGAAACGGTGACGTTCATTTACCTTTTTCTGCCCTTTTAACATAAACACATTATTTAAGAGTTAATGCTTTTATAGTCTTAATTATTACTTTCTTTATAATTTACAGTAATTATTATTTATATATGCATTTGATTGATTACTTCAAATCAGTTCACATTTTATTTAAAAGCAACTAAAGAGGATGAAAATATTTGTTTTCAGTTTACATTGCTTCAGTTGCACAGTAAGATTATTTGGCACCGCCACGGGTGGCCGAGGTCGTTAAGGCATGGACTCGTGAGCGGGAGGTCTGCGGTTCGAATCCCGCCAGGACCGTCCTCCCTGACTGGGGTTTTTTCCAGGTTTTCCTCAGTCTTCATAACTGGCAAATGCCGGGGAGGTACCTAAACTTAGGCCTGGAACGCTTCCTTCCTTAAAAAAAAAAAAATCCTTTCCCAATATATCATTTCATCTCAAGTATCATCAGTGTCCACCGCCTGTGGTGCCTCTGTAGTAAAAACGGGCGTTAAACACTACTCAAAAAAAAAAAAAAAAAAAAAGATTATTTGGGTTATGGGCCGGACAGCGCGTCTACGTACTGTCAGAAGTCACTCGTTAAGAACGTTCTACAGGTAGTACACAGTACTCAGTTTTAACAGTCGCATACCAATGGCAATTATAACATCAATTAATATCAACAGAGAGGTCGGTTACTGGTCCCACGGAGTTCACAGTATTTTTGCAGTCAGGGGTATACAAAATATATCTTTGTAATTGTGTCAGAGCTTATGTATAAAACATTAAGCATCCAAGTGTTGCAAAGCAAAGAGTTTATAAAGAAAGTATTATTATTCAAAAGTTCTATAGGATTAATTTATAAAGTGTTCTAAGAAATGTAACATATACCCATGTAATACAATGCGCATTAATGTTATAATATAATAATAATAATAATAATAATAATAATAATAATAATATAATGTACCGGCTTCCAGAATAGGTCCTCACCGCTCTCAGAGATTTTTGCGTTTGGACCTATGCTGGCTTCCTTCCCCGCTCACTGCGTGTTCTGGGACTCGGAGTAGTCACCAGTTTACATTCATTCGCGAAGATTTTAGAGCAACATATTTTTGTGTGAAAATGTTCTTATAAATATGAACTAGCTCGTCGCGATCCTGAGTTTATTCGAAAATTCCCTGGGCCAATTCCTCCTTCCAAAACAGCAATTCACGATCTTGTAACTTTGATACTACCGGTTCATTTTAACAGAATACAGGTTAGACGGAATTGGCAAAAGTTTTGGATATTCCCTAACAAAATCAAATCTAAATCAGTACAAGTTCAGTTTTAGTGTCCCTTGCACATACAACTGCAAAACTGTTAAAACTCAAACTCTAACATTGTCAGTGTGCACTGTATACAAGGCGATCCCATACCAAATGTGCATTATCGTAAGGGGTTTCTTTCATCAGTGGCCGAAGAGTTAATCCACCCACAACTCGTGCTCTTTTTAGATGAGACATGGTTCCACCAAATGGTCATGTGAACACTCACACTACTCTCCATTGGTATACTGAAATTCCAAATTGTATACAAGAGGCCCCTCCTTATGATAGAGAAAATGGATTTTGGTGAGCGATTAGCGCAAGACGCATAAGACGCGGCCGACATTGGCATGTCCTGCTGCCGAGACGCAAAAACCCTTGCGATCGGTAAGGACATATTCTGGAAACTCTGTATATGAAAAAAAATCATATTCACACTGCAAAATTAAAATGAGAAAGGTGTCTTCTTTTACTATATGAGCAAGGCATGTGTACTTATTTTAATAAGTGCAGGCCATCGTGTTTTCGACTCTTGCCTCTTGGTCATACACAGCAGTGACAATTCTTTGGAATACTTTTTACCCATTGTGAGACTTTTCCACCCGGTTCTTTGAGTAATTTCCTTTGCTCACTACACATTTATTTCATTTCACCTATGCCCAAAAATCTTTATAAAATCCTTTGAATGCAGATCAACAGGACTTTAGTAGTTTTTTTTTTTTTTTTCCCTCCCTCATACCAGTCAGGTTCTTCAAATAATCTTTCCTTCGTGAATCCCTCTTTGTATGCTTTTTAGCTCATTTAGTAGTTAGTTTTACAAAACAAGACAAGCTGCAATGTCAATCAGGTTGAATAGAACCGCCATTGGCCATCGTTGCGTTCCTCGACGCCATGCATGACATTTTCATGCACTTGTAAAAAGCACCCACGATGTTATACACCTTTCAAAAATTAGAGAAATGCACGTTTAAAACCAACCTCAAAATAAATATTGCCATAATGTAATTTTTGACAGTCAGGTGCTATGTTAAAGTAGTTTTAAAACTAGAATAAAGATTTTTCTAGACATTTTCTCCGAGTAAACTAGTGAAGCTTCAAGAATTTTTGAAATCATGGTGAATGTTCTTTCACTTATTCTTTTTGAAAACAGGTTTTAACAGCAATCTGTGGCAGGAAAGTGTTATTTTTATTCTCTGGGGCTAATGAGACATCTGAATGAAACATCAATCGCACAAGATGGCCATTCCATTCGCTTTCTCTTCCGGATTCTTCATGTCAGGCTTTGGAGGCGACACATAAAAACAGCTGAATACAAGAGACAGCCCGGAAAAGGGCGTAAGAAGAAGATAACAGAGATACGAATAAATATCTTGTCATATCAACTTTGCGCAGATGCAAATCTACAACTGGAGTGGGGATTTTTGATCAGACTGAGAAATGCAAGATTGAGATCTAGAATCCCCTTTTAAGCCCCTTGTTTGACATCAGCACAAGGAAGCCCGACTGAGATTTACTCAGAATCATCTCAACTGGCAGTTCCACCAATGGCTGACTATTCTCTTCAAAGAAGAGTCAAAATTTCGTTTGACGGTTTTTTTTTTTTTTATTGCTTTATTTATGGACGCTCTTTAACGTCTCAGGTCATCAGCGTCCCATTCAACTCAGGGCGTGAAACGGTTGACAAATTTTGCTCAGAGGCCTCTATTCCAGGCTTGAGGTTCTTTTTCGTGCCGTAAATGTACGACACGGGACCCACGGCTTTACTTCCCTTCCGAAGGAAGCCATACTTAGGATTTTTACGCCCAAAAAAATCCATCGGTCCTGGCCGGGTTCGAACCCGCAATCTTGGGTTTAGGAGACAAGTATGGTAACCACTACACCACCAGGACCGACTTGACGGGTTGTGACTGTAGTACATGTATATGGTGAACATCTTGCTACGGTCGCCATTTTTGAACATGATAGATTTGGAGGCGGTTCGATTATGGTTTGGGCTGGCATTAAGTCTCATAGCATGTTGTTGCCCCATAGCGCATGAATTTTTATGTTTATATTAATGACATTATCCTTCAAAATGTCGTAACCTTTGCTTATGGTATGAAACCTAATTTTCTTCTGATGCATGATAATGCTACATCTCATATAGCACGGAGTACCAAAGATGTCCTAAAGAATGACAAAATTGGGTAATGGATTGGCTTGCAAGCAGTGCTGCTCTCAATCCGATTGAGCATCTGTGGGGTAAGCTGGAAAATCTTGTTCGCGAGTGTCCTGCTATGCCAAAGAACCTGGGAGAACTCGCAAATGCACTCACTGAAGAATGAGAGAATCCCACAGATGTTTATTAGGAGGCTGGTGCGAAATATACCACGTAGATGTTATGAAGTCATCTCGCTCACACTAGGTAATGAGTGTTGAAATAACCATGGAAACATTGATTATTAAACAACATAATCTTGTGTTTCTGATTCAATCAATAATTTGTTCGTGTTTCTAATCCTGCGAAATAAAAGTTTTTCAAAAGTATAATTTTATACAATTCTTCAATCTATAATCACAAACATTAAACTGTGCAAAGTTTATTTTGGGACTTTGATTTAAACATAAGTGCTTCTAATTTTATTGAACAGTATATCTGGCTTATCTTCCTCGCCTTCATGTTTGAGTGTTAAATTAAAGAAATACAGTCTTCTAATTGCAAGTATTACTGATTCAAATGTGATAAATATAAAGACAACAAACTAGGTGTGCGCAAGTACAACAATTGATAGCACTGAATTTTTGTGACAATGTGTATAATAAGACCGCAATAAAAGTCATAAAAACAAAAAATTTCTTAGTAATAAAAGAAATATTATGAAAAATCTTACTACAAAGTCAGTAGCTGACCCGACTCCCCCCTATAGTATGCAACTATTAAGGGGGATTTATCAGCGAGTGATTGTGTGCGTTCGTTTGTTACTCGATGCTTTCATTGTTTGTAAATTATCTGCTAATTGTTTTTCTTTGGTTATGTCACTACATAATATAGTCTTGAAGAATTGGATTTTATGTAAAAACGAATTCTTGCAGAGAGCGAGTCATAGGAAAATATTCTTGCTATCGTGTTGCATGTACAGCAACGGCTCGCTAACTTGAAAAGCTACGAGAGGCTTGACCTTTCAATAAACAGAAACTTAAGAAAAGTTAAATGAAATACAAGAATTTTCCGGCAATGTATTACCGCTGAGGGGCATCCTTTCCAACATCTCTTATAATACAGGTTAGTGCTTTTTATTATTATCGGTTTTAAATACAACATCGTTTTATGTTTACAGTAAAATACAGAGTGCGGCAGAAATAATCGCTCATTTTAAGCATTATATTTAAGCACCAAGAATTAACTACATAATATTGGTTGTCACCTTGAAAGAGCACTTCATACTATACCTTACACTTACTTTGTAAATTACGTCCTTCAGGTGACCACCATTGTTGCCAATGCAATCTTTGCCACTAACACGCACACTTACGAAAAATGTCACTTGTTATGGTTGCTATTACGTTGCGAATATTGTTTTTAAAATTTTGAATATTTGTTGGCCTGTTAGCATACACTTTCAATATTTCCTGCAGAAAAAATAGAAATGGACAGTTGACATCACCAAACGGGAAATGCGGTGCTCTAGAAACATTGTTTATAAGCTTGACATGGGCGTTCTAGCTGTGTGAGCGGCTGCATCCTCCTGTTGGGAAAAACGACTGCATGTGGATATTCTTACGACGCGTTTGCTGCGTTACGAACTGTTTTATCATAACACCATAACGTTCTGCTGTGACTGTGAGAATGTCGCCTACGTCATTCTCAAAAAAATAATACCCTGAGAAGACACTCCACACAACAACTTTTGCTCTATACAGTAGTTGTTCATGAAGGTGATGAGAATGGTACGTGAAGTTTTGTTTGTTTACATAGGCTATAAATGAAAATGGGTCTGACATTATCGAATTATTGAGAAAATCGAGTGGAGCGCTTATCATCTCCGGAAGCTGTATACAGAAATTGTTGCATCACTTACATCTTGTATGGATGGAAGTGAATATTCAAATGCAACATCCGTTGCACACTTCTATCCGATATGTTAAGGATTTGCGAGTGCCGACGAACTGATCGCGTTGAACGTTGCTCTAAAGTAGCCCGTTTTGTTGCAAGTACGAACCGCATATGGCCTACAATGTGGTTTCTTATTTGAAACAGATGCTGTTATCCTTAACTGCCTGATCCATTTTGTAATTGTCTTCCGTGACAGAACTTGTCCATTCTCGACGATGTCGAAATGTTGCCAAAACAAACGCTGCGTTCTTACAATAAAATCGAATTTGATAAACGACCAAATAATACTGTGCGGCAGAGCAAGCGACCAAGGTCATATAATATGGTACACAGAAAATGCTTTAACTACACTACGCAATAGTACAAAAATCAGCTCTCTACATAGATTTGACCAATAATAGCGCACGATTTAAATTGATCATTGTTTCTGCCGCACGCTGTATAATTTCTTTTCTTTTCGCGATAAGTAACAAGTTTCAGAATAAATATTTTTCAGATATAAATCAGCAATAAACTTGGTGGTTATGTCTTTTGGGGGTTGAAGGGGGTTGCTTTACTGTATTCACAACAAGCTCGCAATAAAACTTTTTACAGTTTAAACTTGTATACTTAACATAACAATTAAGATACTTCACATGTAAAAGAGTTTTGTTTTACTGTAGATTTAATCTTCATTGTGTGCCTTTCCTTTATTTATGTATGCAAAATTGAAAAAGTCAGTGCAAGTAAAAAACATTTGCAGCATATGCCCGCGGACAAAAAAGGGGTAATTTAAGGAAAACATGCAAGTGAAGAAAAATTTGTAAAGTCAAAAAGGGGAAAAAGAGGAAGTGCAAAAAACATTTAAAAAGTAGCAAAAATGTTTATTTCACACAGAAAAAAGAGAAAATGGGGACGAGGGAGTGCTGATAACATGCTTCCTGGCGCAAATCAGCGTTTAATGTCTCAAAGGCAATGGTAGAAATATTGATCACCTTTTATTTAGAGAGTTTTGTGCTATTTCAATCTTCAGCACTGATAATGCTTGAAGTTCGATAATGTATTAGCCAAAATCTCAAAATCTTAACCGTTTCATTATATTAATAAGCCAAAGAAATGCTTCCTCTCTAAAGAATTCTATTTTGGAATATTTTTCAAATTACGCCCAACAGCTAGGTCTCAATAAGCTTTTAATATTTGGTTTTGAAGCAAAAGATTTTTACTCATTGAAACCCGTAATTCTTTTGCAAAAAATCAGACGATATAATTACATTAATAGACAAAAAAAATACGCCATTTTTTATTTGATATATGCTTTTAAAATGACGATAAATTAGAAGGAAAATACTCAACAGATAAAAATATTAATTTACTTTCTTATATTTTTAAAACTTGTCTTCTTAGAGTGTATTTATATAGAAAAGATATCTAATTTAATACAATATTCTACACACTTGTACAGTTGAATCAGTTTTATTTTCTTTGCTTCTTTTCAATGTACCTACATAAACTGACAGACGTGGGCATTTGGGGTTTATTTTCTTTCGTAATTATATCACATTAAATAGTCTTAAAGGCCTCAACACAGTGTCCCAGAATTGCCTTATAATTTTCCGAAATAGGCAACCCACATTAACCTAGGGCTAAAAGATAGGTAAACAGCAGATCAACAATTGTCAATATTTGACTACAGAAAAGTTCTTTGTGTGTGTGTGTGTGTGTGTGTGTGTGTGTGTGTGTGTGTGTGTGTGTGTGTGTGTGTTCTTTGATAATGTTTTCCTTAATTCACAACCACTATGTAAACAGAGAGGTCACGTTACACTTGATCCGAGAAAGGGTTGGGAGAATGCCGGTAGGGCGCGAAGTTAACAGTAGTCCACCGAACTCTTGGTGTATTGCCTACGTGAACCGCCACCAGTTCCAAATCACTAACAGCCAAAAGAACTATATTTAGAGTAGAGGAAGAAAATGAACGTGTATTAATAAATGTGCATTGATTGAATATTAGCTATGTAGCTTATTCAGTAATTCAAAGTTACTGAAAGACACCTATAAAATGTCTCATTATATCCTTTCCTTAAACTGCTGATTAATGCAACTAATATGGCACGCATGCCATAAAAGTACAAGAGCGTATAATTTGAAAGAATGTGCGGCAATTCTGAGACACCGTTTGTAATAATTTATAATTAATAAAATATCCACTTTTAGTTTGACCGGGGAGTTTTTGACTTGTGATTTTCCCAAATTATTGCTATCTGACTAGACAGTAGACGGAATAGCCGTTGAAAACGTATTTAATTACAAGTTTTGTATTTCTACTCTTTAATATAATTGGTTAGTTGGTATATTTCAACTACCATTAGTGCAAATGGCAGTTTGAAACGCTGAGATTTAATGACGTCAAAACGTATTTCCTAATATTCGTCATATAAATTTAACAGTATATATTTTAATATAGTTTTAAAACTGTATAATGAATTTTTATATTATTAATCGATTATTGGTTCTTAACTGAGCTAGGCGCATGCGCAGATGCCTGCGACGCAAGCAGCGTTCTATGTTGAAACAACTGTGTAACGAGAAGAGACTCGTTTTTGCTGCCACTTGCATCTGCTGAAACTTCAAGGTCATACTCCAACAGTTGCTCTTAAGCTATGCAATTGCGCATGCATACAACTCAGTCAAGAGACACTGGTTTGCGTCACGGCATGTTGTGTGTGCAGGAAGAGTGCTGAGCTAAAAGGTTGCAACTACCTAATGATGGCGAGGAGGTAGGACGGCCACAAGCCCAGGAACCCGCGGCCGGGCAGCAGAGCGACAGTGGCAGAGAAGAGCACCACGAGCCGAGAGTCGCTACTGAGACAAAACAAGAACACACAGATCAACACGCGCTCACATAACTTGATATAAACTTACAGGAGTTTCTGGGAATCACTATGTCTGTTCTAACAAATACGAGAAATATAACAGTAACATTCAGCCAGTACCTTCAAATATGCTATTAATAAAAAAGTCTTAATGTAATGCAGTGTGGTCCAACGGTTTTTCAATCAGTGTCAGATTTTTCTCCAAGAATTTATCCAGTAACACACTCTTACAATTTTAAACTTAAAATATTATTGCATTGAAAACTATTACTGCCGTCTTCAAAATATAATCACTAAATTATAATATATTTGTACATTCGTTTTATAAGAGGGCTGGAAAGAAAATAATGGCAACAATGTCGCCAAACTATTAATGAAATATGAGGGTATTGTTGTTCTCAGCATGCCTAGAGGAATGCCATAGTTGTTCAACCCACTCAGCGTCACTACTGCACTATCTGTAGAAAGACGAATACGAAGTAGTGAAATACTGATGTAAATTTGGACCGCCCTAAAGTGATGTTTTCTAAAAGCGAGCAATGTGCATAGATTACTATTTATGTGACAGATGTTATGAACGTGAAGGAATGTCATGCAAGTCTGTGAGAAGTCTGTAGCAATAAATATTTGTCATATCGAACGGTAGTCCGTGGGGTGTCATACTTTCGACATGGACCCAATAAAGAATATTCTTGAAACGAGTAGTATTGATTTGATTCAAAGCACTGCTGGAAGTGGGTCGTTGATGAATAGTGGGGGAGTTAGCCGCAGAATTCAGAACAAATCTTACTATAGTGTTGCGGTAGGACGCTCCTTCTCAATCATAAACAAAAACGGTTTAGCTAAGGATATTCAGTGTCTTTCAAATGTGTAACAGCGGGTAAAAAGTTACGGGAATACATTGAAGGAACGTAAATGTCCTCGGTTCTAAAATAAATGTTTACTACTTATATGTTGGCATTACTTTCTTTCCAGACCTGGCATATATTCGAAGTACTATTCATCATTAATGCAGATCAAGCCAAAGTGTCTACTCGCAATTGACACGTGCTAAAGAACCAAACATATAAGGAAAGGAGCTGGAAATAGCTGTAATCCCCAGTACCGTTATGTGTTATCTACCTTCCCATTCACCCAGTGCTGAAGCAACCGTGCACTGAGTTTACTTTGTTGTTCATAGAATGCAAAGCTTCGCAGTTTGCTTAGAATCGGAAACAATGCAGTCAGAAGGAACGAAGGAGGTAATTTGATCTCAGTGCAATCTTTCTGTTCTGTTGATCACTTTTTCATCTTAGTAAATAGGTACTAGATTTAATTACGCACTTATTTTTTAGGTTTTTAAGATTTTTTTTTTTTTTTTTTTTTGAGAGCCACATCTTGCTCGGGGTTGCCTATTGGACCACACTGATTTGTTGTAGAAATTATCTTTTCTTTTGCATTTATTCATTTAATGCAAAATGAAATGCAAAATGAATTATTATACCACTTTGCTATTTCTTTGCCACCTTTGTTTGAAATTACCTTCAAAAACCATTTTGAAAAGTTACGCAAAAATAACGATCGTAGGCCGAAAATCGACAATCTAGCCTAAAATTCACTGAAATGCACTTATTACCTCTGCTTAAGGGTTAAAGACCCCAGTCCCAAAATGCGATCTGGTGAGAGGCTTCCAGTTAATTACTAATATAAGGTAGGATTTCATTTATAGGTAAATATGACGGCATCAACCATTTTACCTGCAACGATGAATATTGTCAACAAACCATAAATATATTGGGACACTATAGTTTGATTTTGGGATGTTACAGTGACACTCAGAAAGTTTCCGGATACTTTTTGGAGGGGGGTTGTTTTATATTTTGAAACTTATCACTATACCTTCATAAAGCACTGCCTTTCTCGTTTCTATTAGTATGTTACCATATTATCTTCAGGGCTAGAAAATCGCCTCTCCCGCAGTCTGTTCTTCACCAAAGCTAAAGAGAAAATGCCACAAAGTTCCAGGTCAGGACAGTTAAGTAGATAGCTGATAAGATTCACAGAAAATGAAGTGTGTCACTGATGGTGTGGGCAGAGATATTGTCATAGTACAACCTGATGTCAAAGTCCGGTTCTCTGTTTTTTCTCATACTTTCCCACATTCCTTGTTCTCTTGAATTTCCTGGGAATACGTCCAATCTGAACGACGCGACGCTTTGTTACCAGGTCACATTGAACGATTCGTATCTCAATTTAAATCTGATCAAATCAGTTCTAGACTTGTACGGTAATGTATCCACGCTTTCTAAAGAATAAATTAGAAATTAGTGTGTACTTGGACATCATGACTTACAAGATAAAACTGGCAAAAATTGACTTTATAGGACCAGAACCTTTCTAAAGCATTAGCAAGAAAACTACTAGAAGCGCAATATATCAATAAATCAACAAAGAACATAAGATAAAGTGGAGGAACTTTATCGATCAATAAAACTCCATAAAATAGCATCCAATAGCACCCTGGCTAAGGATCTTCTTAGTAGGGATAGAAAACCATTGGAATGATTACTGAAATTTGGTAATCATGAAACACCTATGGACGATGGGACTCCACCATTGGAAATTCCATGTGCCATCCATGAGAATGGTCTGATGACACTTCAACATATCTCATTAGAATATGAAACTCTGTAAAGGAAAAAAATGCCTCTGTCAATATAGTGTACTTTAGGAAAGTAATTCCTAAGGTTGTAGGAAAGATTCTAGGGTTCGCTAAAGTACTAAATCTGGAAGTAAAAGTTAAGGACTAAAGAAGTACATAAAAGACCCCTGTGGCTGAAGTTCTAAGGTGTATTATTACACACTTTAACAAGTAAATCAAGTAATCATTTATCATTAACTGTTATGGTTTCAAAAATATAGTCAAAGTACCTGTTATTTATGTTTAGAGCACTTTTCGACATTCTACTCGGGGGGAAAAAACGGTAATGGGACACCCAGAGGAAAGAAGCATGTAAAAACTGTCAACCATTGCCCGATCCAATATTAAGAGAGGCCTCAAAATCCTTATAGTCACTTGGAATCTTCTTACATCTCCAAAGCGGCGATGTTTTCGGCAATCACTGCCGGCTAATGTCTTCGTCTTTAAAAAATGTTCGGGCCCTCCTACATCGGGCGAACCAACTGAAGACTTGAACGCGAAAAAGTAAGGTGCCCTAAAGTCTGCATAGCTCTCTCAAGAAATTGTTCCTGGTTTAACCCGCTTTTAAAATCTTATTAAATCATTACAAGGGAATGTCCTTGCCCCAGTTCCATTGCGCGACACTGAATTATTGGCACAAAGTTTCCTTCAACTCACACTGTTAAGAATGCACAAGTAGTAGTTGATGGAAGTTATGTTGATATACATTACATATATATTTATGCATGATTATAAACAACTTATTCATACCCGGAAACTTTCTGACTGTCCCTTCCGTGACTTTCAGTTGTTACCACCATAAGATTTCGCTTATAGGTAAACTTTACGATATTACCAGATTGGTTTTGAGCAATAAAAAAATTACTTTTTTTTTTTTTTTTTTTTACAATATCTCCAGTATATTCCACACATTTTTACAATTCCAAAAGAGGTCGCTAAAGCACTGCACATGTGAGATTGCAGTTCGGTTTCTGCCAGGTGTCTTACTTTTTGGCTGATTTTTTCTCAGTTTTTTCCTTAGCCTTCATCAATGGCAAATGTTGAGGAGGTGCACACTCTAAATTTCCCTGAAATATCTGCTTAAAAAGAACCTGTTATACGAGAATGAATAACATATAAACTGGATTTTATATTTATTCAAAGTAAATTAAATAAACATTATTTTTATACATAATTTCCCGACTTACTTACAATTTTCTTTCCCAGCAGATTGGAAGCTTTTAAAAGCCCATTATCGAAGAAAGATTTGTGAGCAAATACTTCTATATCTTGAAACATTTGTGAGCAAATACTTCTATATCTTCGTCGATTTCCAGCGCTTCTTTTAATAGTGCAAATCACAGGACGATAAGTCTCCATTATAGGAAGGGCAATATGGTCCAGTGGATTTCAATAACTTGCTCCAACTTCAGATATCGGCAAAAAATCGTTAACACCCCATAAGGTCCCGAATGTTGGTTACCGTTACACTCAACGTTGCTGACTCGTTTTCCAATTTCTTGTCCTTCCGTGAAAAATTTTCTTGAACAGCGTCTTATTCCCAAATCGTGCCCATAATCCTTGCAAAATTTCAGCCTTCTCGCGCCAAAAGCTTTATATTAACGCATTGCGCAATGAATGAGTGTACCTCCTGCTCGGACATGATGCTAATTGCAATAGAAAAGACTATGCGAGGCGAACCAAATTTCCCCCATTGAAATCTTTGAACTACTCACAAGGGGTGAAATCAACATTTCCGTTTATATTTTATTTGTCTCTATACAATTCAGTCACTGCTTGAGATATCTCAATAGTGAAAAATGGGCGTTAAAACGTCATTAAAAAGGGAAGAAAAATTATTAAAATGCCATATTAGCACAACGGATTATGGTTCTGCAACTGTGTCTTTGGTCATTTTCCCGAGATTAGCGAAAACATCTGCACTCCTTTCCTCTCTACATGAACGTTTGTTAAAAAATACCAACATTTTCTTTTTAAAGCTTCTTCGTATCTTTACTTTGGTCAGAGGCTAATTAACACCTAGTTTCGTGTCAATTTGCCGTCTCGTTACCTGTTGTTGGGGCATTTGTAACTCACTCAGAGTCTCACTGTTATATCTTCCCGACGTTTACTTCTCTTCATCATTAATTTCGCCTGTCTCTGCATTTCTTTGAGGTTATGTGGTACCCATCAAGCTTTCTATCTCTTAATGTTGATGCAGAATGGTAGAAATGCTCGTAACTAACTGATAATAGCTTCCAGTTTTTCTCCTCAGTTTTAAGGGATGTTTTCGCTCTCTTAAGTTCAGCGAGACGGCAGAAAACTGTGGCACTAAACTGTGTCAGGTCATAAAGTCACTACACAAAAGTGTTTTCTCTCAAACTCCTAATACTCAGCGGTGACTGACCCAAATAGGGTAGCTGCTAATACTGTGGCATGTGAAGGAGGTGAAGTTTCATTAATTTCTCAGTTTATGGTGCGCATATCTCCAGATTGTTTTGTCTCAAAACTTATCTTGAGATCCCCGTAGAAAAGATCAAGTATAGACCAAAAACATAGCTGATTGTAACCAGATGACTGCAGAAAGAAATAGAACGAGTGTATGTCACTGGTTTAAGTTATGTCTCTAATGTTTAACATGTTATGTGGCAAATTAAAACACTGTAAAAAGCTGTGATCTCCGTTACTGTTTATTGAACAATGTACATTAGTTAAAACCTTGTTTTAAATTATTTTGTTTTGGAGCTATTTGCCAGGAAACGTTTCTTGTATGCATTGCTTCAAAATGAAATTATCTCTTACAATATTTTGAAATAATATCTAGTGCAACTAACGTTGTCTTCTATAGAGCATCGAACCGATAACCAATTTTGTTTACACCAACCGTTGATTCAGTTCATACATATATAGACTGAATCAGGATGCTGCGACGATTGAGAGGACAATAAGGAACATTTTTTCTTAAACGAGTTATGTTCTCTGTAGTGTAGCTTAGGAGACATTTATCATCGAGTTTGATTTTGTGTATTAATAGACGCTCCTTTAACATCTCAGGTCATCAGCGTCCTATTCAATTCAGAGCGCGAAACAGCCGATCAATTTTGCTCAGAGGCCAGATTATTTTACGTGCCGTAAATCTATGACACGGGACCCACGACCTTCCGAAAAGGGATACTTAAGATTTTTACGTCCGAAAAAATCCATCGACCCTGGCAGGGAGTGGACCGGCAATCTTGGGTCCACGCGGCAATTATTGCTACCACTGCACCACCAGGATAGACTTTAATATCCAAGGAAACATTGATGTTAGGGACATTCAACAATTAAGACATGGTATTAATTAATTCTGGGTCAGATTACAGAAAGAGTTCAAAGCATCTGTCCTGAACCTGATTACATTCATTACACCGTCGTAGCAATACCTATGTCGAACCCTTGGAAACTTTTCAGGCCCGTGTCCATTTGATCATTTGCTCAATCAATTCGTGTCTTGTGTCAACTGGTCCACGATACTCTATACAAGAGAAAAAAGCCATGGGCATTGAGTCAAGTAGCCGTTTCCTCTAGCTTACCTATACATTATCGTGTCGTTCTATTTAGGGAAAGCGTAGACGCCCATTCTTAATGGATGCTTGCTTAGAACTGTACAAGCAACGATTATACACAGAGGTGCAAGGCGAGGATAAGGAAGCATCATGTGGTTTAATGTTGAAATCAGTACACACAATGGGTTAGCCGGGGTTTACAACTTCTAAACGAAGCATCAGAGAACATAGGATGTTTAACAAAGTATGTTCCTTGTTGTGAAATCTAGCATACCTCTGAATTTTTCGCAAAGGTCCTGATTCACTCAATATCAAATCTTCCAACACTCATTTCTATAAAGAATTTACGCAGCATCTCAAAATTGTTAGACTTATATTACCTGAAGTACCATTACAATTACTTGAATTTTTTTCAAAAATATGTGTAATGGAACCTGCTAAAATAGTTATAGAGAAAATTAATGAAATGTTCTTAGTAACTTCTAAAGTAAGAATGTTTTGTTAAATAAATAAATACAATGAAAACTTCCAAATAATATATACAATGGACTTATTAAAAGAAAAAAAAATTTAAACTATTATACCAAGGCAACTTGCAGATTGGTTGCGCAAACAAGACAAACTAGTTATAGAAAATTTGGTGTTCAGATACCAAAAATGCTTGAAAAATGTGGTGTTTGTGTAGGAAAATAGGTTAGGAGTTGCTGAATATTACTAAATTTATTTTAAATAAAGGAATACAATATTATTCCGGTAATAGGGAAAATTACTTCTTGAATGAATTCGTATAAATTGTACTGCTTTCAATCATTCTTATAGTAAACACAAATTGTGCTGCTTTCAATCATTGTTATAGTAAACACAAATTGTGCTGCTTTCAATCATTCTTATAGTAAACACAAATTGTGCTGCTTTCAATCATTGTTATAGTAAACACAAGAGCTCCAAGTTAGGCAATTTCAACTACGATAAGTACTCTGACTTCCGCTAGTCTTGTTGTGATAAATGAAATAATTTGCGAACGGCCTAGGTCAGAAATACAGTATAGCACGAACTAGTAAAACTATTATACAAACCGAATGCATAATCAGAAATAATGCCCAAATTCTATAACCAAAAATATACAGCAAAATCTCCCGTATCCGGTAACTATGGAACAAAAGTATACAGTAAAAATCTCTCGTATCCGGCAACTATAGAACAAAAATATACAGCAAAATCTCCCGTATCCGGTAACTATGGAACAAAAGTATACAGTAAAAATCTCCCGTATCCGGTAACTATGTACAGTAAAATCTCCCGTATCCGGTAGCTATGGAACAAAAGTACACAGTGAAAATCTCTCGTATCCGGCAACTATAGAACAAAAATATACAGCAAAATCTCCCGTATCCGGTAACTATGGAACAAAAGTATACAGTAAAAATCTCCCGTATCCGGTAACTATGTACAGTAAAATCTCCCGTATCCGGTAGCTATGGAACAAAAGTACACAGTGAAAATCTCTCGTATCCGGCAACTATAGAACAAAAATATACAGCAAAATCTCCCGTATCCGGTAACTATGGAACAAAAGTATACAGTAAAAATCTCCCGTATCCGGTAACTATGTACAGTAAAATCTCCCGTATCCGGTAGCTATGGAACAAAAGTACACAGTGAAAATCTCTCGTATCCGGCAACTATAGAACAAAAATATACAGCAAAATCTCCCGTATCCGGTAACTATGGAACAAAAGTATACAGTAAAAATCTCCCGTATCCGGTAACTATGTACAGTAAAATCTCCCGTATCCGGTAGCTATGGAACAAAAGTACACAGTGAAAATCTCTCGTATCCGGCAACTATAGAACAAAAATATACAGCAAAATCTCCCGTATCCGGTAACTATGGAACAAAAGTATACAGTAAAAATCTCCCGTATCCGGTAACTATGTACAGTAAAATCTCCCGTACCCGGTAACTATGGAACAAATACAGTATCCGATTAGATATTTTGCCGGATAACTGGAAAAAACTTATAAAAGTTAAGTAAAAGCAACACGCTTTTCCATTTTACACAAAGGCTCCAACTTGTGTTTATGCATAAGAACATTTCGCTTGCGCTTCAATGAGCCCATCGTGTAGCAATGGGCTAATTCATTTAGCTACTATCGACAGGTGCGGCGTGTGCGATTGTCACTTTATCACGCTCGCTACTGTGATACTCGGAAGTGTAAAGTCACGCCATGTCGTCTTACCATACTCGCTACTGTGAAGCCACATCGCATCCACGATGCTGTTAGAAAACAATGAACATTTCACCAAAATGATTGCGTGTCAATAAACTTTGATGTTTTAATTTTTTTCCCCCTACTTTCTTTCCTCATTTGGAATTACCGGATATTTGGGTGCCGATTACGAAGAAATTTATGTATAAGAAAATATATACTACAAATTGAAGAGATATTACTACACATATTTCAGTCTAAAAGAAAGAATATAACAAAATGAAAAAAAAAATGTGAATTCGATTATCTTTTGTCTAAGTTAGGTATATGTAAACAAAGAACACTTTTTCAAGGATTATTTTCGTGTTTTATTTGCTAACAAATGCCATCCAATCATAGGTAATGATAACGTATGAATTAATTTTAAATCAAGCGTTATACAATGGGGGAAAACTGTGTCTGTATATTTTCAAATTAAAATATAAAATGTCTGTGCGTAAGAAATCATTGAATAGCTGTAGCCTGATGCGAACATTTTGTCCCTTTAAATTTTTCACTATTTTTGGCTAAGATTTACTTAGCTTTCACAGAAAATGTTTTAGCAAAGGGTGCAAAACACACATTTTGTCACTCAAGTTATAATCGATTTGACATAGAGTTTCGTTGCATTCATCTTAAGCCCAAATGCGCTGCCCATCACCAACTTTCAAATGAAAATGCCAGCTTTAATTTCTTCTTGCATATTGAGGGAAAGTTACCACAAAGACACTTAAAACGCTCGCTGCAGACTCTAAGCTGCATTAAGCTGAGTTATAGGGTGGTCCTTTTGTTTGCTTGTATGCAGTTTTCCCTTTTCAGAAAACGGTACTTGCCCTCTTCTGGTATAATCTTCAGGTAATTGCTCTCTTGAGAAAATAAGAATGTCTTTCTTTAGGGACAATAAAGCAGAAATTGTAACCACGAGTTGAAAAGAAGTTTTTTTTTTTTTTTTTTTTTTTTGAGTGACTAGCTTGCAAGGAAAAAAGTTTGTTATATTTAAGAACCAAAGTTTTGAATGCAGCAAAATTTTGTCGTGAGGAAAACATTTGCTTTCATTTTCATAATCACGGTGAAAAAATTACCTAACGTTAATAAAAAATAGTCTTCTGTAGCAAACAATAAATGTATTAAAAGTCGATGCTGATTGCTTAAAAAACGAAAAACTCCTACACCACTCCCAACTCGCTTTTGTGTGTATTAGTATAGAAGAACTAAATAAGGGATGTAACTGGCTTTACACACACAAATCTTAAAACAAAAAGACATCGAAATTTGAGCCAGTAATGCTGTGAAAACAAATGCTATATTGCCTGCAATCCAGGGGTTTGTTTCGCTGCCGAGAATTCCCCCGCGTTTTCAGAGGGGGAAAACATTCCGAGCTCCACCCTCGCTCGCCATTGATCTTCTTTCCCCTTTTGCATTCTCATCCCTTCTTTGAAATGTCGGAAACAAAAGCTTCTCCGGATCTTATCTATCGAGCCAAGTTCCAGAAACAACTTTCTATCTGGTAAACAGAATATCGCTTGCAGTCCCACAATCCCTGCTGCTGAAAGAAAGAAGGAGATATTGGTCCCTGAAGAAGAGACAAAAGAATAACAGTCCCCAGCCAGACCAAAGATAATTTTTCTGCGATACCTATGAAAATAGTATATCGAAAGCAAACAATAGTTGACGTAAGGCTATTTCAAATAGATCTATCTAGAATAAATAAATATTGTTTTTATCAGAGGGACATTCATAAAGTTCAGCAGGTAAAAAACCAAATCCAAGCTATGAGTTGCATTGTAACAACCTTATTTCCTCCATCTCCCGCCACATTTATCTGTTGTGTTGCAACCACTGATCAAAAGGCATTGCAATATTCCGATTCAGACAGTACCAGCAAAACTTAGCCAAGGTCCTGCACTATTTGAAAAAAAAATCAGTGATGGCAGATTTCAGTGACGGAAATCTGGACATGAATAGACCTGAAGGGTGGATGATCCATCACCTAGACTTTCACACTCAAATTTGCAACTGTGAACAGAACTGTCAGTGTGTTACATTCATTGTCATTCATTCTGGCATCTAGTCAACCAATGATGGTCCATTAAACTTATGAAAAGCCCCCAACTATGAGAGGGCGATCAGCGCACCTATATCACTCAAATCACTGAGATTCGCGGTGTTTCTTCTCCTTTCTAGTCAGTTGTGAGAGAGATTTTTATAGAGTCGGGCAGTTGTGTTGTGCAGTCGAGAGTGAGATTTCATCAAATAGTTCAGTAGTGTTGTGCAATAGTGAGATATTCACTGCGCCATCGTATATTCATCTTGATATATATCACCGCTACGGATGACCGAGTTCGTTAACACGCTGACTCGTGAGCTGGAGTCTGGGATTCGATTTCGACCAGGACCAGCCTACCTGACTGAAGTTTTTTCCAAGTTATCCTCAGTCTTTATAAGTGGCAATGCCAGGGAGGTACTTGAAGCGCTTCCGCGAATCTACGCAAGAAAATACCTTCGGCAAAGAGGATTCTAACCATCGGCTGATTTAAGTATCAGAACTTTTAAACTGCTCTCACTGTATAAGAAGAAAAGCATTAATCATTTGCTTCCAAGAACCAAGAACTACTGATCTTGCATCGTTTTCAGTCAAAAAGAAAAACGTTTCTCTCTTCTTCCAATACTCATGTCATGTCAAATATTTTGTGTCGTTTCGCGGGTTCGATCTCGACCAGGATCGATGGATGTTTTCGGGTGTAAAAATCGTAAATGTGGCTTCCTTCGGAAGGGAAGTAAAGCCATGGGTCCCGTACATTTACGGCACGATAAATAACCTCAAGTCTGAAAAAAGAGGCCTCTGAGCAAAATGTGTCGGCCGTTTCACGCCCTGAATAGAATGGGACACTGATGATCTGAGATGTTAAAGAGCGTCCGTAAATGAACACACACACACACACACACACACACACACACACACACACACACACACACACACACAAATTGTCGTTTGATGGAAACGGTGTAAACAATTTCCTTGCACATTGCTTCTTACTCGACTTCTGTTCATTCATTAGAGAATCTGAGACCCCTTTTACGCAGAAATTCAGAGTTTTGAGAAATATAGTATCAATGCTGCCTATACTAATAGGACATTCCGTATTGAGCATGTCAATAGTTAGATCGACGCCTAATCTGAAACTCAAAACGAATAGGGTATTTTTTTTAAAGATATTTATATAATTATAGTCTTTATTCTACATACTCTTCATTTCAATGCCACTACAAGTTTTAAGGCAACGTGTGGAAACCTAAGAGCACATAACGTATTGATGGCTGAGGAAAAAACTCAATACCTGTTTAATCCTCCCTCAACTCAAGGTAACAGTGTTGCATTGAACTATTCCTGTTTTCTTTATTACTTTATGCGATTGCTCAAAATGGTGCATTACTACAAGATTGAACCTTTCTCTTCATCTTGAATAAAGAGACAATTCGTTTACTTCGTATTTCCGGGGAAAAAAAATTGCTATGTTAACAGCAGATGGAAAAATAAAAAAGTGAACAGCGTTGTTTATATCGTATGAAATTGACATCTACAGAATTGCAGTTAGCAATTAAGACATTGTTGGTGAGATCAATCTTAATGATTAACTACTATTAATATGTGTTTTATTTTCAGCCCTCTACTGAATTCCATGAAACATACAACGGTGGATCATTAAATAACGCACATTTTTTTAAAAGGTTTAATAGTTAAAACAAAATACTGCATACACAACATAGCCACGTCCCTTAGCTACTTTTCAACAAAGTAGCTAAGTCTTTCAACACATTTCTCTCACCATGGCACTAGTTTCAATATACTTGTTCATAGAAATCCGTCTTTTGAGAGTAAAGCCATCTGCACACAGCCGATCGCACCTTCATCGGGGTTGAACGGTTGGCCGCCTAGGAATTTCTTCATTAGGCCAAACAGATGAAAGTCCCAAGGTGCAAAGTATGAACTGTAGGTTGGGCACCTCCCAACCAAATTCCACGATTTTGGTACAAACAGAAGCCGCAAGATGGGAGCGAGCATTGTCGTGGAGCAATCTGACATTTGTCACAAAGGGCACGGAGCAACTTTACCAATAAGAAAGAATTCTTATGATGCATTCATGATCCCTTGTGTACGGGTAAGAAATTTCACCATGCTTATCCCAGAACACGGTTCTAAAACGTTTTTCGCAGATTGCGTCACTTTGCTCGTGAATCGGGGGAATTTCCCACTCAAATGAGGTCTGTTTAGTTGCAGCGTGTAGTAATATGCCTAGAACTCATCATTCATGCCCATCTGAACATAACGCTGTAATCGGTCCAAGCATGTCATCAATCGCTCGCTTTTGTTGCCAACTGTCAGGTTCTTCGGCACTCAACGGGCCTAACTTTACGAAAATGCAGCACTTCATGCGCGATATCGTACACCATACAGTAAGAAATGTCGAACAACTCAGACGGGGCTCGCTGATGGATCCGCCGGTCGTTCTCAATGGCTGCGATATTCCATTGAGTTGCAGCTGTTACTGGTAGTCGGAAATTTGGCGATCAACAAGGTACATACGGTCTCCTTCAAAGAACCACCTGGAGAAGTTTGCTCCGGTCCAAATAGTCTTCCCCATAAACCTCCAACATTTCCCTGTGTATCTCACTTTGGTTTTGTCCTTTCGCACGCACAAAACGTACACCTCTTTATTCTTCATAAGTTGACGACAAAAGCATGCACGGCATTGGTGCGACTTCTGCCGCAAGAGCTGAATTTGATGAAGCATAGCGCTTACTTCAAACTATAGGTCTGCAAAATTTCATCGTCCTGCTATAATAATAATAATAATAATAATAATAATAATAATAATAATAATAATAATAATAATTGTGCGTTACTTAATGATCCATCTTCGTAGTTAATGGTATGTGTCTTAAAAGATGGCCCTATAGCCGCACCGTGGTGATCCTCAACAATCAGCTTTGTTATCTAAAATATTTCGCTGATAAGACAGCAAAATATTTTAATGTGTTTTATTTATTGTCGCTTTGACTGCATTGACCTTACCGGGACATCTGTGGATTGCGATTGTAGTTGCAGGACTGTAGATTGCAGACATGAATCAAATGAATTTATGGGGCAAATGAGCTGAGAGTCCTGAGCACCTTAAAGCTATTCTGGTATTTAGTTCCTAGAGGTAAGGAAAAACTCCGAAAAAGCATAACCCAGACAACTTGATCTAACTGGGATATAAAACAACACCTCCGAGACGGGTTTTTTTTTTCCTGGTTAATTTATTACATGCAGAAGAAAATACAGTGCGATCAGTGGGAGTTCATGTGTCCTCGGTCTGCGACGGTATCTTCCAGCATGTCTTAACAATGAAAATTCTTCGTTGAAATTTGTTAACATTGGAGCCTAGCTCATTTTTAGTGATGAGAACAGTGACCGGGTTATTAATGAATTATTTTGTATATAATTTTCTTTATATTTATCTCTTCACTGTCTTGCAATGTTGAAACCAGCTTGTTATGTTCCATATTGAAACTCTTTTTTTAAAGGAATTCATCAACATGGACGGTTATATGGGAAAGAGAATCTTGAATGCAAAATACAGTGATTATTTTGAGTTGCTTACATCAGCTGGAATGTAGGTAAAAGTAAATTAATGCTCAATTACAATAGTACCTCTCGTGGCAGTAGGTTGAATGCAAAACTTTTGGGATGCCCTATGTACGCCAATAAAGAAAATGTCAAAAAGATCATGTCTTAGACTAAATGTGGTGTTCTCCCGAAAATGGTTTTGCATCACAATTCTTGTAGAATTATGAGAAAGAAAGATTTTTTAATTTATTCGCCAACTTTAAAAGTTTTCTTGCCCCCTAAAAAGTTACAAGAACTTGTGACTAAATGGTAATTAGAAAAGCAGGAATTAATTACAGAATTATTACACTGCCATCACCATGGACTACAGAATATCCAGATGAATGAAATCCGTATTGAAGGTACCCGAATCCGCCTTCACGCAATGAAGAACAACTCGACTCTAATTGCCCGGGCTCGATAGATGATAAAGAGTCAATTAGTCCCAGGACAGCGGATTGTATTGATTTTAAAACGCACGTCTACAGTGTTTACCATTGCGTATCAAGCCGATGCGATTTGAATCCTCCGTCACGAGTGCCCGAAGTCATTTAACCCACGAATCGTACTGGAGTGCTGGAGTTCGATACTCGCCAGGATCGTTACCCCTTAATAATGTTTTTCCAGGTTTTCTTCAGTCCTCATAAAGATCAAATGCAGGGGAGATATTCTAAACTTAGGCTTGGGCCATTTCCCCCATTAAATTTTTTTCTTTTCCAATTCATAATTTTCCTCTCATGTTCGACAGTTATTCAGTAATCACAGTTTTCAGTAATCATAGTTTTCACAGGCATAATTTCTCGCTCTAAAAGTTAAGTTTACAATATTTTGTTAGCTTAATGCATAATGCACTCATGGTACTAGTTTCATTGTCACTGCCATTTCCCGCCTATGGGAGTTGTCCAAGTTGAGACAGTTTCAGTTCCGTCTACAATATGAAAGTGACTCGTGGACAATAATGGGTGCTCTGAAAGTCTGCTTTGTCTCAACAAATCTTCAGTTGAGGCCTATGGAGAATTTGTTCTTTCCAACAGTACTGCTTGAAAATGTTTTAAAATATTTAAAGAGGGGAAGCAATCAATTTCAAAGGAAGGTAGACCCGGGGACAACAGAGGACTATAGAGACGTCGTGAAAACATTGCAAGGTCATATTACATGCAAAGGTGCAACAAGCTGGATGCTGCACCACGATAATGCATGGCCGCACATCGCAAATGTTGTTGTTAAATGTCAAAAAAAATAAAAAAGAATGTGAAGTATGATCATCACCCTCTCTACAGTCCATATTTCACCCCGTGTGACTTTTTCCTTTTCCCTAAATTAAAGAAACACCTTCCTGGAGGCATTTTCCATCATCATCAGAAGCAGTGATGATGACTGCTGAGGTGATTTTGAAGGACCTGCCAAAAATTGTTCCCGGCATGTATTTTAAGACTAACAGAAATGCTGGAACAGGTCATTGCATCCAACGGGGACATTTTGTGAAAATTCTTCAAAATTAGGAGGATAAATATAAATATGATGTCATGAAAAAGTTTGGTCATTCTTTTTGAACACTCCATTAAAAACCGCCCCTGGTGGCCAAGGTCGTTAAGTCGCGGACACGTGAGCGGGAGGTCTGGACTCGCATACCGCCAGGTCCGTCCTCCCTGACTGAGGTTTTTTCCAGGTTTTCCTTCAGTCCTCATAAATGGCAAATGCCGAGGAGGTACCCTAGGGCTAGAACGATACCTTCCTTAAAAATAAATCCTTTCCGAATATATTCTTTCACTTCATGTATCATCAGTGTCCATCGCCTGTGGTGCCTCTGTAGCAAAAACGGGCGTTAAACACTATTCATTCATTTTCGTAATACTCCATTAAAACAATGCGTGTGAGTACCTGAAATTAAAAATACTTTGGAACTATTTTTCACGTTTGTAACACTAACTAAAATTAATGTGACTGAAACTAAAATACATTTTTAAAGGCGTTCACGATATAAATTGTTTGGAGTGTTGCCTTATTTCAGAAGAAGTGAATTCTTTCCATTGTTTCCATAGAAATCTATATTTTCAATATGATATCACATACGGTTCCGTAGTGCTTCAAACCTCATGAGGTGCGCCCCCTCACGTTCTTATTTCGTGAAGTATATATATGTTTTTCTTCCGGTCCAAATCTACATACAGAACGGTTATCGACCCAGGTTTTTAATATGGTTGTGCCATCTTTGCTCAGCACTTGTCTCAACAAAGTAGTATTTTTATTTTGATATGCTGTAATGGTAAAATATCTGTTTTTATATTTCACCCTATTTCCTCAATAAACGTTTAATCAGCTTGTGCTGAAATTTCCTTGAAGCTATAGTCAAGAAAAATATATTGATTGATATTTTAAATCGTAAACAATTTACTTACAAGAAGTTAACTTTGAGCCCATAGTCGTTTACAGATACTCATAGAGAAGCCAGCCCTTCTTGAGAAGATGGTGCATCTTCCGCTTCTTTAGCACGAACAGCAGTCAGAACTCTCGAACCAACATGCTGTGCATCTCAGTCTAGCCTCATGTGAAACCAAAGGATAGTTTCATGGGAACCATTTGGACTTACAGAGATGCGTGACCGATTTTCCAAATAAAGCTTTATCAGAGGCATTTTCAAAGTCCATATGTCTTAATGGAAAATATTTTGAAAAGCTATAAAGTTTCAGCTATATCAAAATACTTCAAAGTGTAAAACTGCGTCTATATCTCGAAAAACGTGGCAGATTACACTATTTCTGTTTCAGCCTTGAAGAAGAGCAAACACGTCTCGTTTTGGTTATAACATAGGACAACAAATTTTCACTTGTTTCCTCATGAACTGTCAAAAATGAGTGGGTGACGTATACTCTTCTTCTGATTCGTTGGGATTTTTTTAAGGTGTTTAACGCCCACTTTTACTACTGAGACATCATAGGCGGTGGACACTGACGATACACTGAAATGAAATGATAAACTGGGAAAGCGTTCTTTTTAAAGGAAGGAAGCGTTCCAGGCCTAAGTTTAGGGTACCTCCCGGCATTTGCCATTTTTGAGGACTGAGGAAAACCTGGAAAAACTTGTCAGGGAGGACGTCCTGGAGGAAATCAAACCCCAGACTTCCCGCTCACGAATCCGCGCTTTAACGACCTCGCCCACCCATGGCGGTTCCAGAGTGGTGGAATTCAGACGATTTTGTAAGTGATTGTTACTACAACCAAAAATTCGTACATCAGCACTCAGTATGTCAGTAGTTTAAAGTTGAGTTAAACACATACGGATAAAAGGTTGGCTAGCTCATCCGGGTTGTATCTGTGGCATCCAAAAGTCGGCCCTTGATGAGCTCTTGAAGTCCCAATAATTTTTTAATAACCCTGTACTTTGCTAGGATAAGAACGCTTGAGTATAAGAGGGAGGTGGAGTTTGTAAACTTACTGAATGTGATCTCTATATCCCGTTACTTAAAGTTTATGTGTGAGATTTGGACACAGGTTTAATAACATTTCCAATCCAGCTAGTTCTTAAGGTTTAAACCAAGGTTTTAGCTACATCACTCCTTGCTCAATAATAACACAGATGACACATAGAAGTTGAGAGGCTTTGCTCTGTACATTCTCCGCTTTTCGGAATGCAGTGTGGCTTTAATTCACAAGCCTAAAATAATGTTTCAATTCTCTACAAGGAAAGCCTTCACAAAACGAAGTTACAATACATCATCTCAGCTCGGAAGCCTTGAATAAAACATTTCAAAAGGGAAAACTTTCTACATAAACTAGAAACTTTGTCTGTTCCTTTCGCAGGGTTGAGAATGGCGACCGTTCAACCCGCATATTATTATGTTTTTTTGCAGCATGAGGAAGAAAAGCAGCAGCAATATTTCCTGGCAGTAATTTCCGGAGTAAGGCTATACGATGTTAGCGCCTGTCTTTCTGTTGATAGCTAACATTTTCATCATTCTCCTGACCTCTAAAATGATACATTGTCGTCTACAAGTCTAATTTTCTTTTAAAGGGACATTTATACAAAGAAAATGTGTGATGATGTTGAACAACTAGCACAATAATTCAATTTTCATTTTTCAATGGAAAAAAAAAAAGTCAAATGTATGTGCTCTATGGGTCAGAAAATCACAAATTTTGTTATTCCAAATCATAGCCACCTACACCGTTAATAGCTCTTATTGAGAGAATGGCACAAAGTAAGGACTACAAGAAGAGAAGAGAAGAGAAGAGAAGAGAAGAGAAGAGAAGAGAAGAGAAGAGAAGAGAAGAGAAGAGAAGAGAAGAGAAGAGAAGAGAAGAGAAGAGGAGAGGAGAGCAGAGGAGAGCAGAGGAGAGCAGAGGAGAGCAGAGGAGAGGAGTGGAGAGGAGAGGAGAGGAGAGGAGAGAAGAGAATTTTAATTTTTTTTTTCTGCGACAATTTTGAATTAAGGATGTGATCGTGGAAAGGTCAGCGTGCCTAGCATGACGGAAGAAGAAGGGAGAATAAAAAAAAAGGGGGGGTCCCGAATTCAACTAAATGAAAACATAACAATTTAAAAAGAGTCCACGCGCGCAAATTAGTTTTAAAAAGGTGTTTGGCATTATCAATTATAATTTAACACATTAAAAATAAAACAAATAAAATTTGTCTTTTTTTCCCCACCCAAAAAAATACAAAATTAAATTACAAGAAAAAGGTACCCACTATTAAAAGAAAACATTTTACAAGATTCACACAGAATAATAGCATACAGTAAACATAAATATTAAAGTACAATAATTTCAGAAACAAAGTCCAAGACAGCTTTCCAGGTATTAATTCCATCTGACCAACCGAAGGCATTTTCGATGGATTCAACCATAATTGAAATACTTCCTTATTTAATTCCCTTCAAACAATTCAAGAATCAGTGGAAGTTAGTAATAAAAAAAATGATTGATTGGTAGGAATCTTATTCCTTGAATTTTAAAGTTATTGAAGGGTATAATAAATAGAATAGCAATTGATATTAAAACAATTACATTTTCATTGTAAAGATAAATATTATTTTATAAATTAATTATTCAAAGATAAATTCAAACCAATAAATTTTATCTCGAGTCACTTCAATAATTTGACACAAAACAAAGCAAATAATCATCTACACACATAAGAAATAATCTGCCCAAGAAATGCCTCAATTACCCAATTTGACAAGGGAACTTCCCATTTACACCTTTTAAAATGTTGCCTAAATAGTTGGGTTGCTGAGTCAATAAACGTGGAGTTGCCCTTTGCTTAACAAATTTAGAAGGTAGCTTCGGCGAGGAGGCATCGTTCAGATGGAAGGGGGATATTATAATGTAAGAAATGATGACAAACCCAGAATTAATCCATACACACAAGCATGCACTCTGCACCAATATATACGGGTTTAGAGCAAAAACTCCAGAAAATGGCGTCGTATGGAAGGAAGAGGGGAAAGTAAACAGGTATTTAATGAGCTGTAACGCAGCATTATATAAATCAAGACTTCATTGTTGGAAGTAATTGCCAACTTACAAAACTAAGCAAAAAAACTGAATGAGTATGCTAATTTGAAGTTTTACAATAACACAAGAAAATGAGGAATGTACTTACAAAAAACAAAAGGGAGAGGAATGTCAGTATAGTAGACACAGCTGACATCGCAACTGGTCCCATAAGTTTCAGGTGTGAGATCTTGGGAGTCAATATTGCGCGGGCTCCAAGTTTGGGCACCGCTATTATCCTGTTGAAACTGGGTTACTGGATGCAACGAGAACATGATTAATGTACCTTGTGCTGTAAATGATGGCAAATGGATGGCACGTAACAAACGAAGTCGGGTATGTTGTTACATTAATAGGGGTCGACGTAATTAATGGCGCGAATGCTATTCTGCTCCGGCCGGTTACTTCCAATAGCACGCTGCAGAGAGATCCTTAAACGCCTTAGAATACCTGGCAGAGTTATGTTGGGTCCGATCTTGTTTTTCCTCTCCCTTAGGCTTGTCTCTCCGTGTTGACCGGAACCTATGTCTTCAAGCATCTATGGCGGGAAATGTCTAACGGCTTCTTACAACTCCACGACCCTTTTCAAACTCTGTAAGTTGATGACATGGGTCTTCGAAGTTTTTCTATAATGAACGATCTTCTTTTAAAACCGATGCAAGAGTTCTGGTCTTGAAAACACGGGTAGTGCAGCTAGTGTCCTGTGGTGCAAGGCTTTATAATTAGTTCACACATCTCATGCAAACATAGCTCTACGAGTACATTTAACGGGGCAGCTCTTTCTGGGTGCGTAATTTTGTATGACCTTCGCTGTATTTGTTAACAACTTCATTAAAATGCCCTATACCAGCGTTTCTCAACATGTGGGTTCGATCCACTGGTGGGTCCTGGGGGAAGGATTTGTAGTTCGCCAAGTCCTCCGATGGTTAACTGAAATGCATACTGTAGTGCAGAAATATAATACAAATGATATTTTCCTTGTTTTATTTCCTTACACTATAAAATAATATTCAACAGTCTACTTGATTTATTAATCAGTAAAATAACTCATAAGCGCCAATTCTATTCCCGAGGCACTGCCGTATGTACACCCAACTTTCTTTCTCCTTGTCTTGCGAAATGCAATAATAACTGGAACGGAAATGTATGCATTTAAATAATAATAATAATAATAATAATAATAATAATAATAACTTTCTAATTGTTTTATTGAATTTATAACCAAAAATTAATTAATTCAAGTTCTATGCTTCGTTTGAAAATTAATTTTATTAAGAATTTTTTATCAAATCATTAATGCAATAACACAATAGGGTCAGTCACGTTCAAGGAGCATCTCGGAATTCATTGATCAACCATCGCCCGCAATAAAAGTGAGTGGAGTGAGAAGTAGCAAGGACTCAAAGTGGCAAAAAACTATAAAACTTTTTTCCCAACTCACGTGGATAGCTCATCACATGAGTCACAAAATGAGCTTTTTCCCTAGCGAAGCCCTAGCCCTTAATTTCTTTCATTTCACATATAAGCATCATTCCATTATTGATTTCGATTGATATTGAGTGAATTTTCACCAGTTTATATCGGTGGACATGTGGCTTAGATCAGGAACGTTAAAAAGAAAAGAGAAGAAGAAGAAGAAAAGCATGCGCTTGAAATGCGCAAGTATTGCCTTCCTGCTTCATCTTCGAGCTCTTCAACACACATAGCTTATGCAAAATCGGTAAGTCCAAACATCACATAAGTTGGTGAATACAAAATGCTCTAATAAAATTTCAACAAGTGTTTAGTTAGAAAAACAGTTTTTGAATAGCATAGCAAAATAGAGAGTGCAGCAATTTAACTTATAGTTATGAAAGGGCGATAGAGTTTGCCCTCTTTGTAGAAACCTGGAAAACTGACAACGTTGTCCAAATAAGGAAGACTGCGGTTGAACCTTGAAGTCAAGTTTACATATTCGAATAGGGGCAGGTTAGCCTGTTGAGACTTATTTGAGCAGGTAAAAGCTGGCTGAGTTTTTATGTAAAAAGCCCCTAATAAGATGTTGTGTCTGTTTAAATAATGTATAATTGTGATATAAACAAACGAATGATAGAGAAAGTATGTAATACAATTATTTGGTATTAATTGTATAAAGATATAGTAGCATGTACGATCTCTGGATTCATGGAGGGATACAATGTAAAAGTATATATAGTTTGAAAAATAAAGTTACCTGTCTATCCATCTAACTTATACGTTCCGTGAGGTTCAATATCTTCCAAGGTGGGACCCGAACTTAAAAAAAAGATAAAACTACTGCACAGAACAGTCGGTTCTGCATACGATCGATTAAAAACGCAATTCTGAGGACATAACCTGGAAACATGGAAAAGAATCTCAATCACTGTTCATTAAAATCGCTTTGGATCAAAGGTGATGGATTTATTAGTGTGTAATTCATTTTGAACCGTTCACTAACAGTTCCAAAAATCGTCTTGAAGTTGATACTGAATTGCACTAGGAACAATTAGACTTTGGATCTCATCTTCCTGAAAACACATCACCTTGCATATTGCAATACAATGCCAGGCTATCAGGGTGATCCAATTGTTGGTCAGGTGACATTGGGAGGTCTTGAAACATTAGCCGGACATCAGCCCGTGTGATTTCGACCTCTTTTCTAGTTGAAAGAACGCCTTCAAAGCATAGCTTTCCAGATATTCCCTCCTTACTGTGGGCCATTGGGTAGCCCATCTTCACCATCAACAATAACAACCTCGCCAATACTATCATGGATATGGATAAAGGCACAGGATAACGCATGAGATTATATCGAAAGCCTGTAATGTGAATATCAATGTAATCTCAATAACTTATCTGTATAATTATGTTGGCGTTACTTTATTTACAATCCACATATTACTTTGGAGAAATACAGCCATAAATGCACAAGAAAGACAGGGAGATAATGCTTCAAATCATTATTTTATTAAACATAGTCGGTAAAAGACTGGATAAATGTTGCTTTTTGAAAAGCCACTATGGTTTTCAGAAGAACAAATTGTTCAACAGCCAAGCTTAGGTTGAGGCAGGATTTTCTGATTTCGTTGTCTTCAGAAATCCCGACTTTCAACATTTAACCGCCATTAATTTTTCAACAACCTACATGATGATAATGTAATGACAGAACTAGATATAATTTTACAAATAGCCTTACATTTTATTACATATTTCTACATTTTAGCTTCTTCCATCTGAGTAGATTGTCTTTTACGACAAAACAGCTCAAGCTATAGAAATCTACCGCCCATCTTGTCGCGTTCCATGGATGTTACACGCACCACCGATTGAAACCCATTGCCCTCAGCCAAAGCTGAAAAACATTTCACGTTTCACTTACGATTACCCCGGCCCCAAGTTTTAGAACCGATACCTCGAGGCGTATTATGAATCAGTGATCAGTGCAAGCACTTGCCTGTGCTTGTTCTAGTTAGCAGAGAAGCAACAGCAGATCTCATCAATCATTCACCCTCCTCCCTCTCTCAAACAACCTCACCAACCCCCGCAGCATTCTTTACGGAGGATTACCTTCCAATTTTATACCTCGTGGTCCGAAAATGAATCAATATAACGTGGGTAGAAATCTTTAGGCCTTGTTAACTTTGTAATTCCACTAACTTTTCAGCTCAGTTCATTTCCTCGTTTATACCCGGTACTAGCAGATAGAGCTACTCATATTTTTGTCCTCTGAACGAAGTTAAAACCTACACGAAGAGGTGGTCTCAAGCAGGATTTAAAACTGTGCCCACAACACCTATATTTCGTCGAGATCTATGTTCCAACCACCTGCTGCACTTGTTGAATGTGCTGTTGTTGGCATCACTGAGGTTTTCGTTAACAAAGCTTCTATTTTAATTTAAGGGCGTTTGTGAAACCCCAGAAAAGTTCCACATTTACACCGCGTTTTACAAATTTGATCCACTATAACTTTATCAGTGACAGACTGTAAGCTGCCTTTACTACGCTTAGGCCCCATTCACAATAAAAACTAAACGTAAACATAATAAAATAAGACGTAACACGTTAACTTAGTAGTATGTAGACATTCACAATGAAAGACGAAAACATACATATTAGCCAATCAGAAATAAGAACAAGGGAAGATCAACTATCAGCTGACTGAAAATGGCTGCTTCTGAGCAGACGGCGGTAGCGTTTATGCATATGCAAAGTGCATTAACTGATTTGCTTGGAGTAATAAGAGCAAGGATAGTTTTCTTATAACGCAATTGATCTTTTGACCATTGTCGCCATTCTGTCTACAGAGTCGCTGATCTTCAGCTTTCTCTACATAACTTGCCTTTACACGCACTAAGAAATAAAGTTCAACTCTTGCTGCTTGCTGCTGCAAGTCCCGAGCGACAGCGGAAAGAGCCGAACTATTGTGCATGGCCACTAATGTTGCATGTACTATTTTTTGTAAAACCTACGCGTTGTCCTCCGTAACTTTTAAATATAAATTGATAGGGGATTGTTAGGCAAGTAAAATGTTGTAACGATGGCAAATCTTCTCTTGTTGGAATTCGTAATTAATTCACTAACCTAACGTTAACCTTGAGTAAATCCTAGAAACCGATGGACCCAGTAGTTTTTCGTAAATATAAATTGATAGGGGCGGGTAAATCACTATTATGGTGGCAAATCTCTTTTGATTGCAGCAGAAAAAATCATAAACATCAATTTATAGTGCATTCTGTCCATGGTATTCGTTTGAAAGTCTTATTATCTAGCTTATCTGTGGAAGTCACTACCTTCGGCTCTCCGCATTCGCTAGGGACTTGCAGCACCTAGCACCAAGAATTGCATTTGATTCCCTACTTCGTGTACAGAAAATTCTACCATAGAGCTCTACAAACAGAGCAGCTGCGCTCTGATTGGCTGATTTCTTAAGTTTAAGTTAGACGCAGACGCAAAACCTTGGACCTTATAAGCTTCTAAGTTTATGTCTATTGGACGTTTATTTTTATGTTTATATGATTCATTGTGAATGGTTCCATTACAATACATAGCATCTAGCTTTTACGTTTAAGTTTGCATTACTTTTAATTTTAATTGAAATGGGGTCTTACAGTTTTCATTCCCTTTCCATAAAGGATTAAATCCGGCAAGCACATATGCGGTGACGTTATTGTAAATTATTATACTTTTTGTTAAGAAATAAGGGAGAAAACATTTTTTGCTAACTCTATAGAAGGCACACAACTTTAAAATAATTCATTCTGGAAAAAAAAAAAAAAAAAAAAAAAAAAAAATGCTTAACTACTTTGGTGAAAAGTTATTTTTATCATGAATGACCTTTTTTAGATATAAACTGCAACAATAAAATACGACGAATTTTCTTACAATGGCTGTTCAATAAAGAATTATCATAATTGCTTTAAAGCGCATAATTTTTCACGCTAAATTTAATGCTATAACATTTTGTTAGCTTAATGCGTAATTGCACCAGTTTCATTGTTTTCACACCCGGTTCTGGCCGGTAAGAGGTGTGGAAGATGAGACATGTTCAGTTCTGGCAACAGTAAAATGGATATCACACGCAACGAGCAATATGCTGCTCTGAACTTCTGTTTTCGTCTCAACAAATCTTCAGCTGAGACCTATGCAATGTTACAGAAGACCTAAGGAGAGTTTGTTTTTCAACACAGTAGCAAAACTCAAAGACGGTTTAAAACGTTTAAAGAGAGGAAACAAAAATTTCAAAGGAAGGCGGTCTCGGCGCTGCAATTCGTGCTCTAACGGAAGAAAGTATTAACAGAGATCATCGAATTAATTAAGAACACTTTCAGCAATTCTGAAAAATTCACTGGGTGCCAAACTACTACTTGTACAGTGAACGAAACGTGTTTGTGCACGGTGGCTGCCAAGACTGCTGATTAGGACAGTCGCGTGCAGGTTTACGTGGATACTACAGGAAGCTGCGGAGTTTCTTTCAAAGGTGCTGATGATCCTGATGAGCAAACAGCAAATGTGTGGAAATCACCATTTTAAAAATGGGCTTGCTTCTGCTGCGACAGCTATGATCATGTCACTTTTCGATATTCAAAGAATGATTTACCAATGTGTATTACCTGCATATAGCAGAACTGGGCAATATTACAGAGATGTCCAGCAAGGCCATATATTATCCCTAATATTCTTATATTATTTATAGTTTACATTGAAACAATTACAAATATCATCGACCTGGAACTTTGGGTAGTAGTAATAATAATAATAATAATAATAATAATAATAATAATAATAATAATATAAAGCTGGGGTGCTTCTGCTGCTGCTTTATTAAAATGAATTAACAAACAAATGCCTGCAGCAACTAAAGTAGAAGAATATTTCTGTTATCAGCTCTTTTATGATTATGATTATTATTTTAGTCACCAGTTAGAGGTGACAACTGCGCATGTGTGAGTCGTCCCTTCAATCAGTAGCAATGAAGTACAACTGAGAGAGCATCTGTCTATTCTTAAAAGTTCCTGTAGAATTTTTGACGTAACCCATCATTTATCTCTTGTCAGCCTTCCTTGAGCCTCAGGAGTTCCTTCCTGTTGCTTCCGGTAGATTCAGGGCTAATGATTCCGAAAGAGAACTCTGCAGGCTGTAGGAGTACATATCCTAAGCATGGTTTCCCTCGGAAGGGAAGTAAAGCTGTTGGTCCCGTATCGTAACTTTAAGGCACTTGAAAGAACCCTAAGCCTGAAAGAAAGAGCCGCTGAGCAAAATTTATCTGCCGTTTCATGCCCTGAGTTAAATGGGACGCTGATGACCTGACATGCTAAAAAGTGTCTTTATATAAACTAATTATGGTATGAAAGTGAAACGAACGCCGATACGTCCAGTTCAGCCCTGATTCACTTCAAACAGTTCATTACAAAATTTCATATTTTGAGAAGCGTCTAAAGACAGTTGCGGCTGATTAGCCTTGGCAACAGCCACAGAGTTTTGTCTGCAATCCTTGCGGGGCTAACGAAAGACTGTATTCCGCACTCAGCTTGTCAGGTCCGAGAGTTCACAAACAGCAAAGCAGACAGCCGGCGCACTTGCTTTTTAGGGCAAGGGTCTTACTGTACGTTCTGCATACAGATGAGGTCGCCCCAAATCCCCGGTAAATCCACACTACAGTGACAATTTGCAGCAAGGGAATTGCTCCAGTTCACCCAGATCGATTACTTTTGCAATAAGGATAGCAGTGAATATTGAAAAAAGATTTTTAGAATGCTCTCTAAAATATGACATGTTTCTATGAATGAATACGCTCGAATGTGTCGCTTACATTTCAAAATCATTTTTTCTCCTAAATGTTTATATTTTCTCTTGTGGTGACATGTATTTTCATGAACATCTATTGGTTTATGGAACGTTTGAGTCGGCTGTTACGTAATTTTATATCCTGTCTAGAGGAAGACGAAATTTCAACTGTCCTCAGTAATAATATAAACCAATTGCTCTACTAAAAACTTCAGCCAAGTACACCCTCAATAGAGCGCTCCATTTTTCAAACTGGTATACGAAAACCTATTCGGTCTTTCATGATTTTATCGCTAGTTTCACCGCAGCTGGCAGGTCGGCAGTCACAAGGGCAATTCCAGGCGAAGTGCGTGTAATATCCGCGCACCTGATTAAAATTCTCGCAATTACTACTACAATTACAATAATTAGTATGTATTTTAAGATGATGAAAATGTGATGCCGCTACTCTCTCTCTCTCTCTCTCTCTCTCTCTCTCTCTCTCTCTCTATATATATATATATATATATATATATATGTGTGTGTATATTTATTTATTTCAGGATGTAAAAATCTAGAAAACTCGTTGTTAAAATATGTTAAGCATACACCAACATATTTGATAAGATTATGCTAAATTTTTAACATGTTAAAACTCCTACGTCACCAAGCTTTTTTATTATAATGTTCGTTAACAAGTTGTTAATCCCGAGAATTGCAAATAGCTGGATCGAGAAGGCGGTTACAAATATGTTCATCATTTCTAATCTAATCAATATTAATTTTAAGTTATTAATATTCTTTTTATAATTGTAGTATATAAAACAGCGCATGAAATTCGTTTATAATGTTATACTTCCTTAACCAATATAATAACCTACTATTACAAAACATTACGGATGAAACTCAAGAATTACGTGCTGATACAAGCTACTACAGAAAGTTCTTTGAAGCAACAATGATCATGACCGCTACCTAAAGTTTATTGACATATGTTTGTTTTATTTTCTACAGCTGTTTGTTACGACTCAATTAACTTGAAAACCACTGTGGATAAAAATGCGATTTATATACTTATTTATTTATTTATTTACCCTGGCCAGAGTTAACGCTATGGGGCCTTCTCTTCCACTCTACTAGGCGGAAAAAACAGCAAAAAAATACGGAGTATAATACACATCATTGTAGAAAATACAAGGGAAAAAATTAAAATATATACTACATGTAAATATTTCATGTTTTAATATAGTTACAAAGTTGATAAAGATAGTGTTAGAATTCCGTTTGTTTTTCAGTAATTTTTCTCGAGTACAAAAGGGGAGAAGAAAGAAAGAAAGAAAGAAAGAAGAAGAAGAAGAAGAAGAAGAAGCAGAAGAAGAAGCAGAAGAAGAAGCAGCGAGAGACTAGCTGTTTAATTGTGTGACAATCTCTGACTTCAGGTGGAAGGGAGTTCCAGATTCTGGGAACTGACACGCTGAATGAGGTTGAGTAGAAATGTGTTCGGTGACGAGGGATAGACAGTAAAGTCACATTCCGGGTTCAACGTATGGACAGGTATACGAAGTGAGAGGCGATTTATTGAGCGGTGCAGGTACGAAAAAAACTTAACAGGAGCTAAGGGAATGGAATATCATGAGTTCTTTTAGAGGTAGCCATGATAGCTGATTGTGTAGGGCGTGTTTGAATAACAGAGAAGATTTTATTGTATGTATGGGTTACCTAACTATGCCATCCTAGAATGGAGTCTATATAAACATCTAGGTATAATTAATGACATCGTTATTTATCATGATGGGCAGCACAATGTTTGAGTTTATTTTACGTAATGCGTGTTTATGTCCCACGACTACAGTCTGTGATTTAAGTGGATTCTTTTTAGTACAAATGTTTGTGCCCAAAGGGAGATGAAGATTCGATTTTCATTTACTACAGTCAGGCGTCATGGAGAGATCGAGGGACGGCGTGAAAGTAGAGTTGTAGGTCGTCAACGTATAGGTAGCAATGCAGTGTTTTATCTCTTTAGCAACATCGTTGATATATCCTAGCATAACTTAGTCGCCTTCAAGAAAATACCTCTACTTTATTCTTACGTATGCACAGAGTAGTGTTTGCTTTACAGCATGTACATATCTCAACCATGTAATAATAAGTTGGTGTGTAAAAAAGGACATAATTTAATAAAAACATTTCTCACTGTTATAATATTAGCGCAGATGTATTTCAAATATCACCCTAATTACAGAAACACGTTAACCTTTTTAGGCAAAAGATTAAATACTCTTAATGAGAGCATTTCACTGATGCATTAGATGTAACATTTTAATTGAGAAACGTTAACCCCTGCCTCTCGTATTTCCCTAGGTAATCAACGCACTGAGGTGCAATCTGCGGTGTGATACATCACTGCAAAGTTAAAACGAACAGTGCACAGAGTTTCATACATCAGCGGTTGCTGTTAGCCGCAAACTATAACTAGATTAACTTCATCACTGCGAAACGACAAGCATGGTTAGAAAACTCTTCAATCCTCAAATCTAATAACAACACCACTCTCCATTTTCCAGACAACAAAAGCTACACCCTCCAAGTTGTCATGGTTCAAGTTCGTCAGTGTCACCTTTTTTTTTTCTTCTTTTTTTTAACGAAACAATTTTAAAACGTCACTTAACGGAATGTCATTTCTGAGGCCAAGGGAAAAGCAACAAAAAGTAAAAACAGAGAAAAAAGACCATGTGATTACTTCGCGACACAGGAGATACTCAAATAAAGGAGGGTATGGAAATGACATCTTTAAAAAAAAAAAAAGAAGAAGAAGAAGAAGAAGAAATGTATTTATTGCTTTAGGTTTTAACTGTAATTAATTATAATTTAAAGCCAGACTGGCGCAAAATCACTAGATTATTCACTTCATTAAATATATTTATAAGTTTATCGTGTTTAGAATATTTCCAAGCAACCAAAAAGTTACTGCTGTTGATTCCAAGTCCAGCATTAGGCTCTAGGTTGATTTTTGTGATATTTATATTTGAAATTCATAAGTTCCTGAACAATTAAAAATTTAAACTCTATAATACAGCACACAAAATATAGGGCATTAAGTAAATATTTTTATTTATAATTGCCCAGCATTTGTCCAAGGTTTAAGTATAATTAAAATATTTCTATTACATTAACTGATTTTACTTTGTCGACATGAAGTTCTCTTCCAGGATATTAGTACACTATGAGGGCAAATAAAATAGAGGTCTTGTAAATAAAAATTGAAAAATTCGTCTCTCTCTCTCTCTCTCTCTCTCTCTCTATCGTCTTAGTGTAGGACGCCAGCAAAAGCGAGTGTTTGCCACCGGGTGCATAAAATGGAGTCCCTTCGTAACGAACGAGCAGTACGCTGCTCTGAAATTTGCTTCCGTCTGCAGAACTCCGATACGGAAGCGTATGACGATGTTCTGCTACAATCAACCGCCGCACTTCGATGGTTCAAACAGTTTAAGGAGGATCGTGTTTCAACTACATAGCAGGGAGGTCCAGGTGCGCCAATCACTGCAGTAAACGAGACCACGATTAACACAGCTGTAGTTTCTGTTCAGGAAAATCGATGCGTAACAGTGGATAGACTGACAGGCATGTTACAAATTTCCCATGGCAGTGCGTTCACCGTTCTGCACGATCGCTTACAAATAAGACGCGTCTGTGTCAGATGGGTGTCTGATTGCTGATGTCTGAACAGAACATGATGGTAGTTTACGTGTGTTGCGGGCTTTAGCATCTGGTAGCTGAGAATGTCAAAGCAAACCTGAATTCTATCATTACAGGTGATGAGGCTTGGCTTCATCATTACGATCCGGAAAGCAAACAGGTTCTCCGACATCAAAGAGAGCCAAAGTTGTTTGGTTGTCAGAAAACATAACAATGCTTTCGTTCTTCGAGGTTGTGAAATCGTTTATCAATAGAAGCCCCTACCGTATACGACGGTTAAGGGAGCATTTCAAGACTGTTTTGAGCGTCCTGGCCGAACATATCCTACGAAAGCACACTGAACTATAGAAAGACAACCTACGCTCTCATATTGTTGCTCAATATGTGGTCATTAAATCTGCCCCACCCTCCATATAGCCCGGATCTAGCTTCGCGCGATATTTTCTGCTCCCTCATATCAAAACCGAGCTGTAGGGCCAGCGTTTTGGTTCATCAACCGCTATCGTGAAGAAGGCGAAGGGGGTTCTGAAGATGTCCAAAATGGTTTCCAACACGTCTTCCAGAACTGGCAGACATATTGGGCAAAGTGCATGCTACTCAATGCGACTACTTCGAAAAAAAAAAAAACCATGACAACCTTAAACCTGTTTAATGTATTTCGTAAGTAAAAATAGTTCTCGGTCTTTAGACCTCACAGGGGGCCACCAGTTCGAATCACAACATCATTTCGTTTGACAGAACATCAGGTCTGAGCAAGATGAGCATTCGTCAATTACGCAATACATTATTTAAGTTTTTGGCTGAGATAATCTTTTGTAAATATTAACGGGCACAATTTGACAATACGATCCCGGCTAAGAGTGGAAAATAGTTAGGAGACTATTGGAACAACTTCCTTGTATTTCAGACGTATCGTCTTGCGATTGGCGTATGTTTGGGTCGTTAAAAGAACATTGGGAGGTCAACGATTACTGCCCATCAGGCTAAAAACCAAACTCCACGTTTTTCCCCTTCAATAATGGGATTAAGCAGCTTCCTAGCTACGGGGAAAAATACTTTTGGTAAATTGGAAAGTATGTAGAAAATTACAGGTATCTTAATTTGTTATTTAATATCAATAAATTACAAAAAAAAATCCGGTTTGTATAGTCCCTCGTGCTATCCAAGAAAGAACTGTTCCACAAGGTGCTATATTTTCCATCCTGTTTCAGAGAATAAACTTATATTCACGCTCGGGCTCGTTTCTCAGTTGAAGAAGTTACTTTAATGAGGTTGTTTCTGAGATTTCCTCAACTTCTAAAATCCAATGTCAAGTAAATTTTAGGCTTTGAAGAAGTTGAAACTCATTTGCACTGCCATCGTAACGAAAACCTGCGGCAGAAAAAAGGAGCATATAATTGGGAAGCCCATCTTGTGCGGGGGGGCGCAAATGCAAGCTTCCTCATGGTCTGCTAGGCCCAAAGCACGCGCTCACATACACAAACAAAATGAATCCCGCATAGAACCTGTCCTGTATTGTGGGAAAGTTTCTCACAAAGGAGGACCAGCCCCGCCCAAGAGATCGCACCACCTACCTGCCTGCCATCTGCTGGCTCACGCATCACTTCACATACCTGAGAATCTTACTCAGTATGCCTAATCCCAGTTATTTTTTTTTTTTTCCTTTCCAGAATGTTAGCACTTGACAGATGTTCAGCCCCCCCCCCCTTATTGTGTTGAACGACCGTTTTAACTACTGAGGCACCACAGGCGGTGGACACTGATGATAAATGAGATGAAATGATGAATGGGGAAATGATATTTTTTTTTTTTTTTTGGAAGGAAGCGTTTCCTAAATTTAGGGCTCCTTCCCGGCATTTGATTTATAAGGGCTGAGGAAAACCTGGAATAACTTCAAACATGGTCTAATACATACAAGTGTATTATTACAAATGCTTGTAAAGTATGGCCTTGTAACTTTCTGTTCCATGAAAGAAGTGTAACATCGGTAAAGTATTGGTACAAAGCAACAAGTGACACCTTATAAGATGGAGGAACAGCTGTTTGTCATACGTCGCCATACCTTGAGCTACGTAATGTCCACTTCGTAGGGATTTTTAATGAACAGAGGGGATTATTGTCATTCCTGCTAAAATGGTGGTATATTTTTTTCTCAGACAAAACAGTTTAAATATTTACTATGCATTTATCGATAGTTAAGTGTGTTAATTCCCTTTGAGAGGACGGTTTCTTACAGTTACATTTAGGAGTATAGTCGTCAAGAGATGACAGAAGAATCGAGCTTCCCGATTGCTCTTTTTCACTTATTTTAACAGTCCATTTGATCATTTATATTTATTTGTTTGTTTATATTGTTTGACAATCGTGTTCTCATTTAAGCAAACCCAGAGTAAATTGTGTCAAAAGAACTTAGTTTAAAAGAGAATGAAGAATAAACAGAAACTATTTTCGTGGCATGTAGCAACAACCTTAAAAATGCACTTAATTAAGGTGCTGGTCTGCAATATGTATTTGAAACAGGAAACGTCAATATCATTCATAAACCGTTCTTTATTTGCACTTAACTTAACTTTGACATTGTACACAAACACTTATTTCTTCCTTCTTTATACTATTTTTACTCATCTTTATCATCACTTTTGCTAATACTTGGCATATTTGGGTCAACTGACTCCCAAAATCATTAAAAAGATAACACATTTTGTGCTAGTACTTGAAGTTACCAATATTTCTACACTTGTAGAGAAAGTTATGCAAATGATCAGTACCTGACTAATGCTAATTACTTCTGTGGAACAGGAGAACGAAAAATCAGTAAAGTACAAGCGTAGCAGAAACATTTGTGGAACAGGATTTTACTAATAACTACAAGTTACAAGTTCATATACTCGTAATATTAAAATTTTATTTTTGTGGAACAGGGCCCAGGGGTGAATCGAACCCCAGACTTCCCGCTCACGAGTATGCACCTTAACTACCTTACCCGTAACTATGATCCTATACTATCACAGTTGCTTCAAGGGTACCGCTTGGGAATCGCCGGATTCAAGTCCCTTATGGTCTGGGTATTTTCGTGGTTTTTCCTGGTCGCTTAGAAGAATACTGCGATGGATCTTTCATTTCCACGATTTTTTCCATCCTCAATGCCATCTCATTTGTTTTGTCAGGTTAGGTGGGCTGGTACTGTGTGCGGTGTGACGGTGGCTTGCATTTTGGGAAGGTTTTGAACTCCTTGGATAGGTGTCTATCAGAAAACAATGTTAGGTAGCCCGTCTACGTTCGTCTTCCTCATCACAACAGTACCTCATACTGGGGGGGCGTTTCGTCGGTCTTGGTGGTGTACTGGTAACCATACTTGCCTTCTAAACCGAAGATCGCGGGTTCAAACCCGGACAGGATCGATGAATTTTTTCGCGCGTAAAAATCCTAAGAATGGCTTCCTCCGAAAGGGAAGTAAAGCCGTGGGTCCCTTGTCGTACATTTACGGCACGAAAAAGAACCTCAAGACTGAAAGAAGAGGTCTCTGAGCAAAATTTGTCGGCCGTTTCATGCCCTGAGTTGAATGGGACGCTGATAACCTGAGCTGTTAAAGAGCGTCCGCAAATAAAGCAAATCAACAATCAACTGGGGGGGGGGGGGGCGGGTGGCGAAGGCACAAAGACCAATAAATGAGAAAGGCTGAAATGTCGAAATACTCTCCTCTGTCCCTAACAATCCAATACTATCATTTTATTTCAATTTGTAATATAACATTAATTTCGCTGATTGCAAACTTTAATGACACCCTTAGAAACAGTACTAAAATCCAAAATAAAGAATAAGTGTTTCCCCCTTAGAAATAATGGAATACGGTGGAACATACTCAACGCAGCAATTCTATATGTATTAAACTATAAAATGGCGTGCGATGTTCTCATGGACCAAACAATTACTTCGCACATTTTATCTATTAATGAGTAGGTATGCTTCCCTTTTCTTAGTGGGCAATATAAGGTTGTAAGTATACCTTTACTAAAACGGGTTTCTGTAAAAATAAATAAATAAATGCAAGCCAGAGCCTAACACGCGGCTATTGTGAAAATTTTCTTACTTCAAATAATTACTTACAAACTAAGAATAAGGTGGCTTTCCGCCAATATTGCTTCCTTACTCGTCTTAAGCAATTGTTGGTCATGGTTGCCTAAAGACAACCACACTTGCCTCGTAGACGCAAGGTCGCGGATTCTTCAAAATCGATGGATTTTTTCGGGCGTATTTATTCTAACTATGGCTTCCTGCGAAATGGAATAGAAGCAGTTGGTCCCATATCTTACATTTACGGCAAGTAAAAGAACCTCAAGCCTGAAAGAACGGGTGTCTGACCACAATTTATCGGCCGTTTCACCTCTTGAATAGAATGGGATGTTAATGGTAATGACCAAAGTTACTAAATCTTTAAATAAAAATAAATAAACCATCATCGTAGTCATCTTTGCGTAATCTCATGATCACATACAAGCTTCAAGATTCGCTTCTAAAAATACATTCATTAAGGATAAAATTGTTTGATTTGGAGATAATGCTAGGAAGTGATACATAATTTACATGTATTATGTTAAATATTTGTGAATTTTATGATAAATGTTTATTCCTTTGGCCTAAGGGATATATTTTTATTTTAAGAAATTAAAATTAATTAGAACTTGGGCGACGACATATAAAATATTGCTCTTTATAAGAACATCTCCAACAATGAAGAAAATGTCAGGTATAAAATAAAGTTGAGATAATATTTTATAGTCTTTATTAAGATAAATTACCTTAAGAGGTTAAGGGAGTTAAAAAAATAAGAACTCGTTATAACCACCACATCTCTGCAGGTCAATTTATTTGTTAAAGAGAGAAAACTGCTGCTCAGGTTTCTTATGCAAACCTTGAGTAGGTTATGACGGGAGGGAGAGGATTAACTTTGCAGCGGGAAGACGAGAGAATTTGGGATGCACATAAATTACAATGACAGAGGAGGAAACACGGTCCTTGCTCTGCAGGATATCATGTTCAAAAACAAAAATAATAAATTTGAAAAAGACGTCATTTGGAATCATCATTCATGACAGCGCTCGACGTGAATGTGCCAGATGGACGTGACTGCGATGAAAATGCTAAAATAACAGCACATTTCAAAAGTGATATTAACTGCTTTAAGTGGGACAGCACAATTACATTTCGAACTCTCTCAACAGCTCTTCAAGCTTATAAATATGAAAGATGATGCTAGTCTGACAGTGGACAGAATGAACTACATTTCGGTCATTCCTACATTAGTTCTACAAGCATTGCTCGTTTATCTTTTCACCTAAAATTTGTACATGTTTCTAAGCGTAATGCGTAGCGTAAAAGCAGTTATTTTATTGACTTAAGGGACACGAAGTAAATTGTCAAAGTTCCACATTTTTTATGAAATTTTCTTAAACCTTTACTGTGATTGCATTGCGGTTAAGTCATATGTATGCCAAATTTCATTCAAATTGCATAAATATTTTACGAGCTATAAATTATTTCATAAATGTTATTACGTAAATATGTCACATAATCAAAATGGCCCACGCGTCTCATGAATTGAGAAAATTCGTTGGATTTTTGTAGTTGGAGCTTTGAACCAGATACAAATATTGTACCGAGAGAAATCAATTTGATGAGTAAGCTAATCTTTTTTAATCTATAAAAATTATAATCTTTAAAATTAAGATTTTTTCATACAGTATTTTTAATTACTACTGGTGTTAGCATATATTTTATATGGTATAATATTGTAATGGGTACTTATGCACATTCTTGAAAATTTTAATTGAATTTAAACAAAAACTGAGTGGGATATTTTGAATGTGTGAAAATAAAGGTTTGAGAAAAACGCTGTTTTATAAAAAAGTATGTTGGAAAACAGTGAATATAACGCTTTACATATCAGAACCCTCCTCATTTATAGTAATGTGTTTCTGTATTTCCGTTTGTGTCCTTCTGTGCTGCCGTTGTTCCACTTTTGCCACCTGCAGGTCTTTTCCTGCTTGTGGCAGCTGACCTGCTCTCGTAGAACCGAGTCTTACTGATCTTTGAAGCAGCTGCCGACCTTTCCTCACCCCTTATCACAGAACTCAGCTCCTGAGAAGCTGAACAGTCACTATTAAAAGCAGAAACTCCATTTAATGACCCAATTTCTAGTCGTTTCTTAGAAATATTGGGACAATTTTTCGAAATGAGCGAGTGAACACTTTCATTTGAATATTGTGTTCCTCTATGAGCACAGCGTGTCAGTAACTCAGTGCAAGTTAGTCTCTGGTAGACGGGGAGAATCTCCCAATCTATCATCAAACTGAACAGACATCTTGCAAGGACTCTGCGAAGTGTCACCGAGAGCTATGCTCCTATTATAGAAACACTAAGAGTCTGTCCCTATGGGGGTACTTTTGATTGGTCTGTTGATCTGCAATGATAAAGTGCAACACGTGTGCATTTCATGGCAGATGCTTCTGGATGGCCAGTCTGTAGTAGCTGGTTAGTCCTTTTATATTTTCTAACTTCAGCTTACAACAGCTATGATCACCCAATCTAGTGTCAGTAGTGTCTTTCTTTAGCTTGAGGAAAGCTGTAATCATCCTCTTTGGAACATGACTTACACATTCTTCCTTTACTATTTCCACATCAGCACCATATACCGCCACTTCCTGGCGAGTTCTTGGATCTCTATCAGACAGGACAGTGTCTGATGAGAGCTGGTATCTCATTCCACACTTCTATATTGGGAACGGGGAGTGTGGCAGGTTGAAAAAGGACACACGGAGAACATTAAAGGCATAGAGCCGGAAGGGAGGGGTGGTGAATGCGAAAGTTGACTCTCAGGACAAGGACAATTGTAAAAATAATCATTTGTAACAAAAAAAGGATTTTTAATATTTTGACCGATTTTGGCCAACAACTCACTCTCAGTGTCCCTTAACAATGAAATTCGTAGCATTCAACTGTGGACACAGATCAAAAAAATAACTCGATATCAATCTTGATATGCTATTTTATGCACTTTCACTCTAAAATAATAACCACAATGCGCTAGCTGTTAGAGGACATTCCATATCAAGTTAGCCAACGTATATGGTGACAGCACGACGGTGCACCAGCGCATTAATCTCTATATATCTGGTAATTGCTTTCGCGTAAAGTGGATCGAAAGCTAAAGTGCAGTGCATTATCTCAGTGATCTTGTTTACTGCTCAGAGATCGAATTGGACTAAACCTTGATTGCAATGAAAGAAGGGCGGATTTTGCCCTTTTAGCCTATTTACTTCTAGTACTGAAAAAGTTAAGTTGTTGCTAGCTAAATCAATTTCAGAATTAAAGGATCCAATATATCAACATCTAAAATGCCTATTTTGAACACGGGAGCCTATTCTTGAAAAAATGAACTCATAAATGCCTTATGAAAGTTTTTATTTTAAATATTCCATTTTTTTATAGTTTAATACATTTGGCCATTAAAATTGCAATGTCAATAAGAGACAATTTAAACAGACACCACATTTTTCAGAAGGAACGAGTATGATTGTCGAATATATGGCAGCAATACCAGTAGCTGAATTTGATCAAAGGAGAATTGTGGCTTATGAATGCGGGATGTCATTACGAGAAAAAGGTACTCGAGTCGGACAAAATGCATTCCCAGCTAAACGGTATGACGAGCACACAGACGTGAAGGATCTTAACGGCTTCCTGAAATAATCAAACGAGAAGCAGACATCATTCCCGCATAACTATTGTGAACATACACAATGAGCTGTAATTTAATGGACAGCTATGTGCATGTTTTAGCTTCCACCTTGTCTACAACGATCACTCCATTACATTAACAGCCGTCTGATGTTAAATTTTTGTACAAGCATTTAGATAAGTTGGCTCAAAAAATTAGTAGAAGTGCACGGGAAGAACAGCTGGAACAGGAAGAGATACCAAAAGCTGCGGTACAAGCTAAAGATGAAATTAGAAGATCAGCCAGACGACAAATACTAAACTCAGCAAATACAATACTAAGTAATGAGAAAGGAATGAAAGGAATAATGAAGATCGAGGGCAAAGAGTAAGACGGAGAAGGAAAGAAGATGAAGATGAAGAGAAAGGGGGAATAGGAGCGAGAAGTAAAAGAAGAATTTAGTGATAATTTTATCAATGATTGCAAAAACAATAACTAACAGCATAACAATTAGAGAGAAAGAAAGAGAGGGAAGGAGAAGAGGAAAGAAGACCGAGTGAAGAGTAAAGATATAAAAAGGGAGTGATAATCGATCACAAGTACATCATTAACACAACACCAACAACTACTCAGCCATTCAGGTAATGAAGAAGAAAGAAGACAGAGAGTGGACATGATGATTATTGTAGTAAACAACATACTACAATGGGAGGAGATGAATGAAGATGGAGGGGAGGTAAGGATCACGGGAAGAAGGAGCCACGGGTAAGCGGTGCAAGAAGAAGGAAATGGTGGTAATTAAAAGGGGATAGTAAAAGTGTGTAAGTGTTTGATGAGTGTGTGAGTTGAGTGATACATAGTAACGAATACCAGATACTATATAAACAATGAAAGCAGTGAACAAAGAGTAAATTGAAGAATAACGAGTAAGGATTACATATACAAAGTCGTAGCAGTGACAGAACAGCAAGAGTAAAACATGCTTAAAGTGAATGCTCAATATATTAAGTGAACTAAGAGAGAGAGATGTATTAATATTGTAAGTTTAAGTACATATAAACATTAAATCCTAAAGAGAAATAATGATTTAAATAACAAGTGAATATGGAATGTGGAACTAAAAGTAAAATAAGAATTAAAGGGTAAGGTAGGTGCCAGCACCCTGACCGTTCGGTTCCCGACGGTCAATTTTGTTCTTTAGTTAGCTGGTTACCAGCTAATGGTAACTATGTTTCCAGTGGCATGTAAATTATTAAATTACTTAAAGAATTGTTAGATTCTTTGTTCTATTTAGTTTATTATTATACATTTTATACATTACGATCTATAAAAGGTATTAGGCATAATGAAATAATTTTTAATAAATAATAAATGATAAAATTTGGAATATACGTCTCGGTATAGGCAACAAGATGCCGGGATGGAGTATTGCAGATTTTGTTTTATTTTTTACTTATGTTAAATTGCTCATAATGTTCATCTCCAGCACTCCCGGTAACATAGTCACGGACACATCCTGGTTATGTATGTCATAAATACGCCTCTAAACCTCTTCATTGGTATCGATAATTCACTGAGGTATATAAGTTTTTGGTGTTTACTTCTAATAAGCGCTTCTATAGCCACAAGTTGAATGTTTGTGCATTAAGATATGTTGCTTTCTCAATAATATTCTCTTCATTTGTAGACCTGGACGATAATTATCAGAAATGTGAAACGCGCAATTTAATGATTCGCATATCTCTGAACTTTTCCACCACCAGGCGCTCTCAGAGCTGTGATTAGGCAGCTCTAATGAACATTTCTGGGTTGCAGAAAATGGTCTCCCGTGACTGACCAGTCTGCATAATGCCCAGTGTGCACCTGGAGGCAAATCGCCCAGCATTATTCACGGCTTCTCATTAGTTACCCCAACTGAAGAAATACCTGCCTCGATTTAACGCAGTAGGCAAAGGCAGAGCGTTCCTCATTGTCAGGTAGACAGTTCGTGATGCTGAAAATATGTTGTCTGGATAAAGCATTGTCTTCCTGAAACTCCCACTATCGCCTCCAGAAGCGTCCCTGTTTCTGAAGGTCAGATCCCTGTCCCAGGTGCATTACAAGTTACAAGTAAACATTTTCGTAAAGTAAGAAGTTTTACTTGTATTCTTTCAGTTTCAAAAATAGCGTACACCTTCAACCCTTAACATTGTACAATTTATTTAAAATTAATTCAATTTTGTGCGTTTACATAAACAGAATTTTTATTTTGAAAATAGATAACGGAACAAATGTATCTGAAAATAAAGCAATCTTGCATGAATTAATGTAGGTGTAAGTAGGAAGAAGCTCATTGATGGTTTGAAATGAATTTTATACTGCTACGTGGTTCCACAATGTGTGCATGCAACCTGCTTTTTGACGTGCGTTGCAAACGTGTTTCCTCATGTCTCCAACCAATCTTGAAATATTTTTATATAAACGATTGCTGCAGTCTTGAAACACAAACTAGAAGTCCACTATCCTTTCAAATGTATTGTCTCCCTCTTTAAACATTTTAAACAATCAACGAACTGTGCTATAGGAAGAACAGGCCTCCTGTAATGTTGCAGAGGTCTCAGATAAAAATTTATTGGAACGTAAGCAGAACTGCAGAGCGGTATATTGTTCGTCGCGTGCCATCTCCATTTTTGTGTACGCTGAACTGAACATGTACCAACTTGCACTTCTCACAGGTGAGAATCGGAAACTAGTATCACGTGTACATTACGTATTCAACTAATAAAATATCTTGTAGTTAAATTTTAGCGCGTGAAATTACGGCTGTAAAATTATTATTATTATTATTATTATTATTATTATTATTATTATTATTATTATTATTATTATTATTATTATTATTATTATTATGTATTAAACAGCATGGGTATATCTTCAAAATCCGTTTAATTTGTTATTTCGAGAGATGGTGTCTAAGAATAATAAATTATAGGACACATATGAAAGTATTTTTATAAATATTATGTTAAAAATGCGTATCATGGTGCTGTAGATACATGGAAGCATTCTAACAAATAGAAAACTGCTGCTTTCCTTACTCATTGTTTTTTTGGTCAAAAACGAGTAGCGGAAAATGTGTTTCAATTACTAGCTGATAGTGCCCACTATTTTTTTTTTTTTTTTTTTTTTTTGCATATTCCAACCTAAACATACGAAATTAATTAGTTAGTTAGTTACTAAGATAATTAATTAGCATTACATAAATCAAAACAATTATCGTAATGGCATACGAATGCAAAACTAGTCACATTACACGCAAATTATAATTTTACAAGATTGGTGTTTTAAAAAAACTTTCGATTGTATAATATGCCCTATTACAAATAATTTACTAATAAAGATATACACACAGCACAATGTGTAAATATTTTGACAGTTATAACTACTTTTGACATTGCTGACTATAATGATTATGTTAAAATGTTTGAATTTTGATATTGTTTTTTTTTTTTGGGGGGGAGGGAAGAAATCAGTATCGAGCAATTCTATTCATTTATTCTAAACTGACAATATTGTTATTCAACAAAATCTCCTCAGAAAATATCACACTTCATAATAGAGTGAAAGTACAAAAAATTACTATAGATTCACTAGAGCAAATATTTGATGTCAATCGAATAGTATGACATGCAGGGCTAAATCTTTGCAATATATGACTATAACTAATTTTCAATATAGCGATTTTAATAAAATTTTGTTAAATTTAAATTAAGAAACAGTATTGGTGCTTTAAACCAAAAATATCACTATGTTGAATACAATGCATTAATTAGTTCCCAATTTAGTTACATTTTTATTACAGTGCGGTTATTTGAATTACGGGCCGCCTGAGCGCGTCTGCTTACTGGGGAAGTGCAACTGCCGCAACCGAAAAAAGGAGATAAGAGTCGTTGAACGTTAGTAAGGTATTATTATTTTAGTATTTACGTTTTACTGAAAGCATAAAATGACACCGCGTTTAAAATTGATAACAATAAGCACTAAACCGTGCTACAAGAGATGTTGATGATACCCCTCATCGGCAACACATTGTAGGCACTTGCGTAGAAATTTCTGTATTGCATCTAACTTTTCTTCGTAAGAACACGGTAGTTCGGAATACGTTTCTTATCATTGAAAGATCCTGTCTCTTGTAGCTTTCTAAGAAGTTGGCGAACAGTTTCTCTTCCTGGTTCATGATTACCAGAATATTTTCTTACTAATCGTTTTAGCACTTCTGTGCAAGAATCCGTTTTTACATATATCGACTGTATCATATTTGAAAAACTCGTCTCTCAAAAAAAAAAAAAAAAAAAAAAAATCTACAATTACCGTACCGAGTAACACATGAACACACAGCCCTCTAACTATAAGTTGCCACCTGCATGTGCATTACTGACCTTGACAACTGGCTTATCTTAGTGCGCAGCCAAGCATTGCCATCCGATGACTCAAATAACCTCGCTTTGGACACAAATGGATTGGTATCAGTTAGGAATTGTATAATATTAATACATTTTGCATTTTGTTCTCTCACAACAGAAAGAGTAGGTAACCTGATTTGAACCTCGAGAGACTCCATTACTTACGTTCTCAAGTTTGAAGTGTTTATTTTATTTCAATAAAATTTAATTTAGGGGTAACCGTCTTATTGATATAGTAAAACTTTTAGTTAGCTCACAAAAATTTTCCTTAACGTGCATCTTTCATAATTTAGAGTGGATAACGATTTGTTAATGACAAATCGTTACCCACTTTCAGCTAAAAGTTCTTTCTAAACCCAAAACACTCTCTCAGAAGCAAACTATTATTTTCAAGAAAGACTGCAATTCACTGGTATATACAGCTGTATAAAATTTTTAGTGAAATTGCATTATAGATACAAGGAAATTTAGTTTTTACTTTTTTTTTTTCCGTCCTGAAATATAAAATTCAACACTAAGTGCTCGTATGGTGGGAAAATGCCATCAAGCGAGTTGGCTCAGTTGGTCAGGTTTGGCAACCGTATTCGGGAATACCTAGGTTCATATTCTGTAGCTGACTAGTCTGGTTGTTTTCCTCAAGATAGCATTCATTATTCTATGTACATCTAGAGATCACTTAGTTCCCGGACAAACAACTGGCCCGGCTATTAGTTTGTAAGTTTCAGTGGAGTGCAACTTCTGTTAACACCAATATTGGATGACATATTGTGTACATCATGTCTTAATACAATAGTAATCAAAGTGATCAAATAACTGAAATTTCACAACTAACACTTTTGTAGAAAAATATAAAAATGTCACTTGCATCTTCAAAGAATGGAATACGAGCACCTTACTGGAAACAAGTTCAGGAGAAAGAAATCTTCTTACTCCAGGACTTAAAGGAAAACAGGGCATAAAAGCAGAGAAAAAGAAAGAATTTCTTCCGCTCTTTCAGAAAAAAAAAGGTAGTAAAATTAAGAGAGAGAGAGAGAGAGAGAGAGAGAGAGAGAGACGTGTATATGAAGAAAGGAAGTAACAATTCCAAGAAAACAACAGTTTTTCTAACTTCTTTTCGTCTCCTGCTCCTAAATTAAAAATCTGAGTTCTACCCCCAAATGGCTTTGCCCCTTGAGACTCGAGTAAATCCTTTCCAATTTGGTTATAAATGCATCAAAGTTGTGAAAAGATTTATAACTTATTTAGCTTAAGATGTGCACTCTTGTTTCACATATTCGCGCAGGAGGCTCATTTGAAACTTTGAAGAGAAATAGTCTGTAGCTAGGGAAAAAGTGCAAGTTGTAAAACGCGGAATGTTCACCGTGTTTGATTTTAAAATATTCACATACCGAATTACTAATGAATGACTGCTGATCAGAAAAAGACTGCTGTATTGGAATTTTGCATTAGTTAAAAATAATTATTTGTTTGGTAAACAAATAGTACTCCAATATTTTCAACTCCAGTTCTAGTGTACAAAACGTTCAAAAACATTTTTTTATTAACCGGTATGAATATTAAGGCACTTAGTATCGAGTACCGGCGCTGATGTTCGCAAAACATAAAATCAACTAATATGTGCATCACGATGGAGAGGGCACTTTGGTCGTATGTTTTGGATAGAGTCAATCGACTGATCGTTGTGTTCAGTTAACATGCCTGTTTATGGTGTGTATAATATTGCTGTTTATTAAGTTGAATCAATGAGCTTTGCCGATACACCTATTCGCTATTTGACTATCCAGGCACAAGGTTCCTATCTTATTTCTTTGCTCCCGTAAATACTGGACCCACCCCAGTAAATAAGGGTATTTCATGAGTTCCTTTCGAGACGAGGACATTGTCTATTATAATTTCAGGTGCAAATTTGGATTACGTACTTCTTGTTGAACAAACTGTTGGTCATATACGAGAGATAAGTCATAAGTCACGGGAAATGTTTTTTTCTAGCAAATAGGTGACAAGACGAAAAATCTAAAATATGCAATTGCAAATATATGAAATGTACTTTCAAATGATGGCACTAAATGGTGTATGTTAGCAAAGCTGCGTGTCTCAGCACGCCCCGAAGTTCATTTGGTAAGCGACTGGTCAGGAATGATCATGTGCTTAAGTAAAAATAACATTTCTCAGCGGCAATAATGCATAAGAATGCAATACAGAACTATGGAAAGCACTGGGCGGTGTCCTACCCTTTTGAACAGTGACGAGGTGGACAGAGGCCCTTCCATCGCTGGCAACGAACCCTCGATGTACTCGGAGACTGCTTCAAAAGTTGCTAAACGCCGTGTATTACCTGGGAGACCCGTTCTGCAACGGATTTGCTACCGTGTGTAACTTTTTCTCATGCCATAATAAACCAAAGTGTCAGTTTGCCTGTGTTTTGATTCTTTCAGGGCCGCCTACATCCGGCCTTCCCTTTGTGGCTCTATACAGCAGTAAATGTCATATACTTTCAATGTTATTTCTTAGATTTTTCTTGTTGTTCTTTGTTCGCGAGGAAAATAAAAACAGGCATCATGACTTATGACTTATCCCTCGAATAAGTTCTTATATCTCACATTTTCAACAGTTTAATATTTTTCGGAATTTTTATGTGCATCTGGAAGATGATTAAAGCAATTTCAGTACTGGAGGGTACTTCGGCACTTCAGTCTTGCTTAAGGGCTGCCCGTTTGTGTTAAGCCCCCCAATATAGACTTCTCCGAGAGGAAGGGATAAAGTGTGGGAGACACCATCAGGTGAGCAGGGTTTAGGGACATAAGAGGGTTATTTTTTTCAACCTCCGATAGCTCTGCTACGTGACCTGACAAGTGCAAGGAGGCGGATCTGCGCACTGTGTTACTACCCCAACATAACGTCCGCCAAGGCCAAGTTCAATACATCAGTTGGAGCTGAGCTACAGCCACTTCAACATGGCGGCATGATTGATTCTCCGTCAAGTGTGAGTTGCGAAGCCTCACTCGTTTTCTATAGGCAGAAGGGAATAGTGCAATAGAAATTCATAGCAAAATTAGCCTGTTTATGATGCAAAATGCATGAGTGAGGGTGTTATGCGTGAATGATGTAGGAAATTTAAAGAAGGTCGAGCTGGTGTTCTGATGAAGGCGGGCACTGGTCTGTCGCTAGTAAAGATCTTGTTCAGCGAGTTGATCAAGTGGTTCGAGAGAGACGAAGATTTACCCTCAGTGAGTTGTCTGTGGAATTTACGAACATTTCAAGGTCAGCTCTGTACAAGATTGTTACGGAACACCTAGGGTGTTCTGTACACGCTGGTTTCCAAAAAAGACCTATCTCCATACGCTGACGGCAACCTTCTATGAAGAGGGTAATGGAAAGTTCGTCTATCGATATGACAGATTTCTTAATCTTCAGAGTGACTATGCGGAAAAGTAACTGTGGCTGTACTTGACTTCTGGCACTAAAACCATTTTGTGATTCACATGTCTTTTTGTTATGTACCATCGGAGGTTGAAAATAAAACAGACACCTAATATTGTTTTCAGACGGAGCCCTCTTCCAGTCCCTCAGCAGCACCACTCACTTACTAGCTACGGGGCAGAAAGCAATCGCAAACCGTGACACCACACAAGTCCACTCACCTCGCAGAACCAACGGAATGAAATCATATAATTGGAAGAGCGAAATGTTTATAGAAAGGAAAGATCCATCCCGCATTCGTAAATTTCTTTTTGGCAGTATCTATTTACAGTTATTTCTTATAGTCTCCCTGCTTCTCAATGACCGATTATCAACGTTGGGAAGTTATTTCATTCAAAGCATCAACAGAAGTGATAATTTGAATGAAATAGTACAACTTCTATTGAAAGTTCTTCCAGAGGTGGAAAGCAAAGTTCAAATATGTTTTTTTTTCCCCTTCCAACCTTGGAAATAACCGAAATCTGGTGGATTAAATCCGGACTGCAGGAAGCAGCTTATAGGTCGCAACACTCGGCTGAGCGTTGTCATGCAGAATGTGTAGCAACTGAGGTCAGCTATTGTGCAGTTTTTGCATGAAATAACGATACACTAGCGTTGTGTCATCCAATCCGCAGTACTACCAACTTGCATTATTTATGAAATGACCCTCGCATATACTTTATGGGTGCGATATAATACTGAAGTACTTTACAGGAATAATTACATCTTTATTAGTTTTCATTTTTAACTCGGGGCTGATAGAAGCTATTGCAATTTCCTATTTTTCCCAATGACGCATATTTCATAAAGTTTCTTCAGAAATAAAATGCAAACATAAAATGGATTACAGACTTTAAATTCAGGTATAGTTAGTTTTGTTTGTGTATATATTCTTAATAAATAGTGTATAATCTTTCTCTGGTATCACCTGGTCCACAAGACGGCCGCGAACAGCCGCGTCTATTTTCAACACTGCGTGGTGTTGTGGCAGCTTGATGTAATGTTTTATGGTACTCTGCTGGATAAGTCAATCAAACGTAACCCAAATATCATCTACATGTTCTCGCCCACATCTGTTGCTCTACATTGAAATAGATTTAACTTATCAGGAAGTCATAGCATACAAAACAGTTCAACACAAGTGACCGAATTCTATGGCAACTCCCAGACCTCTATGGACACGTAACATGGTTGCTGCTGCTATTGGCAACTCTGCAGCGTACGTTCAATTAAACTGGTGTGCATGTAAATACGTGTCGTGGGATCATAAGCTAAATGTGTCCCCAGCCGCTCAGCACGTGGAGGGGGATCAATAAGCCCCACAACGTTGATTATTGTGGTTACAATATGCGAGCACCAAGAGGAACGTACTTCATTGTCGGCACACAGCGTTTTCAATTAGGTCCGACTTTACATACATACACCATCACTGGGATACTCTCAGAGCGGTAATGAACGAACGAAACCTGAACGGCATCTGGCAAGTTGTAATCTGTCGCGCGGGATCGAACAGTTGCTGCTATGTGTACAAAGCAGGGCAGTTTTATGCATTTCATTATTTTAGTGGCGTGTTGCAACGCCGAGTAGAGAATGGAGTCATTTCATTTAACCCTAACACACCACTGGACCTCGAGTCTGGAAATGTTCACGAAAACATATAACAGTATGCATTCCCCACTATGCCCTTAATTGAGGGAAGGGTGTGAAATTTTACAATGTTGCACTCTTCCACTTTTTTTAACTTTGGATAGATCACTGAAATACTGTGACTGTGGTTCCGACTTCGAGGCCTTGATTCCGGGGAAAGGCATTTGCGGTGGTTAATTCGATACTTCGAGGTTTTTTCGTTTCCCCGATTTTAAGCTCATTTTCTAATCCCCTTATAACTCTTCCCATATTCATCTCTTCTTGACATTAAGGCCATAACGTGTTGTCACTTCTGTAATCTGTTTTTACATTTCCTCTTCTCTAGTTGCCCACTTTCTGAAATGTTTTTCATAGTAAAGTTAGAAAACGAATCGGCGATTATTATACGCTGGTTAGAACAGGTGGCGTCATCTCTTTCCCTGATTGCCTTTCCTGACATCGGGAAGTACAACTGCTTTCTGACTTAAGAACTTAGCGAGCTACCATTCTTAGTGATAGATTATTCATGGCACCGGAATTATGTCTTTATTGTATCTTTATCTCACAATTTCTTTGTTTGTTGTGGCAGTGACCCAGGTATTCTGTATTAAATTGGACATTAAGAAAATCCATTAAAATAAATGCATTATATTAAATGGTAAATTAGAAATGATTTTACCCTTGGGTAAACCTATGGGCTTTCTTTGCCATTTTAACCAGTTATCTTTTATACTTATTCGTAAACATCGGAACTCTCAAATTAGGTACACTCAAACACAGCTATGAACCGCCGCCTAATAGACAAAAGAACTGATGAGTGACAGGCATAAGAGATGTGGTGGTTTGTTCCTCAACTATTGTATTCCTCCTCCAACTCCTGTCTACAGATCAACACCAGCATTTAGTGCTTAGAAATTTTATTGCCTAGTTATTTCCTACCAGAGTGGTGAAGAAATTCTGTTAATCATTTTCATATTTATTTTTTCAATGTTACTAAATTCAAAATGTGTTGTAGTTATAATGTTAATGTACACTGCTTTGGTATTATAGCTTATCTGATAATTAATATGTTTTAGGAGAACATTTGTAAAATAGTTTATGCATTGATATATTTTTAATATACTAATGTGTATAGTTTTAGAAATCCCGTTTTTTTTCCCTCCCATTATACTTTCTAGGACCACATATGAGGAGTATTTTATAAACATTGAACTTTCTACAAGAAAATACTAAAACTGTACGGCAATAACGAAAGAGTTAGGGTGACCCATGAAACTCCGGTCTGGACATGGCATCTAGAGTGTATATACAGCCAAGACCATGGTGAGTCAGGTAATGCAGGAATGCATCGGAGATGGGAAAGGAAAAGGAAAGAAGTTGTGCTATGGCAACCTATATGCAATGAATAATTATACGAAAACGCATTGAGTTGTGATGGAGTATTTGCAGCCGTGCCGTGCAAGTGATCTCTGCAACAAAGAATTGGTATTAATGAGGCGTACGTGCATAGTGGTTCCATTAGGAAAACTCTGGAGAATTTTGCAACCAAATTTCATGTTGGTGTTCCTGCAAAGAGCAGTAAACAAAATTTAGTTGAAAAATGCTGTACAATGATATTAGTTGTGAATGCGGGAAAACAACGTCGAGTCGAATATTCAAGCACGGGTGCTCACAAAGGCAACTAAGTGGAAACGCAACAGCTACCATTATTCCCACTTTTGTTTACGTGACGGATGCTGGTTTTTTGTGAATCAGCGTGTATTTATCATCCCATTACGACCTAGGGAAATGTGGTCCCTGAACCTGGGAAGTGGAATTGGAACATCTCGTAAGGGAGGAGCTATAGGTTGGCTATGATCCCTCAAGTCATGTGGTGTGATTTCATCAGTAAAGCAATTTTGTACGTCATCGTTCTTTCCGCAAACGGCAAACTTCGAGTTAGCATTTCTTTGCACGGGAATCCCCTTCATTTCATCCGACTGTGTCTTTCTATGTTTGTGATGTCTTCGAGACTGCCCAAACATTGCAATGGCTGGCTACCCGTTATCCTAAGTGCGTCTAGAGATCATTAACTGTCCGACAGGCAACTGACCCGGGTGTTGGTTTGTAACTCTCATGTTCTATTATTGGACCATATATTTCGTAAATCATATCTAATAAAAGTATCCAAGTAATGTTAAGAGTTCGCTATTAACTTTTTGTAGAAAAATATAAAAATGGCCACTTGCATCTTCAAAGAATGGAATACGACTACCTTACTACAGAACAAGTTCAAATGTCTTTCTCTATTGTAAAATATACCGTATTTACGCGATTCTAATGCGCACCTTTTTGTCCAAATGCAATGTTCAAAATTATGGTGCGCATTAGATTCGAGTGCAAGTCCGTTCTGTAGTCCGCCGGTAATTTCATTCGAATTAATCCTTTATTACGTCATAATGCATTGCTGCAATTCTCGACTTGGTTGCATTTATTGTTGATCTATTATTGCATAGGGCGTTTGAATAATAGATAGTCACGAAATGGAGGGCAAACAGAGAAAAACATTTTATGATGCTACTTTAAAGCGTAAGGTAATTTTTTATGCTGAAAAAAATGTAGCAGAAAGCCAGTAAGAGAGTTCAATGTAGCTGAGAGTAACATTCGCTTGTGGCAGCAACGGAAATTGACATAATTTGCAACTAAAGCCAGTAGGAAGAAATTCATAGGTCCTCGCAAATGAAGAAATCCTGACATTGAGGAAAAAGTTTTGGAATTCGTACATGAAAGGAAAAAGTACGGGCAACCTGTGACTAGTAACATCATAAGAAATGACTTTTTCTTCTTTGATCTACGCCAACTGTCCTGGCAACAACACGAGTGATGGATTTTCTCCTACGTGTTCCAAGATGTAACAATATCCACTTATAAATTCTTTGTTCTGGTCGTTTTATGAAGCGGATGAACTTATCTCTAAGACGTCATACTACAACGTACCAAAATATTTTTTTACGATTTTAAGTGCCAATTTTGAGGCGCGTATTACATTCGATGGCGCATTAGATTCGCGTAAATACGGTTTATTAACTTATAAAGCAATACTTCATGTTAATACGGTATAGAATATCTTCTTACAACTCCAGAATGAAGAGGAAAACAACTGGTAAAAAAGCAACAAAGAAAGAATTTCTTCTTCTCTTTCAGGAAGAATAAGTAGGAAAACTGAAAAAAGCGAAGAATTCCTACGAAAAAAAGAGAGCAATTCTAAGAAAACAACAGTTTTTAACCTTCTTTTCGTCTCCTGCTGTTTTTTTTTTTCAGCTCATAAATTAAATATGCGTTCTCCCCCCACAAATGGCTTTGCCTCTTGAGACTCGAGTAAATCCTATCCAATTTTGTTACAAATGCATCAACGCTGTGAAAAGAATTACAACTTATATAGTTTAAGATGTGGCTCCCGTTTCATTGCGCAGGAAGTTTATTTGGAACTTTGAACAGGCAGCTAGAATGTTCCAGTATTAGATTCTAAAATCTCTATATAAAAATTACCAACGAATATAAAAAGCAATTCCTATTTAGCAAACATATAAAACTCAAATTCTTTCATCTACTGCTCTAGTATTAAAAATGCCTTTTTTTTCCGGTATGAAATATAAAGGCACTATATATTGGTACCTAGACATATATTGGTTCTGATGCTCGCAAAATAACAACAGAACATCACAATGGAAACGGCATGAGAACTCAGTCGTGTGTTTTGAATAAAATTAATCAAGTGAATGTATACAATTAGAAAAACACGCTAGTTTATGGTGTGTATACGAGAGATCTGTGGTACGAATCTCACCAGGACCGTTTTCCCTGAAGGTTTCCCCTGGTTTTCCTCAGTCTTCATCAATAGCAAATACCACGGAGTATAGTTAAGCTTGAACGCTCCCTCCTCAAAACGATTTTCCTAATTCATCACTTCATCTCATGTATCATTAGTTTCCATCGCCTGGGAGTTATAAAAACAGGTGTTGACCACCGTTTAAATTGTTTTCCACCTAACTGTTTAATAATGAACCCATTATGTGGCATTTTTTATTTACAAATAGTGGTTAGCCTTAGGGAACGCGTCAGCGAGCGATTGCCTTAATCCTATGTATAGGAAATGTCGTTCAACAGTGACGTTATTCATGCCACCGGATGTACGACCAAGACTTGCAACGGAGAGTTCCGTGTCTTATAACTATAAATCGATCCTCCATTTAGGGGATGCAAGTTGATATGCAACTTAGGAGTGCTAGGTCATCCGGCCCAGCTCCCAATTCTTCATTAGTAGAATCGGCAGTGCGACTTCCCAAATCTGCAGTGCGATAACCCCATACGTTTAAGGTAACTCACCAAAGGCTCGAATGTATAGCCCTTTGAACTTCAAATAACGCCAGAAAAAAGTGCTCGGAGTCCGTAGAGCTCCTACCGACATTCAAAGGGGTCGAAACAGAGTGGTGTGATACAATTTTGTACGTTTGGACTGTTTTGCTTTATTACTGGCTTAGGCTTAGTGCTTATTGTTCTTGAGTTTTTGCAAAAGCTATGATATGTTCTAAGAAAAACTGCTCTAAAGGATACGATATGATTCTCAATGAAATTGTAAAGTGCGTTTATTTGAAAGTAATTAGCAAAAAATTTGGCTTGAAAATGACAGATTTTAGTTTTTGAGATCTCAGGTGTAGCAGTAAATGATGTGAGGAATTGTATTCTCTGGAATTTTGTGAATAAGATACAGGTATCAGCTTGTGGAAACTATAAGCGGGTAATGGAACGTGTAAGATCAAAGTACAGAAGCATGTACAAGGTAGTAATATTTTCTATAGCGTTAATCTGTTCAGGAACAGGATCCTTTAGATCATTGTAGTGATCGATGCTTACGTCATAGCAGGGTAAGATTTGTATAAGTCGTATTCCGTTCCCACATAGACACAAAACAACCGAAATGAGTGGTGTTTTCTTTTCAGTTGCCTGGCAGATGGGGCTTGTGATGCCGCAGAATAAGACCGCTCCTATCCTTAAATATACATCAACTTTCAGATACACAAGATCAATATATCTGACCTTAAAAGGGAATTCGAGAGCAGTTCATTAGTGAACAAGTACTCTTTATTCATCTAAAATTTTCAGGATCTTTCTCAAAATAGTCCTCGTTGGTGCAATGCATCTGCCCCAGTGTTTCTGCCAGTCTTCAAACACACATTGAAAACAATTTTTGGCAGGTGATTCAGAATCGCCTCCGTAGACTTCACCAATGCGTCCGATGACCAAGGAAGAGTTTCTTGAAATTGGCGAAAAGGAAAATTCACCCGGGGTTAAATTTGAACTTCAGGGAGGGTGAAACACACTTCACATTGATTTTTGCGAGACATCCAACAACAAAATTTGAGATGTGCGTGGCGCAGACGAAAATGTGGCCTTATGAATATGATATGATCTTGCAGAGTTTTCAGACATATCTGTGGTTTTCCTCACTTACAGTTTGGTATGCAGGTACGGCAAACTGGCAAACCATTCCTTGAATATCAAAAAATGAGATGACCATATCTTCACTGGAACAAGCAACCACATTTGTTTTTTGTTTTAATTTTTGTTGTTTGTTTGTTTTTGATGTTGTTGGTGATGGAGATTTTCACACAGAGCTTTGCTGTTCGCTTTCAGGATCGAAATAACTTCGCTAAGATTTATCAGCAGTGATTACAATTGAAAGAATTTCCGCATCTTCTTGTAACATCACCGTCAACAGCATGCAAACCTACACATAAACGTCAGCAGTCTTATAACCCACCGAGCACAAACACGTCTCATGTGCAACTTTTCAGTTACCAACGTGTGGATGACACCCAGTGAAATTTTCAGAATTTCTGAAAGCGTACTTAACTTTATTATATAATCCTTTTTCATAATGATAGGAACGGTATTATTGTTTTCGCCCCTTAGGGTTTAAACTGGAGGGAGGGTACACCTTCCTTTAAAAGTGATTGCTTCTCTGTTTAAACATTTAAACACTTCTTCGAGCTGCTATGTGGAAGAACTGCCTCCTATAAAATTGTATGGGCGAGAGTAGAATTTTAGAGCAATATATTGTTCGTCGCGTGTCACTTCAATTTTTCTATGCGTGGAACTGAACATGTCTCAACTTGAACCTCATACAAGGCGGGAATTGGAAGTGGCGACAATGAAACTATTACTACATGTACATTACGCAATAAGCTAACTAAACATTGTAAAGTTAAATTTTAGCAAGAGAAAGTATGGTAATTGTTTATTGAACAGCCTTAATGGGAAATTTTTATCTATAAAATCGGATTTTACTTCTTCATTGTTTAATAAAAATGCTCTATGAAAATAATGTTATAGGCGGAGATTAAGTTATTTTTATGTTGTTAGAAATTATGATAGTATGTTCGGTTCAAGGATTATTTGAATCCTACTGCCGTATTTGGAAACATATTGTGGGACGCAGAAGTTTTCTCCAGCAAAGAAATTCCCAGCTCTAAAGCTGGTTGAAGGTTGCCTTGAATTCAATCACATTTCACAATGGAGGCTAATGGTGCTGTCCCCTGTGGAACATCGCACAACTTCATTACTGCGAATCAGGCCTGTGTATTGTGCCGAGGGATACATCCGTTCCTTTTGCAAACATCCGTCACCTTTATATAGACCAGTGTACATAAGCGAAACGTAGCGGATATGCAGATCTCTGCATGTTTCCAATAGGCACCAGAGAATGCCCCCCTTATCATTCAAGTGAAAACCGGAAAATGTATGCAGGAAACGAAATATCTTAATTCTCTATTGATTTGCTCAATTGTCACTTCACACAAATGCATGTCGTGAATGCCATTGTTTAAAATAACACAGCCATCTATATTGAAATAAAGATTTTCACATAATAGCACACCCAATCAGAAACGTTAATTTATTTTATAGTTTTCTAAACATAAAAAGGCACTATGAAGGAATGAAAAATAAAAATGTCAGCCTGTTCCTCCCGTTTAATTAACTCATCATCTTAAACAACATTCTCAATGCTTCAAGAACGGCATAACGTTTTCCTTCTTTAGGCTGTTTGGATATTAATGGTGGTTTAGTAGATTTTTAGTTTTTAACTGTAAAATATGAATGTAGGAACATACAATTAACCTTTAATTTTATTTTAAAGTTTACACTAAGGCTACTTTTCGATGTTACCATTGTAGCTTTATGTTTTGTTATACTGTCTTGTAATTAGGTTATGAATACCCTTCTTGAAAGGGTATTAATTGCACGTGCTACGGCGCAAATCGCTCGTATATATATATTATAATATGTAACGCTTGTTTTTACTGCTAAGGCACCACAACATGCGGTGGACACTGATGATACATGAGATGATCATTGGGAAAGGATTATTTTCAGGAAGGAAACGTTTCAGGCCTAAGTTTAGGGTACCTCCCTGGCATTTGCGATTTATGAGGACTGAGGACAACCTGGAAAAATCTATTAAGAAGGACGGTCCTGGCGGGATTCGAAACCCAGACCTCCCGCTCACAAGTCCGCACCTTAACGACCTCGGCCACCCGTGGTGATAAGGCTGAGAACGTCATAGAAAAGTTGATAATGATAATTTTGATGAAAGTGATTAAGCAAATACAAGTCAAAATACTGGAGAGCTTGCTAAGTTAGACTTGCACCTTCAACCTTTTGTGGTCGCTTGAAGAAAATAGGACAAATTTAAAAACTTGATAACAATTAAAATAGCCATAGGTATGAAGTGTGTTCTTCGTTGCTTTTACAGTGGATCGAATTGTGACTGTGATGCAAAGTGGATTTTCTTCGCAACCGCAAAAGACCGGGACAATGGCTGAATCTGGATGAAGCAAAGCCAATAAATAATAGCGACTGTGGCTGGTTCAATGCGCTTCAATTTTTCTGCAACGTGGCCAAAATAGTTTGCAGAAGTATTGTCAAGAAATTGACAAAATGTGTCAGAAGCTGTAAGAAAAGTAGCCAATAGAAAAGAGTCTACTCTTTTTCATGATGTGGGTCATACATCTCTCACAGAACACCCCAGAAGCTGAAGAAATTTTGTTACAAAACTGAACTCATTCGACCCTTCATTAACTGACCATTAATTTTTCAAACTTCTGATCAGTTTTCTGAACAATAAATTCTTCAGTAACCAAGAAGAAGCTGAGACGGCATTTAGAAAGCCTGGAAGCTACGATTTTTATCGAAATGACCAAATAGACTGTTACTGTACGGCAAAAATGTGCAGTTATTTTTATTAATAAAGCTAATTTTGAATTTATTGTAGCTTTAATTACAAAGTCACTATTACTTTTCCAACAGGCTGTCCAGCTACTTGTTCAAAGTCATGATGAATGATTTGTCACAAAGGTCAAGGTCAGTTGAGCAGCAGATCGAACATAACATGGCAACACAGTAGCCCTTTCTTGGAGGAACAGAACTCTGTGACTCAACCTACCACACCTGACTTCTCTTTAATTACATCGTGCAGTTTCCAATTAACTTGGCGTAACAGATACATGTTCTGGCCTCTCCGCACAGCAGGAAGTTGACATCCCACAGTTAGCAGTACTTACATCTAACCGATCCGAAATGTTAAAGAGAGAAGTGAACTAGAACATGCTCATTGTCTAAATTGACTAATAAATTATAGATGTCATGTGAATAGCATTTGAGGACTTGCTTTCTCATATGACTTTCAGACAGCATCAAGATGACAATATTCTCACGCCCACAAAATCCACCCCATTAACGGCTTCAGTACTCCTTTAATGGCTCCAATAGTCGGTTTCTATAGCATATAACATCTTTACACACCTCTTTTCAAATAAAACTGCAGATATCAGGAAGCAATTCTCCTTAATTAGTAACGGTCGTTCCCTCCTGAAACATGGGCGCCCTCATGCAGGTGATTTCAATTACCATGAGAATATCAAGTCATCTTATTTCCCGATAGAGGGCAGAGTGGAGGTTGTAAACCCATCTCCTTTAACACCAAATGACAGTGAATTTCTTGGATGTGAAAGGGCTGATAATTTTCACCAGGATCTCATTTTTCAAATATGGAGTGTCGTAAATCGACGACACGGGACCCAACCGAAGGACTTGTGCTCGAAATCCATACGTCTCGAAAAATCTACTGACCTCAGCCGGGTATCGACTCCTAATTTGAACTTTACTGTCCCTTAGCGTTACAATGTAATATGCTTACAAGTTATATGTTACGTAAAAGTAGAATATCTCAGAAGATTTCAAGAACTGGAAAAAGAAAGAACAAAATCTTACTGTTATTACAGCTCAGCAGCAAAAAGGTTTACGCCAGGGTTACTTCAGAAAGGTATAGTTAACTAGTTTGGAATAATGCTCCTTCATTCCATTGACAAAAATTCAATTTAGTGCAAAAAGTTCCAAAGGTCCGAAGTGAAGGAAAATTGTTTTAAAAAGCCTAGAAGAATGAAATGTATTTTAACAGATGAAAAGTATACTCAATATGCAGATAACAACAAGAAAGGTGATAAACAGAAGCGTGCACCGAAACTGTAAAACTGAACTGAAATTTTACTATTCATGTTAAAGCTATTTAATTTCTACCCTTTATCTACAGCACAGCTATATAAGGCTGAAGATAATATTTTTAAACTGAAATTATAAATCGGTGGTTCTTAAGAAACAGTTGTGACAGTCCTGGTGATCTAGGGGTACTTGCCTCCTAAACGCAAGTTCGCGTGTTCAATCCACCCCAGGGTCTATGGATTTTTCGGGCGTAAAAATCCTAAGTAAGTATGGCTTCCTACGGAAGGGAAGTAAAGCAATGGGTCCCATGTCGTAGGTTTATGGCATGTAAAAGAACCTCAACCTGAAAGAAGAAGTCTGTGGGCAACAAGCACCGAGGCTTGTTGCATGGGATGTGGACTTTTACAAGTGATATGACCTTGCAGAGTTTCAGGACATGTATGTAGTCCTGTCCAGTTACAGTTGTATGTGCTGGTAAGCCATTCCTTGAATATTCAAACATTAGATCACTATAACTTTCTCAGCAGAAGTAACCGTGTTTGCTCACTCTTTATTTTGTTTCATTTATTATTATTATTATTATTATTATTATTATTTGTGTGTGAGAGAGAGAGGTAGAGAGAGAGAGAGAGAGAGAGAGAGAGAGAGAGAGAGTGTGTGTGTGTGTGTGTGTGTGTGTGTGTGTGTGGAGACTTCCACGTTAAACTTTACGATTTTCTCTCAGGACCGAAATGATGTACCCAAGTTTCATTAGCAGTGATTACCTTTGAAAGAAACTTCGCCTTTTCCTACATGTGCAACTGTATGTAAACCTACCTGCAAACGTCCTATTGTTCCACAATCAACAGTGTTGGAACCCACCGTACACAAACCCGTCTTATGCATCTTTTCATCTACCAACAGGTGGGTGGCATCCAATGAAATGTTTAGAATGAAAGTATTCTTAATGTTATTCGAAGATCCTGTCTCACAATGACAGCAGCGGTGTTAATGTTTCCTTCTGTCAGAACACAAACTTTGAAATTGACTGCTTCCTCTCTTTGAAAGTTTTAAGTTATCTTCGAGCTCATCTACAGGGTAGAACAAACTCTTCATAGATGTTAACAAAGCACAATTTCAGAGCAGCACATTGTTCGTCTTTCGTCACTTCCATTTTGCTGTAGGCGGAACTGAGCATGTCTCAACTTATACACCTCTCACGGTGGTAACCGAAGTGACAATAATGAAACTGCACCAGTGTACATTATGCATTAAACCAATATTTTTATTTACATTTTAGTGTGAAAATTTTTGTGTGTAAAAAGTAAGATTATTCTTTAACGAACAGAATCTAGACAACGGGATGTTTGTCTTAGGCTTAGCGATGATTAAACTGCGAAGGTTTAGCCCCATCATCGTGTTTGCGTAGCGAGGTTCGGGTTCTAGTGAACCTATTGCAAATTCTGAACACAATGTAAACAGCAAACCGAAGATCAGAAGCGTGAGAGGGTGAATCAGCAAGCGACCAGCGTCAAAACTTTATCAGCCACAGCAGCGAGAATGGATTAAGCTCAGAAAAGTATTCCTAACGTAACAATTATATTACCACGAGGGTCACTCAGAAAGTTTGTAGACATGGCGGTACTGCTTACGATAGGGGGGGGGGGGGGGGATCACCAGCATCTTGCACGGTCCTTTGTTAGTCAATTGTGAAAGATTCAGCTTGACCGCAACCTTCATCCCTTGCTTGCAGCAGTTGGAACATGAGGGGTGCAGGCTAGTTCATTGCGCACAATGGAGCTACAGAGAGATTATTTTTGAGCAATGACTCTGTACGATTTTAAAAGTAGTTTAAACCTGAGCCAATGCCACGAAAGACTCACACAGGCCTTTGGAGACCTTATTCCTTTCCGTGCTATCATTTTCAATTGGTTTAGGGAATTTAAAAGGGGTTTGACATCCATTGAAGATGAAGAAAGAAGTGGAGGGCCATCCAAGCAGTAACCGGAGAAAGCACCAATTCTATAGAGAAAAAGGTGAGAGAAGACCCCCGTGTCACACATCAGGACATCGAGTCAACCTTGAAGATTGGGAGTGTAGCTAAATAATGCATTATTTCCAGAGGGTCAGTCGCGTGCTCCGCTAGAGAGCCAAAAGGACACTCTAGTGGAATGGTGCAAAGAAATGCCCCAGAGATTGGATGATGGTAACTCTCGTCGTATTCCTGAGATCATAACAGAAGATGAAACAAGCATTTATCAGTATGACCCAGAAATATAACGCTAGTCTTCAGCGTGGGTCTGCCCTGAGGACAATCCGCCTGTGGAGGTCAAAAGGGCAAAAAGGTTTGGCAAGAAAATGATGGTTACTTTTTTATTTATTTTTGTACAACTGTTCATATGGCAACAGCTCTAGAGAATCAAAGAACGGTCTTTGCAAAATGGTCGCATTCCTTCGGTTGTTTGAAACAGTGCAGGAAAAGCGACCAAGAACTGAATTAACAACTCGTCTGCCCACTCTACCGATGTGACGTTGGATTTTCTCCAGGCGAGTCCTGTCCAACTGCTGACCCATCCTCCCTACAGCTCGGGCCTGACACCCTGTGACTTCTTCCTGTTCCCTACGATGAAGAACGGACTGCTAAGGTAGGGGTTTTCATCGCCTGAAGATGTTGCTGGGCACGAAGAAGCTCGCCGCAGTAGATGAGCACGACTGACGCCAGTCTCTCACTCGTGGTTCAGGATGGGAAGATGTACACAGGCTGAAAACATGTGATAGTAAGTTTTGAATCAAACATTTTGAGGGGTCCATGTCTAAAAACTTCCTGAGTGACGCTCAGAATGCAATGCTTTCAACGTAGATGGGTTTTAGAGTAGCAATTTGAATTAGGAGTTATATGACGAAAAATAACTTGAAATTAGATGCTTATAAATCAACGATAAAAGAAAGTGCGGTAACAATTTGTCCTAATGTCTTCAAACCAGCTATGTGGGCGAAGAAATCACGACATTCGATAGCTCATTTATCAACGATTTCAAGATCTGGTGCTGTAAAGATCTCACTCTAAACGCCAGAACTAATATGGCAGTACGACACTGAACAACGAATAATTCATTTATAGAGTTACGTAGTTTAGACCAGAGGGAGCTTATCCACCTGATTATGTACGTAATAGATAAAGCGACACACTGTGGTGTGTGGGTTCTCTGGAATAAAAGAGTTGTTTATTTTTTTCTATAATGACGTATGCTATACAAAATACGTAAAGTGTAAAATGCAATCCGGGAAAATCGATCTCGATAGTAAGGTGCGCTTTTATTTCACACCAGTATCATACCGCCTGCGCCAAAGAGAAATTATTCACTACTTCGGGCCATTATTGGTTGGTATGATTTCGAAAGGAAGCTTCTTCATTAGTCAGTGGCGTGCTGGTCCTTAGGACAACTAAATGCTATAACTTTAAAATCTATTTCCCATTTCAAAAGTGTAAAACCATTGCGAAGTAATAGTTCATTCCACGGCTGTAGAACTCTAAACTAAATTACAATTTGAAAAAATCCAACATCATTCGAATTCGCGGTAAAAAGTGTCCCAGTACGCTTGGAGATTAATGTTTTATATTAAAATATTGCACTAGAAAAAAGGAAAAATTTCGAAGCCATTCAGCCTTGGTGAGATGCCCAGGAAAACAGATTTTGGTATCAGAAATCGAGAATATTCAGGAATTGGACAAAATAAACAGCCAGCTGTCGATTGCATAAGGTTGGCATTGGAAATATCTTAGCACCATTACCTGAATATACTGAGCTCAGGATATAACGCTTGGGATTCACGTTCGGAGGTCCCGGGTAAATTCTCATTCCTAGCCTTAGTTTCCCCCAACTCTTTCTTTTTTACCCTGGTTAAGGCGAGTACTGGGACAAATACCACGAATTTTCCGCTCTCCCAATTCATTCTTTGGATCTCTTACAGTCGAAAGTGGCGTGATGACTTGCTGTGTTTGGAATGAAAGCGGGCCATCTGAGGAGATCCACCAACTTAGGGAGGAGGGCTCCAAGGGAGGCAGAACGTGTTAGGGTACCCATCAGCACTCATGTAGTCTCCCTCTTCCCAACCCTTCCTTCCATTTGGGCATATGCACAAAGGGACAAGTACTGAAAGTATTCTTTTCGCCCCACCCCATGCATCTATTTGGGTTCAAAACTCTTAGGGTAGGTCATCGTGGTTTCCCTTGGTCGCTTATGCAAATGCTGGATTGGATCTTTCCTTTCCAGAGCTTTCCGCTCACCCATTTAATTTCTTTGGTTATGTTACAGGTTCCAAAGCGCCTGGGCGAGGTGAGTTAGTGCGGCGTGACGCTGGCTTGCATGTCTGGTGTCTGGTAAAGATGTCCGGTTCATTTGAGAATCCTCCACCCATTCCAACAATAGAATCCGATCCACCACTTGAATATTGAATAGTTTTTGTTAAACAAAAAAGTTTTATGGGAACCTGAGTATGCAGAGATTTATTTTCCCATCCCTGGCACCACTTAAAAAATCACAAATCTATCATTTCGCTGTTTACTATCGAGTGTGTTGTTCTCATCGGAATATCTGACTATTTCTAATCGTACAATATTAGTACCTACACTTTGCTGTAAGATGGCCTTAAACGATTATGAAAACACTAGGTACTTAATGCATGTAATTAGCAGCATTAAGCAAGTCGTGATTGCCTTGGAAAAGGTTAAGCTTCCTAATGACTGACCTTAAGGTGGGGGGCCTACTCAAAACATCGCATGATGTAAATAAATCATGACGGCCACGCCAACAAACCCTCTTGCGGTGTTTTCCTGAATCGTTTGTGGTTTGAGAAGATGGGGAGTAAAACCTGATTTACGACTGCCTACTATAATTTTTACACCGTTGAAAATTTTAGATAACGAAGTACCGTATTAATCATCGGAACTTTGTCTTTTCCCTCCCGACTTCGCCTCCCGCAAACCTCAAACGCATGTCTCTACTTTAAACAACGGAGAGCCGCAAACTCCGCCGTGCCGGTTTCTACAACCCATGAGCACAAATAATAATTAAAACGACGTGACATGCTTTATGCAATTTTTACAAATCACGGGTGGATGAAAAACGAAATGAGTGGAATTAATACAAATTTCACTGGTAATTTATCTGGCGAAGGAGAACTACGCAGAAATTAAATTTAATTTAACGACGTGCATTTGCAGTCCTGATAAGCGGTTACTTCAATTTGGAAAGTCTCGGCTAAACGAAATTACAACAGACAGACGCACTCTCGCTTGCGGCTTCCAGCCGTGAGGTACACTTTACCTTTATATACGATTTAGTAGTGCCCGCATTTATAGCAAAATGTTGATAAAATATTCAAGTACAGAAATGATATTCGTGAACGATCAAGCATTATACTCGGTTTTTTTTTTTCGACTTTTTCTGCTTTGTTAAACACTGTTTACTACAGTTTAGCGTTTCATTGAGCAAGATTAAGAAGTAACTGTATCTCACAGCAGAATGTTTTCATCCCTCCTATGAAAATCTTTATAATGTTTAAGTCGGGTAAATAAGTCTTGTTTTTTCGTTGCGAACGACCGGCATTAGTTTGTGAGCTGCAGATTTGCATTATTAACTTATAAAAATAATCACTGTAATTACAGTGTCCACGGACTTAAATAGCACAACAAGGAAAACATTTTACCTACCGTTCGTCCGTAATGAAAACCACACTAATATACATAATTCCCTGCTAAGGTTAAGTTTGTGTGCGTTCTTGCTCTGCTAGGAATCTTGCTTTCTTTTTCTCTTTTATCTTTAGCTCTACTTTTCGGCACATTGCAGTCCGCTCTTGATAACTATGTTTGGACTCCGGCTTGCCCTTGCTCAAATGTCTGGGTGGGAATTTGTGTACCATCTATCTGCGACGATATACTTACCCACAAAAATCTTATTTGAAAGTTGCTAAGTGTGGAGCAGGGGCCTGGGTAATTAATTGATTATTTATTATATGTGTAATATTTCACATTTATCTTTCAATTGTCTTACATAAATTTGGTTGTAATGGTGTATACGTTTCCCGTCTCGTTTATTCTTGCTATGCTCCATATTGGGTCTGTTTTCTTTAAGAATATTTCCATCATGGTTTCAGTTATATGAGTAAGATTTTTTAGACAATTTTGTGTGTTAAAAATTCATTAAGACAGTGATTGCTGAATTAAGCTGTAATGTACATAAATTAAATTCTTCGTTTATTTACAAACAAAATTAAGAATATATTTCTCCCAAGGCCAATGCAGGACTAGGCCTATGGCAGTGACCACTGCGTCCTCTTTCTCCGTCTTAACATCATAGGCAGAGGAAGGTATAGCAGAGAAGCATGTGATTAGCACACCGACACCATCATAAGGCTTTCGAGATCGAGGAACGCCACCTCTTCATCAGATATCTCCCCACTCGTCCTCAAGAGACTGAATCGATCCCGTTCCAGGTCTTCCTAACTTAGACAATTCCTAAGCAGGTATCAGGATTGAACCCGGGTCCTCCCGGTCAGCAGTACTGTCAACTAGACCAAGGAGGTGGTCAAAAATATAATACTTAGGAGTATTTCAGAATGAATAACTAATTCATATTTAAGTGAAGTTAGTAATATTCCACAAACTAGTTACATATTTTGTGAGTCCTAATATTTATTAGCCGCTTGAATTTGTGTGACCAGTTGAATTTATATTCAACCATACAAGATCATTCATAGCTTATGCACTGGGTGTTTTGTGTAGTTCCTTCCCCATTAAACCGCTATCCATATATACAGATGCCGACGGATTTACAATTATTGCCTTGAAATTTGAGCGGCGTCAATTGTTGACTCAACATCAATACAAAAATATTGAAACAATTTTGTTGTTTAGCATTAAGTTCTAAAAATTACATTATCTGAAAAAGGACATTTTTTTTTCAGTGTTAATATATAGTTATGTGATTTATAAAAACAGTTATAAGAATGAGTCAAGTATTTTTGTGATTTTCTTTACAAATAATAATGCTCAATAATCATTCTTTATACAGTTTTCTTATTATACAAAAAGGAATCACGCACACCTTTAGATAACCAATGATTTTAAAAAACACATAAAAATTTTTATGTTCATTACATTTGCATTAATTTTTCGTTGGCGGTAATAGTGCGTGTATCTCTTTTTACTGTTTATATTAAACATGGAAGTGCCTTAATGTACCTTTTTTAATGTTTGAACATCCTGACTGAAAATTAATTTACGTTTACCTCTTTTAGTTTACATCCCGATATAAACAGGTTTGAAATGTTTGGCAAAATTAAGTTTATTTTGCAACATTCGAGGTAGGTTTTCTACGTTTGCGACCTGACAATAATTGACGAAAGTTTCGAGAAATAGTAAGCATCACCTTTGCTTGTTGCTATTTAACAATCGAGCATCGCTTTTGGAGAGAGATATTTGAATAACTTTGGGTGTGCGGGTTTTTGTAATGTTAAAAATTGTGTACCATTCGTTAATGCCATTTTTTTTATAAAGCAAGGACTTACTCCCGTAGAAATAGAAGCCGTTTAGATGGAGTGTATTGTGAAAACTTTCCCTTGGTATTCAAAGAGAAAACAATGGGCTAAACAATTTCGATCAAGGCGAAAAAATGAAAATGAATCGCGTGACTGTCGACAAGGAAAGGTGCTGACAGTGGAATGTATCGTTCTTGTTGACGATGTGTACAGTAACAGAAGACAAACTGAAAGAAATTGCTGTGAGGTTGGGCCTTTCAAAAACGCAAGACGGCTGCGGCAAATTCTCTCGGCACTATATGAGTAAAAAGTGAAAAAATATTGCCATGTATATATGATGAAAGTTTTGTATTTTCTGACAAACGTTACGTCCAGCTCCATTTCATTATTTCTTTTATGTTTAGCAGAAATCCTTCTCATTTATATCCTTACTTTGACCTTATTAAAAGATATCCTATTTTAACCAACATGTCATTCATGGTAACGCTATACATAAAGGCACTGTTGTAAAATGAATTACACATATCCCATTATCAAAACTGATGGCAGAAGTGTTATCTGTAGTATAACAACAGCTCCAGATTATATTGACTATTTCACTTATGTGACGTCATCAAAAAATCGACCATTGAAAGGAAACAAAATTTTGAATTATGACCAATCACAGCCCGATATCGCAACGAAATGTTCGTTAAGTTTTATCAAATCCCTTCACCACGCGAAGTGCATTTGTCTTCTGGTCAGTGCATCCAGATATTATAATTCCTGAGCATCATACAGATTAATCAAGAACATCAATTGGCAATACTAAATAAATTGCGGAATTCTGTTTTCACATCTTCATTTACTAATTCCCAAATGTCCTTTTTATCCATTGAAACTGCAGCCCCTTCATTCAAATTTGATAACTGTTTTTTTCAATAATTGTATATTTGACTAACTTAATGTGTATTCACTCAAGCAATTGTTTTTCCGTATTCAGCCAAATTGTCAGAAATATATTTTTAAATGTAACAATAGCTGCCTAAGCAACCATGCATTTTAATAAACACGTTGCTTAGAATTATAGAACGTTATCTGTGTTTTGTTTTTCTCACTTGTTATTAGTAAATCGAACGGTAGCGATTGCAATAGTCGACTTTTGTTTATTTCAGTTTCACGGTTTCTGAATAGGTAGGTATTCATAAGTATAACATTTTATATAATTGTTAATATTCTGTGCGCGAATTTCTAATATATAATACTTTTATTCTTATCTTATTCATGAAATAACCCTTAACCCATATTTCTCTATTGGCACACTGACAATGGATATTCGTCTGTTGCAAGATGGCTTCAAAAGTTAAATATTCATAATACAAAGCAATTATTACAAATTTAGGGGAATTATATTTAAATTATTATTTTATGAGTGAATCAGTCCCAATAAATATCACTCGAAGGTCTGAGCTTTCCAGACCCTCCTGTTATGTTACTTGTGATAAATTAACGATTTATCTTGCGAGAATCTGAAAGCTCGAGGTATATTTATTTTGACAAATTAGGGTGTAAAATTATAAAAATCAAATAATATACCCATGAAATGCTGTGTTATGAACATCCAATTTGATGTTTTAATTTCAGCTATTAGTCAGACAGATGAAGGTCGAATTTAAAACTACTTAAGAAATACACTGTGCTATTTATTTCATTGACACATTTGGTAACAAAGTGAAGAAAACGGAAACATGACGATCTACAATACTATTAAGTATACTATTATTGAAAATACACATTTGAAAATCAAATGACCATAGTTATGTTGGTTCCACACACTGTTTCTTGGCGTGGAACTTCAAATTATTATGTTAAATTGTGCAACTCATATCTACCCAAAATGTTTTCAATTGCCCGCCATATTGATTATTGATTTCTAATGCATACTGATGTATAGGGTCATAGAAGCGCTGTTCTCATGAATTTGCATAAAAACAATTACAATTAGATGCATTGTGGCAATAGGCACGTGGGATAGGTTAGAATTCCTAATATTCTTATACCGGATTGATGTGCTAAGCAATTAGCTAAACCCTACTGACTAAAAACACAAATTCATTCTGCGCCACCGAATTCTTATGGAACAAAACTATATATTATCCAATATAATTTATATAAAATACATATTTAATAAGAAATTGTGAATTATTAGTAAAAAGAATGTCACAAATATGTAGAACATGAAATACTAACGCTAATGGTATGATGTGTACATTGTCAGTTAATTAAGCTCAATGAATTTTGAACAATAAAATATTTGTTTCCACTTTTCTTGAAATAATTTATATTATCTATTCAAAAAAAGTGTTTTATTATTCCTTTTCTAAATAAAATACCTGAAAATAAAATAAAAACAATAAATAGTAGAAAACATCCAGTGTTCAAAAAAGGCTGTAGCGGACATGTTAACAAAAACGTCACCAAAGGCTTGAAATAAAAAAATAATAATAACTTTAAGACAATTACATTTGTTCCCATTTTAAGTGCATTTGGAATCAGAATTACATAGAAAGACTGCACATCGCCGCTCGAAGCGCAAAATTCAGTCCACGGTGCCGATGCTCTTACCGTTCCCTGTCCGACTCCAGTCACGAATCTTTTTATCTGAAATACGCCCCTTAGGACATTTCGTTACAGAGATTTTATCCGGAGAAGTCGAAATCTTCCAGTGTGGTCTGACGATCCGAAGAAGGGAAGGCAGGCGAGAGGAATGTGCTTGGTAAACATTAACAGTGTTGTCAGATACTCATGGTTAGAAGTAAGAGCTGAGGCTGATCACTTAATTTGTGGCAACATGGGCATCCCACATACACTCTTCGCGTGCAGATAAACAGTTCAAGCCCCTTGCACTTCAGCCCGCTTCTTCCGATCGCCAGACAGGCTTCATAGATTAACTTATATGCAATGTTGTTTTTACTTTTTCCAAGATACCGTGTTTTAGACTAAATCAAAACCAGGTAGAAAAAAATGGAGGACACAAATTACATATCTTCAACTCACCGTGCCGATGCTCTTACTATCTGAGCAGAGATTCTCCCCTATATCCTGGAGGTCCCTAATGCTAAATTTTAGTTTTTGTTTCAAATGTTACATCTTTTCGCTATTTCCCGTAAATATTATTTTTAACTTACCCTTTTAAAAACTTAGCAAACCAAATATTTCGTGGACTCATTAAGTTATGCTAAATATTTCAATATAATTGAAAGGTGTTTAGGCCGATGGTAAAGCTATTTGTATTGCACACAGTTATTCTAGAGGAAGTTATTTTGGAACATTGTTCCTTTGTTAATGCAACGCACTGGAAAAAAAAAGAGCAATGCATTGCACCTTTGAAGGATTTCTAGTAAAGCATTTCCGGTAGTGATCTAATGGAATGCGGCTAGTCTTTGTGCATAACGTTCCGGGGTTCGTGACTGTAAATAGAGGTGGGCAGTAATCCCATGGATATTACCTTTATTGCGATATGACCGTCCTGTGTGTTAAATGCAAGGCATGTTGAAAATGTATTATTTCTGGCTCCTATGTACTTGGTTAGATCACCAAATAAAAAACAGTTATATCTTGCAATGCAATGAAATATGAGATAATTTCTGATAACTAATTTCTATAGCTACAGTTCAAAAGCATCGAATTGCATTGTTAGTGGGACCACCTTCGGCAGGAAAAGATGTGTTGAGAAATCGGCTTGCCAAGACCCAAGAAGGAAGATAGGGCACTTAACATTGTTTCCAGAGTGAACAATCCGACGCCGAAGCAGCCCCCTCCCCTCTTCAAGGAGTTCTAACCCCTCAGAAGGGCTTCTTTCATACCAGACGCCGGGGTTAAATCCTTTACAGCGCAAGCCACCGTCACATTGCATCAGTACACCTCGCTCTGGCACTTTTCACCAACAGATTGAAATATGAAATGGGAGAGCGGGAAATATCCATCACAGCTTTCGCAGGTCCTGATGGGACCTATCGAATGCCAGTCCTAAAGTTACCGACAGTGTCACCTTAGAGAATAACTGAGCACATCGGGAAAAAAACAAAAGGCAGCAAGAGAGGAATGGCGTGAGGTGACGAAAGCTGGATTCATCAATCAAACAAGTACGTTTGGTTCTTCCGAAATGTCGGCTGGATGATGTCACCGGTTTTATCTCAGCAAAGGGGCACCCGCAACCATTCCACATCAGGATCAAAAAAACCATCGCTGAAAACTGGTACACCAAGCTTGCCTCCTCAGTGTCTTCAGAAAGAAGAGGATTGTTGCTTCATCACGACAATGCCTGGTGATTACACCGTTTTAAAAACACTGCGATTTCTGCCAGAATCGGGAGCGACAATGGCAAATAAGTTTTTCCTTCATAGTTGGAAACACCGGTCGATATGGCTGTTGTCATACATGGTATGACTAGAGACCGGATTCTTAGGTTTTAAACTATTTTGTTCCTAACTGTGATATCTTTATATAATTATCCGTTTCTTTATCATTGTTATTGAATCTTATAAAACATAAAAATGGCTAAAATTTCAAAATATTAAAATTAAATGTGATAATATTTACGATAAAATTACTTTTAAAACATTAGCCACAATGTGCATCTTAATGAACTTCAAAGATAATCATTGCATTTAATTTTGTAATTCCATTATTGCCATGTGTTAAAAGAATTGTCTAAATTAGCTTATTTTTAGAAGCGAGCTGAATTTAAGCTAGTAATACCGTTGTTGTCAGCAGCGTTGCCAACTCTACGGATTTATCCGTAGATCAACCTTTTGTTTTTTTTTTTTTTTTTCCCCTTGCTCTTCTCTTCCCCGTTTACGGGCATGGGATTTTAAAAATGAATCATCGGATTTTTCGGCAATATTTCAAAATGAAGTAAGTGATAAAATCGATAATGCTGTTTTACCATTTCATTTTAGAAGACAACCTGACATAAATAACAGTCTGTTTTATTTAATTAGCCATGACAATTGACATATTGTATATTTAAATCGGCAAGAAATCACAAAACGGGTGCGCTGTCTTTATCTGCCTGAACTCGTCTCTGGTTGAATTGATACGGAGCCAGACTGCATTGTTGTGTTCAACTTGGAACAAGTTAAAGAAACTGGTACGGGCGGGTGTTCAGTTCCTCATCACTCTGTTTCAGTTGTGAACTTGTGTTTATTGGATGGACGGTGTGGAAAGTTGTGTTTTCGCTTTCTTAGCTTTTTTTACATTTTCAAACTGTGCACTTCAAATTTTTTTTATCACAAGTACATGAAATAAAACTGAAACAAAGACCACCAAAGCTGATTTCAAGTGCCACAATTAATTTACTTTTAATATTATAGTATTATACATTACTCTGTACTTGATACCTCCTGTCAACAGTATATGATATGTTAACCACATTTTTATATGCCTCATCTTCCGTCCCTACCTGTAATCCTTTAAACCACAGTTAAAAGTTTTGCTACATATTACGCAAAATCTGCCGGTTTTTATACCCGATATACGGATTTTCACAAGAAAGGGGTTGGCAACTCTATTTTTCTGAAATTATCCTCGAGCAGACGTCTTCTGTTTTTGTTTGTTTGTTTTCAGTCACGTTCTGTTAAAGAAAATTGTCGGATGAAACTGTTATTTAGAAACAAATGAATGCATTATTAAAAAGCTTACACTATAAAGATACAGCAAGATGCCAAAAGGAAAGGTTTCTAAAAGTTGGTTGATTAGACAGCGGATCGACAACGACTCGAATTTTACCACAGTTGTTCATGTAGTTTGGTGTTTCAGAATAATGGAAAATACAAGCAAGATTAAAGTAAAATAAATGCATATTATCATATATTTCTTTCGATGCGTTTATTTTACTTTAGCTAAGATAAACTAAAAAAATATTCTAAAAGTGTTAAAAAAAACAATTTTAAAATGTTAAAAAAAAACTAATTCAGGGTTTAAAAAACCTAAAGATCCGGGCCTGGGCATGACTGGTTCCATGCTTGGTTACGGAGAACAAATTTATATCGAAAAGAAATAGGCAGATTAGTAGAAACCGAAAATTAAATAGCTACTCTCGGAAGCCTAAATTGCTAACAGAAATTAAAACTAAACTAAAAGGCTGGCCTATTTCCAGCCGCACTATTTCAGAAATTACTTAGTTAACACTTGAACATTTTTGCAGTAGATATACTTTAATCTGCTGCATCTCGAAACCTAGAGATGTGTTGCAAGGTTCGAAGCATCCTCATGCCTGATGAAAGCCAAGCATGGTGATTGGAGACTGAATGCCGACCACATGGTGCTTTCCTACCTTACCTTCTGCGGCCGGCAGCACATGCATAATTCATCCCATTCTAGAGCAACCGGGCTCGTTTCCCGTCACATTAAGGTTTATCCGAGAAGCATCTTCCTCCGCCCCACATTTCCAGTTACTGCTTCCAGGAATCTACTGCTAACGTCTAAACACCAGGCCGGGCAGAAAACTAATTTCTTCTAATGCTCATTTTATTTTAATATACAGAAAGAGTTTGCAGCAATGCAAATGAATTACTATGTCTTATGTGCATTATAACCTTACATATTCTCTACTTTAATTTACTGTTGGCGGTTACTTATCAACTATTTTCACTAAATCAAGAAACCACACTTTCCTGAGACTTTGAATAGTATGAGCAAAAAAGGTTAAGTATGGAAATGTATTTAGTAACATTTTTTCAAAGATACCAATGGAAAATGCTGTGCCTATTTTTCGATAAAGTCATGATGACAAGCTCAGACTAAATGCCTGTAAACTTGCGTATGCTCTCAAATAAAAGATTTTTGGTGTGGCCTTTAACCAACATTGCACTGTCCTCATTAACGCCCTGTGTTTCTGCAAACAAATGAAAATCCGACTATCTGGTGGATGTTTCAACATTTATTTCAATATCCACTGTATGTGCAGCAGTATGAAAGAGGGCGTTGTTCTGAAGAAGAAACAGTTCTTTTGAAAGAATTCCAATATCCAGTTTGTGTTCTAACGGAAGAAAAAATTAGCACCACTGCTGTCACTGTGGCAAGAGGATCGTGGAATAACAATAAGAAGAAGAAAAAGCAAAAGTGGTTGCTACTGCCGGGAAAGTTATGTCCAATCATTTTTGTATATTCAAGGAATGGTTTACCAGCATGTCGCATCTGCACACACAACTGTAACCACATTTCTATAGAGAGATGTCCTGAAAACCCTGCAAGGTACTATCACTCACAAAAGGCCACATTTCCATGCAACAAGCAGGGCGGTACATAGCAAACGTTGTTGCTGAATATCTCACAAAATGCAATGTGACGTATATGCCTCGCCTTCCTTACAACCGATGTTTAGTCCCGTGTAACATTTCCCTTTTTCCCAAATTGAAGAAACACTGTCCATCATCAGAACAGCGATAAAGTCTGCGAGGGAATTTTGATGAACTTATCAAAAAATAGTTTCCAGCAGGGCTCTGAAGAATGGCAGAAACTCTGGGATAGATGCATTGCATCCAAAGGGAACTACTTTGAGAAAGACCATAAAAGCATGGGGATGAATAGGGGAAAGAGGGCAAACATGGAAAGAGGGTGCTAATATGGAATACGAATGGCCTGCAAGTCCTGCACTCTGATGGGGGTCAAACGATATAGTAAACAGCAGGATCCATGGATTTTTTCGTTTTTCGGGCGTAAAAATCCTATGTATGGCTTCTTTCGGAAGGGAAGTAAAGCTGTGGGTCCCATGTCGTAGATTTAAGGCATGTAAAATAATCTCAAGTCTGAATGAAGAGGTTTCTGAGCAAAATTTGTAGGTCGTTTCACGCCCTCAGTTGAATGAGACGCTGATGGCCTCAGATGTTAAAGAGCAGAGCACCCGTAAATAAACCAAATCCACAATCCGGTCATTACAAGCCGCTCTTTGATGCTGGAGGCCCATGCTTTACAATCTGAAGTAAAGAGTTAACAATGACATTAAATAGTAATTACGGGGTATCATATTGTTTATTAATGTTATCGACTGCTGCAGTACACACGATTAACATTTCCGCATATTTTAAGGTTAGAATTTCAAAGGATGTAGTATCACTAATATACAATACTAGTAATCGCCCTCTGTGCGATGCAAAGCAATGAAACAAGTTACAGAAATAAAGATGGGTTTCCTGTCGTTTAGAGTGGCAAATTAAACACTGTCAGCAAGTGAGGCTACTCGACTAAAAATTGGGCCAAGAGCAGTGGTACCTCCTGAAATGGAAGAATTTACTTTAAAATGCTCTTACAATGGAGAACAACTTCTTTAGGTTAGCAAGAAGGTACTTGTAGGGACTGACATTTCAGGTAGCAAAAATAAAAAACTTCACATCATTTTAAATTTAGCATGAATGAATGGATAGTGTTTAACGCCCGTTTTTACTACTCAGGCACCACAGGCGATGGACACAGATGAAACATGAGATGAAATGATAAATTGGGAAAGGATTTTTTTTAAGAAAGGAAACGTTCCAGTCCTAAGTTTAGGGTATCTCCCCGGCATGTGCCATTTATGAGGACTGAGGAAATCCTAGAAAAAAAAACCTCAATCAGGAAGGACGGTCCTGGCGGGATTCGAACCCCAGACCTCCCGCTCAGGAGTCCGCGCCTTAACGACCTGGCTCATCCGTGGCGGTTTTTAAATGAAAGAGCAGGAGAGTGAGGCTGCGACTTTTAATGAAGAGACACTGGATAGGACATCTTTCAGTACATGTGCAGACACTTCTTTCCGATTTACCAGGAAACGAAGAAAGACAAGATGATTTATGTGTTTGTTTAACTGTTTTTTTTATCTCTTGTTAGATTTATACGAAGAAAAGTTTCACTTCATTAAATAGTTTTAATTAAACTAAACGTTCAACAGTATCCCATATTTGTACCCCACTTTTCAAAACAATTAAAATGCAGTTTGTTGTAAAATAGATGTATTTTCTACTTCGGTCATGTTAACGCAATTCATTCCCATAGACGCTTTAAAATCATGACACGACTCACATTGAGTAGTATTTCATAAGCGTTTTCCTTGCTACTTTGATAGTAGCAGCAGAAAATAAAATGGCATTCCATGTTTGTACCTCTTTCTCTACAGGAATGTAGTAAAAAAGTTTATGGTCATTTTTTATTGAACTGCCCTCATAGTATGAGGTGCTTGTTTCACGGAGTAAGGGTTTTGGTGTAATCTACGAATTGGTTGAATCGTTGGTCTTTTTCCATTTGGAAGGTTATTTGTGATTGAACATCCGAAGCGAATTTTACAGCCTTTTTATGGTTAATTTTCTTCAGGCTAAGGTTTATTTATTTTGTTGATTAGTTTTTGGGAGAAGGAAAACATTATAGTGCTACGCCATATCTTCTTTTGAATCTTTCCTATAGAACCAGATTATTCTGTTCTTAGTAGGTCGTTAAAGCGTTCTGTTAGCGCTGCCAGCAGTTCCTTCTATCCATTTTAATAAATTCATTTACTTTCATTATTTAATGCTGCCTCGCACCAATACATGTACCGATAAAAACATCTCTGGTTAGGTTACTCCGGTTTAGCGAGAAAAAATAAAAATATGCATTACAAATGAAGTTATGGGTTTCGCAACGCCCTGCTTGGTAAACATATGCTCCGAATAAGTTATCGGAACTGCAAATTGGCAATGGCTTTTTATCTATCGATTATTGAAAAACGTTACACAAACTGAACTAACACAAACAGCTCCTTCCCTTGCTGTCCTAGCCTTTATTTGAATTAGCGACCGATACTAGTCATGGAGAGAGTGTTATGTCTTACCACAGCAGAACTTCTACCCAAAAAGTATATCGAAACGAATGCAATCAAAAAGCTGTTGGGTAGTTCAATGTTGAATTTAAAAAAAAAAAAAAAAAAAAAAAAAGGTCTTGCGCACGTGTTTAGAGTTAAATTAATAAATATTAAAATAGGTGCAAATTATTTATATAAACCTCTAACACATGTACTGAAAGTTGTATCTTTCCCGATACACAAAAAGGGTGACGAACATAACTGTTCAAACTGTAGTATTGTTCCAACAGTCTGCAAGATATTTGAAGTTAGGAAGCACCAGTTGTTTGTAAACCAACATGGCTTTAGAGTTAGTCACAATACGACCAGCCAGTGCTTTGACTCTTTAGAAAATTCCAGGGTAATGACAGGTCGTTTTTATGTCTTTAGCAAAGCTGTTGATATTCTTCTACAAGTGGCAATTTTATGGTTTTATAAATTGTGTATTAAGTTTTTAAGCTCTTATTTAGCAGGAAGATATCAAACAGTATGCTGTAACAACTCAATGTCTCAGTTTAAACGTGTAAAGCGTGGTGTTCCCAGGACTGCGTCCTTGACCCTATTTTAATTATTATTTATATAAATGATTTAATAGCCTGCATTCAGAAAATATATCCGTACTTTTATATTTGCCAATGATATCGCTCTCTGTATATCTCACAGTAATGAAATCACTTCTCTTCTCGGCAATACATATCTCTGTCTTCATTGATAGAGGACAGTATTGCAGGGGAGCATCTGAACATGCATGCCGGCTGCCTATCGTCATGATCGAAGAACGAACGCCACCTCTACATCAGGCAGTTTCCCAATTATCCTCATGAGGCTGCGTAGACCCTGTTCCAGACCTCCTTACTAACCAAGGCGGTGGTCAGCCTAACTACTATTAGAACTAGACCAGAAGAAACTATTCTTGCTATAAATGCTTGATGTCATGCAAATAAACTTAGTATAAATTTAAGTAAGACGGTTGGCCTAAATTTGACAAATAATCAAATGATTGCGACGTGCATTCTTCTGTAAAGTTCCTCGCGGCCGTACTGGGTTGGAATGTTAAACTACCTTATAAATAAAATAAGTAGAGGGACGTTCATCTTGTGTATTCTTAAACAATCCTCATCAATCCCCATCGTTATCAATATTACGAGGGGGTCTGAGCTTTACAGACAAATTCACTACGTTTGTGAATTTACCGGTAATCTCAGATATTCTCGTGATATTACTTATGATAATAAGTCCTTGGGCTACTTAAATTTGAATTACCCTTTATTAAACTCAAAGGAAAGTCATTGTTATCGTGAGTATCGATTACCAACTGCAACCTTCGTGAACATGCATATAGCAGCTAGACTGTCTTCAAATTGGATTTAGTTCCTAGAATAAGTTACCGTGGATACTTTCTCGGAAGTTTCCCGCGTGCTTCATGCACGTGATTACGTAAGTGGTGAATTATGTTCTGCGATATTTTAGAGCTTCAAGTAGAACTCTTAATGACCCGAGGAAACTCGGTTACCGTTCATTGCTCATAATGTTATTTCTTTTGGCTCAGCTGCACAGAAATGCAGCGAAGTGTTAAGAGAATATATCTGCAGGAAATATACTTTAAAAACTGGGATGCGTGCTACAAATTTCCTCATAATAACAGAACTTGCTAGGAACACTCACATTTTCTGTTCTCCAACACAATAACTGCTTTTCCACATAAATGTGCATTTTGGAAGACTGAAGCTATTCTTCACTCAAAGTAAGAATCAAACTTGCTATAAACAAGTGACGTCAGCGCCCAGCCTGTGATTCAATGAAAACCGCAGCGCGCCATAAAACACAGTTCCCTCTATATCTCATTACGTAGGTTTAACTTTAATAGTAATTACGTTAATTTAAATTAGAATAACTTCTCTTATAACAACGTATTAAAATATTGGATGTATGTGTGCATTTGTTTACCTAGCTGTGCTTCTGTTAGCAAGATGTTAAAAAGGAGTTTTCTACAAACACGAGTATGGCAAAATACAAAAGCATTCTACTGAACGTTTTCAAATAAAATATTGCAAGAAATTCTAGCAGTTCCTTGTGTTTGATATTGCACATTACACTGAAGCGAATGTTGAGAGCAGGGGCGGCTCGTAGCAGTATAAACCGGGATGAAAAACAAAGCGCCCCTACCCAACATTTGGGTGTTAATTTTTATTGAAAAATATAAATATTATTCTATTTGAACTACGCGCTGTCTGCAACTTAATAGCCCATTATCAATAATACTGTTAAAGACTAAGCCTGTCTTGTGCAAGTATAACTAGCAGTGATTTTTCTAATAATTGTCAGGGAGAGGTGAAGGGGATCTTTCATGATAATTTTCATGACAGTGTAGTCTAGTCTTGGTCTCTGCCCAGTTGCTTAGTCTGCTCTAAGGCGATATAATTTTAATATACAGTATTTTGCTATTTTTAGTTTTATTGTAGTAAAAAAGAATGATATAATTATTTTATTTTAACATAAATGACAATTCCTGTGACATTATTTTTAAAACTTATTCTTAAACCCCTCAATCATATTTTAGTTTACCGGGACACTGCTGATTGTCTTTCTAGTGATCTGGTAATAACAATGATTGCCCTGTAGACTCAAGAGCGTGTATTCAATCCCGGCCAGGGTCCATGGATTTTTTCATGTGTAAAATTCCTAAATATGACAGGGCGAGCTACAGATCTTTAAAAATCATGTAACCTTCGGGAGAAACTATTTTTCAGTGGCCACCTCGTGGGGAATCGCATGAACTTTTTTTTTCTTTCCTAAATGCTGAAGAACTGAGCAGTTATAGTGTACACGTTACAACAGTGTATATTTACTGTCACAAAGTACATCCGCTCCAGCAGTTATGTTTGGACGCAGGAGACCTACACAGACAAGTAGGGAATAGATGATCCAAACACATCATTCGTCAGGCGGCTATACGATATGTTCCAGGAGACAGAGTGCAGCGGATGCATCGAGAAGCGGTTGACCGAATGTGTTAACAGAGGAAAAATTGACCGACGTGCAAGCTGCCTGTGCTGCGAGTCCCAAGAAGTTCATACGACGCCTTGCAAAACAGTCCGGGCTCAATGCCCACACGGTTGCACAAATGTTTGAAATTATACCTCTATAAAAGCCGTTCCGCCCAGCAACTGGAAACTCGATAAGCCTACTGTCGCCGGTTCATGGAATCTGTAACGCCAGATGAGCAAGAACTGGATGATTTGTACTGGACCGATGAGGGAGATTCCATCTGGATGAATATATACGAGGGTTGGAAATTAAATAGTGGCAACTATTTATTTACAACCGATACAAAAGAGTTACATGTTAGCAACCTTTACTGTCCTTCAATGCAGTCACCAGCGTTGTGTATAACCCGTTGTCAGCGATGTGCAAGTCCAGTATAACTTTAGCAGAGTCTGTTCTCTTGATGGTGCAGATGGAGCGGTCTACTGCCTGTTGTCGCATAAGTGAGAATTTTTATGCCCGAAAAAATCCATCGGTCCTGGCCGGGATTGAATCCGCGATTTTGGGTTTAGAAGGCAAGTATGGTAACCACTACACCACCAGGACCGACCCTCACAGTAGACATTGGAGAGGGTGTTTAGCAACATGATTTAAACGTGTTCACTTATGCGAATAGAACTGCTGTAAAATAGTTTTCCCATAGGGTTGCGTGACTTTTTGAACACCCTATAGCACGTAATAATACACCATGATTTGTTTATGTTATGTTTAGTTCCTACGTTGGATGAACAATAGAAAAGGTTTGAAATGTGGGGGAATGGTTGGCGTGAATTATCTAGTGCTGTAAAACTGGAGAGGAGATTAAAGGTTGTGGAATATCAGCACTCGTTGTCAAAGCTAACGCAATACAAGACGACGGAATACAATAAAAGTGAATATTACCAACTCTGTGGTAACCAATAAAATGGTACAACAAAATGTTTTATTTAGAAAAGAGAAAATAGATGAAATGAAAAACAAACAACAATACAGTAAATACAGGCGTAGGACTATTTTTGTTTCAAAGATGTTTAATGTGGATATTTTGGGCTACTTTGGTGGCATAGTCGCACACGCTCCATGCCGACTGCTTATGTATAAGGGCGTACGGTTGATTTTTCCTCCTACAGACAATTTATTTAAGAATGCTCTTTATTATATTATTCACCAGCATTACATTAATTTCAGAGCATGAAACGGGCAAAAATTTCATCAGAAGGGGCTTGAAATTCTTTCACGTGCCTATGACATGGGACCAAAGGCTTATTTCCCTTCCAAAAGAATGCATATTTAACCTTTAAACGCCCTAAAACAAATCTATCGACCTGGTCGGATTTGAACCATAGACCTTAGGTCTACGAGGTTAGAATGGTTACCACAAAACCATTTAGACTACCAGAATCTTTGAATTGTTCATACATGCTGGGATAGATTTATATGTGCATGGCATTTTCCCCTATTTTGCAGGAAAACACCGTTGAACTATGGTTATGGACTTAGTTCACAATTCTCTCTCCTCTGCTGTGACCATATTTTCACAAAATCTCTAGTGGCCAACGGATCATTCTATGCTTAAGGCTCCGAATATGAATTTTTGGCCTTAACTCCCTATAGTCCTTTCATTTTATCAAATATTGACATTATCTGTTAGCTGTTTGAAAGTTTTATTATTAGGATAGAGTTGTTTACTATTTTAAATTTTAAAAAATGACACTTTATTTTCTTTGTTGAAACGTTTGTTAGTCGTTTGCTTTTCTTGAAATTATGGATAGCCGTTTCACAGTTGTGATTTCGCGGCTTGTCCTTTAATTGGCAAGTTCATACTACTTTAATATGATAGAAATGGAAGATACAGTTGAATGATCTGGCTATCGTAATAAAAACTGGCCTACTGAAACAGTGGCAACATGTGGTGGTGCAAGCATCTACGATATGTGAACATTTCCATATTAATGACAAGCAAGGGGGTATGTTGAAACCAACATTATATGCCCCAGCATTTTTAGTTCGTTGCACATTATGGTATGGCGAATATAGGCAGTAATAATGCATTGACAATGCTACAGAGCGTTGTGTATGTGCTATTAAAACATTCTCAATATATTATTGCTATATATTGTTAACTAGACGGTTGGTGCGGGAAAACAGAGTTTGATAAAAACCTGGCAAAAGCAGAGAGCGGAGGAGTTCAGTTTTGACCGGTGAGCTAGAGAGCCTGACGAGGTATGTCAGAGGAAAGAAGCTTGAAGAAATGGATGTGTACAACACATAGTTCCGGAAGCCACATCAAAGCAAGATGTAAGTAGTAATTTGATGAGATCATAGATTTATAATAAATAATTGTCAGCATACTTTACTCATAATTTGATCCCGTAAGTCCTTTCTGATAGTTTGTTTCATATTTAACTGAATTGACAAGGAATAGTCTTAGCGTCGCACCCCCTCCCCCCATTTGATTTACGAGATTAGGCGGTGAACATTGATGATACATGAGGTGAAATGATACTTTTGGAAATAATTTTTAAAGAAATGAAACGTTTCAGGCTCAAGTTTGCGCTACTTTCCGGCATTTGCCATTTATGAGGACTGAGGAAATCCTGGAAAAACGCCAGTGAGGGAGAACGGTCCTGGCGGGATTCGAACCCCAGACCTCCCGCTCACGAGTGCGCGTCCTAACGATCACGGCCACCTGTGGCGGTGTTTTAGGAGATGTAGCATGTCGTTTCTACTGAGTTGCGACAATATATCCATTCCAGTTTCTATTTCAGAATGCGAAAGAGCATTTAGTTTAATGAAGTATATCTACCCTTACAAAAGAAATGCTCTTCTTACAGAAAAATGCTAGACACTTTCGCAAAAATGCTGGACCACCAGTGTCACCGTTCCTTAAGAGCAATTCTGGCTGTGATTTGTGAAGAAATGCCACAAAAGTAGTGATGTCCATCTGGAGCCTCAAAACAACACTGTATCTAGATGGACACAAGCCTTTGATAATAGTTCGTTTCTTCTCTGAATGGTTTCTAATTTCGATGCGTGACTTGATAAATGTACTCTCGACGCTGGTTGCTGTGGCCAGGCCGGTGTTTCGTGGGCCATTCAGAATTTTGCAGCATTAATACGGCTGTAAAATATATTTCTCAAACACCCTATTTTAAATTAGTAAAACTCCCAAAATTTACGTTTTTATGGCATAAAAGGGCGTTCTCTGGTTATTATAGAGGGGTGTACTACAGATGCACAAATTCCACAGGGTGTATTTCACTTTCCGTGTATTTTTCCACATAATGCTAAATTTGGGGTCCCAGCAATACGAGAACCATCACGATTGGTTGGTCAGGCGGCGGCCATTCTTCCTGCTCTCACAATGACTCTACGCGTGGAGAGAAGGGTGGGATGAATTATTACGTTTGGAAGAGTGAGGGGTAGAGGGATTTTCGGAATTGAACCCCACGGGCGGAGGCGGGTGAGGGGGGCATGCCCAGGGCATTATCCCCCTGCGTGCTACGAAATCGATGACGTGGTCGTGCGGCTGCGATAGTGTTTTCTTTCAAGGGAAGACTTAGCTACTTCATGTTCTGGGGTGTCGTCTTCCACCACTGAAAGGAAACTGTAGTAACGATCGCTTGAAACAAAAGCCATTCAACGTTCTTTAACTCCCAAACAATTCGGTTTTTATCAGGAGTGGTAGAATAAGAGACAAATGTTTCATTTTCTGCTGCATATAGTTCGTGTTCGGTTACCATCTGGAGTACCAGAGTTATCCTAAACGTTCCACTCCTGGTCAGTTTCTGGTAGACTTTAATATAATATTTTATATCATGTCACAAGAATACGTAAAATGGATAAATAATGAATGCGAAATTGTTGCATCACGCCTAGTTGTTAAAACATCAGGAAGTACTGACTCATTAGGAAAATGGAGTGCAAGGAAATGTCTCATTATAAAATTCGTCCAAATACGAAGGCTAATCAACAAAGTCTGAGAATGATTTTATTTAATGTTAATTACTCTATTTCAATGTTTACAGAATAGTCCCCTTGTACTTGAGTGCCAGTCCTCAAACATAGGTTGCAGGCCATTCTTTGAAGGTCCTTGAGAATCGTCTCACATTTCTTGAACATTGCTTCAGAGTTCTCAAATCGAACGCCCAGGAGATTTGCCTTTAGTGATGAGAATAATAATTAAAAAAAAAAAGCGGGATTGGGGCTATAAAGCGGGTATGGTACACAGGTAATGTTGAATTTTGACAAAAATTGCATGACTTGATTCATGACATGAGTTCGTCCATAGTCATGAAGAAGTCTCCACCCATCCCGATGAAATCGTGGTCGTTTCTTTGCAAGTGCTTGCTCAGTGTAGCCAATAATGACGTGTAGTATGCTCCTGTAACGGTAGTGTGAGGGAAAACTGCAGGCTGGTATATCGTCCTCCTACAGTAAAAAATGTGATGAATATCCCTGCAGCTGGAACAACTTTCGGCTTTATTAACGTTGGAGAACCTGTCTATTTCCACACTCTGCTGACTTGTTTTCGCTTCAGGATCACAATGATGCAACATGACCCATCACTGGTGATAATTTCTAGATAAGCAAACAGACGGCGTGTCTCGTATAGCCTTTTGTTCAAGAGTCAACAGACGTGACATCCGACGGGCTCAAACACGAGTCATATGGAGATGATCAAGTATAATTGCAAAGACACTGCCATATGAAATTCCCAACACTTCACTGAGTTTACGTAATGTTATTCGCCGAACCTCACAGACAATCACAGGAGCTGTATTGATGTTGACATCTGTAACAACAGAGGTTTGTTTAACGACGGGAAATCGTCCTTTTTTGAACCATCTTAACACTGTTGCACGAGGTAGTGCATCTTCACCGTTAACTTGATGCAGCTTTTCGTGTTTCTAAGACCGCCATGGATGGCCGAGATCGTTAAGGCTCGGATTCGTAAGTGGGAGGCCTTGTTCCATTTCCGCCAGGACCATCCTCCCTGACTGGGTTTTTTCCCAGGGTTTCCTCAGTTCTCATTCATGGCAGTGCCGGGGAGGTACCCTAACTTAGGCCTGGAACGTTCCCTTACTTAAAAATAAATATTCTTTCCCAATATATCATTTCATCTCGGTATCATCAGTGCTCACCGCCTGTGATACCTCAGCAGTAAAAATGGGCATTAAACACCATTAAAAATGCTTCTGAGGCTGCATGCTTTAAGTTAAAACAGAATTTTATCGCTCCGTCCTGATTCGGTCATCCCCAAAACATTGATACCAACCGACCAGTTTGGCAGCGCTGCAGTCTATGGACATCATAGTTAATGCCCTACTCTTTTCAAATATTCATGGTAGAGAGAGGTAACTTCAAAGAAGCTACGGCGAAAAATCAGTTTCAATCTTTCGTGATCAGCCCTCGTTTATTACAAATTTAGGGGAAAGTACTGTGTTTTATGATACAGTAAAATTACTCTAAATATGGCAGGAGCATTGTGAATATAAACATGGCAATTGTTCTTGGAAAATCGCTCTCTGAATCTTTAGATTTGGGCGACTTGAGAATTTTTTCGTATGATAATTTTTACGATTATAAGTGCGGCATGAGCCAAAAAGAATGTCTGGGAAAATTACACAGACTTTTCCTAACTCGCCTCTTTACGTACGATAGCCTATAATCGGTTCGCAACTGGCAATGTACAGCACAGTAGTCACAAATGAGAACATTGCTCGGGTAGAAGCCAAAGTGAAGAACGATCCGCGAGAGAGGTAGTCTCTAACCATTCATTCGACGCAACTGTTGGAAAGCCTGCACAAACATCTTCGTGTGAGGAAGCTTTGTCGTTTTTCGGTACTCTACAGCATCATAAAAGAACAAAAGTCCGTCACTCAGAAGCTGCTAAACTAAGCTAATTCCTCACCTAGGAGAGTATCTTTAAAAAAGAATATAAAACCAAAAGTATTGTCTTATTAATTAATGAAATGAAATAAGTTATGGAATTACTGTGTGGTATTAGGGGAGCAAAATTAGATTTCTTGCAATCTATAAGTATTACAAAAGAGAAATCAAATTTTTAGAATTATTATTGAGTTTAAACCTCAAAAATAAATGGTATACTATTAATTGAATGAAATATTTGACCATTGATAGACAAAGCTATAATGTGACGGTATTTTTAAATGTAACCATGTTTGTAAACGAGCCCTTGATATCATCTTCACATTCGCTAAAATAGAGAGAAATAACGGAAAGTTTGGAGTTAACATTGTGCATTTAAAAAGATGCTCATATGTTTCAATAAAACAAAAATATGTTACTATTTAAAACAATTAAAATTTACTAAGTAAATACACAGAAACGACAATAAACAATCGAAAGTTCCATTGATTTTCATGGGCTTATTTATTGTAGTAAAAACATATAATGCAAACGTTTTCTGAAGATTATTACAGAGCGCTCCTACATATAAATATAATTTTCAAACACATATTAGATTAATATTTCACATTTGTTATCTTCACGACGATGATTTTATTTTATTTTAAAACAATATAAAGAAAATTAAAAGCGAAGAACACTTTTTAAATTTCGGTTATCAAGAATACTCCTAATGGTCCAATTTCCCTAATTTTCAGAAATTATTTTTCTTAATTTATAAAACAGAATATACCGAATTTTGTTATGAAGAAACAAATATAGTTGCAGCTATAGCGATTTTTAAATTTTTAGTTTCAGATAAAGCCCCACTGCTAATGACCGGATTGCCCTGATTTTCAGGAAATATTTTTCTTATTTTACTTAAATGGTATATACGGAGTTCAGTTGCGAAAAAGCAAATATTGGTGCAGTTAGAGTAATTTTTTAAAATTTGGGTTTCAAGTAAATCCGCAGTCCTAATAATCTGATTTCACTGATTTTCAGAAACTATTTATCTCATTTGACTTCAAATGTATACGCTGAGTTTTGTTGTGAAAGAACAAATATTGGTGCCGCTAGAGCGATTTTTAATTTTTTCTAAAAAAAAGTTGCGCTTTCGGTTAACCCCCATCTCCAATGATCCAATTTTGCTTAATTAACGAACTCAATGAATTGTTTGTTAATTGATGATTATATGCCGAGTTTCGTTGAGAAAAGCAAAAAATTTAACGGCTAGAGCGTTAACAGATTCATTTTCGGTGCTTAGCAGGTAGGATGGATGTAGATTTGAAGATTTATTTATTTATTTATTTTAATATTTTCATGGGTACAACTGCAATAGCTACATTTTTTCGGGTTTCGCTAATAATAGATTTAACATTTCATGTTGCATTGCCAGTAAGTAAGAAAAACATAAAGGTTAGGCAAAAAGTACCACAAAAATTGCTTTGCGCTGTAAACGCAAGCTATCTTATTCCCTTCATCTGTAGCTGTTAAAATTAATAGAATGTTCCATGTAACAGTTACAGCACTACTGTAACGATGCTACAAGTTCTAGAGTTTTTTAAGATTTTCCTTGTTTTCCAAGTGGTCTCGCTTAGACAAAAGCATCTTATACATTGATGCTCTACTTGGTTGTTAATTAATGGGGAAAGACAACGTCGTGGGATTGATAAACACAGAGAAGTCCTTGACATATATGAGCCAGAAATACGGTATTTCCCACGACACTATAAACATAACTTTTTAGAGCGAAAGAAGTCATACTGTCGACAGACAGATTTGTTGCCAACAAATGTACGCCATCCGGTGGCAGATATTTCTGTCTAGTGCATGCATTTTCATGGTTCTTTATTTCTGCATATTCCTGTCAAACACGCGCGCTCGCACTCGCCGTATAAAACACAATTCACGTGCCACAGCCCTATCGCTACCAAATTTGCATGTTGACTACCCAGCTCCCTCCGCTACGATCCTCCACCGAATTTTTCTCTGGATTAAACTTGAATGGATTTCACGTGTACAAATTTATTTTTGGTCCCACAGTGGCATCTCCCCTTTCTCCCTCCGCTTCGAGAACTACGCACATCGAACGTCTGCAAAGTTTGTTTTCCGAAAGTTCTATTAATTAAGTTTCCGTGAAATATGCACACGGATCTGGTGCCTCCGGAATAAACAGTCTCACCGAGGCACCCTAAGATAGAATATATGTACCAAAAGTACACAGTGCTTCGGTTTTGTGTGTGTGAGTGTGTTTAATATCCTTCTTGAAAAGCAATAGATTTTCTGTTGTTAATAAAAAAAAAAAAACTGCAGCTGCGCTGGGTGCCTGCACACTACGGCACTGAAGAATCACATGCAAAACTTAAAATAGCCCAAAACGTATTTCTATTATTAGCTAGACTATAATGTAAAAATATTTTTTTGCAGAAAATGACGGACGACACAGTGGAAAGAACGTATTCTGTGCGTGGTAAGAGGGAAAATTGAGTGCACGTTAAGCTACAGAGTGCTGGAGGTCGCAGATTCTCTCCGAAAATTTTGTGAGGTCGACAAGGAGTAGGGCAGCTGGTAAACAAATGTAAACTTGTTTGGAAGATAAAATGTACAAAAAAAAATCTCTTGCTAGAGGGGTCTTAGCATATATATATATATTTTTTTTTAACAATTTCTATTGGTTTTTTTATTTTCTGATGTTTATATATATATATATATATTGAATTATGTATTTCTCTGGTTTAGTGCCCCATAATGATAAATTTAAGATAATTATTAATTACATAATATTTTCACATACTTTTTAAACAGTGTTTAATGCTGAGGCATCACAGGCGGTGGATACTGATGAAAGGATATTTTTTTTAAGTCCGCGCCTTAACGACCTGGGCCACCCGTGCCGGTTGGCGTGGACTCGTCAGTGGGAGGTCTGGGGTTCGATTTCCGCCAGGACCGTCCTCACTGACAGGTTTTTTCCAGGTTTTCCTCAGTCCTCATAAATGGCAAATGCCGTGGAGGTACCCTAAACTTAGGCCTGGAACGCTTCCATCCTTAAAAAATCCTTTCCCAATATATAATTTCATTTCATGTATCATCAGTGTCCACCGCCTGTGGTGCCTCAGTAGTAAAAACGGGCGTTAAACACTGCTCACAAAAAAAAAAAATAATAAATGAGAGTCCGCGCCATGTTTACGGCCACCCTTTTCCCGTCATGACTCAGATAGGAAAGTTATTTACTAAATAAATTAATGTTTGTACAAATGTAGTTCTAAATATTTTTTTTAACATTTCTTATGTGCAAATAGCAGCACGAATGGTCTGGCTAGATCCGTGTCTAGGTAAGTATATAATTTATATATCTGGAAACCATTATTGAAATAAATACATCTGCTATTAAATATATTGCCCTTCTTTAAAACAAAAAATGTCGGAATATTGAGCAATGTAATGTGCCATGTCTCTTAGCAAATAACATTTAATGTTTATTTTTAATACGTTTCTAACCTATAACGTCTATTGAGATACTAAAGTAGCAAACAGATTTCTAAGAACACATTTAAGGCTCAATGTGTCAAGTATTAAATTTGCAGGTCACCATTGTATCTTTCTCATTTTACTATACATGATCCGTCATTTTACCCTTTTTCGTTTTTCTTATGGCGTTTACTTTCTAGAATTATCTCTCTAGAACCGTATTGTTGCTCATTGGTGCGAGTATTGATCGTTTCTAGTGACGACATCCAGTTTGTCTTGAACAGTGTCAGTGAGTTGGCCATGGCATGCGGCAGGAGAGAGAGTCTCTTTCTTGGGCAGCAATGAGCCACCCTCCCATGTTTACATTGTCTAAATCATCTCATGTGGCCGGAATCTTCTCGCTGGTTTCCGTAGTGCCAACTCCAATTCAGTATTTTGGTATCCAGGCAACATTTAAAACTGGAACTGGGGTGTTCGTTGTCAAATTAGGTAAAGCGTGGAATTCCTTTGAATTATTTTTAATGTAGGTAATTTGCTTTGGAGGGTTTTGTGTTAAATTATTGAAATTTTTCCTGGTTAAATGTATTATTTCATATTTCTAGCTGTTTTGAGGAGAGCTAAATAAAGAATATTTTTATTACCGTGAAATTGTTACAAAGTTTCTTTGCTTACTTCATCAATTTTGCAAAATGATTTGGTGAGAGCAAGTAAGATTCTCCCTTTTGGTGTAAATCATAAGAAAATTCCTTTCTGAGAATGCATTATTGTACGGAGTAATATAGTAAAATTAAAAACTTCCGGGCTGTTCAAAACCACAACGATATTTTCCTTCCCTCGTCATGAAAGAACGTGACTAGATTCGCAATCCCATGCCGTTATTACCGAGAATAAAAAACACTTATCTTTAGAAAAGACCAAAGAGTTAGCTGATCGAACTCTGAAGCTCAAATTCAGGGATGAAACGTTACTTCAGTTCTTTATTTTAGTAAAAAGATATTTCTCAGCGACATTTGAACATTTCATATCTATACTGCTACAGTTTTCAACAATATGCCAGTGCGAATAGGCATTGCATTGAAAAGCATACGCGTGAGCGATTTCTTTTTGCAGAGTAAGAAATACGGTTGTGTTTGTCTGCGACTTCTCCCCGCATCGAACAGTTAAGGAACAATTTTTTTAAAACCTCGATAACTACAAAATGAAGATAAAAAGAAACCTTTTTTTGCCTTTTTTTTTTGACAAGGATATAGTTTAAGTGAGCCGTCTTTTAATTATTTTAATTTCATTACTAAATAAACAAATTACCATAGTTAATATTGCCGAAATAATTTGTTTACTATCTGAAAATACAATTCAATTTAGGAGAATTTTTAAAAGTCCATAAATGCTATCTACTACTAAGTGAAGGATATTTCCCATGTTATATTTTGTAGTTTATTTTATTTTTATCTTCCACTTGTTTTTTGTAATTTTTATATTGATATGGAATGATTTTTTTTCAAAACATACTGAATTTTAACTTTTATTGTTGCATTTACTTACACATACAAAACAATGGATATAATAGTAAAAAAATCTAACAATAAACTAGTAAACTAATTTCAAATTTCTTGAACAAACTGAAACGTGCTTTTTCCTTTTCTTTGCTCACCATATTTCTCTTGGAATATTTTAAGATTAGGTGACAAGATATTTCAGAACATCAAGAATTGAATCTCCAAATTAGTACTTTTCACTAATATTGGAACTTTACATGTTTGATTGTTTGTGTTCTTTGGGTACCTGGTTGTTTCACACATCTGCAAATTTTTCCGATCCCTTTTATTCGTAAGTTATTGCCAAAAATTTTAATTCATAATCCTTTTCAGTTAAATGATTGCACCCGGAATAATATGATAATATTGTACAACATCTTTCACTATACAAATCTCTTAATAAGTAAAATTAAAACTATGTAGACAATGAAATGCAATCTTTACTAATGACTTCCTGACAGGATATAATATATTTTGCAACAATTAAGTCTGGAGTTTATGTTAGTACGAAGTTACATTGAAATACAGTGCGATCAGTTTTGCTTTCCCCCGGAGTGTTTTGCCTATGGGCGAGCGCGCCACTAAGTTAGCCGGCCAGCCGGATCTTGGTGATTAGCGGGAGATAAAACAATGAAAGAAATCAACCATACAACAATACACAAACTAATTTACGAGGGTCATTATTGACTTAATTATCAAAGAGGTATTGAAACTGCCCACCTTTATTCTCCTATTGTCTTTGAGTTCTTGAATGGCGCGAGGGTTCGTCGGGTATAAGAAAAATTTTAATTTGCCTCAAATATAATAATCGCAGGCTGTTAAATCGGGGGATCGAGGATGCCACAATCCCTAGTAATAACTCTGTCTTGTGGAAACATATTGTGAATTGCTATGATGGAATTATTCACAGTGTGAACAGTGGCAGAATCCTGTTGGAAAAAAAAAGTTAATTATCACGCTCCCTGTCGGTTAATTCTCTGGAGAGAGAGAAAAAAGCATAAGCAAAAGAATCAACTACATGCTAAAAAAAATGGTCCTATCATTCTTTTACCACTAGTTAATACATATGAATCGTACATAAAGATACGCTATGCCAATATAAACACACATTATGTATACTGTCGAATTAAGAAACGAACATCACAAAACATGGGAGCATCTGCACTACGACTGCGGCGGTCAGCAAAGTCAACAAGTACGCAAGCAGGGTTGCTAACCCGCTAAGGCGTGGCAAACGAGTGGTGGGATCCCGTGTCGCGGACAATGCAATGATTTGGTTTATTTACAGACGCTCTTTAACATCTTAGACCAGCGTCTCAATCAAATCAGGGCGTGAAACGGCCCACAAATTTGCTCAAGGCCTCTTCTTTCAGGTTTGAGATTCTTTATCTGCCATAAATGTACGACACGGGACCCACAGTTTTATTTCCCTTCCGAAGGAAGCTATACTTAGGATTTTTACGCCTGAAAAAAATTCCTCGATCCTGGCTGGGTTTGAACCCGCGATCTTGGGTTTAGGAGACAAGTATGGTTACCACTACACCACCAGGAATGATTGCGCCGCGGGGGAAAGCATCACCGATCGCACTGTATTATAAGGACTGGAATAAAAAAAGTTTACTGTTTATATACATTCATCGACTTTCGCTTTCTCTGTTCAGAAAAATGTATCGAATTTTTAATGTGCATTAACAATGTCGCCACTTTTAAGTATAGGAAATTCGAGTTTAGAAATAACTGATTATATGGGATGATGTTCCACATCAAGGTGCTGTATATATACTCCATTTTTTAAATGTTTGCATTTATCGAGTTTTGAAAAAAAGTTCATCAATTGTACAAAAGTACACAAGCCTCAATTTCCCCTAAATTCAACTATATTGTAATATTACTGACAGAACAATCTTAATTTTTGAGTTTGCAGTTCTCTAAGATTAATAAATAACAATACTAAAATATTTCATACACAAGCCTGTTTTTTATTTTTATGTAACTTTTTTCACGGCACAGTTGAGTCATTTTGTGGCGCTCTCTTTGAGAACTCCTGCCTTAAGATAAAGCTGGCAATAACCAACATACTTTGGCACCGAAATGTACCGTAAGACAAACTTAACTAGATTTAAATAATAACTGAATATTTCCCTCGTCCAGGTTATGGATATGACCTGCCTGCGAGCAAATAGAAATAGGGGAGAGGTACTTCGTTTGTAGATAATAATGGCGTAGAGGGGAGAAAATGACGACTTAAGTATTCCGAGTCTGGCGCCCTCTCCACTGCAACTGACAGATCAGATTTTATGGACGGTTTCATGACTGCAGAGGAACCTGAAATCCTACAAGTTTCGTTGCTGTTCAAGCTAACACAAAAAAGTTTTTTTTTTTTTTTTTTCTTTCTTCTTCCAGAAGGGTCTGGAATTGAAGCCTCGCAAGTTTACAGCTCACTGTATAATTAATTTAACCCCTGGGGAATTCAACTGCTCCCAGCCCTCGCGTTTATCGGTGAAACTGTTGTGACGTTTGCAAGAAAACCGTGCGTCTTAGCAGACGGAAGAGAGAAAAAAATTGCCCATTTTCTGTTGATCCTGATTGGTCACCTTTCCATCTTGATTGAAGGGCGCCCTCTGCCAACAGGCGTTTGAAAGGAGAACTTTTTCTCGGAAAAAGAACAAACAAGCGGTTCTTTTAGCTCAAGAAATTCGTTTTTTCCTTCTTGTAAAGGAAGGGTGGGAGCCTCCATGATTTATAGGAACGCTTCGTCACTTCCGGAACCCAGCCGATGGGCGCCAAACTAGCATACCGCGTTAGAAAGAGAGGAAAATACAAACACTACGGCATTGCGAGCAGACGCTACCCAGTTACATACCGAAATTAATGCATGAATAAAGACGCCGCAAGCCGATACCACGGTTCTGGGATACCAATGTAATTTACACGTGTGGTGGAATTACACTCTGTTAATTTTCTCATTTACACTTCGCCAAACAAAGAGCTTGCCTGAAGTACTCTTAATGTACGGCAGGTCGCACACATATTAACAACACACTGCTTTGGTTATGACTAACCAAACATTATAAATAGTTCAAAAGAATTCATTTGAAAACGGAATATTATCCTACATAGTATGTTTAGACAGTTTCAGGCTCTTCAAATATTACGCACAAACGGCAATATCAATCGTTCAGGTTGCAAAGCTAAATACAAAACAAAAGATGAAAAATTTTTAGTGATGGTGGTAGTGTAATCAATATTGGTTTAAGGGGAGACTGTAAAGATTTTTATTTTCTACCTCTGGAATTATATTTTCTTAATGTTCTCTCTGAAAGTGCCGGTTTCCAGAATATGTCCTCACCGCTCGCATGGGATTTTGCGTCTCGGCTAAGGCCAGCCCAGCTCCCCACTCACGGACATCTGCCAAGCGGTCACCTGTCTACATTTGTAAGCGAATACTTGAGGTTTAGAGCAACGCACTTTTATGTGTAAATGTTATTATAAAAACAAAACAGCTCGTCGCGTTCGTAAGGAATTTATTTGGAAGTCCCCTGGGCAATTGCCTCCTTCCAGGACTGCAATTAATAATCTTGGGTATATTACTGGTTCGTGAAAAAGAAGAAAAACGCGAATACGTACAGTTTTTAACAGACGATAAATTAGACGAAATAGGCGCAAATCCTAAACGCTAACCAACAAAATCACTGCCAAAATTAGCACTTGTTTGAGTTTCATTATCACCTGCACACACAGCAACTCAAACCTTACAAGCTCACTGTCTACGATATGGTGATCCCACAGCAGTGTGCGTTATTGTAAGGGGTTTCTTTCATTAGTGACTGAAGGGTTAATCAACCTACAGTTTGTGTTCTTTTCAGACAAGACGTGGCTTCACCAAAATGTCGGTCCTGGTGGTGTAGTGGTAACCATACCTTGCCTCCTAAATCCAAAATCGCGGGTTCGAACCTGGCCAGAACCGATGGATTTTTTCGGGCGTAAAAATCCTAAGTATGGCTTCCTTCGGAAGGGAAGTAAAGCCGTGGGTCCCGTGTCGTACATTTACGGCACGAAAAAGAACCTCAAGCCTGAAAGAGAGGCCTCTGAGCAAAATTTGTCGGCCGTTTCACGCCCAGAGTTGAATGGGACGCTGATGACCTGAGATGTTAAAGAGCGTCCATAAATAAATCAATCAAAAAAAAAAAAAATCACCAAAATGGTCGTGTCGGAATACTAGCACGACCAGCTACGAAGATGCAAAACCTACGTGCGAGCGGTAAGGACACATTCTGGGAACCCTGTACACAGCGTAGGAGAATAAAACATTTAGGTAAATATGTTCTTTGTAATCGCTGGAATTTTGACCAAGGTATTTTTAAAAACAGTTTTCAAAAATGTATGAAAAATTCAAATATGACAAGCTAGAGTTGGACATTGACACCGTGGCATAGAATGTTTCGATACCTCAGTCTCGCTTACGGCATGCCTTTGGCATAGTACCCAATGGGACACCCCTGAGGAAAGGTTAAAATGGGCGGCCAGGGTTCACTGGTGTGCACTGTGCGGATGAAGATGGTTGTGCGAGCCCCTTAGAAGATCTGCCTCCATAGCCATGCGCAGGGGAAGAAACCTTTCCAAAGCGCAAGTCACCATCACACCGCGCCAACCCACCTCGCCCTGCACTTTCTACACTGGAACGGAATCAATGAAATGAAATGGGAAAGCACAAAATTTGAAGAAAGTAAATATCAATCTCAGAATTCGCTTAAGTGACCAGGGAAGCCACGAAAGCACCCAAGGTCAGGATGACCGGCTCAGGATGACCCCCCCGAATGCGAGTCCCAAACGTTACCGCCTGAGCCACCTCGCTCGTATAGAAGTAAAAACACATTAAGGTTGTATTATAAGTAGTTTTAAGAAAAAAAGATAACGGTACTTAGAAATAAGAAAATTTATGATTAGAAAAAAAAATTAAAAAATCCTCGCTCAAAATCCAACAATTACAAATAACAACCATATATAAATGTGTGCAAAGTTTCATTTTCCTGGCTTCTGTACTTCCAGATAAAAGGTACAAAAAGTTCAGAAAAGTAATATACGGAGATAAGAAATAAAAATCCCTGAAATACCTCTTAAACTTCAGGCCGATATTTGAGTGATATTTGAATCTGGACACAGTAAAAAATAAATCCATTAGCTGTAGGATTAAAGCACAATTTATTTTCGGTAAAATTGCAATTATCTTAACATTACAGTAATACTCTTGACTTCGGTTACATTTTGTTCCTTATTGAAAGGTACACATAATTTTAAAACAATATATTATCAAAATAAATATTTTAGATTACATGTTCAGTAGTTTTATTAGTATTCTTCTATCTGAATTTCAACAATATAGGTACATAAAAATTGTATTCCTTTTAAAATGTAAGAATAAAAAATTTAGGGATGTCATTTGAAATTTCAAAGTCATAAAATCTAGATTATAGTACGCGAGCGTCCTTTTGTTACGGAACCTGCAGCGCACAAACACGTCTCATATGCAACGTTTCAGTTACCACCTTGTGGGTGGCATCCAGAAAGTATTCTTAATGTTATTCCACGATCCTCTTTCACAATGACAGAAGCTTTGTTAATGTTTTCTTCCGTTAGAGCTCAAACTAGAATGCAGAGATCACCTTCTTTTGAAATTGATTACCTTCCCTCTTAAAACATTTTAAACCATTTCGAGCTGTGCTATAGGAAAGAACAAACTCTCCATAGGCCTCAGCTGAACATTTGTCGACACGAAAACAGAATTTCAGTGTAGTATATACTTCGTCACGTGTCACCTCCCTTTTGCTGTTGGCGGAACTGAACATGTCTGAACTTGCACACCTCTCACAGACGGGAACCAGAAGTAACAATAATGAAACTAGTGCACGTATACGTTATGGATTAACCTAAATGTTATAAATATAAATTTTAGTGCGCATGTAAAAAAAAAGTATTCAACAGCTCTCGTAGATTGTAGAGAAGGCTTATACATTGAAACAAATATTTTAGCTTTAAAAGTAAATATCTCATTCGTTGTATATTATCCAATGAAAGCAAATCGAATCTGGAATGCCATCACGTACAGTGTGTTCTTTATCATCTAGTTAATAAATTAGCACACCGATTTCAATTCATTTAAAATTCTAGCTTAGGCAACATATTTGTTTAAAGTATATTGTCTTTTAAATTTCATTTTTAGGTCATGCAGAGAAGCCGGGCTAAAAATAGTCCCGGTAGTTCCCGATGCCTTGAAGAAAACTGTTGAAGCAGTAAAAACTAAACAGTTAGTTGATTCCCTTATCTTTTACATGTTTTGTAACCTGGCTTATTATTACAAAGACATTTAAAATTTATTGCACGAGTTTACAAGCACAGCTCTTGAATTTCATGGTGCACTTTACATATCACTACGCTTATTATTATTATTATTATTATTATTATTATTATTATTATTATTATTAATTAATTAATTTTATTATTATTACCTTTAATAGCATTGCAAAACTGGAAAATATAAGTAGATAAATATGTTGATAGTTACTGTTAACATTTATTCTTTAAAAAAGGCAACTGTTCAAAGTTTTAAAGAAATAAAATTTAAAAATGCTCCATGCTTCAACACTTTCCCCTAAAAGTTATCACAAAATTGTTTTATTCTATGTACCTATGTGAAGAGTTGTGTGCTAAATTTATCTACAATTATATCAGTCACGCAATAAAGAATTATTAAACACTTTTTCTTAAAAAAATATATAATTTTCTTAAAAAAAATAAGATATTTCTGTACTGTATCTTACTGTCCCCGCCAGGCAGAAGGCAATGCTAATACTACTACAGAACTAACCTGACACTTCCCCCTAAGCAATAGTGGACCTTGCTACTTGGTGACATCATTCCTTACTCTAGACCCTCGTAAATTTCGTTTACATTCCCTGGAACAATTTCCTCCTCTCTCGTCTGACATTATGAATAGTCCATAAAACTAGGATATTTTATCTTTACAGACACACGTAATAAGGTTCAGAGTTGTCGTTAAACGTAACGAGCTACTCGTCTTATCGTCCTTTAGATTTAGGGGCGAAAATCGTTAAGGGGTTGCATGTGGCGTGGTATAAGTGTACGTAACGTTTGGAAAATGCATTGTTCCTCGTGGAATCCTTGTGCGCCGAAAGGTGCGTTTCAAGTTGTTAATGCAATTGTTGAAAGCATAAACGGGAAATGTAGAAGCCCACAAGTTCTCAAACTTTCATTAACTGTGAGCCCCTAAAATTTAACTCAAAGTATAACATCTTAAATTTGCATCTTAAGTGTGTGTGTGTGTGTGCATCAGGTGAATCATCTAAAACTTGCACCGCTAATATTTCTGAGATGCTATTGATATGCTGCTTTTACAGAAATTAAGTTTGGACTTGGCCTATGCACAGTTGCTAATAATTATTATTGAAAAACCTACATTTTTCCCAATGGAACCGTGTCTATTGACACCAAAAAAATAAAACTAAAGATAACTATAATGTCAATGGTGTTTTTTTTTTCTTTTTCTTTTTTTCCCCCTGAATTCTGATGCAATTACTTTACGAGCTATGGTAATATGAAATGTTAAATATCTACAGTTGTCTGTTCCATTTAACTGCTTTGTTACTAGGCTACGATGTTCGTATTTTGGGGGTTCCTTGCCAGTACTTTATGATAGTTCTTCAAGTAGGACGTGCTGGAAGGTGGTATTTACTAATGCTGAAAAAGTTGAATATGTTCATGTGTATGGAGAATGTACAAAGAATGTTGCTCTTTCTTCTGACGCACTACGCTCGTCTTCACCGATTGTTTCAAAATCGTTGGATTGGACGAAGGGAGCTGTACGTTGGCCTGCCCGTTCACCACATTTGACCCTTTTAGACATTTCTCTGTGAGGAAAGCTAAAAGACACTGTCTACAAGGACATACCGACTACACCACAAGATATGAAACGATAGCTGCCTGTTCTGAAACTTCTGCTGAAATGCTACAACATATACAGCAATCTTTACATGACAGACTGGAAGCTTGTGTTGTAGTTGGTGGTAATCATTTTGAACACAACCTTTGAAGACCAGCTTTCGTATTTCTATAGAGAGTGGTGACTCATAGTACAGTAAAAACACTTAAATATAACATGTAACATGTGTTTTCTTGGAAATTCAGAGAGAGAGAGTGACAAATAAGAAAACATACAAACATTGTAACCTAGTAACTAAGCACTTAAATTGAGCAGATCACTGTAGATATTTAAAATAATTACATTACGATAGCTCGTAAACTACTTGCATTAGAATCCTGCAAAAAACCATCATTGACATAATTTCCTTTTCTTGGTGCCAGTAGACATTGTTTCTTTCAAAAAAAAAATGTAACTTTTATCAATAAATACAATAATCATTAATATCTGTGTATGGGCTATAATTATGAGCCCTTGTCTAAACTTCAATTCTGCGAAAGCACCAATTGCACCTTTCATTTCATTAATATTCGCAGTGCAAGTTTTTAGGTGAATCACCATGTATATATTACACACACATATTAAGTTATTCATTACTGTTTAACAAAATTTAAAAATAAATATATTTTTGCTGTAATGTGCTCTTGTACATAGTAATAATGTTACATTAAAAGCATGTAAAACGCTTATAATACTAATTAATTAAACTTGTGAAAGTAACCTAACCGGGAATAGACATCGTGCCTCCGCGAATGCTCGGCTAGACCATGGAAAACTAAAAATTATCAATGACCGGAAATTACACAAGTTTGCTAAATATCTTAAGTGTCAATGAACCCAATAAATTTCAGCTTCTTAAGGGTTGTGAAAACCCCAGAGGCCGATATTTCCGCTCCATTACAAAACACATTTCCTTCTGTAAGTGAAATCGCAATGCTAGCCACGTTGCTTTGTTACAATGACTTTCGCAGACTAAAGACAAACAGTGACATAGATGGCAACTAGAAGGCGAAAACTGACAACAATGGATGTTTAAATTTTGAATCCCCAAAATTTCTAATGAGGAGCAATGTATTGAAATAAACCATCAAATTACTCATTTAGTAACTAATTAAACTTAAGGGTATTTCTTCTTGATATCAAATGGAAGATATTTATAGGAAATGTTGCGCAATTTGAAACAAATTAGTGGGTAATACAACTGCACCGTATTGACAACGCTCAATACAACATTGAATATAAGCTCTAGATTTGTGTATTTTCATGAAAACGTATAACCGGAGTTTGGTTGTACTTTTGTTTATTTATAACACCACAAAAGTGTCAGTCTGCAGCAAGTACACGCCCATATTTACCACAGCTCCTACTTGTGGTTGCTTCACATTCCACGCATGTTCCAAGACAGCGATTTCTCACCGTGGTGTCATAAAACACTGCCGCGCATAGCTCTGTTTCTCCGAGATGAACGATGCGTGTCTTGTTTAAAGAACACGAGTAATTCCCATGATTGATACAAGTATATATTTATGTAACAAGTGAAAAATACCTTTCAAGTGTTTCACGGTTAGAGCTTTGTAGTCAAGTAATTTGACTACATTACTTCTTACTTGCATACATTAAATCAAAAATTTTATTCTTTACTTTGAGTTTTCCCACTGCAGCCCGAAATTCGTGTCTCTGTTAAGTTTTTTTTTTTTTTATTTATTTAAAATTATTTTAAACTCGTTGTGCGTTATAACGTCATAAACCTTTTAAATATCATTTATTGTTTTCATATTACGTTTTTTTCTGCGTTGCTATTGGTTTACAGGAAGACAATTTCTGGAGTTCCAATACCGAGCATCTCCCGAGTGGTAGCGGAGAAAGCCGAGGGTAGAGATCTCCACACACTAATGCTACATAATGCACCGCGTAAACGCAACGGCATAATAGCGCAGTTGGTTAGAGCGTCATGATATAAATGTGAAGATATTGGTTTCTAATCCTCGCGTTCGGAAGTGTTTTTTCTCTCTTTCTTCTTCTTCTTATGCTGGAGTTAGCAGATTTGTCACCATTAATTAATGATTTACCACCTACTTAATAGCACGCAATCCCCTATCATTTATATTTACGAAAAGGAGGCGGACGTAGGTCCGTAGTTCGTTGCAGCAAACCACTGGGTTCACCGGTTTCTAGGATTTACGCTAGGTTAGAGTTAAGATTGGTGTGTGCATATATGATTTAATTGCGAATTGCATTTACACAACGCGTGGTAAAAAGTGAAAAACTCAGTTTTGTAATAAGGAACAACATATTGCAGCCAGAAAGTTACGTTACATTTAACACAAAAATAATACATGAAACATTTACAAGTTACAAGCGGCCACGCAGAGAAAAATGTGCATCAGTATTATTCCGCTCGGGACTGAGGAGTTCCAAAAAGTGTCCTCCTGTAACGATAAGTGCACTTATGACCTGTTTCATTGCGGTTGCCATGGTAACGGTAGACGTTTGTTTTATGCTCCGAGATAGTAAATACATCCGAAAAGGAGAATCGGGCAGTGTGCAGCATCTATGACCGGAAAAAAATGCGTGTCGTTGATTGACTGTCTAACTTTTATAGCAATACAAAAGGATGCGCGAGCCAGCGAGCATTGCCAGCTTGCCAAATATTATTTTATGAGATTTCATTTAGCTTAAACAATTTTTAGATTTTACATTTACTAGTATCTCATTTAGCTACCTGTTTTATAGCCTGTAGTTACAAAAATGGAAACATTTTGAATTACTAAAGTATAACTAATTTCTCTTCCATTTAGCTCCGGCTATATTGAAGCGATTGGTGTGGTACTATTGTTTGTAGCTTCCGTTTTCTATGTTGCCATTCCGATGAATTTTGTGTAAGTACGTTAATGTGCGTTTTTAAAAGTTTACTTTCATTATACACCTGCTATAGTACCTCTGATGTATTGTATTAATGTTCAAATATACTTTTTATTTTATCAGCCTTCTGTTGTGTAATAAGTGATCTAAAACAGTGAGTAGGTAACTAAAACAAATAAATAAGACTACTTAATTCTCAAACATTAGCTAATTGTATATATCAGTTTATTTTGGTACTCAAAATGTATAGTAGATACTAAAAAGTGTTTTTAAATTAAACCCTTATGTGGAGGCAGGGATGCACCAACTTTTTATGTCCAGAACCACTGAGTGTACTGGCGATAATTCAACGAAGAGATTATGGCGGCAGCGGAGAGACAAGGAGCAGCAGATGAATGAGAGAAACAATAATTCACATACCTACAACAATAATATTTTACTAACAGTCGGGATTATCGCCATTATCGTTTCAACTATCAGTAGATGTTGAATTTTTAAACTTACTTGAACCGAACGGGCTAGTCCAAGCCGTAACACTTGTGTCTTGTGTTCGGGAAGTCCTAGGTTCAAATCCTGTGGCCACTAGTCTGATTGATGTTTTCCGTAGTTTCTCTCAGTCCATTTTCAGAAAGGACAAGTACTGGGCCGCTTCTCCTTGCATTGCATTATTCATCCTTGTTCCACGAGTGGCCGAGGTCGTTTAGGCGCGGACTTGTGAACGGGAGGTCTAGGGGTTCGATTCTTTCCAGAACCGTCCTTTCTGACTGAGGTTTTTTCCAGGTTTTCCTCAATCCTCATAAATTGCAAATGCCAAGGAGGTACCCTAAACTTAGGCCTGGAACGCTTCCTTCCTTTAAAAAAAATTCTTTCCCAATTTATCATTTCATCTCGTGTGTCCACTGCCTGTGGTGCCTCAGTAGTAAAAAAATCCTTCTTCCTCCTCTCTTTGTGTGTCTGCGTCTTCTGTGTTAAGTCATCGAAAATAAAGCCCTTCAGTGTGCATGAGCTGTGTATGTGCATCCAAAGTAAATAGTTCTCCAACAGTCAACTGAACCGGCCATTGGTGTGCAAGTTCCACGAGGTGTAATGCCTGCAAACAAAGAGTAGATACCCCGAATTCAAACCCATGACTCGGTATGAGCACTCTCTGTCGAAATTTTCAAATTTAATTCAGAATTAATGCAACTGCTGAATTTTCATAATTATCTTCACTGTCTTTATCTATGGTTTTATTTTAAAAAGATTAACGAACTTGGCCCTTTACGCCATATTTACAACGTTCTATTTTGTCTAATACACTAGTAATACTTAGGAGAAAAACAAAAATTTAATTATCAGACCACAAAAATGAATACAAACATTAATAACGACAACAGCCCGGCAACTGAATGGCACATGAAATGAATGCGAAATCAAACAACAGAAATTGGCAACATTAATTAATTATCTCGTAGAAAGCCCCCAAGAATCAATGCAAATGCCGCAAAATTATAATATTTTCCATTAACCACATTAGCAGAATGTAAAATAGGATATGGTAAATTAGAAAGGTTTGTTTATTTTATGATTTTTCCTGCGAGCTATGTATGTTTAAACAAAGGGCTCGGAATATATATTTAACAAAGGGTTTGCACGAACCCTACTAGCCCTCTCCAGCATTTCTCTACCAAAGTGATTGAAAAATAGCAAAAAATGTTCCAATTTTAGAAACTGTTTAAGCATTGTACTGTATTCTATTCAGTGCTAAGTGTTTCTTGTATTTGTGTAGCGCGAGTTGTATACAATACGAAGAATAGAGTCTTTGGTTAAACAAAATCGTAATTGGTTACCAAAGGATGCAGTTTAAATAATTTAGAAAAAGTAGAGGGTCAGTCTTTTATAGTCGGTTTATTTAACTTAGAAAAGAAACTATCTCTGATATCAAATGAAATGGCTAACGAAATTAGCATCGGAAAGATGATAGATGATGTCATATTGACAACATGATCGTAAAACCCAGGGGCGGCCTGTCAATAAGGGTCCGGTCCGTACCCCAAAAGAAAATGTCATAATTATTTACAATTTTCCCATTCTCCTGGTCAACTTTTAAAAATAATGCACGAAAACATCGCTTTATGACCCATTAGTTTTTAATTATACCTTTACGCAATAAGCGCATTTCCTCTCTATTGCACTTTGTTACCGGGGAGGCTCATGGGCCAGCACAGAAAATTTTACACTTTAAATGTATATCTTTATAGGCCAGAAAAGATTTACAAGGATTTATATTAGTCTTCTTCCAAGATGGGTTAGCCTTTCTCCTGCTTATTTCTGCGTTCTCTTAGCCAGCAGGAAGACGGGCCAGATCAGCCCTCGGTATTCTCTCTTTTCTGAGGAACCAGATGTTGAGGTTTTTTTTTTTTATTGATTTATTTAAGGACGCTCTTTAACAGCTCAGGTCATCAGCGTCCCATTCAACTCAGGGCGTGAAACGGCCGACAAATTTTGCTCAGAGGCCTCTCTTTCAGGCTTGAGGTTCTTTTTCGTGCCGCAAATGTACGACACGGGACCCACGGCTTTACTTCCCTTCCGAAGGAAGCCATACTTAGGATTTTTACGCCCGAAAAAATCCATCGGTCCTGGTCGGGTTTGAACCCGCGTTTTGGGTATAGGAAGCAAGTATGGTAACCACTACACCACCAGGACCGACAGATGTTGAGGTGTTACTGACAAAATGTATAAATGACTAGGGGTTGTTTTCGCACTCAGTTTGAAACTGGGTAGCTTTCTCACTGTTTGTCAGTTAAAAAGTGGGAAGTTGACTTTCAAAGTATGAGCTGTAAAGTTACAAAAATCTATTTTAAGACAATGAGTTAATTGGAGAGTTTATTGAAGACTCCAGTTTCCTGTCTAAGTTTAACTGTTAAGTTAGAAGTGAAACGATTTGGACCTCATCAACCGAAAGCTATAGGAGCTTACTCAGCAAGAAGACACAAATTGCGATTTTTTGTAATACTTTGAAAAAAAAAACTCTTGGGTGACAGCGTGTGAAGTGACAAACGAAAGAATGAGATTAGAAAAGAAATAGAAAGGTCAAAATTCGTTCGTACATGCCCAAGAAACGACAGGTCATGCATGTCACAGTTTGTTGTGATATTACGATACATTAGTGGGGCTAAAGCGGTTCATAAAATTCTTTCTGTTTTTTAATTGACTGCAGAAGGTTTAAGGCGTACTTTTAACAGCTGAATTAGAACAGTTGCAGCTGCATTTATAAGAGAATGTCGGGATCCAGTATGTCTTGATAAAAGAGACGTCCTTTATGCCATTTGGGTGTTATGTACGAGCTTATCGATTTGTATCCTTTCAAGAAATATATCGATTGAATGTAACCCATAGGTATGAGGCTGTTTTCTATATAGTTTGAATCTTGTCACTAGCGTGGTGTTTTTCCTATTAACAAAATAGAAATTAACATTAATTAGAGAGGAACACGCCTGTCTTTCGTTTAGTTTTTTTTTTTTTTTTTTTTTTTTTTGAGTTATTGAGTATTTCAGGAAATACAAGATATAGAAAACTGCAAGTGCTACAACTTTGGAACGCAGCATTTGCTCTAGTAATCCCTCCCTAGGAATCAAACAAACCCGCACCAAAAGTTCAGTTATAATTCGATGGTGATTTTCTTTCCTGTAAAAGGGCGCAATCATCCTTTGTCATCGGGTTTGTGTAAACTGTATAACATGCTTCGAAGAGGCACTTGTCTTCAAACATCACACCACTGGCCAACTGTGAGGCTTTAAAGAAAAACGAATACGATCATTGAATTCAGAGGCATGTAAACAGCTACATTATAATGGGTTTTTGTTTGTTCGAACTCGGGTTTCCTTGAGACGCAAACAAAGATTTGTGTCAAGAAAGGGAATGAATTAAGTAGTTAGTAATTTTTATTTTCATTGGCGCTACAGCCCGGAATGAACTTGCCGCAGTGACCTTTGCGTCCTTTTCCTCCGTCTTACTGCTTCATTGATAGAGGTCAGTATTGCAGGGGGCATATGACCAGCTGGTCACCTACCACGCGGTTCCATCAGGTATTTTCCCTATTATCCTTACGAGGCTGGGTGGATCCTGTTCAAACCCAGAAAAGTTCATAAGAAGGTACCAGGAATCGAATCCAAACTCGCGACCAGCTGTCAGCAACGCTAACCAGTAGATCAAGGAAAGTACCCGGATATTAATATTACAGTCTCTATTAAGGCGACCAAAGTTTAAAAATGGGACTCACTCACGCGCACATATGCAAACAAAAACATAAGCAAGTAAATAAACAAACCTAAAACACAATAAATAAACGTGCAGCACCAAAACCATCGCAAGTTACCGGATTTCCAGAATATGTCCTGACCACTCGAATGGGTTTTTGCGTATCGCCAACACTAGCTCCCCTCCCCCTCACGGTCATCTTCTGGCCTGTCCTTGAACTTCAGAGCAGTCATCAGTCTACTTTCGTTCGAAAAGATGGCTTAGAGAAACAGCTTTTCACCTTTTTGTGATGAATTTATTCGGAATTTCCCTGGATAATTGCCTCCTTCCAGAACTGTAATTCACGATATTGAGAATAAATTTGATACTACTGGTTCAATGCAACACTAGAAACCTGCGCAAAGACGTAGAGAAAACAAATTAGATGTATTTGGTACAAATGTTGAACGTTTCCGAACAAATTCACTACCGAAATTACCATAAGTTGAGGTTTCAGTGTCATCCGCACATATTTCAACGTAACTGTTAAAACTAAGTGTACATGCCATGACCAGGTTATCCCGTAGCATGTGTGCATTATTGTGAGTGGTTTCTTTCATCAGTGACTGAAAGTTTAACCGACCCACAGCTTGTGTTCTTTTTAGAAAAGATGTCGTTGCACTAAATGTCGTGTGAACACTCACAAACTTGTTACTGATGTTTTGAAAATCCAAAGAAAGCCCTTTTATGACAGGAAAATTGGAGTTGTGTGTGATTAACGAGGACACATAAGGCTCGACCGTCTGTGGCATGCCCAGCTACCGAGACGCAAAACCCCATGCAAGCGGTAAGGACATATTCTGGAAACCGGTATTATTATTATTATTATTATTATTATTATTATTATTACAAATGTAGAAAGTAGATATACAACAAACGGTGCAAATCACCGTTTATATTATTACTAATAACAATACAGTAGATTAATGCAGGAGCACTGACACTTGTTATTTTTTCGGCGGTTAATATTTCAAATAAAATCGTCCGACGCATGCAGAAGCTGTCACGGCAGCAATAAAAAGAGCGGTCTTCTTTGACAATGAAATAGCTACGCTGGTATTCAATGAGCTATTTGTCTCTGCATAGTTAGTACTTCAAATTTCAAATGGCCTATTCATTTCAACACCAGCAGGGTAGTAATTATGAATTCACTTTCACAGACAATTTACCTTTAATAATAATAATAATAATAATAATAATAATAATAATAATAATAATAATCTGTTTGAATATTAAAAACGTCCGTCACACAGGAACTGCGCAAACTAAGCAAATTCCTCAATTAGTAGAGCAACTTTAAAAATAAATATAATAAAATCCAATTTGTAGCCTTTTTAATTAATTAAATAAAACAAGTTATGGCATTACTGTGTGGTATTAGGGGAACAGCTATCTTGCAATCTATAAGTATCACAAAAGAGAAACGACAATTTTAGAATTATTATTATTGTTGTTCTTGTTGAGAGCAAACCGCAAACGTTAATGGTATATCATTAATTAAATAAAACATATGACCACTGACAGACAAAGCTACACTGTGTGGGTATTTAAATATAACCATATTTATAAACTGAACCTTTGATACAATTTTTACATTCATTAAAATAGGGAGAAATAACAGAAAGTGTCGAGTTACATTTGTATTTAACATGTTCATATGTTTCAACAAAACAAAAACATGTTACTATTTCAAAACAATGACGGTGTACTAAACAAATATACACAATGAGCAATATACAATCGAAAGTTCCATCGATTTTCATTGACTTTGAAATTTAATTTAAATGTTATTGTAGTAAACACATGTAACGCAAACGTTTTCTGAAGATTATTATAAAGCGCCCTTACAAACAAATATAACTCTAACACACATATTAAATTAATATTTCATATTTTCTATTTTCACGATGATGCTTTTGTTATATATAAAACACATGCGTCATTATAAATACAGTTTATATGCCGAATTAATTTGTCATTTTATTTAAAAAAAAAAACTATAGAGAAAATTAAACACAAGAGCGCTTTTTAAATTTTGATTTTCAAGTTAACCTCTACTCCTAATGGTCCAATTTCCCTAATTTTAAGGAATTATTATTCTTATTTTATTTAAACTGTATCAACGCAGTTTCATTGGGAATAAGCAACTATCAGTGCTGCTACAGCGATTTTTAAATTGTGGGCTTCATGTAAACCTCCCTCTCTTAATAGTCCGATTTTACTTATTTTCAAATACTATTTTCCTTATTTAATTTCAATGGCATACACCGGGTTTCCTTAAAAAAATTAAATTGTGGCCGCTAGAGCGATTTTTAAATTCCGCTTTAATCCCCACTCGATTTTCTGGTATTCCCCCACTCCTAATAGCCCGCCTGCCCTGATTTGCAGAAACTATTTTTATTAAGTTATTTTAAAGAAATATACCAAGTTTCGTTGTGAAAAAACAGAATTTGCAGCCGCTAGAACGGTTTCATTTATTTTTCACTTTGGGTCAACTCCCACTTAAATGGTCCAATTTTGCTGGTTAACGAACTCGATGAATCGTTGATAATTGATGAATATATGAGAGTTTCTTTGAGAAAGAACAAAATTGCGACTGCTAGAGCGTTGACACACACACACACACACACACACATGCTTTTTTTTTTCCATAGAAAAAAAGATATTAGTGATCGTTGTCATTTTCGGTACCTAGTAGGAAGAATTGATGGAGATTTGAAGAAACTTTTAGAAAATCGTTTGATTGGTACAGCCACAATTCCTTTGGAATTCGCTAAAATCGGGACAAATGCAGAAGCTACGGTTGCCTTAGGCTCTAAACAAAATGTTAGTAACGGGTGATACGTCCTTGTTTGGAAAGATAATCTGACACGCCTCCCCCCTTTCCAAACTAATTGTCTCTACAATTAGTGAGACAAGCGCCTAACTGAGAACGAAGACATCGCGGAAAGAAGATAATCAGCTCATCATGGAGCATCCACTGCGCAGGCTCGGCTTTGTGTGCCCGCACAAAAGAAAGCAGATTATCTGGCACAGCCTTGAAAGCCCTTTATATTATAAGGGCACACAATGTAGGCCTGGGACAATGTGTAAGAACCGCGCCTGTCCCGCACTCTACACGGGCGTCTTTCTTTAATCGACAAGGTGATCAACAAAATGAGCACAAAAGGGAGGATCATTTCAAGGTGCAAGGACGTGGACCAGATCTCACCAACTGTTAGTATCTGTTAGTAAAACCATGTGCTTCTTTCAAAAAGATTTATTCATCACCCATAAAATATTTATGTTTTTCCCTTTATATTCATCTAGAAATATCAGTGTTTTGAAAATTTGCTGTATTTGGTTTTTAGATATAAACGAATAATTTTAAGGGACACTGGGAGTGTTTTGGGACCAGTCAAAAGATAGATTTTTTTTCTACAAATGATTCCTTGAACCTTTAGGCGCCCACAAAGAGTGAACACTTGCATGCTCCCCCCCCCCTTCATTTTCACACGTTCAAAAAGTCCCACGCGTAACAATTTTTGTTTAAATTCAATTAAAATTTCCCAGAATGTGCAGAAGCATCCATTGTAGTTTTCTATAGGATAAAATACATGCATGCTAATACCAATAACAAATTTTAAAAAATGAAAAAAAAAAAAAAAAAAATTACACACTCATAAAATTTATTAAAATATTTTTCTAGATAATTATTGTACGTGATTCAAAGTTCCAATTGCAAAAAAAATGACAACAAATTTTCTCAACTTATGAACTGCGCGGAACAATTTGACATGTGATATATTTATGTAATAAATTTATGAAATAATTTATAGCTCTTAACGTATTTATCCAATTTAAATGAATTTGGCTTATTTATGCAAAAATTACAGAAAAATCCATGCAAAAATGTAAAACTTTGAAAATTCGCTTCCGATATCTCTTAAATCTAAAAACGAAAAAGGATATGGTAATCATCTTTATATAAGTACACGTAAACAGCAAATCTGGGAAAAATGTCGAATTTTATAACTAAATAGCCCAAATTTGAAATTAATTTTATTTCATTTCATTTCATTTTTACTTCACTTATTTTTTTAACGAACGTTTGAACTACTGAGGTATCACAGGTTGCGACATTGGAAAAATGAAATGATAAATTGGGAAAGGATTTTTTTTAAGGAAGGAAGCGTTCCAGGCCTTAGTTTAGGGTAATTTCCCGGCATTTACCATTTATGAGGACTTAGGAAAACCTGGAGAAACCCTCAGCCAGGGAGGACGGTCCTGGTGGGAATCGAATCCCAGACCTCCCACTCACGAGTCCGGCGTTGAAAGACCTCATCTGCCCATGGCGGCTAAAACTGCCTAAACCTGATGAGTTGTTTCATAATATAACAGAGTTTTTACACACATAAACTTCTCATCGTAAAAACGCTGAATCAACACTTTGTGTTGCTTCCCCGAGCTTTATTCAGGCATCACATCGTCTGGGCAACGAAAGAATCAACTTTTTGACTTGGTCAGGCGAAATCTCATGAAACCACACCCTTGGATGAATTCAAGTAGGTCTTTTTGGTTATTTTCTTTACTACAGCAATGCCATCAGTTTGCAAAATTTCTTAATGGTGTTCATATCTGGGCTGTTCCCTAGCCATGTGAGGGTGGAAATCAGTTCAAGAAAACATCTAACCTGTACATAAAAGTGTAGCAGTTTTTTTTTTAATAATTCTGTGGATGTAGCATGGATTTGGTAAAGTAGTAGTTTAATTTGTTTAAATTGGTAGTATTTATTCTTGTTTTGTGATACGATGCGAAAAATGCAATATTAAAAATGGCTATTTTCATTCTCAAGAACCTGAACTGAGCGCCTAATGGGTGTCCCGATCTCAGAAGTATGCTACAATACCGCCAAGACAGTGAGGCAATGCTTACAAGTTCATGAGAACATGGGCTGGCAATGAACAAAATAAGTACATAGCACATCTCCTCCTAAATCTTTCACACACTGTCACATTTCTTTCCATAGCTGATTTATTTGAGGCTGCCCAAATAATTTCAATTGTGTTTAAAGTTACCATGAACCTGCGTACTTCATTACCACGAGACTACAATTTGATCAATGGTAAACGCTTTTTCTATGTTTGCTGTTTTAATGATTTCTAAAAGTACGGCCTTAACTGGAACTGCAATGTCCTAATTATAATATTAATTGGAACGTAGTTCTTTATGGTAGACCTAGTGAGGGGTCCTAATTTTTTAGGAGGGAATGATTCAAAGTTACCTGCACTCATCTCATCATGCAAGTCCGCCATTCAGTTACCGACACACTCAGAAACTCAGCCTCGACGCTTCCTGCGTGAAGTATCTAACACGCTTTCCGCAGAAAACATTGCAAGGCTACTGCTGGGTCCACGTGGAGTTGAAATGAATATGCCAGTAATTAGTGTTTTCCTCATTGGCTACAATTTTCATGCTTGCTTATGTCATTGGTATAATTGCATCCGAGCGATATACTCTCATATCAAAACACTGCCGGTTGTTAACCTTGTAAGCGCGCAATAATACAGTACGATCAGCGATGCTTTCCCCCGTTTTTCCTATGAACGAGCCCCCTTTCGTTTGCGACGCCGTGAAGGGAGTAGAAGCCTCTCTGCTTACTTGTTGACCTTGCTGACTCTCGAAGTCGTAAAACAGCTGTTCCCGGGTGTGTGTTGTGTTGCTCTTTTCTTAAATTCGACAGTATACATTATGTATATTATGCATCGTGTATTTACAACGACACAGCGTGTTTTTATATACAATTCATATGTGTTAACTCAATAGTGAAAGAATCATAGCACTTTTTTCTTAAGCATACAGTTGATTCTGTTACTTACGTGAATACCATGCTAACTTTTTTTTTTTCTTCAGAAAATTAGCCGACAGAGAGCGTGATCATAAATGTTTTTCAACAGGACTCTGCCACTAACCACACTGTGAATAGTTCATTAGAGCAATTCACATGTACTTCCACAGGACAGAGTTATTAGTAGGAATTTAACAGCCTACAATTATCATCTCTGAGTTAAATTGAAAAATGTCGTGTACAAGACGAACCCTCACACCATACAAGATCTGAAAAATAGTATATGCCAAAAATCGTCCGAATTTCTCAAAAGAGATGTCAAAAATATATACAGAATGAAGGCGAGCAGTTCCAATGTCTTATTTGATAATGTGGTATGTAATGAGCTTCTTAAATTGGTTTAAGTATGGCTGTACGGTTGGTTTGTTTTATTGATTTACCCTCCCGACAGTTGGACTGGTGGTCTAGTGGTAACCATGCAATCCCAACGAGGATTGATGGATTTTGTCGGGCGTAAAAATCATAAGTATGGCTTCCTTCGGAAAGGAAATACAGCCGTGGGTCCTGTGTCAGCACGAAAAAGGACCCAAGCCTGAAAGAAGAGTCCTCTGAGCAAAATTTACCGGTCGTTTCACGCCCTGAATAGAATGGGACGCTGATGACCTGGGATGTTAAAGAACCTCGGTATAAAAAACAAAAAACAAATCAACAAACCCTCCCGCTAATCACCGAGACCCCGCTAACGAGGATGCGCTCGCCCATTAATAAACAGTCCGGGGAGAAACAAAACTGAACGCACGATATAATAACTGTAGGGACGGCATCATAGCAAGCTCCACTTTCAAGGCTTTTTCAAACAAGTTCGGTGAAAGACGATATGAAAGTTCATTTGCTACACGAAATGAGAACTAATGCATAACTTCCTTAAATATCCGCACTTCATGAATTTACACGGATGTACTTGACTTGGGGGGGTAGTGAATATGAAAATGGCAATACCCCGTTAACTTTTCAGGCTGTCCAAATCACTTTACAAAGTTCACGTTTGGGATTATTCTTCAGAAATAGAACCCTGGACAATTGAAACCAAGAATACTTGGAATTCTGACTTAAACATGGACTAAGCTCAAGCACAATCATTGAAGAGAATCAGGAGATCTTCGACACAAATGTAAAGATGGCAATATATTCCATTTCCACTAGACACTATCTCGTTCTGAAAATGAATATGCACTGTACTATGTTACAATGGAAATTAATAATCAGACAGTGAAAACAGTGTTTAGGATGCAAATCCATTGTATTATACTTCGTTTTATGTGCTGTGGCATTAAAGCATAAAATTATTGAATTGATGGATTAATACAACTGCTTATGTCTGAAGTAAAATTACACAAAACCTACCGAATTGACATTGTACTGATAGGTGTCTATTTAAATAAAATGTAAAGCACATTCGAAACTGCATCTGAAACAAACGCATGTAGTAATATTTAACTATTGTAGGACAAACCTATGTTGGAAGAATTCATAGTTGAGCTTAAGATAATGCTGGAGGAAGATCTGTAGTAATAATGCATTTTAACGGTTGCGTTATCATTCAAAACCTTTAAATTTTGTGCGCTCTGTAATTTCTTGCTTGGTTCAGTTATCGTAATATTTGTGATAGAGCTGAATTCTGCCAATTATTGTTACAATTCCTGAATAAGAAATATACATCTCAGCATTCCCCTGAGCGATCAGGGCAAACCAAGAAAAAATCCGAGGTCAGAATGACCGGCCCCAAGGATTTTAAACCCGGATCTCCCGAATTTGAGTCCCTTACCGCCTGAGCCACCCCACTCGGTGAGCCGCTGTGAACAACTACGGAATCAACGTAGCGGACCATCCATCCTACAGTTCAGATCTGGCCCCCAGATATCATAAATATCCTTTAAATTAAAGGAAGATCTATGACAAAGAAAATCGTGATGAAAATGAGGTGAAGGAAACCGTTTTAGAAGAGTATGCACGCAAAAGCTTAGATTACTTCTTCAAAGACATAGATAATGCTAATTCAAAGCGTAAAAGGGGGCATCGTTTTCTTTCTCTTAGCCCTAAAAAGTGTGGAATCTACCTGCAAGTCCCATGCCAAATGTCCTCGAGATGATAACAAATGATCTTGACGCCACCGAAGTCTAAATTTATCGAGTATCCGGCTTTTCACAACGATGTAAAAATATTACTTCATATATGAAGCTTGTCTCCGTTGGAAATCGCATTAGGTTCGAAACCAATGGTATGAAATGCACAGAGGTAAACCCTGTGGTACTTCAGTTCAGTATATCTTCACAATAAACATTTCAAAATGGTCGTGGTTTTATTGCCAACAGCCATATAACCAAAGTGAGGTCAGCGGTTCAATCTGCCATTCTGCCCTAGGTTCCCCTATACTGCGTTACCGCAAGTGCAAGCTTCCCTGGCTCCCCAATGAACATGCCATATTTATTGCGGATCGAGGTGCACCGGGAAACCACTCCGCTCCTGATGTGATGGATTCTCCGACGGAGAGCAGATGCTAAAAAAACTAGATCGTTGTGGCATGTAAAACAAAATTTTATTTTTCTCTTTTACCCACAGCTGTGCCCACTTAAAGGACGTAGTTATCAGCTAGTAACCGAAAAATAGTAAATTTTAACTTGTATCTGTTCAGGAAGTATCTGACTATTTTTCGCCAGGAAAACGATGACGGCATGAGCAAGAAAATGGATAAACAAGATGACCAAATGCTTTAGCAGCGATATTGCATTAAATTTTGTTTGAAATTAGGAGATTCCAATTTTAAAGATTCGGCAATTCAGGGGATTTTGTATTAGAGGGTTGTGCAAATTAAAGGAACGAGAAAGAGCGTCCATAAATAAATAATTAAAAAAAGGGGAGAACGAGTACCAAATTATAAGAGCACAGACACAAATCGAAGTGCCCTCGTTTGTTCGAGAAACTGCTGTCGATTCGTTTGGTCTTAACTCACAGTGGCGTGGGGCTTTAAAACGGCCAACAACTCGGTCTGGACTCAAGCAGGACATACGAGCTTACATGTTAATGTGCGTTCTCATAAAGCGATGTAAAGTAATGTGTTGATTACTTTATTTATTTATGTAGCAGCTGGGCGGCGAAGTGCCAGAGTGCTCAAACCTCTCGCCTTACACCAGGCGACCTAAAGTGGGAATTCTAGCGAAAGATGCTGCTCATGTACATGTTTCAGGAAAAGTTGCACTAATGATAATGATGCTTAGTGTGTAGTGCAGGACATGCCATTGGACAGGACACTGCGAGTTCAGTCTCTTTACCTACTGTGACTAATTTCAAACACCCTGTGAGCTTTAAAAAATCAGTTTAAAAACCGTGTTACCTTTCTTATTTATCGAGGAGAAACTTATATAAAAGAAAATGATCACAATTACATTTAAAATATTAGAATAGCCTGCCGTGCCCCCTCTCATGGGGACTATTAAAATGTCTTCTACAGTGCGATCAACGATGCGATTTTTCCCTTGAGCGAATCCCCACTCGTTTGCCGTGCCGTGGAGGTGGTAGCAAGCCTGCTTCCCTGCTTGTTGACCTTGCTAGTCGAGGCGCAGCTATTCCGGATGTGTGTTGCGTTATTCATATCTTAATTCGAGAATGCATTACGCCTTGTGTGTTTACAACGATGTGTCTTTATGTACAATTCATATGTGTTAACTCAGTGGTGAAAGAATAATACAATTTTTTTGAGCATACAGTTGATTTTGTTACGTAAATATACAAACCCCTTTTTTCACAGGAGTAAATAACAGGGAGCATGAACATACACTTTTTTCAACAGGACTCTGCCACTGCTCAAACTGCGAATAATTCCACGAGAGCAGTTCACAATGTGTAGAGTTAAGAGTTATTAGTAGGGATTTGTGGTCCCCTTAGTCCCCCGATTTAACACCCTGCGATTATTATTTCTGGGGTAAATTAAAAAAGCAGTGTACAAGACGAACCCGCAACCTTACAAGAACTTAAAGATAATATTCGTCAGGAAATTTTCCGTCTTTTTTTTTTCAAAATGAACTATAGCCAGTGATGAATAGTTTCTTAAAGAAATGCCAAAAATGTGCAGTATCAACACCTCATTTGATAGCTTGGTAAATAATGCACCTCTTAAATTGGTTTGTGTATTGTTGTATTACTTCTTTTTATTGTTATATTCTCCCACTAATCACCGAGACACGGTTGGCTTACTAACCGGGTAACGAGCGAGGCGCTCGCCCATAGGCAAAACACTCCCGGGGAAAACAAAACTGATTGCAGTGTATGATGGTATTCCGCCAAGATCCGCATTTAGATTTTCTGGTCTATTCATGAGATATTAGCTTGAAACACTTTGTGAGAGGCACTTCGTTAATGAACAGTGATTAAAAACGTATTTACAGTGCCACATGCCTTTGAAATACGTCTAATTAAGGTTTCGTCACCAATTAAATTAAGTTCTTTACTGTAATCTGCCATAAATTTTATCTTTAGTTTTACTGTAAAACAAATTAGAACACACTTAAGTTTAAGATTAACTTTAAATTGTCAGTACCTATGGTACATTCAGTCACTTACCAACTAGTGAAGTTTATTATTTCCTGTCGATAACACTCACCTGCAAATAAATAAAAAAAGGCATTAGCTAAAGGAAAAATATATGTACAGACTATCATTAGTTAATTTTAATTAATTATTCATTTCTCAATTTTCATTAAAGGTTTCTATTATGTTAAACTTTTTAATAAATGAAAAATACAGCTAAACTGCAACACTAATTAATTTTAATTATTTATTTCTCAGTAAAGACCATTCTATTATGCCCTGCCTTTCATTCACACTTATATGCGTATGCCCCTAGTCCGCCAAAACCACAGTGAGCAAAAAATTATATTCTGAACAAAATATCCTTAGCACTAAATGTGGAGGATCGCATTTTGATTATTGAGATCAGATACAACTAGTTAACTTTTTCTTGGAGTTTTTTTCTTATCTCGAGGCGGTGAGAGTTAAGAGAGCTCTAAGGCGCCAAGGCCTCCGAGCTCATTTACGCCATCATTAATTCATTTCATTTATTCATAGATAGGTTAAGGACCCCTTGGTGTCCCATTACTATATCATTGCCATCATATTCACTGCGATAACATAACGCCGCTCTATGGGCGTCCTGCCTCAGAAGTCTGCTATAAAACCACCATGCCAAGGGGGAATGTCTACAAGTTCATAAGACAATGGCTGGCAGTGGAACACATTGCATTGAGGACCCCTTTTTTAACACATTGACATATTTCCAATTTCGAATTGCGGCCACCAGTGATTTTGAAATGTCCTAATTGTCTGATTTCGCTGATTTTCAGAAACTGCTTTTCTAATTTTATTTCAATGGCAGATTTCACGTTTCATTAGGAAAAAACAAAAATTTAGGCCGCTAGAGATATTTTAAAATGTTCACTTTAGGTTAATCTCCAGTCTTTAAATTTCGGTTTTAAGATATACTCCCACTCCTAATGCTCCGATTTCCTTTATTTTCAGAAACTATTTATCTTATTTTATTTAAAATGTATATACCGAGTTTCTTTGCAAAAAAAGAAAGAAAATATTGGTGACGCTAGAGCGATTTTTACATGTAGGTTTCAGGTAAGCCCCCACCCCCTAAAAACAGTTTGATTTTGGCCATTTTCAGAAACTATTTCCCTTATTTTATTTAAGTAGAACATGCCCAGTTTCGCTGATAAAAATTGCGACAACATGGTCATCTGTCTGAACGCTAGTTTTTCCATTTCTTTCTTCCACATGAACGTCCTTCCTTAAACTGAGGGCGCCATTTTCCAACTTTTCCAGAAGTATTGCGTTGAGAAATCCATTTTGATATTATAAACCAATGTCTTGCGTAACAATATATCCTATAGCAAGTTAATGAGTTGAACCTTAAGCTTCTGCGCATGTACGGTTCAACCAAATGTTGTTAACCAAATGTCATATTGCATTAAAATATAATCACCCAATCCCAGTGGTTTCCCATCAGCTCTCTGGGCAAAGTATTTTAAAACGTATACAGTTATTTTTAATCCCCCTGTACACAAGAACGGAAGGAACGCGGCAATTCTCTATTCGGGAACGTACCTGCGTATTGCCTGAAATGTGAAAGAATATTAAAATATTAAAATCAGCAGAATTCGATAGCTTTTGTGGGATCCAGGCTTCTCGGACGCGCCTATGTATGCCCTTGTAACTAGGTTATGTATTTTTAAGGGCCAGCGTTTCATGTTCGCTTTTGTACTCACTCGATGGACTGGAGAGTTTTCAACTTCTCCAAACAGAATTACTAACACAGCCCATTATTCTTTAGATAATAAACTCGATGAAAAGTTGACGATCAAGTTATAATACCCTTAGGTAAAAACATTCCCGGTACAAAATTTCCATAGCAACGTTAAAGAGGGCTAGTGCGTGTTTAGCATTGAAGTTGTCAGGAGTTAACGAAATATCCACGCATGTAGAATTGCGACGTGGGGAAAAGTTTAAAATTATTATAATGTTAGAGGGGACTTGTGGATGACAAAAAGAGCGTCATGGTAAAAATTCAGATGTTAAAGACCAAGGAGAAAGCGACTATGAAATACTGAGACGAATATGAGTTCAAATTACTGCTTTTATCTTCCATTATACTCTGCTCTGCACTCCGCAAGAAGGTAACATGGTTTAAATTGATTGTAACGATATTTCGGAGCTCCAGCAACTCGTTTCATATAGTGCTAAGCCGCAGTTCTTCTGGAAGAGCAGCAAAATGAGACTGCAATTGAAATATGTAACTTCAAGCTATCAGATTGATGCATAAATTCGTAAGGTTTTTTTTAATGTGTTACGTTTTTATTTGAGATGAATAGCATACAGAAATTAGTACTATAGCTGGGCCAACTTGACAATTTTAAATTACAATAAGTTGGTAAATATTGGCAATAGGTGAGTGAATGAGTTACTTTGCGCACGCTTAATATTTGATATTATTGTAAAAATGGCGCTATGGAATGCTGAACATCGTGTTTTCGTGGTGAAAACGTTCTCTCTCTCTCTCTCTCTCTCTCTCTCTCTCTCTCTCTCTCTCTCTCTCCTTCTTCTCCTTCTTTTAAATAGGGACTTAGTAGTCATTACACGATTATTTGGTTCGACATTTTAATGTTCCGCGTCATGGTGCCGTTCCTAGCAGGAACATTATGAAGTTATGGATACAGAACTTCGGAGTAACTTTTGCAACGAAGAAAAAATTACCAGGCCCTCTACACACCGTGAGAACACAACAAAACATCGAAAAAGTCAGACAGACAATGGTAAGCAGTCCTAGTCGCCCGTAGTCGCCGTTCCTAGCAGGAACATTATGAAGTTATGGATACAGAACTTCGGAGTAACTTTTGCAACGAAGAAAAAATTACCAGGCACTGTACACACCGTGAGAACACCACAAAACATCGAAAGAGTCAGACAGACAACGTTAAGGAGATCTAGTCACTCAACCACAAACCATACTGCTGCCTTGCGTTTGTTCACGTATCAGCTTGAGAAGAATTTTATTTAAATTTTCATCCTTACAAGATGGTTGTGGTTGAAGAGTTCAATGATCGTGATAAAGCAAATCGAATGACATTCTGTGAAAACTTTCTGAACGTCTTTATGAGGAGCATTCAGAAGTGTCACCTCAAAGTTCAAGCTAACGACTAAATTGGAAAACTTGTCCTGACAATCTTTCAAAATACTCTGCATTTCTCTCCACGCACAGTTGCAGGCAATGCAACCACTTAACCTACCAAACCTACCAAAATACCTACGGACTGAGATGTCGTCATCAAAGCTGAATTTATAGCTTGAGCAAGGTCCTATATTCGTTTAAAAGCCTTTCCAGCAATACACGATTTCACTGGGCTGTAGGGTGGATGGTTAGCAACTGGACTTTGGCGACTTCCAGTTTCCTCAAATGTGCATTGTTCTGTGAGGAGACGCATTGTTGTGCAAAAGTAACAGCCTGTCTTTGGACTCTACCACTTCAGCTCTTCAAATAAAGGATCCAAAATATAAGTGTCATAGTATTCATTGCCATTCCTTCTGGCATACATTCAACACTAATAGTCCTTCATAATTGAAGAAAACAATGAACACTCACTTCCGAGAAAGAAAAGTTTGTTGAACAACTAGTCTTGGGTCATTCTCATTTACCTGGCAGTTCTGAGCTTTATTTGGTGTGGTATAGTAATAAAACCAACTTTCATCACCAGTACATGTATCTGTCAAACGTTTAGGACCATTGGTAAACAGGCCCAGCCCTTCAGCACAATCCTTTCACTTTTTCTTTTCATTGGTTGGAAAATGCAGAACCCATTTTGCACATATTTTTCGCAGCTTTAAATGTTCATGGAGTATACTGTCAATGCTTCCAACATTGATACCCAGTTTCATACTTAACATTTCAACAACAATATGTCGATTTTCCTCCACCAAGTTCCTCATTCTTTGAACTGTTCTCTCGTTCACAGGTTTCCGAGGCGGGTCAGAGTGAGGGTTGCCTTTCACAGTCTCTCGCCCTTCTTTTTAAATGATCGAATCCATCTTGCAATGGTATCAAATGAACACCTAGTAAGTTGGCACAGTGAACAAACAACATTTCAGATATTGGTCTGATGCAAATCCACAGCAGCCGCATAGTCCACAGGTAACAGTATGGTGTGGCGTTGCCAGTTTTGGAATGACAAAGGTGCCACAGTATGTTTCAAAAGATAGGGCTACAGCCAGGCAATGTGTTCATTACAATGGTTAAAAAAATGTTTTTAAAACTGTGATTTCCAGAAGAGGAGACATTAGTGTCCCGCACATTTTAGCTATCTATCACTATGCGACTACTGTCTTTGGGGTCACCTAAATTCTAAAGTGTATATTAGGAAACCAAGGAACATTAATGGACTCAAACTGTACAGGAGGAAATTCCAGCTATAGCAAACAACATGGTGCAATCCGCGATACAGATTTTACGTGACAGACTCCAACAATGTATTTTAAGTGATAGGGGCCATTTAAGAGGAATTCTGTTTAGAGATTGAGGTCACGTCCTCAATGGGATTCAATAGTCGATTGCAATACAACAGTATTGTAATCTTAATATGTACGAGGGTAGGTCCATAAGTTTCCGGCTTCGCCGATACGGATTATCGCCTTCACAAAACCCCTTTCTGTTGTCATACCTTACCAGTTAAGTAAATAATTGCAGTTGTAACTTCCGCTCCGCTGTGTTCAGTTTTCATATATAGTAAATGTTGTTGTTCTGGACTGGTAAATTCTTGATATAGCCTCTATATCTTGAATATAACTCCTCTTCCGCTTTTAAGATCCCTTGTGATCACTTGTTTCCCACTATTTCCATTGACATTTCTTCTGGAATTAATTGCATAGTTGGGCATTCATTTTATTTACTAAAACGGTGTCTTACAGTTTGTCCAAAAAATTTTATACAGAAAAGTTGCTAGACTCCTATATCTAAACGCAACTTATATCTACTCGTTCACAATGTATTTATATGAATAAACAAACTATAATAATGGCAGTTAGACTCATTATTTATAATTTATTTAGAGATACCCAAATTGTTAGTTAAAACGTGTGTTGTTCTTTAGACATTTTTTGATGTACGTATATAAATGTTTTATCAAAGATCTGATGGACGAAATTATTATAGCAGATTAGCTACCAATTTTAAGAAGCATTATCCATACAAATATTAGGGAAGAAGAATGGTTGACACATTTTAACATGCGATAAGACTGAAATAATTTAGTGTCTAACTTGCATGCACAAACATTGAAACATATAAGTATTTATCAATCGCTAAAATAATTATAAGTTAGTAATGTTTTAGTGAGTGCTTTTCAGAAATTATACCATCTCCAATTTCTTCACTGTATATATCTATAATATAAAAATGGCGTAACGAAAAGGACCTGAGATATTCATAGAAAACAACATTTAGTTTCCTAAAATATTTTAAGGCAGGAGAGTTAAGCAGCTGTGAACCAAGATGAAAATCTCACTTTGATTAATAAACAAGCTATGTATGAAATTCCTCTCCCCCCAAAAATAAAAAAAAAAATATCTAAAAGTACATCAGATGCAAATGTTATGGATTCGTTACTGATATTTCATTATTATCAATATTTATTTGTTCTTGATAAGCTATAAATAATACACAATGATTACAATCGCCGTAAATTGTCAGACACGCACCATTTAGCACAAATAATACAACAGTTATTTAATTTTTTGATATTAAATTACATTTCGAATGCAAATTGTTGTAAATTTTCGTTCATCCATATACAACATATAAAAACAGTTCATTGAATATTTCCGGAACTACAATTGCATCATGGGAAATAGCGCTCATATTACTAATGAAGTTTACACGTATACCTACACTCTAAAAGGGAGAGAAATATTTCTGTTCTCGTTGAAACACTATACTTATTTTATTTTAGTTGCAGAGAGAAGGTGCTTAGCGGAAGGAGTGTTGCAATTTTAATTTGAAAAAAATTAATAATGCTCTTGTATAAAATATGTTCTTTTTATACATTTCTGGAGAAGAAAGCAAACAATTATCTATAGAAACTATTGGGTAAATTACACAATTCAAAATATGATCGTTTTCTTGGTAAACAGGATATGATAGAGCGGTGGAAATTAAAATAAACGCATTTTAATTTTGCAGGAAAAAAGATTATTTATTATTGTCAGCTCTTTTTTGTATTACGTACAACTGTTAAGGATATGATATCATAGTTTGCTTTCTTGTTGTTTATTTGACAATATTGCATAAAAAAGGCAATTTTATGTTAACGCTTGATCAGAGCTGAATGTAAACAAATCGCTGTAGGTAAATGTTAGAGAGTGTCTGCAAGCACTGTATATCAGTAACTAAGCTCTCAATTGTATTTATTTTAATAACCAAATAATCTGTTTTCCTGTAATTTACTGTAAGGCCCAATAATTCACAGAATGAAATTATATACATTCTAATCATTAAAAATTATTTAAACAAAAATCAAATGGGTAATGAAATAGCGCGTTTCTCTTTTTGTAAAGTCACGTGTTTATGTTTCACACACTTTAATCTAAACCAGACACAGAGTTGCCATATAGATGTAGCATACCGTACGTAACTTTGTACCCACCCCCAATTCCTCCCTTCCGTCACCTGACACGCATTTCCGTGATCATAATAATCAAGGTCTTCTTCTAATAACAGAACAAGGAAAACAATTCTCTCTCACAAAATGTCTATAAACGCAGGTCTCATTTCAAGCTTTAAATATATCCAACCCACGGCGTGAGCGGCCTAGCCAACCAGTTTGGAAAACTCCTCAACTCCCTTGTGGTAGGTAACCATAACATTCCGGATTATTAGCTCTTAGCAGGAGCAAAAATTCTCGGTAATCGGGAAAAAATGCGCATGAAAATTATGTTTATTATGAAAATAAACTAAAATAATGGCTTAAGTATTGCGGCATGCACTTCCTGATTTAACTGGTAAACAATTTTGAATAGTATGCGAACAGCTTTTGTCCTGCAAGATATACACTATGCCATAATCAGACACTGAATATGTGTTGGATTAAAAATAAAAAAGTTCAGGAATAAAATCCACACTCCGGAGATTATTAAGTTAGCCCAAAGTGTCGCTAGTACAACCCCCCCCCCCATACAGAAGCCTACTTCTTGTTGCAAATCTCTCACATAGAAGCCGCTGAAGGCCTAGTAGCTTGTGCAACTTTTATAATCTCAATCCTCTGCGCCCAGTTTCATGACTATGGATGTGCATTATTAAATGTAAGGGGTCGTAGAGAGTGGCTAATTAAAAAGTAGTGCGGGTGTGAGAAGGTCGGCGTATGAATTGCTAATGCTATGAAATCCACGCAAACGGAACGCCGGTAAGCAACGTCGGTCTTTTTCGAATTTACAGTCGAAGTTCATGTTACACAAAAATGCAAGCTGAGTACGCCTCATTATAAATGAAAGTGACGGAACTTTTTCTGGATTATTAAATATGTTTACTTATAAAAATCACACACTTTAACAATGAGTATGGTGCCCTTAATTTGCAACAAACTGGGATCGTTCGAGTTTCTGCTCAACAATAAACAAGTGAAATGAAAGCTAACATTTATTTATTGGTTTAAATCAATACTTCCTTATAAGGTGTTTGCCGTCCTTCTATGCCGTAATTTTGGAGAGAGAATAAAAATAATAAATTTCCTACTCTTGCGTATTTTTTGGCACATTTATAGTAGAATTAATCACAATGATCTACACAAGTTTTCCTAATGAAAACTGTTCATATTTTCTGATTTCTTACCACATAGCAACTCTCAAACCATACTTAGTTTTGTTTCATCGGGCTACAGTTTTATAGAAATCGATATTATAGAAAATAATATTTTTTTTATTTGTTCATTACTCAGATAATTAAAATAAATATTCTGAGAGATTTAAACAAGATTATATATGTTTCACTTTGTGAATGGAACAGTAGGACTAAATCAGAACGTCGCGCCAGAAACAACTGACCACAAAGGAGCAATTTAGTTCCTGGAGAATAAAGAGTGAAGTATGAACCATTGGTTTCTCCTTCTTATGTCCATCTTCCACCACTTCATATTAAGTTAGGCCTATGAAACAATTTGTTACTGCTCTGAATAAGGACAGTGACTGTTTCAACTTTCTTGTTACAAAGTTCCCCCAGATTCGTGACCTTATGCAGGATGAGAGCTTTCCTCAGTCGATATCTGAGTTAAAGATGTCAGCATGGTTGGCATACAAAACAGTGACAGAAAACTTTCTTGGCAACAAGAAATCTATGAACCAAAAAGAAATTTGGAGGAAAGGTTACACTTTGGAAATCTAGGGTGTAGAATGAGTGTTAAAAGTGCATTTTGTCAACAGTCATATTGATTACTTCCTTACGAATCTTGGTGCAATGAGTGAATAACATGGTGAAGGTTCCATAAAGACATTAAGACAATGGAAACCGCTATCAAGATCATTGGGGTGTGTCAGTGATTGCTGATTACTGTTGGTGTTTGAAAAGGCACACTAGTAAATACATAATTATTGACACATAGCTCTCTTTTTTCAATATATTGATTAATATTTAAGTTAAAATGAAACCTACAAAAGCAAGTTTATATGTCTTACTGGATTGGATTGCTAAGTGCGGAAGAGCTTACTTATATTTCAACCTTGCTCAACGCCTGACCGTTTGTGCCTACGCCCCCAAAGGGAAGCGAGGAAGATATCGGACCTCCAGGTTCTGGACATAGACGAATCCCTACATTTATTTTCCACACCCCGACGCCGGGGAGGCCCCAACTAAAGATTAGAATGGGCTGCTTTCATACCAGACGCCAGGGCATAAACCTTTCCAAAGCGCAAGCAACCATCACACTGCACTAGCCCACTTCGCTTTTGGCACTTTTGACCCTGCAACAGAAGCAACGGTATGAAATTATATGAAATGGGGCAGCAGAAAAATTCGTGGAAAGTTAGATCCATCCCAGCATTCCCAAAGGGTAAACTACGAAAACCCAAAGCGAGAATGGCTGTCTGCAAGGGATTAGAATCCATGACCTCTGGAATACAAGTCCCAAACGTTACCGTATGTGCAATTTTGCTCGGTATCTTTCAAATTGGTATCCACTTTAATCTTATTTCAGTTAGATCTTGCATGTTTGAGTACAACAGTTTTCTCTCTATCACATTAAGCCTTTACCAAAAGTTTGGGATTAGTTAATTTAGAATTGTAGTCCGCCTTTCAAAGCGTATGATTTTGTCCCCACCCATAACAATTATCAAGGATGCTCGCTTTACATGAAAACGAATTATATTCTATTACAGACGAAACTGTAATAGAATAAAAAGTTATGGCACACAGAATGAGCGGTTAGGGTGGCTGAGGTCAATCTTTGTTCGGACGCAGAGCAAGCCATTTACAAATTGCGAATACAATGAGCTCTATTCAAACAGTAAAATGCTCTTTTGTTCACTGGCTACAATTGGAAAAGAGTGCTTCCTTTGCTTCTCGTAACCTGAAACTGAACAAAGATAACGCTAACCGGAGTGGAACAATTAGAGAATTCTAATGCAAATGGTTTGTTTTCGACAAGAGATTTTCCTATGTAGCTTTTACAGAAACACCGATGTTCATCTTCACACTGACACCATCTATCCCATAACACAGAGCAGGTTTTCCAAACATACCCAGAGTTCCTAGTACATTTGAAAAAACATACCCTTCTTTAGCAGTATTTGAAACAGCTGTTGGCACACACGTTCGAGTTTACTATCGATTCAGCAAATGTTATTATTCAAGATTATGCAACGATTTAAACACTTAAAACTGCGCATATGACATAGAGGCTTCCAGATAGTTGTATTCCTTCAGATGCAAATGTAAACCTACTGTAAATGGGTCAAGGGCGGATTGAAGCAATAAACTCTCGCACAACTGTCATCGGATCAATATCTGCGTTACGGTGACGAGAGGCGGTCACGCTAAAATGTGTGCAATAGGTTATGTTCTTGTTTAAAGATGTATTAACGGGCCTGGGTAGTGAACAATTTTAAAACATCTTTCTTGTACTCATTTCTTTCTTTGTTGTATTAACTTACATTGTAGTGCTGTATTTCAAGTAAAAATACATCTATAAAGCATTTTGGGATACATCTGCGACCTTTAAATAATGGTTATGTCCCCTTTTGCTTCGGCAGCGTTTCAGAAGTTTCACCAGAGCTCCTGAAACAACTCGGCGATAGAGTGAGGATATTTTGATCTTTCTGTTGGTACCATTGTCAGCCCTCCAGTTTATAGCACTCTGTTAGACAATAATAAAACTGGAGTGTGTACAATATGTACACAAAAGAACTGGGTCAAGGGTTCACAAATTGGTATATGATTGAAAGGAAAGAAATGGGAAGGGCACTGGAGATGTAAACAAATAAACTGGAAGGAAAATTGATAAGCTGCAATATTATTATGGCAAAGGTATTCCAGAAAATACACATGATTTGACAGAAATGAGGAAAGTTATATAGGCTACATATTTTCATAAACTCTCAACAGATGACAAACATCCCTAATGAATCATGATGCCAATATAACAATGAACAAAGGGACATACAGACAACATGAATTTCCAGAGGCAATAATGAAAGATATAAAACCTATCTATAAAGACTTAGCATACCCAGATCTGCTGCGAATGCATGAGGATTTTGATTATTTATTTATTTATTTATTCTGGTAGAGTTAGGGTCATTAGGTCTTCTCTTCCGCTCTACCAATCCAATAATAATTACATGAAGTTATAGCGACAACATTGACAGTAAAGTTCATAATACTGGTACACATATAAACGAATGTAAAACATTATGTACACAAATAAATGTATGGTAATACATATATATGGACAATGACGAATGTTAACTTGAAGAAAAAAATAAGAAAATAAAACAACAATAATATACAAGCACCAGCAATAACAATTTATACGTATACGAAGGTAGGCCAATATGTTTCGTGCCTAACCATTTTCCAAGTATAATAAAGACAAAAACTATATTTCACTTTTCAATATAGTTACCCTTTATTGCAATACATTTCTCACATCTTTGAATTAACATTTCAATCCCCCCTCCCCCAAAATAGAAGTCTTGTCTGCAAAATGGGCATAAACAGCATCCATCACTTCTTCGTCATACTTAAATTTCCTTCCTCGAAGGTTTCTTCAGTTATGAGAAGAGGAAATAGTCACTAGGAGTTAGATTTTGGCTGTAGGGTAGATAGTCGATCCCTTGCAGCCGCATTTCTTCACAGCTTCATTTGCTACAAGAGATGTGTGCACAGGCGCGTTGTCGTGAAGAAGGCGCACACCACCCTCAGCTTTCCTCTCTTTATCTCTTTGATGGAAGCACGTAGTCTGTGCAGTAGGCCAGCATAGTACTCCCAAATTACTGTGGTGTTCCTCTCCTTGAAGTCAATGAAGAGTATTCCTTCAAAGTCCCAAAATATTGTGGCCATTATCTTCTTGGTTGATTGAGTGACCTTGGCCTTCAGAGGCGGTGTTTCGCCAGATTTATGCCACTCCATTGATTCTCTTTTGGACCAGAGATCTTAGTAGAGGACCGTAGTTTCATCTCCTGTAGCAATGGTTTGCAGAACTTCTCTCTCGTTGTCACGGCAGAGCTCCAAAAATACCTGACAACAAATGATGTTTCTACTTTTAGACTGAGGAAAGAAGTCTGGGCACCCATCTTGCACTAACCTTATTCATGTTTAAATGTTCATGAATAATTCGAAGGATTATTGTTTTACAAAGGCCCTACCTTGCTGCTATTTCTGTAACTTTGAGCCAGGCGCGGTCTTCCGTAATTTCTCCTTCCACAAGAGCGATGTTTGCAGGTATCAGCACCTCCAAGGACCGACCTGCACGCGCTTCGTCTTCGCCTTCTCGACCCATTCGAAAAAGTTTGGTCCATTTTTTTACGGTAGAATATGAGGGGGATACTTCCCCATATACACCGTCCAATCGCTGTTTAATTAAATTTTGTGAAGAACTTAATAACAGCTCGAAATTCCATTTTGAACAAGTTACAATCTTCTACACAGAGCCTTCTTTATGCAACTATATCTGAACAACTGAACACAGCGCAGCGGAAGTTACAGCTGCAATTATTTACTTAACAGATATGATAGTAATAAAAATAATAGAATGAGTAATTCTACACCAGGGTAAAAGCTATGTATTGCAACAAAAGGAATGTGAATCTAGGGTAAAAGATTATTTCTAATAATATTAAACAATTTCTTACGAAATGCTCCTAAAGTTTGGCAGTCTCCGACATCCTTTGGCAATGCATTCCAGAGACGGAATAGTGGTTACGGGGAATGATGATGAGTCAAGTGGTGTTCGGTGCATTGTGATAATAGTAAGTGCTGGGATCCAGAACGTGTGTTAAGATTATGAGAGGATTATAGATTTTGAAAACGAGATGTATGGATAATTTTGAAAAGTAGTGTGAGACAATGAATGTTTCTTCGGTCTTTCAGGCGTAACCATGACAGCATATCCAGGGAGGATGTTATATGATCGAACAGACGCACATTGCAGATGTAACGTATGAACACTCTGTAGTTTTTGCGTTAGGTTAAAGTTTAAGTCTGTCAGAAGAAAATCACAGTAGTCGAAGTGAGGCATCACCAGGGATTGCGCCAAGATTTTTTTCAAGGTTCTGGGTAGGGGCACGTTTAATCTTGTAAAGTGTGAATTAGAGAACTAACCTTCCTGCCGATTTCAGCAACATGGTTTTTCCACCAGAGATTACTGTCTATAATAACTCCAAGATTTTTCGCAGAGGAATTCAGGGAATTGCCGTTTGACTGATATTAATGGGAGGAATACTGCCTATGTCTATGGCACCTAGCGATCGCTGGTATCCCACGACCATAGCCTGCCATTTTAAAGGATTAAGACCAAGGCCCAGAATACGTGTTCATGAATTCTTAGTTAATGTTAGTTATTGCGTCACGAATGTCGTTAGTTCGAGAGTATATGTAAAGCAGTAAGTAGTCACGTAGAGGTGATATTTACTGTGGTCAGTACGAGATTGTGATTCATGTATAATGAAAACAATAAGGGACCCAGAACACTACCCTGCTTTCACGAACCACCATGTTCGCGAAGGATAACCCAAATGAAAGTTTCAATGTCATTTGGACTAGAATTCTTAAAACAATGTTTGTGGGCCACTTCAAATTATAGATTGGAGTCTTAGAGACTGCGTTATCTTTCAATTTGAGTAATGCGGGAAAAGCTCAAGTTCTGAAGCACTGATCGTGAGTAATGCAAATGAGTGGCAAGCAATGGACCAACAGGTTACCAGGCTCAACAGATGACCAAAGAGAATAAAAAAAAGGAAGAAACAAGTGAAAGAGGTTGCAGATTATGAAACTGCGCTTCTAAATGTACTTAATGTTCTTCGTTTGGTACTCAAACTTTAAACTCATTTTCTCGATGTTAACATTCTATAAACTTTGGTGCATTTACTTCAGAAAGGATCAAAGATCATTATTACATTAAAAGTTTTACCATTTATAGTAACATATTTATTTATTTGTTAAAGCTAAGGCGTTTGTCTGTGTTACATGTTTTACTCATAAAAATTGTTAATATGACCAAATTATGCTAAAAAGTTTAATGCTGCCATTATACATATTATTTATTGACAATAAAAAGGCGCATAATAGAGTAGACGGGAGTAAATTGATTCAAATTTTGGAAATTACACAAGTTGGTAAAGTTAGAACCAACTCAATAAAAACAATTTATAAAGAAACATATGTATTAGTTACAATTAATAATTTAGAAACAAATAAAATAAAATAATTTGGTATTAAGACAAGGACATTGTGTATCTCGCTTATTGTTTAACATATGTTTAGATCAAATAGTAAAACAATGGAAAATGAGAAACCCAAGAGTCAAAACTGGCAACAATAAACAACTAGGAACCCTAATACATGCAGACGACCAGATTTTAATTTCTGATACAGAAGATGACCTCCAGACATTTTGCAACATGTTATAGAACAGTAATAAGCAAATATCCATAGATTAAACTAAAATAGTAGCTTTTGAAGCAAAATATGTCAGAAGAGCACAATTAGTTATACAGAAACAGATTACATAACAAATGAGATACTTTAAATATTATGATGTGAAATAAGCCATTTAAAGAAAGAGGAAAGAGATAACACATTCAAAGATATAATTATATCAATGGAGTTTTAAAAATAAATTTCAGAAAAGAAATGTTATTAAAATTCTATAATACTGTGAGTAGAACTGAGTTAATATATAGAAGTGACATAAAATGAGAAGGACGACTTCAGGCAGCTTAGGAAGATTTTTAAGACGACCAGTAGGAGAGACTAGAAGAGATCACATCAGAAACTATGATATTCACCGACAAATCGGAGTAGAAAACGTTACTGAGGAAATTCAATCATACAGAAAGAAATGGAAAGAACTTGTGAATGAATAGAAGAAAGCAGATTTCCTTGGGTTGTACTTTGGTACAAACCAAGAGGATTTAGATCAGTAGGACGTCCAAGGGAGATAAGGATAGATCAATATTTCTGAAAATCGTTGCTTAGGAACGAGGAAATTAATACCCAGATCTTAGAAGGTAGTAAGCAGAATTTTTAATGTTTTTTTTTAAAAAAAATTCTGGAGCGCAAACCAAGTAAATCAAACTTTGTTAAGTCACTTTAATAGCCAAGGTCATTGCTATCAGTAAAAATTTCACGGACTTATTTATAGTGCTTCAGAAGAAAGGCGCAGTTGAAAATTTCGAATTTAACACAGGCAAAATGGAAACTATCTATAGGTATTATCCTTATGGGCATCTATCAACACCATTGTCATCCAAAATAATCGTCTTTGGCGTTTACACATTACCTAAACTTCATAAGCTAGTTTGCTATTATAGCAAGGTATCGTCCAGATTGTTTCTCTCGCTGCCTCCAGAACTCGCTTGAGAAGGACCAGACTGGAGAAGTTTGGCACAAGCCTTGATCTCTTACGTTTCTGAAGTATATTCCTGAGCCCAGCTTGGTTTGTCAGGCAATATGGAGCAGACTTCATGGAATAACTCCCTACAAGACACTGACAGTTTTTATCATTATTGGCAGAAATGGAGGTGTAACAACCCCTGGTGCAACATTACTCATCATGTTAGGTGATATGTCAGTCCTGGTGGTGTAGTGGTAACCATACTTGTTTCCTAAACCTCAGATCGCGGGTCGATTCCGGCCAGGATTGATGGATTTTTTCGAGTGTAGAGAAGAGAAGTACAGCCATGGGTCCCGCGTCGTAGATTTACGGCATTATAAAGAACCTCAAGCCTGAAAGAATAGACCTCTAGCAAATTTGTCGGCCGTTTCACGCCGTGAATTGATTGGGACACTGATTACCTGAGATGTTAAAGAGTGTCCTTAAATAAATCAAATAATAAAAAAAGTTGGGTAATCCTTTCTCTGGACCGTGGAACCTCGGAGTTCCGCACAATTAACTTGTTTTATTCATTGTTTCTTAACAATAAAGCTGCTATTTTGTACCATATTTGAGGATGCCACTGAAGGTGCCTCTTTCTTCTTTCACATCTGAATATTTTTCAGGTTAATAGCTAATAGATATCCCACTGACAGCTCATAAGCTTTCATATGACGGTCCTCTTTAATGATGTGAGGCATGCATCTGTTGGAAATAGTTATCTCCCATACCATTATTTTTTGCTTACGAAACAATGTTCAGTAGAATAAGGCTCTACGAATTTTCATACAGCGCGGTAAGCAAATTTCACTGAAACATGAGAGCTGAAAAAAAGTAGTGGCAAAACTGTAACCACGCTGATGATGAACATAGGAGGGTTATGTTGCTCTCAGCACGCCTAAAGAAAGAGCATTCTCTGCTTAACACACTCAGTATCGCTAGTGCATTGTGTGTATGCGGTATAATACTGGAACGATACTTTCTAAGAGTAAGCAGTGTGCATAGCCTAAAATTAGGTGGCATGTGGCAGGAGTGAGAAGTAACGTCATGTGAATCTCCGAAAATCCTGTTGCAATGAAACCTTGGCGTATCGGATGATGGCCGCTGTTTTTTTTTAATTAAAGGTATTATTAAGTAATGATATTAATAAGGGTGTCAATCTTTAAACATTATGGAATTACGCCATTGCAGGTCATTCTGTCCTCGAAACGCATTAAGTTCATTTCATTCGAATGCTGTAGGGCGTGATCGGCAATGGATTGCGAGGGAGTAAGTCATGCTACAGCTTGCCCAGAGTATTCAACAAGCGGGTGAAAAACGTGGCATTGATTACATTGAAGGGATACAAGTCTCAAATCTGTAGAATAAATAATTTGCTACATTCTTTACAGCTCTAGTTTTAGTCACATTAACATTTCTTTTGCCTTATATCACATTTGTAAAAAGCATTTAGTGCAGTCCTGCTCGTTTTAACACATTATTTCATCTTTATCAATTGGTGATAGTACAGACATTAGGAATTAGCATAATAATGACAGGAAAGAAATGAATGAGATCTCCCCATATGTGGTGAAACTCAAAGGTTAAGAGTTTTGTGTTGTTCTTGAACTTCTTTCAGATGAGAACAATCACAGTATCAGCCTTCAATGTTAAGTAAGCGTCCCCAAGTAAAGGATCCTGTTGTAATAACCAGCTATAAAGACAGCTGTCTTCAATTAAGGTTGGTGTCATTAAGTATAATTAACAGTTATTAAACTCTACTCTGCCCTTTCCTGAATGTTTTAATGTGAGGAACCTCCAGGCTCCGGCGCTCTACTAAGTTTCACATATGTATATCTTTTGTGGCTATGAATTTGAATAAAAATACAAAGTGTTCCTTTCTCCAAATTTCTAAATTTCTTTCGTTTTTCCGATGCATCTTTGGTTACAATCTGCAACATTTACTTTTGCAAATTCCTGCTTTCTGTTCTGCTGGTATGCTTTCTTTCACTGTGGAACCTAATAATTGTGGCATAAAATTAACCGCAAAGAAAAAAATATTGTGTCAAAACGCATTAGATTCCACAGTAAAAGACAGCATACCAAACGGAACAAAACCAGGAATTAAGGAAATTAAATGTTCAGGTTGTAACCAAAGATACATCGGAAAAAACGAAGAGGAGTTTAGAAATTCGGAGAAGGGAGCACTTTAGGAACATTCTTTTGAAACAAATTGATAAATTAACAGCGGCAGCTCACTTTTGGACCAAAAATCGTTAAATTAAACCAGAGGCTAATCTGTTGAAAGAACTTCACAGCCCAATAGAATTGTCCACTTGAGAATAAAATTTTATCCTTAAAAATAGGAAAGACTTAATGAATTTTGATGCCCCCCCACCCAAGGATGAATTCAGCAAGTTCCTACTAGAACCATTAGAGACTACCACAAAGCACCTTGGCATTCAGCCACCAAGTCGGTCAACAGCTGATGATGGGAGCGATTGCCCCCGAAACATGTCCTAATGTTGTACAAGTACATGGAGCAGTGTGAACATATTAAATACATTCTAATAAGGTTGACTAATATTATTACTGCTTGTAAATTTGTATAATGCTGCTGAACACAAGCTCGGTGAATTACTCTCAGGGACCCCCCTCCCCCCAAAATGAGGACACTTTTATATTTTGTTCTTAATTATCCTAAAATAAAATAATACCCATTTAAACAAAATATTGTTTATTTAAGCACGTAATTACAGTAATAGAAACAAAAACTTAACTCTGGCCAGAAAATTACAAAGGACGTGAAACAATGATAAGTTCTGTTTTAAACGTTAAGTACATTTTTCGGCGCTTGAAACATAAACACGCATTTTAATTACGGGAGTTGCCCTCTCTGGCTTGAATAACTGCAGTCATACATGAGTCTTGGCATACTTCGATCAGGCTATCAATGGCTTCTTGAGGAATATGCTCCCATTCTTCAAGAAGTGCTGGCCTAAACTCCTGTCAAGTTTCTGGCAGCGGCAGTCCTGTCTTAACACGCCGTTCCAGCGTGTCCCACGCGTGTTCAAGCGGATTTGTGATGGGACTCCGTGCTGGTCATGGTAAAACATGAATTCCACTTCTTGGAGATAATCTCTGAGCACGTGGGCAATGTGCGAGCGTGCATTGTCGTGCATTTAAAGACAATTGGATAAAATTGGGTCAAATGGTACAACATGATTAAGGAAACACTCATTCATGTGCCTATCAGCTGTTCAGACTTCAATTTTCTACTAAAGCTAACTCAGTGGGGGCATCACTCCTGCCCAAACCAACATTCCACCACCTCCATATGGTAACTTTTTGGAAATGGAGTAATGTGCAAATCGTTCACCCCTCCTTCCCCAAACTCTTTCACGGGCGCAGATTGAAACAGGACTGTCTGTGAACAGAACACAGCTCTACTGTTCATTTCTCCAAACCCTATAATCATTTGCAAAAGCAATCTACTCGGTGCATCCTGAGCAACCTGGGACCAGTTGCAGGTATACTTGATATCAGTTCACTTTCAAACTTGTTCTAGCCTTTTTGGCCAAAATCGGGCGTCCATGCATATTAACAAATTGCTGGGCTACTGTCGAGGCTGACTGTACCTGTCTTTATTTGGATTATAGTTCTCGGACGACCCAAACCTGATCTTCTGGTATATTCTATGGTCTCTTCTAAACCGTTTTATGGCATCACGGACTGCGCTTCTAGCCATATTCATTACATTTGCAATCTGACGTACACTGCGCCCATCCTTGTTTAGAGCTGCAGCTCTAGCTACATATTCAGGTGGCATTTTTTAAAGATAAAATGTCACAACCTTACTTAAACACACAACATGCAAAAATAATGATAATGAAGCACAAAATGGTTAAGACAATTTTGCTCTATCTGAAACTTTCTACGCATAATTATTATAATGGCTAGTTTATAAAACAAAAATTCAACACAGCCTATATGTCTCCATGACAACAAATGCCTACCATAATGTTTTATGATAAGCAAATGTATTGCAACATACAAGCAAATATAAACGTGTACGCGTTTTTTGGGGTCCCTGAACATATTTAAATTTGAGATATTTATATAATAATTTACGCTACTTTGTGTAATAATTCAAAATACTGGGAAACTGTCTCCCATAATTGAAAACTACCTTCTCCCAACCATATCCAAAGGCTTTTTCCTTATTAGTTTTCCTAACTTAACGCTCCTGCAGGCATCGGCGATGGAGTACCGTTTTGGATACCATATCGATTTGAAGAAAAAGGAGTAGACAATTAAGAGAGCAAAAAATGAAACTGTTGCGAATATCCATTGTTAGTTAACTCCTGATTATACAAAAGATTATGTGAGAAATCTTCTCTACAATATTTGTCATTTTTCTATTGTTTCTTTTTTATATACTAAAGGCAGAACCGTTTGGCAGATACTGCGCAAGTGTGCAGAACGTTTATCTTGATGTTTGTGATATTACAAGCTATTGGCGAGTCAGTGTTATTAGCTGGTGTGTCAGGGAAGTAACTTTTACTGTAGTTTACTCCATTGAAATATCAGGACAGAAATTGGAAGCACGTTGGTCGCGAGTGAGTGCAAAGTTCACTAAAAGATGTCAGAAACGTGTTACTGTATACGGATACTATTTCGAATAACTCCAATAGAACAGGTTAAAATTACAGAGCCTTCATTTGGAAGCGTGGCCGGCTTAACGGGGATTTGCTTGGCACTGGGAAGCACGCTGTTTTCCGACGAAGTCGGATGTTCTTAGTCCCTTAAATTCAAGGGAATAGATTTCTACAGCACACCAAACACTCATTTTTTGGTCACACAATGACATTTCGTGTACAAGATCGGGGTCTTCTGTACTCCAGTATCTATTGTTACATGTCGCTACATGAACATGTATGTAAACCGTGCCTAAAAAAATGCGGGACAACAGAGGGGACATTAACATTGTCCAACACCCAATTGGAGAAATTTACTGTACTCACATTGCCTGGTTACAATTCCTGAACTACATTTATCTTATAGGATTTTAATTTTAAAAGTTTAGTGACATTTCAAGCCGAAGTTTACGAAATTCCTGATATCCGAGGACGCTTTATCAGAGGTGTCTTTGGAATTCGTTCTAATTTTTCTCCGATGTTACCGAGTTGGATAACACGGCGTTTTACTCCGGTTTCATATCAGAAACAGATCCCGTTTCCCTAAATCTATTCACAAGATTACGAACCATTTCTTTGTAAGGCGCACGAACTGCAGGGAATCTGTCTATAAATCGCGTCTCACTTCTCTACACGAGTTTGTCACACAGGAATCATATATGAAGATTCTATGTGCTACAGTGTACGGATTTTTTTTGTTTTTTTGTTTTTTTGGCATTATAACAGCAGTTATACGCTATAAAACTGAAACATGTGATCTCACAATTTTAACTCCTATACAGCATAAAGACTTCGCGTCAGCACAAGGAGATGTGAGAAAATGGAGGGGAGACAGAATGGGCTTGAAACTGGGCAGGCAAATTCCCGTTAAGCCCGCCATGCGTTAAAATGCAGGTTTAGCTGCGGCCGCAGGCCAGAACAACTTTCTATACTTATTATTATAACTATGCGTTTCTTTACCAACTATTTATCGAAATATCTTAACGCCTACATTTTGGGAAATATAATTATATTGCATGAAAATTTCTGGAATTCCAACAGGCACAATTCCTGATATATCAACGTCACCGTCTGTGCTCATTTCAACTCTATTTTGCAGTGAATGCTGTTAACATTTTAACGCCACAAACATGGCGGTGATGAGAGACAGAGAGGGCAGTGGCATCTGGCGGTGACTGGGCAATTTGTGGACTGTGCTGTCATGATGTGGTCACAGCAGGACTCCTGTCATGAAATGCAGCCAACTTGTGCTAGCAACACAGTGAAAGAGTAGTCGGAAACATGTGACTCTCTTTTCAATTCCTTTCTTTTCTGAAAAGGCAACGCCCCTCTTCTCCATTTTCCACTCAGTTTATCTTCCCTCCACTTGAAAATGTTATTAAAAACTGGAGAGGCGGAGAGAAAGAGAGAGAAAACGTGGCTTAAGAAGAGAGCTCCTTTGAGATTCGATTCTTCACGAAGCGGCGGGACAAAGATGACAAATGTGACAGAAGCAACGCGAAAGGGGGAGAATGAAGAATGAAGTAAAAAAGGCTTTCAGAACCATAAGAAACCGTCATATTAAAGTGTTATTTCCAATAAAAACACCGGTCACAGCTAAACTCGACGGAAAACAGACTTTAATACCAAAGAAAAGCGTTGAAAAAATGAAGTCATCACGGAAGCTAAAACAAACGTGTGTTATGACGTTTGGTCATGGATATACCAACAGAAGAAGCATGGAATATAACAAAAAGTATTTACACTGCCAGAGTATTCCAAGACAAAAACTGTCCCTCTGTCTCTAATAATTAAAGTGGGCAGCAAAGCTTACAAGCATGGTTTAGATAACACCCACGTTCGTCTTTCTGTTACTCTTAACACGATTAAGTGACGGCCGAAGCAGGAAAAGTTGTGACTTGGGATTATAAAAAAAATATCGGCATCATTGTTTACAAGGTTGGCAGGAAGATTTTTTCCACAATTGGTGCTTATTGATCATGATAACAAAGTATTAATTTTCAAAATATACGCTCTCATTCTCGATGCAAGACTTCAATTATGTTGTTGATACCTATCATTTGGAGGTGAAACACTCTCAATGACATTTTCAAGAATGTAGAACGTAGACTTTCACGGCCAGTGTCAATTATTGAACTGAGTCTTCTGGACTGTAAGGTCATGGTCCAATGCTATTATTCTCCTTCATTTTCCCACACGTTTCATTCGGAACATCATCAAAGGTGTTTTTTATGCAGTTTAACCTCCGTTGTTACTACTAAGGCGGCGGACACTGATGATACATGTGATGAAATAATAAATTGGGAAAGAATTTTTTTTTTCCTTTGGAAGGAAGCGTTCCAGGCCTAAGTTTAGAGTACCTCCCCCGCATTTACCATTTCTGTGAGGACTGAGAGAAACCTGGAAAAAACCTCAGTGAGGGAGGACGCTCCTGGTGGGAATCGAACCCCGATCTCCCACTGAGGAGTTCGCGCCTTAACGACCTCGGGCACCAATGGGGGTTTCAGTGGTGTGGTCGCCTTACTTTCTTGGAGACGAGGCAATGACTGAAACGTCTGGGAAGATGAAGGAGAAGAATCCCATTAGACCATAGCCTTAAAGACTCAGTTTACATTTCCAAGATTATCGTATCGAGAAAAAGTTAGGAACCGGAATAAATCTTTAGGCGTGAGATGCGCTGGATGAGGTAGAAGTTCTATTTCATCTCATTCTATCTTGCTCATAGACAGAAGAACTGTTTGCTGCAATATAGTGCGCTTTTTATTAATTTGATTTGAATAACGACGTCTTAAAAATTCTCACATGCTCACTGTAGCCAATGGGCATATACCAATAATTAATAATAACGAGGTCTCTGTACATTACATTTGAAGATGATTTAGTTACAAGGTGAATAATTAATAAGCTATTAATGAAAACATTATGAGCAATGTGTAGTTTTTGTAAAGAATGGCATTTAAAAATTAATATAAAGCTAGCAAGATAAAGTTGTAATGAAGAATGAAGTGTTGTTTTTTTTTTTTTTTTGAATGATTTATTTATGGACGCTCTTTAACAGCTCAGGTCATCAGCGTCCCATTCAACTCAGGGCGTGAAACGGCCGACAAATTTTGCTCAGAGGCCTCTCTTTCAGGCTTGAGGTTCTTTTTCGTGCCGTAAATGTATGACACGGGACCCACGGCTTTACTTCCCTTCCGAAGGAAGCCATACTTAGGATTTTTACGCCCGAAAAAATCCATCGGTCCTGGCCAGGTTCGAACCCGCGTTTTGGGTTTAGGAGGCAAGTATGGTAACCACTACACCACCAGGACCGACTGAATGAAGTGTGCACAAGAAAAATATATTAATACGGGGTGGGAGGATTGCCATTGAAATATAAAGGTATAACTGGAAAAACTACCAGTAAGTCAATAAAATTGTTCGAGAGAATAATAGTTGAGGCCAAAATGCTATAGGGGGTGAATATTCGAGTGTTGAGCAGCTGTCCATTCACGTTAAGTTTCAGTAAATTAATTTTGGGTCTACCGAAGCTGCAAAGGAGTAACTAAGAGTTAGGAGAAATAGGGAGCATGAGGAAAACTATGGAATGGACATTATCGGAAGCAACAGGTTAGAGGAGGTATCTCGAGGCCAGGTCTATCATACATATGCACTGATGGTCATGAAATATGTATACATCGTTAGCAGGGTCAGTCGACCTATGTTCCGGTCTGGACTTATTACTGAATGAATTAATTGTGTTTAACGCTCGTTTTTGCTACAGAGGCACCACAGGCGATAGGCAGTGATGATACATGAGATGAAATGATATATTGAGAAAGGATTTTTTTTTAAGGAAGGAATCGTTCCAGGCCTAAATTTAGGGTACCTCCCCGGCATTTGCCATTTATGAGGACTGAGAAAAACCTGTCAGGAAGGACGGTCCTGGCGGTATTCGAACCCAGACCTCCCGCTCACGAGTCCGCGACTTAACGACCTCGGCCACCCGTGGCGGTGGACTTATTACTGATATCAGAAAGTGTCATATTGTAGTTGAATGATCAGAATAGAACTGCACAAACCACATATACTACGAAATCAAATGTAGTGGTTAGCGGTTAATGAGGTATTACGAAAATACACAAAGGAAACCCCCATTTCTCCGCTGCTTTCAACAATGCTGGGTAGGAGAAGTGAATACTAACGGTTGAATTTTGGCTTGTTTAAGACCCCAGGATAAAGAAGGAAATTTTATTTACACATGTTTAATATTTCAAGAAAAGATAAAAACAAGAAAACATCTGGCTCAATATAATTAAGGAGATTTTGGAAAGGACTGGTATAGAAGAAATATGGAAATACAAGGAATTAAAGGGACAGATTTTTGAAAATTAAGTTGTCAAGGATTGAAGATATTTTAATAAAAGTAATATTTGGTAGCGTTAATAATAAAAAATCCGTAAGTTTATATAGAGGCATGAAAAATATTTGCGATAGGGAAAATTTTGTTGAATGTTGGAATAAGAATGATAGAGAAGGATTTGGAAGAGTCCAGAACTGGAGTTGTCAAGTTGAAGGAATAGGCAAAAGATCGATACAGAGAATGTCCAAATTGTGGACAAAAAAATCATATTTGGTAGAGTTTATTACAAAGTAAAGAAACTAGATTATTGACGGAGAAATTGCATTAATAATCTTTCGACAGAAGTAGTTGGGAATAAGGTAATGTATTTTAGTTCAGAGAAAAGCGTGAAGAAGTAGAAAGTTATTAGGCAAAGTAAGGGAGAAATGGTTGAGCGGGATTAATAAATTAGTTTAAAAATGAAATATGTGAAAAATTATTTGTAATTACTTTTAATTCTGTGAATGAATCCAATAGCCTATTAACTATAGAGTTGTGGATGTTGCAGCAATAAAATAGTCAGCAAATAACTGAGGTGAAATAAGTAATAATAATAATAATAATAATAATAATAATAATAATAATAATAATAATAATAATAATAATAATAATAAACACAAATGGTTTAACAGTATAGGTTGATTGTATTGTATTTTACTTTGCTCGCAGTATAACTGCACCACATTCAGGACCAGTTTGAAATTCCAGCAAACGCAGAGCATCACTATTTGCCCAAAACGAAATTGAACTACTGAAAGAAATTCTTTCCTACAAGGTACCAACTATTTTCACTTCAGTTTTTATTGTATTTTACTCTATGTCAATTTGGATGGAACTGCAAAGCATTTATTGTGGCTTTAGAAATGCCGAGGTTTGCTCATAAAAAATTAGATTTATGGAACAGGAAAATTTTTAACATTGCATACATTTTAATTTAATTATCTCTTACATTATTGATGGTCACAATGCATTAATATTGGAAATGGAATATTTTATTGAAACATTACAGAAATGTTGGGGAATATTTAACAAACTTTATTAATTTATTAACATGGATTAATTAATTTTCCATTCATTTCGAACCCCATGCCTCAGCCTATCCTATACAAAAAGCTCATGGTTTAATATCCAAGAATTTCCCAAAAGCTCTTTATGTATTGAATCAGGTTATCTAAATTTACAACCTGAATGGACAAAACAAATATTGTGGCTTTCATACAAAGAAATGGCCAATGAGATCAAAATTGGAATTGGAAGATTAAATTATTGAACAAGAAACGGGATTTAATATTTTGGTCCGCCACATATTGTATCTGGTAGAAAGAGATACAAACCATTTGATCATATCTATGGTATAAGTAACTTAAAAAATACTAGAATTGAAAATCAGTTCAAATTTTACAAAGTAATACCTATAACAACTGTTTATATGGCAGAGAAAATTGGACACTCAATGAGAATACAAGGTACGGGAAATGAGATTTCTAATACCAGTGAAATGAGAAGCACGATAAGAAATTAAAGTATAATAGAGAGCATAAATAACTAATATAATGTTAACTTATCGAGTAAAAATTAAATTAAAATTCTTAAAATGTAAGCCTCAAACTACGAATTCTACGTGTCATTTTGGAATATAAACAAACCTAATGGTAGAAGAGAAACTGGTAAACTTGGTACAATGTTTTACTATTTTTGAGGAGCGCGCATAAAAAGTTTTCTGATAGTCGTTTCATACGACCACAAACAAATGCTGATTAACGCGTGCTGCATACCAGTACGGCGCAATCACTGTTTGACACCGGGTATATTGACATTATAAACAGCAGTCCAGCGGATTAACCTGGTAATTTAAAAGCTGAGATTTGTTTAAATATTGTTTGTAGGCCATAAACCTCGTTTGTTAACATGGAAATACAGTTTCTATATGCCATTAAATCCTATGAACGCTAGCATCCCTCCAGCTTTTTTGTTCCCTTTATACAAACAGTTCTTTTTACGGTATACGGAGATATGAGTATTCGTTTTGAATGCTTTTGTACGTCGACAACAAACCTGGGACCTTTTCTTTCACTACGTACCTGTGTACTTTCACTTTATATAGCAATTTTAAATTACAAAAGGGAACAATCGCTTATTTAAAAATTTTGGGGGTCCAATGTCATCCCTTTGTTCCCATAAACTTATGGGCATCACCTCTGATATGACGACAGTGTAGCGGACTGCTAAGGCCGGGACGCGCTTAGGGCGCCGCTACGTTGTTCTAGTGAAATAATGGTGATGTGGTTATGGTGCAACAGGGAGGACCTTAAACCTATGAGAACATGAATGAAATTGATTAATGACGGCGTAAATGGACCCCGAGTCCTTGGCGTCTTAAAGTGACCAGCCATTCATCTTTCAGGGTAAGAAAAAATTCCGGGGAAAAAATTATCCAGACAGCTTGACCTGACACAGAATCGAATTTAGATCTCGGGGATCGGTTGTCGCAAGCTCTATCACCAGACCAAGGAGGCGGCCGCAATTAAAATAGTAACGTTCACATGATCACTTTTTCCTGTTTTTCTTCCAGAATACAGAACAAAATACTTATAAGGAATTCGTTAAGACTAATTAGAAAATAAAGTAGGAAATGAACGTCTTTTATATTTCCATATATTCTCGAAAATTTGGAAATGTCTTATAGCAATAAAAACAAACCTCTGTAAATGGTACAGTAGTGAAATTTATTACGGATTTTTTTTATAAATTATAAACGACACTGTGTACATAACTTTAAATTATTTATATCTATTAAGTACTAAAATGTATAAATATTCTATAACATTTTCAAACTCCGCCTGTTGTCAAATACAGCATCATTTAGTATTAAATAATAAAAAAGGAATGTCATATACTAAAACACTTCGCACCTAAATGTTTATTTATTTATACTCAACATATAAAACAGAGCATTTAGTTTCCGGGAACTACTTTGCATCATGGGAAATAGCGTTTATATTATAACAATGAATTATGTTCCCTTGTTAATCTTTATACGCTAAGAAATTCCTTCGCTCTTTCATTGGTAAAGCTTTTTAATCTTTTCTGAGAAAACAGTACGTGACATGGGTGTGCTCTTAAGCGAGTAATATTTCTGCTCGGTTCACTACGACAAAGTAGGCCGTGTCAATGGAATATTCGCTTGGTCAGAAATAATGAAAGGGGAAGTAGAGAACGCCGAAGAAAAGTCTTGAGATTCCTCTGAGATCGTACATGATTCCGAAAGAACAACGTCTGTATTTATTGTATAAGAAAATATGATGTTGTTTACAAGTAGCGTAACATCATTTTACTTTTGGAATGTGTGTACATTTAACGCTTAACTGGTACTTTATAGTTCTCAAACTGTGGTACGAGACCCCCCGGGTGTCCGTGAGGTCCTACCAGAAGATATATATATATATATCATTAGGGGCACGTTAACAACATTCATTTCTTGAATGTATAGAGTCAAAGAGTAAATTTTGAAAATAATAAATGCGATATAATTTAAGATGTATATTTATTGAAATATATAAAATTAGAATAAAATTGAAGACAACTATTTTATTCCACAGGAAGCATTCAAATAGAATATTCACATGTACCGTCATAGTTACCACGGTGCAACTTTATCCAGTGTAGTGAGCAGGTTTTCCTGGATCATTAAAGAAGGTCATGAAAGTATTTATGCCTTTCTCAACTACTTATTTGCTTGAGCAATTATTTTCTGAACTTATTTATCTAAAAACAAGCATAAAAGCATTTGGAAAGCGTATAACCAAAACCCAAAATACAAATTTCTCCTACTAAACCCCGTACATCACGATCATAATGAAGTGCAGCAGCATGCTCTCATTCAAGAGTTAAAAGTTGAGTAATGTGTCATCATATCTTGGGTGAGCTTTCTTAAGTGACGCGCTGCATTCAGCAGACCGTAGATAGGCGAGTTTACCTTTATCTACTGTGTACATCCTTTGACAAGAGAGAGAGAGAACCATCCCCTGCTCTACGTGTCGAACGGAGAACTTCGGGAATGCTCGTAAACGCTGTATTTACAACGCGCATGCAGCGACTACACTGCAATGGGCGCTTTGATTTTAAACATTAGGATAGAGTAGCAGTGGCCGAGTGGCTTGGAAGGCTTGCTCTTCTGCGTAAACTCCTGGGTTGAAATCCTACACAACAATTTTGTTTTAATTTTTACTAATAGTTTTATAATTGTAGATATAGAAAAGTATGTTATCTTAGTATCGTATTATATTTTAACGCATCATTTGAGTTTTATACCATTGTCTATGCACACATCAAAACATAATCAAAAACTTACGTAGTGTATGCAAATAAATACATGGACAGAAACCTTTATCTTCTAAATTGAAAACACATACAAATAAACACAAACTAATGTGCTTCAGCGTGTATAACTGCCCTCAGTCTTCGGGGCAGAGTAATTTGTGATTTCATTTAATTTTACATAATTAGGATTTTTTCATTAATAAATATCACAGAATGAGAACTATTTCTCTCTTTCGTGCCAGAAAAAAAATAAAAAAGGTATATTTTTATGAGCTAATATTTCACCCCAGAACATTCACCGAAAAGCCCAGCGCGCGCATAATGCAAGAGTCAGAACTCGCCGAAAGCCACATAGCAGCCAATTCGGTCGAAATCGATAAGATGCAAGGAACAGTGTTTATGGGATAGTGTGTAAAACGCCGGAATTGTATAACTTCCCAATCCGCAGGACTACAGGACTCGCCCGGTAGAGCTAGTTATTATAAATACTGTATAATAACGTTATAAAAGGAAATATTAATAAAAGTGCATTTATTTGTTGTGTGTTTATATATTTAATTTATGCGAACAAATACTAAACAACTTTTTAAAATTATATATAGCTTTCATACTTTGGATTTTAAACTTGGGGGTAAATCTGAGATCCGGTCTAGGAACTTTTGAGAGCAGTTGTTTTATACTTATCACTTTCACCCATGTTTTCTGTAGTTTTCCTTGGGAAATAATTAGGATACATGACAATGCGCAAAGCTTCCCCCTATACCTCATCACTATGATCATTAATATTCACTTTTGCCTGTGCCATTCATTTTCTAGAATGGCTTTCTCCCCTCTACCTTTCTAAACAAATGGAAAAGACTCATACATTCTCGGCACTTTAGTTATCACAGCCTCCCCACAGCATTTCACCTTTTCGCCCCAACCTTCCCCCTGCTATTATGTACGCTTGCACTTCCTTACACTGGAGGGTCCAGCAAGTTGTAAAACTCTTATCAGATGCAGAGTACAAGACTCCAGACGCTGTATCTAAAATCAATTCAACAGCGAAATTACAGATTTCTAGGCAAATCTTAAAGAGCATTACTGCCGCTTAAAATGATTTGGAAGGGACTAAAGCACAGCAAGTCTAGGGTTTTAACTTGTATTCAGAGAGATGGTTCACTATTTAGATCTTAAGAAAGTGTTTGGAAGTTCTCGTCCTTCTTGAATTTTCTTTTACAAATTTTAAACCCTCAAATCTCGTATCTTTAAAGCTATAAATGCATGTTGATATATAAATGGAAATATGGGTAAAATACTGTAAAAATCCTTCCCATAAACCTTTAATGTCTAATGACTTTGTGTTCTGCAAGAGTCGATTCAATTACGATTAGTTTTCAGGAACATTAATTTCAATGAAGTATCTTAACAATAGATCACCATTCTCCCGAAAATTGCCGATGACCAGAGCCCCGAAGTTCAGGCATTTATTTTAGTTCAAAAAAGGTACTTAAAATAATGAAAATAAGCAGTAATATCATTCAAACAGGCATTTAAGATACTTAATAATTTCTTTTCACATAGTTAAACTATTTAAGCTTACTTTTCTAGGCTACATGAAACGATAAGATGTTTTTTTCAAGGTATTAACTGCCAGGGTCAGCCGCTTGTCAGAGAAAAAAAAATTCATCATGAAAAAAGAACGTTCTACTTCCATTGAAGAGATTGCAGCATATTTAAAACACGGTATTTCTGAAGGACTCATATCAGTTACAACAGAAATTCATCTTTCAGATCACCATGGACATGTTGATCAACACGAAGTAAGGCAGTTTTGAACAATAGAAGGCGCAGTCATTTTCTGTTTATGCGTTTATATGGAAATCAGGATAGTAACTCTCTTATTTCCATACTGAACACAATGTAGGGTCTGTTTACTACACAGTTATGCCGCTCTCGTGTTTCTCGCCTGCAATTGTTTGTTACACATATACAATTGAGAAGTTAGCCCCACCACAAATTTCCTAGAATTGTCTCGAGCAGACCGATACAAGGTAATTGGCTAGGATTATTCAAAACTACAGTACTTCCCTCATCTTCTGTATTTCCTGGTCTTCGTATATCCGAGGTAATCGTACGTTCCTTTCACTAATGAAAGTTGTGCTATTTAAAGAGCTTAAGTGAATGAATTGAGGAAAAGTTTTTGGCTGCTTGAAAAGAAATAAATATATAACAAGATTCTCAATAGCTATTTTTGTTGAATGAATATATTATTTAAATTTTATAGCTTTTTTCATTTCGATATATTAAGATTATTTGTCCTTTTAAAAATGCGTAAATTAATGCGTGAAAATCCATAACAATCCAAAAAGGCAATTTAAAAACGTTTTAACACTTAAAATAGGCAACAGAATACGGAAACATGCTCATTTCTATCTGATTCTTAAATATATAAACGGAATTTTGCCTTACTTTGGGGCTTCTGATGACGTAAACATTGTATCTAGAGCTTAAAGTGGGGTTCCGAGTTACTACTTACATGATACTGCCAATCCTGCAAAAGAACACAAGTCCAGCCTATAGCCGAATCTTTCATTATGCGGCAGCTGGTAGGTCGGCAATCAACGCGATTACAATGAAAATTATGGCGGGAGATGTTGAAATGTCCTATTACGCGTACATCCACGCATTTTTTGGACTCTTTTAAGAAAATCGTTATTTTTAAGCGATAATTAGAATTTTTTCAGGTCTAGTAAATAACATATATTGATTCTAAATTAGTGCAAGGTTATTTTGGGTGTTTAGACCTTAATTACTTCCTCTTCTTTCAATACCAAGTGCTCCATCTCCAGCTGCAAAAATCGTTGAAAGGAACGAAAAAAAAAATGGTTATTTAAAAGCGTCAGTTCATTTCCTAAAATTAAGTCAATTTGAACTTGAAAGCATACAAGGTTCCGGAATTGCAGGCAGATGATCCAAAATTTCTGTATTTGGATGTTACTGAGCATTAATGATATAGCAATTTATCCCCGCTTAATAATTTTTACTGATTAAGTGACTATATTTCTACAAAAAATAACACCCACTGAACAGAAAAAAACATATGTACAGTGAGAAGTAAACAGGTCTACCTCCTTGAAAATATCACAAACGCAAAACCAAATGCAGGTATGACATACTGATAGTAAACAGATGTCAGAAATGTACGGATGGAGCAGAGCATTTCCAACATAAACTTTAATAAGCTATGCGATTGTATTTGTAGTTGTAATTGCAAAAATTTGAATCAGTTGCGCGGATATTACAGTCACATCGCCGGGAGTTACAGTTCTGACTGCCGATCCATCAGCTGCCTGCGAAAAGGGCGACAGAACCAAGAAAGACCGAGTACATTTAAGTATAGTTAATATCACAAACTTTTTTCAATATGCTGGAAAGGAAAGTTGTGGCTAGCAGGTGTCAATTGTCTCTCAGGTGTCATAAATCCAGCGCTCCCTGAAAGCGGCTTATAGTCGGCATGAGATATTAAAGGCTTTGAGTAGCTGCAAGTAAAGGATTCTCCATTTCCTCAACTTCAGAGACGCTCACTAAAGCTCCCACATAGAAATGTGTTTTGCTGTGAAGATATGCTAAGCTCCTAGCAGCAGATTTCCAACCAAACTGGCCATTAAGAGGACAAATTATCACGGATGCCCCAAATACTGCTCGGAATATAATCATTTGAGATAATGCCATCTGCAGAGCTTGGCCCATATTCAAAGCAAAACTAAGCTACTAAAGTCCAGCGTTCATCTCTTCATGCTCCGCAAGCCACTGGGAGCGCTAGTGACGTTGGCAGGTGTCCAAAGATATACTTCACAAGAAAGATGAGCTATTTAACGCTACTTCGTAGTTAACGAAATGACAATGTATGCGTGGAGATAGTGAAGAGTTTTGTTAATTATTTTCTAAGTCGCGGGTAACGAAAAGGAAAAATTACACAGACTCTACTACAAGATATTATTTTAATGCAAATACACTGAGAGGCAAACAAACAAAGAGTAGGTATTTTTAAATTTTACACATTATTATATGTGAATTATTATAGTTACATTAATTTTTTTCAATATTAAAAACGTTTCCAAACACTTTGCAACCACTTTCATTTTGAGTCTATAACTTTCTTTATTTTATGAACATGAAAATGAATGCAATTTAGTCCAATTTTATACCTGGGCCAATTGGAATGTCTAATGGCATTGTTATACTTGTAATTGTTATACTTGTACTGTTGCTAATCAGTTTCATTCTATTATTGAGGCATATCAATTAGTTTAACACATACTTTTATGACATAAAGATGATGTTAAGTCAAGACTACTAAAGCAGTTGCCCTTGGAAGATGGACGGGGCATGGGTTATGTTGCCCAAGTGGTACGAGTCAATGTCTCTACCATACAAAGGACAAATGGCAGGGTCAGGGAACGTGGCGCATACTGCAGAAAATAAGGATCAGGTCGCAGAAGGGTGATATCTGTCACAGATGGTCAATTTCTGCAGCTGCAAGTTTTGCGTGATTGTCGCACAACAGCCATAGAAGCTCAAAATCACTTGCAAAGGGTATCAAGGGTCAATGTCATCATAAGAACATAAGAAAGATTTGAAGACGCACAGCTCACCTCTAGAAGACCAGTCAGAGGTTTCTAGTTAACCCAGCAATAAGCACGCCTGCCTTTGCTCATCATCATCAGGAGTGTACTGAAGAGCAATGGGAAGCTGTCCTATTCACGGATTATTCGAGGTTCAGCCGAGATCGCCTGATGGCAGGGAAACAGTATGGAGGAGGAATGGTGGAAGGTAAGTCCCTTGCACCTTCTCATCGAGATGGCTTTCAGGGAAGGTTCCGTCATGGTGTGGATTGTTATCAGTGTGGAAGCCAACACAGAACTGATTTTTTGTGGAGAACGGGGACCTGAATGTAAACTGTATATTGAAGAAATTTTTCAGGAACATGTCATTTTCCATGCTCCATATATTAGTAATGATTTCCGCTTCATGCACGACAACGTCTACGTACATGTGTCCACATTGTGACACAGTACTGTCGGTCCCGGTGGTGTAGTGCCTTCTAAACCCAAGATCGCGGGTTCAAACCCGGCCAGGATCGATGGATTTTTTCGGGGCATAAAAATCCTAAGTATGGCTTCATTCGGAAGGGAAGTAAAGTCGTGGGTCCCGTGTTGTACATTTACGGCACGATAAAGAACCTCAAGCCTGAAAGAAAAGACCTCTGAGCAAAATTTGTTGGCCGTTTCACGCCCTGGGCAGAATGGGACGCTGATGACCTGATATTAAAGAGCGTCCATAAATAGACCAAATCAAATCAAAAATGACACAATACTTGAGTTGGGAATTCAGGCGCTAGTTTGCCCAGTGCGAAGTCCTGGCCTCAACCCCAATGAGATGTTTGGGACATATGGGGAAAAAATGTTTGTCAACGTGTTCCTGAGAATATCAATGAAGGCTTCATGCCCCTAAGTTTGCAAGCTGTGATACAAGTCAGAGGAGGAAACACCCGCTTCTAATAGTGCCACTGAGTGTTGAAAGCAGCTGTGTAAGTAATGCAGGTGTGTTACCTTGTTTTACCCTTCAGGTAAAAAGCATTATGGAATGTACATGCTCACACAGACACAAAATGACACATTATAGACTCAAAATGATAACTAAATACATAAGAGCGGTTGCTAAATGTTTACAGATGCATTTAATGTTGAAAAAATTGGAATTATAACAATTCACATATAATAATATGCAAAATTAAAAATATTCAAAATTTTTAAATATTGCTTTGGGGGGGGGGCTCTCTCAGTGTATATTTTTACACACTGCACCCACGGTGATAAAAATTATGAACTTCGGAGCTTTTATTCAAGTGCAAATCGATTGTAATCTGGTATACAACATAATTCGCAAACACGGATCGATGTATTCCAGCTGGAGTAACAGTGAAGGCGTTTTACCTCAATGTTGTGAATCGTTTTCAAAAATAATACAAAGATTAAAATTCAGTAGCCTTGGTGGCCCAAACATCCATGTCCATTAAACCATTCTCGGACAAAACTGTAAAGCAAGTGTTTATTCAGGTAATCCAATATGCTATAAAGTTTCGCTCCAACGTATTTGATAAATGTTTCTTTCGCGTTTATTTCCATTCTATTAGATGAAGCAAAATATTAAGGAGATGAAGGTTGCAAGGACTGAAAAAAAATAGTGGCAACACTGCCGCTATGCTGTTAATAAATATGCGAGGGAGTTGCTCTTCTCAGCAAGCCTAGAGGAATGATATGGCTGTTCAACAAGCTCAGTACTATCTGTACACCGATGAGTACGAATAATGGTGTAAATGTTATCCCCTCTCAAAGCAATCTTTTCTAAAAGCGAGCAGTGTGTACGGATTAAAATTGAGGCGGCACGTGTTAGGAATGCCAGGGAATGTCATGTAGATCTGCGAGAAGCCTGTGGTAATTAAATTTTGCCATATTAACGGTGGTCTGAGGGGTGCCAGACTTTCGACAAGGATGTAATTGACTAAAAGATGGGTCTTGTCCTTGAAGCACATTACGTTGATTTCGTTCAATCACCGCTGGATAAAGGCCGTTAACGGGCAATGAGGGAATAAGCTGAAGAGGTCATAACAAGCCACACTACAATGTTGCACTGGGCAGGTCCTTCTCAAACAAACATCAACAAAAACGCCGTAGCTACGGAGACACAGTATCTTCCAGAAGCGTGACAGCGGAACATTGAAGGGATGTCAAAGTCTGCAGGTTCAAGAATTCATGGTTTATAAACATGTTGCCATTACTTTCTTTCAGCCCTGTAATATACTTGTTAAGTTTGGCTACAAAAGGATGATATCTTTGACGGCATTGTGTAGTGTATAGTGTAGAGATATAGATAAGATTAAGTTTGTATGTGATCTTGCTCCGCTTGGAACCTTGCCTTCCTCTCGAATCTTTGACATCTTTCTTCCTTCTTTTATGATAGGTAGCGCTATCGTTTGCTACTCATGTTCTTTATAGGATGACCGTTTGTGTGTGTGTGTTTTTATTGTTGGAATTTTATGAAGCGAACAATTTTTGTGTTCTGTTATATTCGTTTGACATTTTTTTTTTTTTTTTTTTTTTTTAAGATTTTTGCTGTACGCATTATTTAACGTGTTCCAAAAGCCTTCGGTTTTTGTTTATTTGTAGAACACGTGTGTTTCTTTTAATTCCTTCAACATAATGTTATCATCGACTACTGTGATAGTTGCCTGCACCGAAATTTAATTCTAAACTCAAGTTCCACTATGGCAATGAAAAGTAATTGCACGCTTATCGTTCTTTTATTTTGTTTAAGAGTAGCACAATACGTCGCTATAGTTGCAATTCTATCGAAATAAAAACAAAACAAATCAACGGGAGAAATGTGAATCTATAGTTCGATGAGAAACTGCTAAGCTTATAAACATTCATGAAAGCAGCACTGCTTTAAACCTCCCTCTCCGCGCAAATACTAGAAACATAAAACGTTTTCCAGAAACCGCAAAGGCTATCTACCCATTTGATGTGGCTTCTGTCCCGTTTAATGACGCCAGTTTAACCTTGAGAAAATTTTGCCTCGCTTTTTTTTCTCCAACATCACATAAACAGTTGCACGACCTTTGGGCAAACACTCCCGCACAAATTACGACCAGTAAACAAAAGGCTGCTGCCGGATTCGTCCCACGCAAAAGCAAACAACTTGCAGTGTAGCGCATTCAGGAATTAAAATGTCATTTAAAATAGTCAAATGTATGTCCTTAGAACTTCTACCGGGGTTTATATATTGTAATTGTGTTGTGGGTCAACAAGCAAAAACAATGCGACTCTAGCGAGCACAGATGCGATACACTAAAATAAACCAAAGACATGGTCTTTAATACCTATAAGAATGTTTTATCCTTAAATTTATTTAGTCCAGCAGAACTAATTTAAATTATATTGGACGTTCTAAAGCCAAATCAGAAGATTTTAGTAAAATAAGTTGCTAACTAATTTTTTAACCTTTTGTAGCGTGGATATACAACTTTATTACTGCTATGATGAATGTAGAACGCGAGCTTCTAGAATATTAATAACAAGAATTAACTGACACTCATACGTGCTTGCCTGAACATATAAACATAAAGAAAGTGGCAATTTCTTAATGATACCCTTATAATGCATCAAACATTAAAGTTATTCTACCGGATTTCATAGCAACAAACTTTTCGACGACGTTTCATTATAGTCTGCAATCTGCAGGATGAAATCCGTCTCTACGAAAATTTCCTGTTTGGAAATTACTGTTTGATATAAATTAACAATTTGAAATGTAGATTGGATTTATTGAATACACCCAATTATTTTAAATTTAACATTTATTCTATATGTTCTTTATACATAAATATTATGCCAAATCAGTATTTAACAATTTCTTACACAGTTAAGTACAAAAAACAAGTTACTGAGTGACAATGTTTAAAAAAAAAAGAGCCTATGAAAAAAAAAAGTACTTGTTAACAATTGTTTCAAGTTAAATTAAGTTTGGGAAAACTAATTTATATTATATAACGGTTGACATTAAAATTCGCAACTTGTATATTTATAAATGCATGTCATAATTCACTTGTGTAGTATTTTGTAAAAAAAAAAAAAAAAAAAAAAAAAGGCACATTACTCTATACGCACTTGACTTCCTATATGAGCAATAGTGCAGTGTTGCCCGGAATTGAATAAGAATGAATTTAGTAATAAATTTACGGCTAGCTGTGCAAGGGATCCGTGTGTGCTCCATCATTTGACACATAATCCTGTGCCCCTTCAAAATCTTGGTGACATTTTTTTCCAAATCTGCAGGTGCGATCGTACCGAAGGCATCTCTTACTGCTAGTTCAAGTTCAGCGTTGGCTCCGTAGCGACGCGCGGCAACCTTCATCTTAATAAATACCCCACAACGCATTATCAGGTGTCGTCAGGTTAGGGCCATGTGGAGGTCAAGGGAGTGGTGCTGGGGATGATGGGGATTCGCGTCCAATTCAACCTCCAAGGAATTTATTGTTTAACAAATCCCGAACGGGAAGAGCGAAGTGAGCTGGAGCTCCGTCTTGTTGTAACCACAGCTCTTCCATTAATCTCTGTTTTCAAGTTGGGGAACTGGCCAAATTCATAGGCTAAAAAAAAAAAAAATCAAAGAGATGCTGTCATGTCATTCCTGCCCAGATCATAACATGTGAGTTGTGTTCAAGTTCGGAAGTCAATTTTCCCTTCGACCAAAACACCACGTTCTCCTTCGCGTGCTGTGGTATATGACGTGCTCACCTGTGAATTTTGATATGTCGGTTTGGAATGTCTAGATGCTTGTTTATATCTGCGTCAGACAGCTCATTAATGAAGATGTCGAACGATAAGGAATCATCTTTAACGCCTTCATGTAATCGAAAAGTTTCGATCGCGCAATGTCAAGATCAGCAGCTCGTTTGCGAATGGATTTTACGGGGGAGCGCTTAACTGACATCTCAACTTCAACTGACATGTCTCCAGACGCGTCTTCTTTCTTTCACTTCTCGACAGGTCTTTCACATATCTGTCATAAACGCCTTTCTTTCCCAGGAAATCATTGTCCATTTTGTAGGTGAAGGTTTAGTGAACCGTTCCTTAAATTGCTCTCATATGAGCTGATTGTCTCTCCTTTGTGAGGACGTTTCTTGTATCTATACACTCGCAACTCACCTCTCTTCAACAGGAAAACGAACTTGTCTGCCATTTAAATTTACAGAACGACGATTTAGTGATGCTAAGCTCACAATACCCAATAATAACAACCAATATTACTAATAATTAAAATATAAGAATTAAATATGATATAGTAATAAGAAACTATTAAAGTACAGAGGTATACGAACTTCCCGGACACACTGTATACAAAAACCTCTTGTCACAGGACCAAAAAGCCTCAGTGTTGTGACGAAAAAACACAGATATAATTGAGATTATACTTTAGGCGCCACTGGAATATGGTTGAAATTTACTCTGCTTTTATCGAAGCATTATATCCGACCCATTTTTTTAATCTAGCCAGCCAGTTACATACCTAATTATTTTGTCCAATGCACTATCTTTCTGCAGTATATCTGATGAAATCTGAAGGTGAACGCTTCTAAAAATGCTGATCAAAATTATTTAATTTTAGAACGTTAAGAATACACAGAAGTCACGATTAGTTCCTGCACTTTTGTTAAAAATTGCATGAACAGGAAATACAACGCTATTTACTCAAGCATAAAATCATAACAGCCAGAAATCTCTGAAATTGCGATATTCTATAATCTTGCAACATTTTAAAACATCGCTCTCACTTTTTCTTCTTGCCCATTCCAAAGAAAATACTATACAATGATGAAATGTGATGTAAAATCGCACAAAACGTTCCATCGTGAATCTCTTGTTAAAGGACAACTTTTGGTTTGGGTTGTGGTTGTCAACACTTCCATTTAATAAATCTAACCAACAATATTGATTTTGCTGTTTGCAAAGTTAATTTGACAAGTGCTGTTTCCTTTAGTTGACAGAAGGTTTACGTTTAGTAAGAAAAACTTATAGTTCCTTCATGGGGGGGGGGGGAAATTACATATTGCATAGTTACTATAGCCTTCGAAACTAATTTGCTCTGAATGCTCTTTAAATGTTCCAGATTAATTGCGAAACATAGGCAGTAGTTACGTCATAGTTGGTTTTAAACTTCGGACCTAATATTTAAATTTAAGCTGTTTTTTTATGTTTAATTTAATTTAATTTTAAATACATAGTTATTCAGGTAAGTTTTGTAAAAGTCCTGTATACTATGAGGGTGAATCAAATATAAACCGGATTTTTGTAATTGATTGAATTAAACTAAATGCAATTAAAATGCGAGATTCGGTTTCCAGCCAGTTGTGCACAAATGTTTCCAAACCTTTGTCAGGGTTCAAACCGCCGATATTCAAATGCTTCTTTTAACAGTCCAAATATTTAGCACGTGATCGCAAGACGATACGTTTGGACTATAGGGGGATGCTCCAATGCAGTACAGTGGTTTTCCTCCAGTTTTCCCTTGTCATAATGGCAGCTGCATATTGAAGGGATTTGTCTTGGAGAATTTCTCGAATCGGTTTTGGGGCCTTTTCGTGGATGAGCAGGGTTTGCTTTAACCTGAAGATGGCAGCTGCATTGATTGGTAGATGTTTATGAAGAAAGTGTCAAGACAGTCTTACCACTGATAATTGATTTTTTTCTTTGACAGGAGCGGAGTCCCCTGTTTTGCCCCACTCCACTCCCACTGCACAGTTATCAATGTTAGGGGATTTGTAGATATCATAAAACATAGGTGATGTAATCTAGAGACTGTTATTTCTATTAAAAAAATTATAAAAGAACTTGTTTCTAGCAATTTGCCAGTCGCTAAACCCCAGTGCGCTTTTACAGAGCAAAGACACTGTAGTGTTGCCCTATTGAGCGTTTGGCAAGCTTCAATTCTAAAAGGAAATCCGGGAACAAAAGACTGTTGTAATACTCAAATAGCGAGAATCAGTTGACCTCATGAAGAGGAAAGGACAATATTAAACACAAAGAAAGTGCTCGTAATCAGCTCAGGGAGGCACTGATTTCGCCAGTCGCCGTTCTACTGTTTCTTCAAATACAAAAGAATTCTGCAGGCGTTGCAGTTAATTCCAGAAGTTAGGAACATCCAAGACGGGATTACAAACATTGTAGATGAGAAACTAGAAAGGGGTGGCGGAGGGAATCGCCTTGTCCGTCCGTCCGCTGTAACGAGCCTTCCGGAGCTCTGCAGATTCCCCCCCCCCGCGTTTCTCTCACTTATTCTACTCCCAGTTTCCATTTTGCTCCATCCTCAATCTCCCTAATGGGAGAGGTGAAGATGGATGCAGTTCAGTCTGCTATTGTTTACCTTTGTTCCCTTATGGCACGGGGAAATGTTCGTCCCCATGACTGAGTGGCTGGAGCAATTCACCTCCTTTTTCCGATTTTCATCAAAAAACCACTTCCTCTCGCGTCACGCCTGCAGTTCAGTTTTAGTGTAAAAAGAGCCAAATTCTTTGTTTCCATATCGTTTAGTATTTCAAGCTAGATTAGACTCTCGGTTGAAATGCGCTGCCAGGATGTCGCTCACTGACCAGGTCTTTTACAACTTGAAACGTTTATGTGGCAAAATCCTTTAGTTTCACGTTTCGCTGAAAGGGGCATGCAATAGAAATCGAGATAAGGGCTTAAAGTAGCTCACTATAACACACGATGTACGGCAAATGTTTGAAGTTAAATAAGCAAATTGCAGCAAAGAAAAGGTTTGGTAACCAAGGACAAAATAGAAATTTGGAGGAATATTTATGTATAGTTAAGAACAAATGGCTATGGCCAGTAAGGAGAGAGGCTCTGTGTGTTCCTTGTGTAATTAGCTAGTAATGGTAGTGTGATTATATGTCTAGTAGATTAAAAATGTAAATGTGTAAGGATGTTTGCAAGGTAAGGGATAATAAATTGTTTATTTTTATGATGCTTCTTTGTTTAGTAGAAGGGGCTGTGCCAAAGTGCTCTGTGCACCGAGGACTGGGGCTTAACAAACACTGTTAAATGTAGTTAGTTGAATGGTGATTATTAGTATGCCAATTAAAATGTTTGTATCGGAATGATTTAAAATATTAGCCTGAAATAGAACCAGGCCATTTTGTAATATTTGTAAACTTAGTGCTATTTAATTAAATAAAGTAACTCCCTCTTTGGGAGACAATTTAGAAATTACAACGAAACAAAGCAACACCCTTATCATGTTAAAATTCGATAAAGTGTATTTAATAGATTACGTTATAGCCACCAACATATAAAACAAACAAACAAACAAAAAAACGCATGATTACATTGGCACCAGAGTAAATGACTTTGCAAAGAGATATGACCCTCATTTACCCCGTGTCGGTTTGGTGGTGTAGTGGTAATCATACTTGCCTCGTAAACTCAAGATCACGGGTTCAATCCCGGCCCAGATCGATGCATTTTTTGGGCGTAAAAATCCTAAGTATGGCTTCCTTCGGAAGGGAGGTAAAGCTGTGGGTACCTTCTCGTTGATTTACATGTAAAAGAAGCCTGAAAGAAGAGGTCTCTGAGCAAAATTTATCGTCCATTTCACGCCCTGAATTGAATGGTAGCTGAAGACCTGAGATGTTAAAGAGCGCCCCTTTAAGAGAGAGATATCTTATCTATGTATTCATTTTCTTATTTTCCTTTCTATCACTTAAATTTAATTATTTTCGTTTCGAAAAATAAAAAACAAGTGTGTTTAAAAAAAGGTTTAAAGGTACAAATATGCTGAATATGGTCTTAAAAGCATTAAACATGACCTATCAGGATGAAACTGCCAAATATATAGTTTAATTAGCTTTTCATTCAATGAATTTATACATTAGGAACCAATCGGCCTTATAAAAATTTGCGAAATAAAAAGTCTAGCTTTGCGTATTAGAAATCCCATTAATTTGTACCAGTCGTCCTCTATAATAATCGTAACAATACAAGTTGTGGTGGATTTGTTTAGGTACGTACACCCTATGACAAAATAAATGAGCAGCATTAATTCTTGCTCAGCGCTCAATGCACGGCATGTGTCTACACGTTGGTCTTAGCTCATTCTGTCATCACATGGAGTTTTCCATGGCAGACGTACTTACGCAAGGATGAGCACTTAAAAGCAGGCCTCTAGTCATGGCAACTACTGAAGTTCGAATACTGTGCCGGGTGAATTATTTCATGTTATTTTGACAAGTAAAAATAATAATGTTTAGTAAACACATTAGTATATCTTCAAACTATGAAGACTTGTTTGAATTTTAAAGCATTTATGTTCACATCAAATAAAGAAAAAATAAAGAAAGTTTTATTTTCAAAATGTATAGGAAGTTAATAATTAGTTTTAGATGAAATAAGGACAATTTTTACTTTATTTTAATTTTTCACTTTAGAATATTATGTGTCATTTATTTTGAAAACAAGGATGATATTGTTTTCAAAATAAATGTCTTAAAATTCAAACATATACACTGTACATTGATAAATTGCTGTATTTGTAATTTACTGATTTTGTTTGCAAAAATTAACAAATCAAATACGACGAGAATTCAAACCTATGTGGTTCTTACTACTAAACACGTTCAGCCAATAGAATGCAGTGTCCATACAAAAGTCATTCATTTTTATGGCATAATTTGAGCATGAACTGAAAGCGAAATTAAAATGTTAGCTAATTTTTCCGAATCGTACATTGTTTCTGGCCATTATCAACAGTAATTATATCGGGTAGAAAATGTCTTATAATCAACTAAGACATGCATTACAAAAAATTAGTTACTGTGTGGAATTAAAAAAGAATGTTCAAGCTTGTTAATTATTTTTCTAATTAAGTGAGAGAGTAAATTGATTTGCACCGCATATCAACGTCACACCGCAGAGTCAAACGTGGAAGAAAAAAAAAAACCCTACAACGAAAAGATGGAAAGAACAATTTTACCCTCCACGAGACCGGAACGATCTCTAGGGACTTAATCCCCTGATGACGATGATGACTGGATGAAAGACTGCAGACGGGTCTATTTCACTGGTCGCCAGAGATAGACTGAAAAGAAAGCGGAAACGAGATTAATCTCAGCAATTCTAGAACTCGCGGTGTAATTGGAAAACTGATAAAGTTAAGATGGGTACAAGGCTCTAGCGCCTCCACGTGACACTTTGGAGTGCATTAATCACTCGATGATGTTCCCTCATGATGGATTGGAAAGAGAGGTTCGCAGGAGTGGCCCTCTAATCCTCTTGAGCAGCGATTCTCGAACTTTTTCCACTTGCGAACCCCCTTCATACAGAGTGGAGATGAGCTAACCTCAATAATGTGCACAATATTTGACAGCTTCGAGTTACTGCAGTTACGATAACAGGCCTACCTTCGGATTCCTCTCCAAACATTACGCAACAACGATTAAAATATTGAAGGTATATTTACAGCATTAAACCCAAGATTAAGTAAGTAGGTCAATAATGCAACAGTATATTTCTACATCTTTAAAGTAATATTTTTTGTATTTCACCCAATTTAATCTACTCCAGATACTGAGAATTTATCATCCTCATGTACGTGTTGCCTCCGATTAACGAGGACAGACACTACTTGTCTTGCTTGACACGACTAAAACTTTGGAGTTTGTAGTCAAAGATTTACTTCTTACAAACTTAAAGTTTTAAAAATGTCTGACAGTGTGTTGGTTTGTAGTTAAACCCCTATCTTGACAAATGGCAGCAGTAGAGCCCGGAAATTAGACAAAATGCCTTTTAATCTTGGTGGATATGTTTAAAAGTCAGAAATGAATATGTTTCCGCACATTTGGGGTAGGTAGGGCCAGTTTTTATTTGCTTTTCGGAGAGTCTATTTTCGCTTCTGTTGCCCATTTTACGGCCTGTTAATATTTATTATTTTTATTATTATTTTTATTATTATTATTATTATTATTATTATTATTAGCAGCCTGTTTTGGATCGTTGCAGATTTTTTCTGCGATTATTTATGCATTTCAAAAAGCACATAAAGAATTTCAATATATCGAAGTGAAAATTTTTATAATTAAATAGCATATTCACCCCAAAAAAATCTGTTGAGAGTCTTGTTTTACATTTATTTCTTTCCAAGCAATCAGAAGTGTTTCATCAACCCACTCACTTTAAGCTTTTTAAATAGCAGAACCTTGGTTACTGAAAGGAGTGCACGGTTATCTCGGACATATGAATACTAGGAAATAAAGATGGGGGAAGTACTGTAGTTTTGAATAGTCCGCAAATGACTTTGTGTTGATCTGAGCGAGACAATTCTAGGACATTTTTGCTGGGAGTAACTTCTCAGTTGCATAAATGTAACAAACAATTGCAAGCGAGAAACATGAAAGCGGTACAACTATGCAATAAATCGTTCCTACAATGAGTTCAGTATGGAACTAAGAGAGTTGCTAACCTGTTTCCTCTATAAACGCATAAACAGTAAAATGAATTCAACCAGAAATCACTGCGCACCTTATGCTCATTCGCTAGAACTGTTCAGAAAGACTTTACTTTGTCTTGATCAACATTTCCACTATGTCCTAAAAGGTGAATGTTCTGTTGTGAATGGTATCAGTCCTTCTAAAATAACCTGTTTTAAATTTGTCCCAATCACTTCAATGGAAGCAGCTCGTTCTTTTCCCCAGGATGAAAAATGTTCTCTCTGACAAGCGGCTGACTATGACAGTTTAAGTCTTGAAAAAACTTATTGTTGTTGCTTGTAACCAAGAAAAGTAAACTTAAGTAGTTTAGCTGTATGAAAAAGAAATTACTAAGTATCTTAAATACCTATTTTCATTAATAATGAATGATATTACTCTATGTTTTCACTTTTAATAAATGTCTGTTTTAACTGCCCATTTTCAGTATTTTAAGTGCTTTTTTTTGCCTGCCTATTTTAACCAAAATAAATGCCTGAACTTCCGGGCTCTGGGCAGCAGTGTGTTGTTTCTGAAAGTTTCCTCCCAATGGCGGTTTGTAAAGGCAAGAGTTCCCCGGGGTAGTGTTCCTGTTTTCGCTGACATTTCTTGTGCTATTACGCACAGTAAATACCACCTCTAACCTGACGACCTACAACTTTACATACGCTCTCGAACTAACAACATTCTTGAACAATAACGAACAGCTACCGGGTTCTTAACCAGTTCATTCATGGGCGTCTTGGTCTTAATTTCTTAGAATAGAAGGCAACGGTTGAGGGATACCAGTGTTTACTAAGTCAAACTTTAGGAGCGTAAGAAAAAGATTAATGTTATTAGAAATAATAGATAAACCTTGCATTATAATCCTTACACAGTGCGATCAGTTTTGTTTTCCCCCGGAGTGTTTTAATATGTCCGAGCGCGCTCGTTAGCCGGTTAGCTGGGTCTCGGTGATTAATGGGAAGGTAAGACCTTAAAACAAATCAAGCATACAACAATACACAAATCAATTTAAGAGGCTCATTACTTATCAAAAGATCAAATAAGGTTTTGAAACTGCCCGTCTTATTTCTTCACATTTTTTTTTATCTCTTTAGGAAATTATTTATCACACGCTGAAGTTTCATTTTGAGAAATGCGGACAATTTCCTGGCGAATATTATCTTTGAATTCTTGTGATGGTAAATATTTTCCTCTTGGTCTTCTCCACGCCTGTGTACTCTATGTCTGTGTGTATTAAAGATCGGTCCTCCGATGTAGCCCCTTTGAACGTTTTATCTTAGGGGTAAAATAAAAAATACCTTATACAAAACTAATCCACGTATCTTGGAAGAACTGAAATGAATATCCACAAGGAAATAGCTAGCATTACCGCAAGCTGGTTCTTATTCATTGGGTCACTCTGTATACGAATGTCAAATATGTTGGGATATTGAATTCTCTTTTTCTTTCTCTACCCCCCTCCCAAATAATTAAGCCGAGGAATATAACGCAGTCTTTGCAGCACCTATTTCTGTCGAAATTGTTATTTTGCTTTTTGAAGATCATATTATCTATTACATTATTTAATTGGAGTGTTACTTGACTTAAAGCCTTCGGAAAGATATCAATGTTGTACATTATAGATAAAACGATAAAATAATTTTAATAGTGGCTTAAATTGGCTAGAAGTCCATTCGCTGTTTGAGAATACAGACAAACTTTCAACTCGATGTTGCTATATCTGCCAGAGAGAGCTGTTCCTAAGGAACCGGAATGTGTAAGATTATACATCAGGAGAAGGTTCTGCAGCAGGAAATGAACCCATTACTCCGGCAGACAGCAAGTGCAGCAAGGGAGCGCGGAATTCGCCTGCCATTTTTCTCCCCTCGCAACGTCTTCCTCTGCCCGCTGCCAATTCTACAGAGACGCCATCGATCAGCCAGTTTGGAGCCCTCCTTCAGCTTGACAGCCTTAGGGAAGGCCCATTCTGTGGGAATGTAATTGTTCCTGACAAGGCGAGAGAGATAGGTCTGTCGCAAGATGTCGCCACGCTTATATTTAGCCTCGGGCTGTTGCTTCACGACCACTTAGCATATTGCACTCATACAGTACGTTCTTCTTCTCTCAGGTTCTGGAATAATGAGCCCGTTCAGCTAACTACTCTGTGTACCAGAATACAAAGCACGGAGAATGTGCACGAAAACGGACGAAAAAGTAATCAAATCGCTTGAATTACGTTTACGACTCTGCCAAACTTGTAGGAAATGTCATATAGCCGCTCCCATATGCTGTAACAACGATATGCATGAGAACACAATTTAATCATATACGAGGGTTGTCCGGAAAGTTTTTAATTCATAATTTGTTTTATTTTCCAGCATAGGCGCTTTTTAATTCAATACGCTTAGATCAGCCACGTCGACACGCAAATTCGGGCACGACTGGGCTCCACAGCGCGTAGTGCTTACTTTGGGGGGGGGGGGTTGTTTATTTACGGATGCTCTTTTAATGTCCCATTCAATTCAGGGCGTGAAACGGCTCAGAGGCCTCTTCTTTCAAGCTTGAGGTTCTATAGTGCTTAAGTTGCAGTTGAAGGAGTAATACAGTGCAGTATCAGATAACAATCGTATTTTTTGATTGATTTGTTTACGGACGCTCTTCAAATCTCGGGTCATCAGCGTCCCATTCAACTCAGGGCGTGAAACGACCGACAAATTTTGCTCAGAGGCCTCTCTTTCAGGCTTGAGGTTCTTTTTCGTGCCGTAAATGTACGACATGGGACCCACGTGTTTACTTCCCTTCCGAAGGAAGCCATACTTAGGCTTTTTACGCCCGGAAAAAATTCATCGGTTCTGGCCGAGTTCGAACCCGCGATCTTGGGTTTATGAGGCAAATATGGTAACCACTACACCACCAGGACCGACGAAACAATAGTGACTAGTTTAAAATATCTTACTTTTGAAAGTGATTTCGCATATTCTAAAGTTCGACCATCTTCTCTTTGTAGGTTTCTTTTAAAATGGGAAACTCATTTGTAGACCATGGTGGTTCGGGTAAGTGTTCAGTGTGTGGCAAGGTTGCTGAGACAATTGAAATAGTATAATTAACAGCGATAGAAATTAATATGAAAAATATGTAGGAATTGAGAGAACTGTAACGATAGACAGCTCAAAAACTATGTAGTGAATAAGCATTAGATTTTAACTTTAAAATCTGGCTAATAACTGAGCGTTGTAATTCACAGCCGGTGTATCCACTATGCAAATCGTGTCTTCCAGGCTGTAAGGCGGTTCTTCTCCTTCATATTCCCAGACATTTCGTTCACAACTACGGTGAACATGATCAGTGGTGTCTTCCACTTAATTTTCTTGATAACAATCACATGAGATTAGATCAGGGGATTGAGAGAACGACATTTTGTTGCTGATAACTCTATCGTCGAACATTTTGTGAATTGTCAGCAGAGAAACGTTGGCTATTACTTTATTTGGGCAAATAACTAGTCTTTTATTAGACTTTTACTCAAGTGTCGCGAATTTATACACTACTTCTTACTGCCGGCCGGTCAAGAGCATATTACTCCATGGCCCATGAACTCCCCAACGCGCTCATATTTCATAGAGGTTGCGCTCAATCAATAAGTAACTGACACTCTTAAGAAATGTGTATAGTATTGTTTGCTTTAATATACATACAAATAAACTCAAAAGAAATAAACTCGCTGGTGGAATACCTTCAGCGAAAAAAGATATAAAATTGGTTCAATACTTTGTAAATGCTTATAGCCAATGATTGCTATACATGGCAAAGCTTTAAAGAAATGCTAAAAGATTAAGTATGAAGTTAATGGGCGATTTATATATTTTCAAGGTTATGCCTCTTTAAGAACAACAAATATGAAGATCTTCGCATTGGCAGAATAGATTAACCGAAATATTAGACAGGTAAAATCAGCAGCGGTTTGCGGCAATAGAGATGCATGCCTTTATCACAATTTTTAATAAAGATTGAAACATTTTAACTAAAATTAACACTTATGTGAGTGACTGAATATTCAGAAAAAAAAACATTTAATAAAATATAACAGCGAAGCACCTATTCAAACACATGGTTTTCATGACAGTAATCTTGTGTACCACTCTTCTAGAATCTTCAGCATCTACAGAAAGCATTGTATACTACCTATATTTTTAAATCACACTTTGACTCAAATAAATATTTGGAGCTTTTTAATTGAAATGTTCTCTTCGATTCCCGTCCTTCCTGAGGTTTCTTCTACGTTTTCCTCAGCCCTTATAAATGGCAAATGGCGGGGAGGTACCCGAAAATTTAGGCCTAAAACGCTTCCTTTTTTAAAAAAAATCCTTTCCCAGTTTATTGTTTCATCTCATGTACCATTAGTGTCCACCACCTGTGATGCCTCAAAAGTTAAAATGGGCGTTAAATATTATTAAAAAAAAGTTCTCTTCCAATGTTTGCAAAGAAAAGATTGTATGTTTTATGTAGTGTTCGTTTTTCTTTACGTTCAATTTCTCAAAACGATAAAGCAACTAACACTTTAAAGAATTCACAAGAAACTTTACAGCCTGCATTCGTTAACAAGTGATCACTAACGAAAAGACTGATTATCGGTGTCTGATGAGAGCATTGATACTTCAAACGTAATGTTATTTGACATAGAAATAACCGCAGAATTTCCTTTATTGAATATATGACTTGTCATTAATATACCGCTTTACTATATTTATCGAATAGTCTTTTAAAACGTTTTATTCAAGAGTAACACGACAACAATTAATCGTATAAAATTCGAGGCTAACTTTCCAGGGGACGCATATGCCAGAGATGACGTTTCAGGTGGTGCATACACCGCGATTTCAAACCAAATCCCCTACAAATAAAACCGACAAGCAGTGACTGCTCGTCACCCCTGTAGAACGGTGGGCCAGGGGCATAATAGCTCGGGAGAAGGTCTCTCTCTTATGACTTATACTCCTCCCATTTCCCTTATAATGCAGCGCCATCGTACGTGTGTGCTATAAACATCTGGATTATATGAATCTCCTCTCATTCAACTGTTCAAGTACGCCTTAAGCCTTCTGTAGGCAATTCAGAAACAGCAATGAATATTATGAATCTTTCAACCTGTTTACCCCCACTGATGTTTCATATAATTATGTAATATCGCCGGCCTGTACACAAACGAAATTTGTCCTTTCTATTTCTTTTATAATCTCATTCCTATAGATAAGGATACGTTCTCATTTCACACGCTCAGGCGAGATTTTTTTTTCTAAAACATTAATAAAATAAAAGTGTCGTTTTGTTCAATAAACTCCTATAGCTTTCGGTTGATGAAGTTCAAATCGTTTCACTTCCCACTTAACAGTTAAACTTGGACGCGAAAATGGAGTCTTCAATAAAACTTCCATTTTACTCATTCTCACAACACAGATACCCCCCCCCCTTTTTTTAAATTAACAGTTAACTCTGTGAAAACCAACTGTCAAACAGTAAGGAAGCGAACCAATTTCAAACAAAGTGCGAAAATAACCGGTAGTTATGCTTGATGTCAGTAACACCTCAACATCTGGTTCCTTAGAAAAGAGAGAATACGAGCGCTGGTCATGGGCCGTCTTCCTGCTGTCCCAAGAGAACGGAGGAAGAAATTTGTTCTGGCCTATGAAGGTATAAGTTCAAAGTGTAAAATTTTCTCCCCCCTCTAACGGAGACCCGTATGCTACCTCTATTACAGTAGAGAGGAAATGCGTTTATTGCATAAGATACAATTAAAACCAAATTGGTTATTCATAGCCGTTTTCATGCAGTTTTTGTTTTAAAAGTTGACCAGGTGAAGAGAAAATAGTAAATAATGATGACTTTTTCTTTTGGGAGGGGGGTGCCGAAATTGTCTGGCCTTTATTGACGGATCGCCTTGCCCACAAGTACAAACATCAGGATTAAGTTAGAATTACCCCACAGACATGTTTTTATGCATTAAGTAATATTTATAGGGTAGGGCAAACCAGCAACCCGCTAGAGATGCCGCCCCTGGCAGGTATTGCACCCTAGAGAAAGAGTACAATACAGAGAAGGACAACGACTACAAAACATTTTATGTTTTATGCTCCCAACAAGTACTGCTATCACCGGCTTAACAAAGAAGTGCGCCCTGAAACAGGTCACGCACTCAGCACGCTTATCTTCGGTAATCTAATCCCTACTGGTGCCTATCTACACACGCAATGCAAAGCAACCCTCCTTTTTCCGTCGTGTTCCGAGGACCTTCATCAATAACGTCACGCACTAGGGTGTTCCCGACATCGAACAAGAGGGAGGTTCGTTACTTCATGCTGCGACATGCTGATAATGCATGCCTTTGTGTTGGATTGGTGTGCTCATTACCGGGTTAGTTTCTGTTACGTTCGCTAGGCTCTCATATAAACCCCGTGCACTAGGTACAACGCAATCATTTCGCCTGGGCCCGCTCTCGGCGTTATGCTTGTGGCGGCGTTCCACACCGCAATTGCTCACACTCGAACATGCGCGCTATCGGTATTAATGGGTGTCAAGGGTGAAGCCAAGTAGTTATGGCAGAACACATCCCGACCTTAATATGTATGCAACAGCTCGATTTTGTGTTAAACAATACTGAATGTTTACCCCTTCCACACTTCCTCCATAAAAACAGTCAAGTATATTAATAAACGGTGTAACTAATGAACTGAAGAAACCGGTAGCAAAAATGTATTCTCTGGGCAAAAGTTTAGAAGTCTTGTTGCGCAATGTGCTCACCCATAAGTGACTCCCGCCTCAGAGATAATTAACGGTAGCCATTCTAATCGAGTACCCATTCATATCAAAAGCTGACTGACCCTATTGTTTTGAATTTGGTGAACATTTTTTGACATTAAATAATTTTCTGAACCCTAACGAAGAGTGAAAGAACAAAACACAAATAAAAACATGCCACTTTATTACTAAACGCCCATGCAATGCCGCCATGCAAAATGATGGCTACTGTATGTCACAGCAAACAGAGCATTTAAAGGATGTATATACTCCCCCTTTAGGAGCGATAGCCCTGGCCTGTCGCACCGTCCGCTGCATCGTCATTGATAGAGGACAGTATTGCAAGGGGCATGCCAGGCACTCCGCCGGATCGCTATCCATGGCTTTCGAGATCGAAGAACGCCAAACATTCATCAGGCAGCTACCCAGTTTTCCTCACTAAGCTTGTTACAGACCTACCTAATTTTAGAAAATTCATAAGCAGGTACTTCATAGTCTCGCGGCTCGTCTCTGGAACTCTCTGTCATCTCATATATGGTCTGTTGATCATAACGAAAATCCAGAATATTGCTCGAAGGTTATTTATTTGGATAATGTTGCTTTTAACAGTACTATGCTCCAATTGTTAATGTCATTAACTGTATTGTATATATTGAATCGTAATTGTCTCTGGTGAAGGGTAAGAGAGGACCTTACGGCCTTAACTTCGTTAAGTAAAATATATTATTATTATTATTATTATTATTATTATTATTATTATTATTATTATTATTATTATCATCATCATCATCATCATCATCATCATCATCATCATCATGCCTCGGATTTGTCTCGGCGTTGTAGAGTTCACCTGACAGTTCGATCTAATTTGCTTGACTTATACCAACTGTGATCATTAAAAGCTTTATTAGTTAAAGCCGTACTGGTTCTATAGAAACTTAATACAGCAAGTTTCAAACTGTACCGACAGACCTTAAATGCCTTATCTCCAGTTGCTAACCCTAAGATTCCTATACTATCTTTGCATTGTCGGAAAAGTAAAATAAACAGGTAGTATATATTATCCAGTTCGGCACTGTAACAGAAAAATACGGGGAAAAACGCAATTTATTATGTGATTGATAATACTAATCATCTGAGCTCGGAAATTAGCCAAATGCCTTTTCTCTCTGGTGGATATATTAAATCAGATACAAATTAACATGTTTGCGCACATTTGGTAACCATAGGGCCAGCTTTAATTTGGCCTATTTTGGATTCTGTTGTCTATTTTAAAGTTTAAAACACCCCCCCCCTTTTTGCCTTTTTTTGGATCGTTGTGGAACATTTCCGCTAATATTTGCACATTTTAAAAACATTAAATGGCGTGTTCACCCCACAAAAATATATGTTGATAGTCTTGTTATATATTTATTTCTTTTCAAGCAGTCAAAAACTTTCTCCTCAACCCATTCACTTTAAGCTCTTTAAATAGCAGAATCTTCATTAATGAAAAGAGCGCAAGGTTACCTCGGGCATGGGCATATGAATACTAGGAATAAAGAGAACGAGAGAAGTACTGTAGTTTTGAATAGTGCTGGCAAATTACCTTGTACTGATCTGCGCGAGACAATTCTAAGACATTTTTGTTGGGGGAATTCTCAGCTTCATAAATGTAACAAACAATTGCAAGTGAGAAAGATGAGAGCGGTACAGCTGCGCAATAAACCGTCTCAACAATGTGTTCAGTACAGAAGTAAGGGAAATACTAACCTGATTCCCCTATAAACGCATAAACAGAAAATAAACTCGACCAGAAACTATTGCACATCTTTTTCTCATTCACCCGAACTATTCAGAACTACTTTACTTTTTCTTGATAAACATTTTCATGGTGTCCTGAAAGGTAAATGTTCTGTTGTAACTGGTATGAGTCTTTCGGAAATAGTTTGTTTTAAATATGCTCCAATCACTTCAATGGAAATAGAACGTTATGTTTTTGTTTTTGTTTTTTCCATGATGAAAAATGCTCTCTCTAACAAGCGGCTGACTATGGCAATTGATATCTTGAAAAAACATCTTGTAGCTGCTTGCAACCAAGAAAAGTAAGCTAAGTATTGTGTGATAAGGAAATCATTAAAGTATCTTAAATACTATTTTCATTAATAATGAGTAATATTACTCTCTGTTTTCACTTTTAATAAGTGCCTATTTTCAATATTTTAAGTGCCTATTTGCCTGCCTATTTTAAGCAAAATAAATACCTGAACGCCTGGATGCTGCTAATAATAATAATTATGAAAACGTGTTATATTTATTTGTAGAGTAGACACTATAAATCATTTCAGTTTATATAATTTTAATTTCTGTCAAAAGGGCGTCTGAAACATACTACAGATATCTGACAGTAGATTATCAATCGTTTTATTCAGAAAGTTTAGCTAATCAAGTATTTTGAAAGACAAAAGTATAAAATCAGTTATTTTACAACTATCGAGTTAATTTCATTGAACAATATTACTTTATTGACATACGTGAAAAAGGCAGCGTATTTCCATTATAATCTCATTTTGATATGCTGCTACATACGCTACAGCTAACATTACAGATTATGAGCTTGCCGATAATCCGAAAATGCATTATTGTTTATTTAAAAATGTAATGATCTCGAACATACTGAACTGAACGTCGTGGAATATAAAAAATAGTTTGACTCAAAGTCAGGTCCTCATCGCATTTTACAGTGATTTAGAGCAATATTTCTTTGACTTTATAATCTTAAGTTAAATAACACACAGGTATGTAAGAGTGATTAATCACTATTTAATTCCACTTCGTTTTTTTAGCCTGCTTTCCATGCATATGAAAGTTGGGGAAATCTGAAAACATATATTATAAGTTGCCTTGCTTCCTGCAGAGAGCTCTATAGGAGGGTTATTTGGGCCAATGCCAAAATAAGATACTATTGTAGATTAGAAATTCGGTCACGAGAAGCCGTGTACTTTACTGCAATAAAACGGAGGCGAAAAGTGCTAACTCATAAATCATACTGGGAACCGTAGTAGACTATGACCAGAGGCATGATGAATGACGTTCTGGGTAGCAATAATGCTCATTTGAGCTGTCTTGAAATATAAAAATAGCTCCAAAGTGTGAATTTACCGTACCTTTAAAATTACAGAGAATTCAGAACTGAATATTCATTCTAATAATTTTGAAAAATTATAAAACTACAAGTAGAATCCACCTAGCACATTTAAAATCAAATTAAATTAGACATCCTGAGATAGGAACTGCATCTTCACCAAAATATTCTACTTTGGGATGCTACGATATAACCTTTAGATAAAGTATATTATAGAATAGTCACCATTCTCATTTGGTATGTGTTTATGAATTCACCAAATTAGATTTATAGCAAGCTAGTACAATTTTCCATAACAGTTCGTGTTACATTATTCCCTATGGATTCCCTTATATTACCTTTTTAGTTGTTGCACTAGACAGCGCCGCCATGGGTGAACGAGGTCGTTAAGACGCGGACTCGTGAACGGGAGGTCTGGGGTTCGAATCACGCCAGGACTGTCCTCCCTGACTGAGGTTTTTTCCAGGTTTTCCTCAGTCTTCATAACTGGCAAATGCCGGGGAAGTACCCTAAACTTAGGCCTGGAACGTTTCCTTCCTTAAAAAATCCTTTCCCAATTTATCATTTCATTTCATGTATCATCAGTGTCCACCGCCGTTGTTAAACACTATTAAAAAAAAGTGTGTATTTCATATTAGAAATCTTGAGGTAATTTTACACGTCTTAATGTAGCAATTTGAATATTCCAATAAAAGATTGATATGTGTTAATATCATAATTAAAAGTGAATATATTTTCATTTGTTATAATATAATTGCAGTAAAGTCTACATATCTCGAGTGGGATGAAATGGAGGCTGTCTCACATTATCCGAATCACCGATTATACGAAACGTGAGGGAAAATGTTTAATTTTACAGATTTTCTACACTCTGTAGAAACCAACTAGTGGTTTAGTGCCGCAACTCTTTTTGTGGTTTCGCTTCTATCCCAGACTTCTTTGTGAGATCCCATCATTCTTTGTATAACTTTCATCAAACTTTCTTTTACTTTTGGCATTCAAGTTTTCATCAAACAGCTGAAATCGAAAATATGTCTAACAAACAACCAAAATCCCTGGAGCGGTTGGATAGAATGAGCTATCCATGTCTCACTTTGTTAGTGAGAGCATTGGCATTATCGAGAATCTATTTTGTTTCATTGAAGCTGTAAATTGTAAGTATAATGTATCCTACAAGTGAATTAAGCTGTATTAACCTATAAAGTCAGTATTTTTATTCCTATGGTAATTTTTAATGACTACTAAAGTATTTCGGTAAATGCCAAATTCAAATTCTATAGCCCTTTCATGGTTAGAGGACAAATTCTCGTATTCAGTCATTTTGTAATGTTAACACCGCGTGTAACTAAATTCAATACTAAAACTTCTAACGACAATAGAAGATATAAAAACTAATTAAGCATAGTTTGAAACTAATATTAAATTCGTGATCAACCGCAGAAGAAAAAAAAATATAAATCAGAGATATACTGAAAATAAAAAAGATTACAGTTTTCATTAATTGATTAAGACACAATTATTTACAGCCATCAAATCTGTAAAATGCATCATGTTGCCTGACGCCAAAATTTACCAGCTGTTTCTGCAAATGTACCTGCGTTCGAGAATGTCCCAAATGACATTTAGCACAGCATGTAGTATCAACACGATTGTGCGCCTTACCTTTTCATTGGAATTATACAGAATTTGAACGGAAAATTAGGTAAGAAATGGATTGATTACTGTGAATCCATTGCCTGGTCTGTTCCACTTTTGTGTGTGTGTGTGTGCGCTAGGCACTTGAATAGCCTTACGTGTAAGCCGAGAGTTTATTTTCCACGTATGCAATTGCTAACTCTTTGCGCCTAATGTCCGATCTTTGAATATGTAAGAGTTTCGCTTTAGGGCTGTATAAAAGCAAAACCATTGAGATGTTTTATTCTCAGAAGAACTCTAAATCTTTTTCTATCCTATCTTTCCCTCCCCCTCCCCAGGTTGACCATTTACTCAATTTCAGACCTATGGTTATCTAACAAAAAACGTTGTTCCCTTATGGTATTAATAAAAGTTTGAATATTGAATTTAGGAACACCCGGTAAATGTGCTTTAATTTTTACTGAGCAATTAAGTGAAAATTTTGCCTAATTAGTAAAGCTGGGTTATTCTCCCCCCCCCCCTTAATATTGCTACTTTACCCGTTGTTATGAACAGGCTCGAAAACATCCGGCATGCTAGAAACTAGCTTTGGTCATAAATGATATGAAAGAGAATTTGCCTTACACACCAGTGATCAAATGCTTACACGTGATTATAAATTTTGTAAAATTTACGAGCTACTTTTGAAGTTCGAGCACCGGGTAGCCTTTTTTAATTAATGGTGGCGCCACATTGGATGAAGTGGAACACGTGAAATCGCCGTTAATTAATGCTGGATCCCAAATTTGCATGATGGGACCGTATTAACGCTAATATAAAACAGCATCATCATATTGCCTAGGAGAGAGAGAAATTAGTATCCATGCACAGCTTGAAACATTAACGATTGGAGTTGCATGCAATCATATTTGACTATTGAAATAAGTAAAAGTGTCTTGCATGTGGGGGGGAGAAAGTTTATAAAAAATATTTCTCATAAAGCCTTTCCAAAGTTATTGTCTGTTTTACATTATTATTTTAGTTTATACTATGAATATACACATTTTATGCCATAGCATACATTATTTAAAAAAAATTAACTGATTTACTGAGCCTCAGTGTTGGGACTAGCGTAGAAGTATAGGGAGATGGAAACACTTACGAATACACAGCTCAGAGCTGAATCGAGAAATTTCGTACTGGATATACATTACAGCGATACATAAAAAGAATAATAAAAAGGAATTAAGTAATTATACTGATAAGTCATTATGTAAGGTACCTGAGGATATACAACATAATAAGAGTAATGATTTTAAAAACACTTTTATTCCGTAATATCTCTCTATATTGAGGTACTCGTCCCATTGTTTCACAAGTCTCTAAAATCCAGCAGCATAAACTTCTTTGTTGGTAACTTTTACAGCTTCAGAGTCGAGAAAATGTTCACCAGAAAGAGGATAGGAAGTCGCTAGGAGCAAGGTAGCGGCTAAAAGGAGGATGCTCCAGGACTTGAAGAATAAATTAAATATAAGCTAAGCAAAGGGTTTTTTAATAGTGCGGCTGTAACAAAGAGGGTTCACGTAATGCAATGCGCATGTAAACAAAACAGAGTTTAGACAACTGTATATTAGGGCGTCTGTGTTTGCTTCGGTTGAAATGCCACAAAAGCGTGACATGCATTCATGTTGCGTAGTAAAAGTAAGAAAATATATGTAATAAGTACAAATTTATAAAACAAATTATCTTACCCCGAGTATAGTGCGACTTCTCAAAAACCCAAAGCATTGCTCTGGTATGTAGTGCCCGTCCGCGCTCACCCACTTAGTTTGGCAACGCCGCTTAGCCTAGAGATTGGCTTATGTTATATGCTATTAACTTTTACATTAAGTATAGTAATTATTAATTAAAAGCTTTTGGACCTATCTAATTCACAATAGCAAAAACAGTTATTGTTATTGGCAGATTCTGCCACTTAAACTACCAATGTTCTTGAAGGACATTTCTACCCACCAAAAATTCCTCTGCGGTCAGTTGATGCTATTGCCGCATACTTGGGTAAAAATTGCTGCATACTTCCAAATTTGTACTCTGCCTTACTTTTAAAAGACTCCCGAATGTTCAAACCTCCATTCAAATAATTACCCTCATATCCTTGCCAACGCTTTAAATACAAAACTTGTGCGCTAGTTATACCATATATTTCCTTCGACAACTCCAATTTATCCAGATAATTTAAGATTGCTTCATTTCCTAACTGTGAATGTTGTATAAATGTTATGTTGTAAGCTTTGCAAAGCATTTTATATTGCTTTAACTTCTACTGTTGTTTCGCTAAATATGAACAAACATACGCGTTCTGTTAAAATTAAGCCTCCCTGACGGTGTTTTGTGCCGCTTTTAGAATTTTGGCAATGCATTTAGTTTAACACTTATTGATGCATTATCCATTCATATCCTTGAAGTTGCCTCAGAGATAGAGAACTGCCATATTTTTGGATTAAGCGCGCACACTACCTGGTTTAAATCTTACTTATAGGTTACCCTTCTCTACTTTATTTATTTTTAAATTTTTTATTAGTTAAATTATTGATACTTTTCCTCGCCCGCCCTTTTCCCCTTGTTGCTTGTTTATCTGTTTCCATGTATTACGTTACCTTCACTTGTCTTCTGTCTTAGTAGAACAAAAGTTGCTTGAAATATTGCGATATTAGTGTTACTAGTCCAAGTGCATCAATTTCTGCTTCTCTAGTTCTTATTATTTTAGTTACAATGTTCCAAGAATTAGTTTCTTTTTCATTTTATTTGTATCGTCTATGATCCCAAAATCGCGTGTTCAATTCCTGCCAACGTCGATCTTTTCGGGCATAAAATCCTAAGTATGGCTTCCTTCGGAAGGGAAGTAAAGCCGTGAATTCCATGTCTAATTTACGGCACGTAAAAGAACCTCATTCCTGAAAGAAGAGACCTCTGAGCAAAATATGTCGGCCATTTCACGCCCTGGATTGAATGGGACGTTGATGACCTGAGATGTTAAAGAGAGTTCGTAAATAAACCGAATAAATATCAAACTGTATATGATAGCTCAGAAAAACTACCCGTGATTTCATCAACTTCCGAGTGCTAGTTATAAAGTGGAGCAAGGAAAGATATCAGATCAATGCTGGGGTACATACTAACAAAAGGCAGTTAAATGAGCAACGCAATACCACTAAGTAGCGCCCACTTGTTTTACCCCACACACACACGCTATGCAATTAACAAATGGACAAAAGGCGATATAACGTACTCTATGGTGATTATCATCATTAACCAAGTAACGCCTAAAGTTCATGGTGGCACGTAATTCATCAAGCTAGTGTCCAGAAAACGCAGACGTGCATTGTCACACCGCAATAAGAAGCTCTGGATGAAAGCCCAATGTCCCACTACGGCAAAGTTTTGGTTTCTTTCCAAAAGGTTCGTGTCATTTTGTGACCGAAATATTTCTTTGAGATTTTTCATTGCGTGATTCGCCCAATGATAGACTGGTTTGAAGACGAAATCATACCTCAGGATAGATTTTTTCTCTAAGCCTTGGGAAGCGGGAATTTAAGGTTATTTGCAGAATATTGTAATTAAATTAATACCATAAGGCAGTTTTCTCAAGAAATAGGTATATTAAAAGAGTACATAAAATGTAAAAAATAACATTTTGTGAAGATAAAACAGTTTTTTTTTTAATTTAAAAACATTCTAATTAGCCTACAAAATGATAGAAATGCGTCTTGCAAAAATAGTAAATACACGCTGGACATTGATAATGCTACAGCGACGTCAGTACTTTCTGATAAACTTAAATGTTGTTTTTGGCTCGCGAAACCAGAGCGAGTTCAACTTTAGCGCCAATACAGGAAGACACTTGAAGCATTCCTTTATAGACGTTCTGCTTAGGATTTCATTGCACATCCCACCATTCTTCCGTCACCTTATGTAGAACAAAAATTACATGGCCTTGAAGTGCAAGGAATGATGTCAACACGCATAAAACAGCACCTCTTAATTTCCAAGTTGGTAGTTCTGAAGACTCCGAATTATAACATTAGAAACTCCTCAGACTGCAAATCAGAGTTCATGCATTTCGGGATTGTTTGGATGGTTTGAACTCAGTGAAATGCTTTTTCACCACTCGTGAATTAATGAATTAACGAGTACGCCCAATCGGCGTATTTCCAAAGTTGCCACTATATAGGCATCCCAACCGGTAGTTCTGGCCAGATTCACATATACTTAGGAGGCACCATCCTAACAAAAACGTCCACCGAGGGAGATGCGTTGCTGAACTGAGTAGGTTTCCTTATTGGTTACCATACTTGCCTCCTAAACCCAAGATCGCGGGTTCGAACCCGGCCAGGACCGATGGATTTTTTTTCGGGCGTAATAATCCTAAGTGTGGCTTCTTTCGGAAGGGAAGTAAAGCCGTGGGTCCCATTTGTACATTTACGGCACGAAAAAGAACCCCAAGCCTAAAAGAGAGGCCTCTGAGCAAAATTTGTCGGCCGTTTCACGCCCTGAGTTGAATGGGACGCTGATGACCTGAGATGTTAAAAGAGCGTCCATAAATAAATCAATCAAAAAAAAAAGTTTCCTTATTGTAACTGAAATAGAATTAGGGACAATTGACAAAATTACATGAAATAAAGCCATGGCATCTTGTTGACATTTAGCAGTGTAGCAATTGACTTCATATCAAAACGTAAAACATACCTGTGAAGTATGGCGTTCCTCAATCATTGCTAATTTGTTACGTAGGCATTAAACTCTGAAGCACCCAAAATCTGCAGGTTGAAGACGGATCATCAAAGAGGTAATGCGTTTCTACCACATAAGACATACTAAAGCCGCTAAGGTGTCAAAAAGGCTATACGTGAACACCTGTCTGCTATTCCACACTGACGGATATGGCTGACCTCTCCATCAGCCATTCCATGCCAAATCAAGTTAGTTAAGTGCAACTTTCAACTTGACTTCTTTGATTTTCATGAAATTTGGTAAATGCATAGACACTATAAAGATATGTAACTGTAAAAAGTTGTAGTCCTCTAAGTCATCTAGTTTATGAGATACAGTTTTCAAGTTTTGGGAGAAAACAGAAATTCCTGCAAACTCATTTCTGTTAATGAATTAAGAGTAGTTAAGAGTAGTATCAATCAAAAGCTGGTAAGATTGCCTTTCAAATGACATGCAACACAAATATAACAACATATTTTAGTTGTCAAGGTCATATGATATAACTTTGACCATGAATTATTCAAAACACGTCATCTCAAAATATTCTGAAAAAAAATGTATAATTGGTGAAATAGTTCTCTATTAACCTTTAGAATACCAAACTGGTATACAAGAAATATCATGAGATGTTGTTAATAGTTCCATACATAAACATCTTAATTTTTCGTTTTAAAAATCTTCCAAACATTAATTAGGTCACTCTGCCAACAAATCATTAATTGCAGTCACTTTAAAAAGTATTGCACAAATTATGTAATTGCAATAACACATTTCCCATTATGACGAATCATAACAACTTATAAATATTAATTACCAATAGCATGCATTCTTATTATCAGGAAGCAGTGAAAACAACGTGATATGTTAAAGACGCAAGCTAAACACACACACAGAGGTAACGAGTGGCCCAGTTCTCCTTACCGTCCTGGCGGGAATGTTGCAGTAAACGTTGTTGAATTCTTTATAATAAGTAGCTTAAAGTTTCAAGAATATTGTTAAATTTTATTCGACCCCAGCAATTTGCTGCGAAACGCGCTAGTCAAGTCTTATAGCACCCCACCATCTCCGAACTCCAAACTTGTTACTGCGCAATCAAATGTTTCGCTTATGACTTACGATCGTACGCAAACACTTTGTCACGATGAATCCGCAATCCAGTCAATTGGTGGTATTTCACTGTTTACGCATCACTGTCAGCTAGTATCTTGCTCCATACTGCATGCACTTTCATACAGCGACATCTGTAACCACACTACATAATTGCATCTCACTTGGAGTTGGTTACAAACACAAGACTCATAAATGGCAATGTCCTGGAAGAATCGAAGGTAAGCATCTTTAGTACAGAAAAAAACTTCAACTCTCTCAGTGTTTACTTCCAATGATTTTAAGCCTAAATGATATATTTTTAATAATTTGCATGATCTGGATCTCCAAAATGCTCCTTCTATCTTTGATATGATCTCAGCTTCCGCTTCGAGATATTCTTATCCGGAACACATGCTGACTGTGATTGAAGAGATTTCAATGGCTATATTACTGTGGTGGGAAAGGATTTTTATTCAAGCTAGTGGACTCAAGGGGGGTCTAGAAATTCTTGGCATTAAGAAGGAAAAAGAACATGCTTCAATTGAGTGGGAGGATTTTCTGGCAGAGATTCAAGCTTTGTTTGCGCTTCACTCCCTCAAGAGTTAGCGTCTTTAATTTCATTAACTCTGTGGCCGCCATATGTTCAGCTTATAAGGGGGAGAGTGTTTCTAAAGCCCGCAGCTCTCGTTAAATTAATTTCTAATTAAGCTATACCAATTGTGTAGTCCCATAGGGAAGTGCTACTGTTACACTTGTATCACCCAAAGCGAAACATGTAATATTTTCTGATCGGTGAGTCTATAATGATATTATAAATGTTTGCTATTTAGAAAGTGAAAAAGTTTAAAAAAAAAAAAACTGCTTTTTAACTTCTTCCAAAAGCATTTTCCTTGCCTCGTGATTCGAAAAATCATCTGAATGGAGCAAGTATCTTGCGACAGACATTATCATGACTTATCTTTGTGTTTTGCTTTGAGATTTTATTATTAACTATAATAACTTTTTTCATTATATTTGTTATTAATTTCATACAAGGGGTGCTCGTCAATAAGGACCAGACAGGCCCCGCCTCCCCAAAGCAAATGCTATAATTATTTACCATTTTCTCTTCTCCTAGTCAACTTTCAAAACAAAAAACGTATGAAGACAGCGCTGTATAACCGATTAGTTCCTAATTGTATCTTACGCAATACTCTATCCTCTAGTAGCGTAGCATGCGAATCCTCCGTTAGCGAGGGAGGTTCATAGGCCAGCCAGAAAAAGTTTACGCTTTAAACGTATGTTTTTATGGGTCAGCAAAGATTGACAAGAACGTATTTGCCTTCCTTCAAGATGAGCCTCTCTCGTGCTTATTCCTGCGTTCTCTTGGGTCAGCAAGAAACGGCCCAGGTCTGCGCTCGGTATCTTCTCTTTTCTTGGGAATTAGATGTTGAAAGGATACCGACAACATGCATAACTGACTAGGAGTTTGTTTTCGCACTTTTTTTGAAGTTGGGTGGCTTCCTCACTGTTTGTCAGCAAAAAGTTGACTTTCACACTCTTAACTGTTCAGTTATAAAAAATGTGTGGCAATGAATAAAGTGAACATTTTATTGAAGACTCCAGTTTCGTGTATAAGTTTAACTGTTAAGTTAGAAGTGAAACGATTTGGACCTCATCAACCGAAAGCTATAGGCGCTTACTCAGCAAGACGGCACAAAATGAAGAAATTAAGGCGTACTTTAACAGCTGAATTAGAGAAGTTCCATCTAAATCAGACAGTTATAGCACAAACGTACAATGAAGCTGAAGTTATGAGTGAATACAGGAGGAGTGTAAATCTATATAAAAGGGACCTTCCCCCACGTCATTTGAGCATCATGTAGTTATCCCCCTGACCCCCCCCCCCCCTTCTACAGAGGTAGCCACCACTGTTTCCATACCTTTTCAAAGATTTTATCTGCAAAATGTTTCATTGCGGTACCCAGCGGAATGATTCACGCGTTATAGGTCCGAAATCTCTTGGAGTAGGCCATCATAAACTTTGGGGTTTTCCATGGTTTCCTCCGGTCGCTCAGGGAAATTTGAGGATAGCTTTCTCCTTTACATGAATTTTCTTTTCTTCCATTTCATCTCATTTGTGTTTTGAAAAGATTTCTGCCGCCGTATCTGGTTTGGAAATGACCCTTCTGAGATGTTAAAACTCCTTGCAGGGGGCGCCGTAGTGTTCCATCTTGAAACTACGCTAAATCCCGCCTCACCTCCCGATGTCTCCCTTATCTCATCCCCTCCTTGCGGAGGTGGGCCCACTAGGGATGTAGACACAAACGCCCAATCGTTGAGTAAAGTTGAAATGCCGATATAACCTCCTCCATCCTTAACAATCCAATCAAATTGTAGAACTTAATGTCTTTCTCCTAAAGTCTTTCTTTGTCATTGGATGCTAGAATGAATGGAAGCTACAGTTCTTCACTGCAACAATAGCTGTATGGATTGCAGCATTGTTACGAAGCAAGTGAACATAATCATTCAATGCAGCATTCTCATTTTGACGAAGCGTGAATATGTATTGCACAAGTGAACATAATACACCACATTCAATATTATAATTCTTTCCTTGCAATCGATCAAGAGAATTATCTGGCAATCCCAAAAATGGTTGTCATGGCTTTCTTGGTGGATTGTGTCCTTCACCATTGATTTCCTTTTGGAGAGAGGATCATAATAAAGAACTATGGTTTTATTTCCTGTGGCAATGATTCCAGTATTTCTGTCGCACTATCTGGCAAAGCTGTAAAACCTTGCGGGAACAGGTCACAATATGCTCTCCTTCTGAACTGTAGAATGAAATCGGCGCACTCATTTGACAATGAGTTTTTTTTGTCACGGGAGATGTGAAAGGCAACCGGAATATGAAGAGATTTCTTTCCATTTCAGTAGACATTTTCCTCAGTCATCAGTTCCAAAGACCTTCACGAGGATCATCTCTGACGCTCTCTTCTTTGGGGGAAAAATATTGGAACATAAGCTTCCTCTAAACATCATGCAATATCTATTTGACAACATTTTCAAGAAAGCCCTTCTTTGGTGAATAAGTTTACCAAAAGGAACTTGGAGTGCTACGTTTTGCTCAAACGAGTGCCCCACCTGAATGGCACCTTTAGAGAGTTAACTTTGCAACGCTAAACTTCTCATACACGAAGCTATCCGTCACCCTTGCTGTTGTAAAACTGCCACAATACCACAGGTTAGGAGAATTTCAACCAAACGCTCAAGACATGAACCAAATCTGCTGCATCTGTCAATGTTGTAGCATGTAAGGTGATACCTTTGTTGCGCTAATTATTACCAGATTGTCACATAATTCAACTTTACTAGTGACTCTTGCAAATACCAAGCACTCAGTTTTTGCACTGTTTTCCAAAATAACAAAGAAAGGAAATCTTGCAATATTACTGAAATGCACCCCTTTGCTTAGGTCAGGAATCCGTTGGAGCGGTTTGTGCAGATATCTGCCATCAATCAACTAATCAGATTAGTGAACAAATGCTACGAACCCGAAAGCAGATTCCCGACGGACCACGCAAAGTGGCACAGGTAATCCCTCTAATTTTCTGCTCCGTTACCACGTTCTTGTCAGCCGGGCGGCTTTAAATCAAGAGTATAGGCAATCACTCGGGAACTTATTTGCAAAGTGATAAATTACTCATAGAGCTCCCGGACGGCGGTAGGCTGTCAAGGGATTTGCGGTACTCATCTAATTATGAACCTTTATGAACCGCTCCCGAAATGTAATTCATACCTCGGCACATTTGCATGCACATAAATCCTTGTTCAGGATCTCGCCCAACTCTCATCAGGGAAAGCAAAGCAATCAAATTAATATATTTCACAGCAAATTTCAAAACTTGGGGAACGTACGGGCCAGTTAATACTACACTGGGGATGGTATCGCATCTAGTACAACGCTGCCTATTCTACATTGCAGATACTAAGGTTTTAATCTATGGTGTACTTGTTAAAAGGGAATTCTACTAACTTAAAAGTAACTTAACACTTCTTTTAGAATGAAAAAATGTTTTATTGTTGATTTCAACCCAATTTGTATCAATTATCAATCCAATATAAACGTATACGGATTAAGGAAAAAGTCCGTCAAGTAGGAACTGCGTAAACTAAGCAAATTCCTCACCTATTAGTGTAAAAAGAATATAAAATCCTAATTATGACATTAATTAATTGATCGACTGATTTGATTTATTTACGGACGCTCTTTAACATCTCAGGTCATCAGCGTGCCATTCAAATCAGGGCGTGAAACGGCCGACAAATTTTGCTCAGAGGCCTCTTTTTTCAGGCTTGAGGTTCCTTATCGTGCCGTAAATGTACGACACGGGACCCACGGCTTTACTTCCCTTCTGAAGGAAGCCATACTTAGGATTTTTACGCCCCGAAAAATTTCATCGGTCCTGGCCGGGTTTGAACCCGCGATCTTGGGTTTAGAAGGCAAGTATGGTTACCACTACACCACCAGCACCGACTATTAATTAATGAAATTAATATGGGCACCAATGTATGATAAAGGTTTTGTTAAATATAAAACACATGTATCGTTATAAATGCAGTTTATATGCTGAATTAATTTGTGCTTTTATTTTAAAACAATATAGAGAAAATCAAACGAAAGAGTGCTTTATAAATGTCGGTTTTCAAGTGCACCCCCTACTCCTAATGATCAAATTTCAGATCAAATTTAATTTTCAGAAATTCTTCTTATTTGATTTAAATAACACATAACGAATTTTGTTGTGAAGAAACAACTAGTGGTGCAGGTAGAGCGATTTTTAAATTTTCAGTTTCAGGTACTAATGATTCGATTTCCCTGATTTCCAGGAACTATTTCTATTATTTTTTTAAAATTGTATATACTGAGTTTCGTTGCGTAAAAGCACATATTGGTACCTTAGAGTAATTTTTAAAATTTGGGTTTCAGGTAAACCTCTCTTGCTAATAACCCGATTTCAGTGATTTTTCAGAAACGATTTTTCTTGTTTTATTTCATATATCGAGTTTACTTTAAACTTTTTTTTAATTGCGGCCGCTAGAGCAATTTTTAAACTTCGCTTTAAGATCCACATGGTTTTCAGGTATACCACTACTCTTACGATCCGATTGCCCTTATTTTCGGAAATTATTTTTATAAATTTACCTTAAAGAAATATGCCGCGTTTCGTTGAGAAAAAACAAATTGCGGCAGCTAGAGCGATTTTTCAATCTTTTGAAAAGGTTTCGCTTTAGATAAACTCCCGCCTCCAATGGTTCCATTTTGCTGGTTAACGAACTCGAGGAAGCGTTAGTTAATTCACGGTTATACCAAGTTTCGTTGAGAAAAAACACGAATTTCGACCACGACAGCGTTAACAAACCTTTTTTTTCGTTGTCATTTTCGGTTTCTAATGGGTAGGATCTATGGAAATTTGAAGGAATTTCTCAGAAATGGCTGCATGCATAGAACCAAAATTGTCTCTTTCCTTCGGAATTCGCTAAAAATTGTAATTGAAATAGTTAAACGTTATATTTAAGAATAAGAATAATCAGAAAATAGATCTTTGTCCTTCAGTGAGAATTTTTAGAAACGGAAGGGATGAACATTGTTAACAATGTTTTTGTTTTTCTTTACTGTTACATGCTCACAATTTTGTGGTTGGGAACAGCGAAATTTCGATAACGAAATAACTAAAAAGAGATCAGTTTATCTTGTGAATGTATTCAAAACATTTTTATATTACTATTTTTGTTGTTCGAATGCTGTGCTCTCAACAATAACACGATGTAGGGTGAAATTATTCTGGCAGAGTAGTGGGCATGCAGAACACAAAACGTGCACTGAATAATGAAATTGGAAATACCGTACGAAAGAACACAGATGTTGTCAATTATTAGGTCAGACATTTTCGACAGTATGGGGAAGAGACACTTGAAATATCACAGTGGACTATGAAGTCTTAATTACAATTTCATGCTGCCACACAATATTTAAAACCCACATGTCCTATATAAAAATAACGCAGGTTTGTTCTGTTTCATTTCCCACCCACGCGAAACTCTGGAATTGGGCTCTGTTCCCACAAAAGCCAACGTATTTTTATTAACCAGAAAAAATCCATTGAAAACAATATTATTATCGTCATTAAATTCGAGCTGCTGTGTACGGTATGAGAGAATGTGGTCAACGGAGGCGGGGAAATTAACTGGTCACGTTGACGCGCACAGCTCATGGCCTGTTACTGCAGGTTTTCGTAAGCGACAACAATAGTTTGTTTGCCTGGATGTATGTTACTATGGTAATTGGTCATAATTTAACACATTCCTAAAAATGAGTATTCAATTAAACGATTCAAGACTTAAAACACTATTTCCAGCGTTGTCCCAATAGATCGGTGCTTGAAACCCTCTAGATAATACAAAATAACCATTTGAAAACCAAAACCACCTAATTTACAGACCGCGATGTAGGCAAAATGGTGGAAAATGTGGTTCATGCTGTTAATTACATGACTTGTTGTTTTGGTTTGTTGCAGTTACCTGATTTATTACAGTGATTTATAATTGCACGTAAATTAACAGCAGTTTTTTTTAATAAGTTAATACTGATTTAGTGAAATCACATCAGGAACGTTATAATAGAAAGCGTCAGTGCAACATGGGTTACAAGACAATGTCTTAATTATGATTAGTGCACTGTAAAACACCATATTTACATTTCCTAAATAGCAATAATTAAAGAAGAAGTGGATAAAGGGTATACATAGTGCTAACATTGAGTTAATGACGAAACTGTAGGGTGTATTAAACATTTCGTACCAAAACTAGGGAGGACATTTCAGTAATTTACCATCGTATTTGACGGTGTGGGTAGCAAAGAAAGAAAAGATCCAAAAGAATGTATGGGGCGGATGTTTGGATCGAGATGATGCCAGTTTTAATGAGGTGATGTTATAACATGCTTCGACTCGTTTGCAAGTGAGGTTATGCAAAGACAGCATCCCCAGTGGAGTCGATCATGCTGTAATTAACACATGGGTTTCTTTATTTGGTTTGTTCCAATTATCTGGTTTATTACAGTCGTTTATAGTTGGAAGTAAATCGACAATAACGTGTTACTACTTTTTTTATTTCTTTTTTTCTTTTCAAGTGATATTGAATACTGGTTTACTTGCGTAATAAAAAGTGTTTAGTACAACATCGGTTGTACTTGTATGCTTTAATTACGGCAGTGCACAGCATAATACATTTTTATTTTAGAAATAGCAGTAATTAAAGGAGAAGTAGATAAACAATATATACCATAGCAAATTTTTAAAGTTAATGATTAAACTGTAGTGTGTAGTGCTTATTAAACATTTGTACCAAAATTTGTGGTTAGGGAGGGCTTTTTCTTATGCAATTTGCCCTAACCTATCCTCAAATGTGACATTTAAGATTAGCGTTTAAAGGAAAGATCCGGAAAAACACATGAAGGGGCTTTTGGAGCTATTTTAACGAATGGCATGAGCAGGATATTAAGTGAGGTTAAGACAAGGTATTTGTAACTAATGCCAAGGAAGACCATGACCTTTTCATTAAAATAGACGATGATAAATATAATGCTGTCTCATTTATGTCGATTAGTTTTAAGATATCAAGTAATTTGGAAATTCGTATTTTGTAAAGATTTATGCCTACCTGTGGAGAAGTTTATAATACGTATTAATTCATATCTCGTTTACATATGACAAATATTGTTTGTAAACAATTTCAGAATCTTAAAATGTCATCTTGGAAATATAATAATGAGCTAAAATTTCGTATTTTCCTATTGGCAGTAGTAGAGCGACATAGGCCGACATTTTTTTCATATTGGGGTCCGGTAAATATAGTTGATCTTGTAAAAAAACTATACTTTTCTTAGAGCTGATCCTATTCCGTTTATCTAAACGTCAACTAGACATAAATACAAATACTAATAATAATAATAATAATAATAATAATAATAATAATGTTTATATTTATGCCTGAACCCACATAAGTGACCTAATTGAGGCAATTTTAGAATAGTACAAATTATTTCATTGCTTACTTTACTGCAATATATAATAGCAATTAGATATTACATTTTGTTCTAAGCATAGGCAGTTGTTTTGCTGTGATTTGTCTGCTTCTACACAAGTCGGCTAAATGGCCACCGATATTATTGCAGTGTGCATAAGGGCGAGCAACGCAAATGTAACTTTGAAACGGGGTTATTTACTTGTCTGTGAGGTGAAAATAGAAGAGAAGCAGGTGTGTTTTTTTCAAGTTTCAGAGTGACTTAAATAAATGTTCTTAGAGTGCGGTCATGCTGTATCGATATTATCTGCAAAATGCACATGAATCGTTACCTCTACTCCAGCTAATAGCAGAAATCCTTTTAATGATTAACGTTACTTCCGAGTCTTCGTAGTAAACTATGGTTTTACTTTGCTCATATTTATAACAACTTTACATGCCACATACAAACAACTTAAATAGTGGTAAAACATAAAAGCAAAATATTCACAGACTACAATAAGGATCAGCTCCTTGCTTTGCACCTTTTGATCTTAAAAACCGTCAGTAGCCAAATAGGACAACCGGATATTAGGTCGCCTAGCGCCGACTCCAGTTTAATACTACAAGTTCTGAAAGACAGCAGTTAATACATACATACTAAGTTGGCGGTTCACCAAATAAACTTCAGCTTCAAGTGGTACGTACAACATTGGAGTTTTCCGCAAGGAAATGTAATACAAGGGGCGTTCGGAAATGATATACCAAGGGTATTTTGTGCGTTATTTATTATCCAACATGGTTCGATGCACATGAGATTCCTCAATGTTATCATCTCTTTGGGAGTTCTACGTCGCCACTCCTGGACAGCTACCTGAATGTCCTCGTTACCGAATCGCAACGAGTCCTTCATGTTGTCGAATAAGGCATAATCAAATGGAGCGAGGTCCGATGAATATACCGGATTCGGCAAAACAATGAACCCCAGCAATGTCAACTTTGCGGCTGTAGTGTTGCCGGTATGGGGTCGCGCATTGTCATACTAGAGGAACACTCGTACCAACCGTTTCTCCTTTCGCATTGCTGTGTCTAAGCCGTAGTTCCTTGAAGAAGCCAATTCTTAAGCAGTATGCCTGAAGTGTCCAAAAGACGGCGATCATTGCTTGCCGTGTTTCCATTGCATGGATTAGACTTTCTTCTCTGATGTAAGGTAGTGACATCACCAGTTTCTACAAAAAAACCGAGTCAGGTTATACATTTCCAGCAGCCGACGATAGACTTCAACTCTTTTGTCTTTCTGTGCTGTGTAACCCAGTGTTCATCAAAAGTTATGTCAATGTTTCTGTGAGACCGTGATGTTGTTGGAGGACCAGTACTCACATTCTTGTGTGCAGATTCCCTGCCGTGGGCGAACCCATCGATCCAGTGCTGCAGCTTCCGACCTTATACGGCAGATAATCATTTTCAGTTTTGTCCTCCTTTTATCATGCAGTGCATATTTATCCACGTCTTTCTCTAGTTGACTACAAATGAGCAGTGTCTGTCATCGCACTCTGCTTACAATAGCCATCTAGAGTCTGCGTGGCATACCAGTCACCCTAAGAATGAACGTGCCAATAGATTTCTTGGTATTCGTAAAACACAGTTATTGTATTTCATTTCAGAACGCTCCTAAAATTTATTTTAAATACATCACTTCAAACCAACCAGATAACCACAATCCGAATTTTCAAAATCATCGGATTTCCCACCAGCCACTAGATGCAAAATTTCATTGCTAGACATGGGTTTTAAGCACTAGATTTGTTTTGAAAACTATATCTTGTTAACATTGTTTTAGATGTTATGGAAAAAAAATTTGGACTGCATTTGAGGCTAACCAAAAGCGTTTAGTCATTTAAATTTTCCTTATTCCCTATTACTAAATATCTATCATTTCAATTTGCCTTGCACACAAAAACCCCGTTCGTAATGTTATAATATATCTATCAACATACATTGGACTTTCTCGTTCTACTCTAACTTTTACTTTCATCGTTTAAAAAGTTCCTTATATATATGCTCAAAGTCTGTGTTTAAATTTTTGGCTGCATTACAGTCACAGTTTGTTAATCTGCATTTGAAGTACATCAATATAATTGATGGCAAACAAACCAAATGAATAAGTCTGAAATATACAAAGCTCGTGGGAGCAGTTTGATTTATTAATACTCCGAATATAATAAAATCAAATGTAAACAATTAAAATGTTACGACTATTTAAATAGAAAATTAGATTAGAATACTCGTCGATTAAGGAATACACTTAATTTGATATGAGTACACTAAAGAAATAACCTCTAAAACTTCTTTATTTCGCTCAACTGTCGAATGGGCCCCATCGCAGGGAAGTACCAGTTTCTATTTGTGCATTACCATTATTAACAAACAGAAATAATGCGGGATGGGAAATTTGGAACTCTACATTTTAATATTGTAATATTATTAGCAATACATCCGGGAGGGGTCTTTAGAATTGAAAAGATGAAGCGTTACCTTCTTTAAAAGTTAACGGATATCCTTTCGACTACCTCTTTTCTTCGTGAGACGAACAGCAGAACGCACGAACCATATCCCTCACATGTCCGTCTACGGTTTAGAGGATGTTATTTGGTCAGAGATGTAAATCAGGTATCAATAAACTAGTTTTTAACATGAAAAAAGCATCACAATTTGATTTATAACATATATTAGATAAAATCACTTCATTTATTATCTATTAGTTAATTTTTAGAACAAGGATGTGATAAATTAATAGCGAATAAACTCTGATTACACCCTATAATGTCTCGTTATTTAGCCACAAATGAGTTTAAGCAATGGATGACTGTTCTTTAAATTGAATCAATGGTCTACAAAAAGGAATTTTTCCTTCCTTTTTTTACTTTTCACCTGGGTAAATGTAATATGAATGTGCTGATTTGAAACACGTTTTCAGTTTTACTCCATCGGACTAGGTTTTGTAAACAAAATAACATCAAATTAATAATGCCTCTTACTTTTTTTATGAAATATCATTTAAGTTTTAAGACATATAGACAAAACTGTTTTTGTAGATTTCATTTTTACTTAAATATGAGTTAATATATTTAAAAAAGAGACCTATAATGTCAATAATTATAAATTTCAAAACATTTTCAACTATTAATGGGGAAGCAAACTTTTTTTTTTTTTTTTTTTTAAAGCTCTGATATGTCATTCGCTAGTGTCTCTTTTCAAACACCAACAGTAATCGGTCATCATTTACACATCCAAATGACCTTAATAGCGATTTCCATTGTTTTATGAAACCCTCACCTTATTCTTCACTCATTGCACTAAGATTCGTAGGGAAGTAATCATAATGGTTGCTGAGAAAATGTATTTTAACACTCATTCTACACCCTAGATTTGTAAAATGCAACATTTCCTCCACAATTTCTTTATAGTTCTCAGATTTCTTGCAGCCAAGGAAGTTTTCTGTCACTTTTTTGTATGACAAGCATGCTGGCTTCTCTTAACTCGGACATCGATTGAGGAAAGGTCTCATCCTGCATAAACTCAGGAATCTGGGGGGTCCATGAAAATACTTGCTGCTATCTTAGCTTCAGTTTTCTGTGAGAGCTTTGTAACAAAAAAAGTTGAAACAATCACTACCCCTATTCAAAGCAGTAACAAATTGCTTTTTCAGGCCTAACTTAATATGAAGTGGTGGAAAAAAGACATTAGAAGGAGAAACCAATGTTCCATACTTCACTTTTTATTCTCCAGGAGTTAAATTGTTCCTTTGTGTCCAATGCTCTGATTTAGCCCTATCGTCCCATTCACAAAGTGAACCACATATTATCTTGTTTAAATCTATTATAATGTTTATTTTATGTATCTGCTCAATGAAAAAATAATTAAAAAAAATTTTATTTCCATTATACCAATTTCTGAGAAACTATAGCTCGATGAAACAAAACTAAGGCTGGATTGAGAGATTCCATGTGGTAAGGAATCAAAAAATATAACAGTTTTCATTCAGCAAAAGTTGGTTTTTAGGTGAAGGGCATACAATTAGTAACGTGACAATACAATCTCTGATCATCTTAACAAACACCTGGCATGTGTGAAAGAAGCACATTTCATTTACTGTATGTAATAGTATGGTTAACTATAACTTGTTATACCCTTTTTCATTATCTTTAATATCAAGTACAATACTTTCAATTCTTTTACACAAGTTTCAAATCATTATTAAGTTATTATGGGTCACCTATGTTTTCAGCTATATACTTTTAAATAAGTAAATATAATTCATTCCAGCTTGAGGTTATTGTTATGCAAATCTTTATGTACTGGTGACAACGGCTCGATGGCCAGCCGCTGAGAGAATGGTTCCCCAGCTGCACATAGAAAACTTATAATTAAGATTTAACTGAAGAAGTTTGCGGAGCCCAACTCATATTAAAATTCGTTTAAAGTTTAGGACTGGCGGTCCCTTCCCATTGTGTCGAGGTCATTCGGCTGGGAAACATGGCAGTCTGTTCTTAATTAAATGTGATTCAATTTAAAAGACCCTTCCGCCGCACACCTACATGTCCCTTGCTGTGAAGAAAAGCCTTTTCTCTCTCTCTCTCTTCCTACCTCCCTCCAACCCCGTTTTGTTTCGTGAAGAGAAAAGTTTTCCTCAAGCTGCCATCGTCTCTCTGTGGTTCACCGAATATTAAGACTACCCGAAAATGTTTTTCTTTATTTCTGTTTTAATAAAAAATATCTAATGTCCCTGCGGTGCAAATGCTTGGGACAGTTTTATCTGGCATTCGGGTTTACAGTGTGACCAGAGCAGATGTTTCGTGCTTATCCTGAGTGATTCTATATACAAAATATGAGGGTGGATCACTAAGTAACGCACAATATTTGTCCCCCCTTGATGTTATTGCAGCTGGGACGTACAGACTGAAGTTCGCGCTAGAGTCGTCATATGTTTGATCAAGTATAGCTCTGGCGACAAAAACCAGAACTATGTAGCACAAATGCCGCGTATGTTATTGTCGTCAACTTACAAAGAATAAAGAGGTGTAGTTAGTTTTTTGTGGGCGAAAGGACAAAACCTAAGTGAAATACTGAGGAAATTTTGGACATATATGGGAAAGACTGTTTGGGCCGTAGCAAACATCTCCAGGTGGTGCACATTCTTTGAAGGAGGTCGGGTGAACCTTGTTGACTTGCCTCGTTCCGGACGACCAGTAACAGCTGCAACTCAACGGAATGTTACAGTCATTGAGAATGCAAGACCGGGGAATCCCGGTAAAGTTAGTGCCTGCTGAGTGCCGAAGAACCTGACAGATAGCCAGAACGGCGAGCGAATGATGGCATACTTGGACCACTTATGGCGTTATGCTGCTGGAAGAAATCGTGACTGGTGATGATGCTGCGCGTACCACTAAGTGTCAGAAACAAAGCACGCCTCAATGGAGTGGATTCCCCAGCAAAGAAGAAATTGAAGGTGACGCAATCTGCGAAAAAAAAGTTTAGTGGCAGTATTCTGGGATAAGCATTATGTTCTGTTGGTGGAATTTCTTATTCGTACATAAAGGACCACTGTGAATGCTGCATCGTGAAGTTGCACTGTACCCTTCGTGACAAATGCACCGCTGCAAACGTCAGATTGCTATATGACAATGCTTGCCCTCGTGTTTCTACTTCTGTCGTACCAAAAACGTGTCGGCGCCCGCCACACAGACCGGCCTTTCGTCTGTTTGGCTCATGTGGAGAAAAACGCTTCAGTTCAGATAAACTGTGATCGGCTGTGCACAGACGGCTACTCCCGAAGTACAGAATGCTATGAATACGGCATATTGATACTAGTGCAGCGATGACAGAAATGAGTTGAGAGACTTGGCTTATTTATTCAGCAGTAGGTAAGGGATGTGACTTCATTGTGTATGAATTATTTTGTCTTAATGTTTCACCCTCGTATGTAAACCAATGCTTTGAACCCTGACAACTATCAGAGAAGCTGACCCCTTCGACCCTCATTTAAGGTAGCGACGTTAAAACTACCTTAGAGGTGGTGGTTTAGTATATGCACGCAATACAGTGTGGTGCAGGCAAAGATTGCACAAAGCATCTCTTCACATCGTGTTTTGAACGATGTCTATGAGTTTAATACAAAGTGACACTTTTATAAGTATCGGTTCGCAGGTCAACAGCCCAGCAGCTTGACTCTTATGCTACAGAAGCCAATGAGAGAAATAGTCTTCAAATAATATTCGAATTAGCAACGCTGAGTTTCGATCATGATTGAAGATAGGTGATAAGACAGTTGCTCTTAGAAGTGTTGAGAAATAGGTGGTAATATGAATTTCAATAAATAATGGTTCATAGACATGCCTATTTACATAACGATTTAAATCACTGATAGTTTAGGAAAATAGTCGACACAATTCGGTGTGTATATCTTCAGTTGTCCTACCATTTCATTCACGGTGAACACAAATGTATTATATACATTTACAAATGTAAAATGCAAATCATAACAATAACTTCATCTCTTTTTAAACGGTGACCATTTATTTTTTGATAACTCTAGCGGAATATTTAGTATATGTGAATATAATCCTTGTTTTTTTTTTTTTTTTGTTTATTTACGGACGTTCTTTAACACCTGAGGTCATCGGCGTCCCATTCAATTCAGGGCGTGAAACAGCCGATAAATTTTGCTCAGAGGTCTCCTTCAGGTTTGGGATTCTTTTACGTGCCGTAAATCTACGACACGGGACCCAAGAATTTACTTCCCTTCCGTAGCCGTACTTAGGATTTTTACACCTGAAAAAAACCCATCGATCCTGGCCGGGTTTGAACCTGCGATCTTGGTTTTAGGAGGCAAGTATGGTTACCACTACATCACCCGGATTGACATGTGAGTATAATACATATGTGCATGCGCGCTCGCGTGTGTGTATGTATTTATAGAACAGTAATGAAAGATAGGGACTAGAAATGAATAAAATACTGAAACAATCACACAAAAGCGCAATATTTCCAACAGTAGTAGACAATGAAAGAGGTAAAAGAAAATATCGAATCTCGAATGCTTGGAAACACCGAAATAAGTAACAAGGGGAAAAGGGAGGGGAAGCAAAATAAAAAAAAAATATTAAATTAGCAGAAAACTAATAACAAAAAGAATAATTAAACGTGAGATTTAACCTTGGTGGTGTACGAGCTTTATAAAAATAAATAAATAGAAATAAATGTGCTACCATCTTTCCATCTCTAAGGAAATATCCTGGATCATGAATAGGTAACGTAACAATAAGCGTCAAATTAAAGGCATCGTCAAGAGAGAGAGAGACGCGCACGCACGGACACATTGGGACAGTGTAATCGATATGCTTACAGGCGGGAACCAAAAGTGATGACGAAACTAGTACTACGTTTACATTACGTATCAAGCTAATAAAATGTTGTGAAGTTACGTTTTAGCGCGAGAAATTATCCCTTGAAAAATTATAATAGTTATTTATTGAACAGCTTTTGTAAAACCCAAAAGAGAGTAAAGACACTAGCATAATTAGAAACCGATGAAGTATTGATGCGGCCTAAGCCATGAAGGTGCTTAGCACCCAAAAGACGGCATTTGGGCCGTAATTGTAAGAGATCTGAGTGAAAGGACAGCTGGTGGAGTGTCAACAGTATTATGAAAAAGGAGGAAAAAGAAAGAGATGCTTCTTAAACACCCTGGATCTCTAATTGGAGACAGTGTCAGCAGTATTTCATACAGTTTTCGTAGGAAGCATGCCTGAAAAAAATGATGATGTTGATGATGATGATGATGATGATGATGATGATGGTGGTGGTGGTGGTGGTGGTGGTGGTGGTGGTGGTGGTGGTGGTGGTGGTGGTGGTGGTGGTGGTGGTGGTGGTGGTGGTGGTGGTGGTGGTAGTGATGAGAGATTTATTAACATCGGTGTTCCAAGGTTTGGATAGAAAAAGTTCACAAGTAACGAATATTTAGTGGAGGACTATTATTTACATTTTTATTGGAGTATCCCACATGATATTTTGGCTTTGAGTTGCTGAAAATTAGCAGCTTACTTGTACCTTAAAAATATTTGAAAAACAATACTATCTCTATACCAAAATAATAGACACACTTCTTTGGTAAGGAATACATTATTGAAGGAAGCTCTCAAAGATGTTACAAGATGTAACAAGTTCATCTGCTATGGATTATGTTGCAGATATTGGTATGACAAACTTTTTTAGCACTTTCTCTTTGCAAAATAAGAAGTAAATGATCATAAAAGGTCAGCCGATGACCATCTCCAGCATCTTCTTTCCTCCCATTGTGTAAATAGCTTCAAAAATATTCACATGTATGTCAACAAACCATCAGATTCATGAAATAGTAGCTGGAATTCTCCAGTGTGTGATCTGAACTAAACACCCAAATAGATTTACGCTGATGACCTGAGATGTTAAAGAGCGTCCATAAATCAATAACCCAAATAGATGTCGGTCCTGGAGGTGTATTGGTGACCATATTTGCCTTCTAAACCTAAGATCGTGGGTTCAATCCCGGTCAAAATCGACGGATTTTCTCGGGGGTAAAATTCTTAAGTATGGTCCTTCGGAAGGGAAGTAAAGCTTTGGATACCACGTAGATTTACGGCATGCAAAACAACCTCAAGCCTGAAAGAAGAGGCCACCAGGCAAAAGTTATCGCCATATCACAGCCTGGATTGAATGGGATGCTGAAAACTTGAGATGTTAACGAGCGTCCATAAATAAACCAAATCAACAATCCAAACAGATAGAACTCCTAACAATTCACTCCCCAAGCTAATTTCTTATACTCTGTGCACTCATTTTTCGTAACTTTGTTTTTTATAGCGAACAAGGCCATTGACGAAATGCAACAATTAATTTTGGGACAGAGATAGTACAGGGGTGTTCTGAAAGTTCTCGGTCTGACTCAGAGATGTGGTAAAGATGGCAAATTACCATGATAGTTTTCAAGTATCATTCTTTAGATGACGCGGTGTAAAGTTTCAGACGCATAAATTTAGTCAATTGTTTGTGACGATCCTGTAAAAACAAAAAGAAAAGAAACAAAAAAAAGTAGTGTTAACATTTTCTTCAAATTGGATAAAATTGAAATACGAACTGTGATAAAGTACATTGTTCTGGAGGATTTAACCTCAATAGAAATACAAAAGGAGTAAGATTCCACAGTAAAGGATTCCTCCACTTCGTTTTCGACGATTATAAAGTAGGCTGCTGAACATAAGCGTGGCAGTACTTCCACTCAAAATGATAAGCTCAGGGCTTCCCAAAACTGCTACGATCGACGAGATTGTGACAAAAATTCACAGTGCCGCACTCAATGATTTTCGATTGAAAGTACCAGTTGACTGATATTTCAAAGATCTCCATGGGTCGTGTTCACTGCATTTTACAGGAAGTTTTGGGTATGAGAAAGCTTTCCGCTCGATGGGTGCCGCGTTTATTAACAATGAACCAAAAGCACTTTTGAACGCTATTCCAATGAATTTTTCCGACGTTTCATAACAGTACATGAAACGTGGATTCGTCACTACATGCCAGAGACGAAGGAGCAGTTCAAACAGTGGGTGACAACAGGTGAAAGTGCATCAAAGAAAGCAAAAGCGGTTCCATCTGCAGGAAAAGTAATGGCTATGGTTTTCTGGTATTCTCATTGTGTGATACTCGTAGACTACCCTCAGAAGGGCAGGACCATCACCGGGTAGTAATACCCTCACTACTGGACTAACTGAAGGACGCTATTCAGGCTAAACGTCCACACCTTACGGAAAAAAAAAACTCTTTTTTTCAGGATAACGCGCCTTCACGCAAGATCGCGGGTTCGATCCCGGTCAGGACCGATGGATTATTTTTTTCGGGCGTAAAAATCCTAAGTATGACTTCCTTCAAAAGGGAAGTAAAGCCATGGGACCTGTGTCGTAGAGTTACGGCATGTAAAAGAACCCCAAGCCTGAAAAAAAAGGGGCTCTGAGCAAAATTTGTCGGCCGTTTCACGCCCTGAATTGAATGGGACGCTGATGTCAAAAGGCATCCGTAAATAAAATCAAATCAAATCTAGCGATTACTTTTTGTTCCCAAACCTGAAGAAATGGCTGGGTGGGCGAAGATTCACAACAAAAGCTGAGGTTGAAGCTGAGACAAAGGCTTTTTTTTTTTTGGAGGGGGGACAAACCTATACCACTGAGGGTATTAAAACATTGGAAAGTCGTTAGACTAAATGTACTTATTTACAAAGTGATTATGTTGATTTCAAGCCCTGATTTGAATGGGACGCTAATGACCTGTGATGTCAAAGAGCGTCCGTAAATAAAAAAACCTACCAAAGATTATTTGGGGAAGAAAAAAACTCTTAAATCTTGTATTTTCTTGGCCAGATCCAGAACTGTAAAAACGCTACTCGAATACATTCTTCAAATGCATAGAAGTATCGAAATACACAGACTTTGTACATGTTGTGCAACTAACCGGTAAAATTCAACATAGTTTGCTTTGGAGGATGTCTGTGGGTGTAGGACCGGATGACATCTGGTTTGAGGAGAGATCCACATGAATGGCATATCAAACTGTGAGTCTGTGTTATAAGAAAGCGGAACAATCTGCCACAAGCTGAAGCCTTGAACTCCTGCTATACTCTGTCGAGCAGCGGCAGAATTCCCTCATAGCACTCGGTGCTCTATATGTCTCAGTTAGGTTGTCCCCTAGGAAATCCGTTGTGACTGTACCACGACGGATCGAAGTTGGGCCCCTCTGCTCCACACCCACAGTTTCTTGACACTATCGATCCCGTGCGCCTAGACAGAGTCCTCGCTCCGGGTCGCCGCTGGAGCTCTTCTCGCCATGTCGAGACCACCCTCATAATGGGGACGTAAATTGCTCGACAAACACTGCCCTGTAATTCTGCATCTGTTTCTTACAGCTAACAGAAAATCTGTAAACTCAGTTCGGAACGTGTTGGTACTGGAAACAAACACTTCTAAGTTTGTCTTCTTATCCTCAAAGAACAAAAATAAACAAAGGCGCGCCCGTTATGGTTAAATCTCTCTTTCCTTCTAGTCTCTCATAAAAGTTAAAAGTATGCAACATAATTCCATGGACATTATTGAAAATTGGTTGTAAAGGCAACTTGTGGCTCCGAAACATACTGCACTAAAAATAGTTTTGAACACATATATCCAAAAATATGCATTTGCCTTTAATGTCTATACACGTGCAATGGATTAGGTGAAATCTTCTTTATATATATTTTTATTCACAGTAAGAAATCATTACGCAGAAACTTGGATTTAAACGTCGAACCAATTGCCTTATATGACATTTGTTTCTCACCTTTTTGCTCTGGTTCGGGTTCAAAAAGATAATGTTCTAAAGATATAAAATTCAATGACAACACAAGAATATTGCATTTCTTTCTCTTTCAACATCTTTTCCGAACGAACTATTTCCCGCAAACAGATTCAAAAGCTGACAATTTTTCAAATGATATTATCTGCAGTAACGTTCTTTATCGGTTCTTCATCTTGTTTTTCTCCGCAAGCGGGACCGGGTCCGACGCTGGCAGCTTCACACACCTTCAGTTAAGGACGCATACCTGCGCTGATAAGGTCGGTTACTGCAGTAAGGAGTTATGTTATTGCGTTTCGTTTCGTTTACAAAGCAACGCATTTTCATCAGCAGTAATTTTTTTAAAAAGAATTCAGCTACTCAGTGTTATGTAGACACGAGAATGAGTTGCTTAACATGACTGACGATCATTTTTATATATACCTCTAGTGATCGGTTACCATAAGTGTGTGGTGTCATTTACAGTTAAAACATCGATTTAACACGAAATCTTTCAAGCTAGCTAGTTCATCTTCCTTAATAAATGTTTAAATATATTTTGTCATTTTTTATTGATTTATTTATGGACGCTCTTTAACATCTCAGGTCATCAGCTTCCCATTCACCTCTGGGCGTGAAACGGCCGACAAATTTTGCTCAGATGCCTCTCTTTCAGTCTTGAGGTTCTTTTTCGTGCCGTAAATGTACGACACGGGACCCATGGCTTTACTTCCCTTCCGAAGGAAGCCATACCTAGGATTTTTACGCCCGAAAAAATCCATCGGTTCTGGCCGGGTTCGAACCCGCGATCTTGGGTATAGGAGGCAAGTACGGTAACCACTACACCACCAGGACCGACATATTTTGTCATATTTAATTGAAACTTACACATATTAAGTGGAAGTATCTCGAAAACAAGAGCTAAGCAGTCAATAAAAGCACAATTTTCATGTTAAAAAAATCGTAATTTCCGCATGCCAATGATTTTTTTCAAATTTAGCTAAAAGATGTTATAGTAGATAACTAATAACTTATTAATAGTCTGCTTTATGCAGAGGCGTATCCTGATTTTTAAGCAAAAGGCATGCAATTTGAAAAATGTTGGCATAGATTAACCACTTAATAAGATATTTTAGTGGTTTCAAAATGAAAATTGATAAGATCAATTTTAATAAAACTGATTTTTTAAAAGTTTATATTTTATTTAATGTCGCTGTAACTGCATTGGTCTTCTCGCTATGTCTGTAGTTTGTGAACTGAATACTATAGGCGTAAGTCTGTAGGGATGAATGGAATGGAAGGAAATGAATTTATCATGGCACAAATGAAGCCCTTGGTGTCTTACATCTTCTTAAGGTAAGGAAAAACTCCGAAAAAACTTTACACAGACATCTTGACCTCAACAAAATTTCAACCCCTGACTTCCGGATTAGTAGTCGCAAACGCTACTTCTAGACCACAGAGGCGGTCTAAAACAGTGTTATTCAATACTATTACTTTTTAAGATAATGTATTCAAATGAGAAAATACACATATTATATGAAGCAAAATTCATTCTCCTTGTCTTTTTACACTATTCTTTCTTAACTCTATCAAACAATATGGAAATTGTTTTCATATCGATGAATACTTGATATCATTGCTAATGCAGAGAGATTTTCTTGTCCTTGTCAATTTCCTTGGAATTTTTTATGTGTTACAGAGCCGAAAACGAACCTGGATTGACATTGAAGGAATGATTTTCATTAACGCACACAATTTTTTAACTTCAGTCCGCTGTGGACACTATTTGAAATTCCCCTTCCCCTGAAATGCCAAGAATTATACTGGCCTAGCTTCAATCTTACAAAATCAAAACAATTTCCGTTCACTTACCATAACTGAAGAATTGCTGTTATGGAATCCTTTGAGAAAATTATGAACATTTAGAACAATTAGAAGCTTCAAACATGACAATTCTTGCAATGAAAAAAAGCGAAATTCAAGCTGCACTGCTGCTCTGTCGTATATTTCGTAATAAATCATCTTATATTCATTCTCTAATGTTCACGCACGTCTCATTTCCCTCTATGGAACGTATGTTTCCCGCCAAATTGTTTTAAAATCACTGTTGCGGTGAGAATTTAAATACTTAAAATTGATGTTTCCTGGTAGGAAAAAAAAATTCAGCAGCCATCCAAATGACAAATATTAATTGCAGTCATTGGAATTTGCCATTTTTCCGATATGTGACGTGGCAATTTCCTACACTTACCGAATGATGTGATAAGTGCAACATGTATCTTAAGGCCCAATACGAAATGAGTGAATGCGGTTTTGAACTTGCATTTAGCAAGGCTTTCCCCGTGCAATTTCCCTACAGTAAACAACTCATAACTCAAAACCGATTACACTAATGCTGAAAAAAATTACAGTCATGTCACCCTACTACTGCAATAGCAAACATGAAAATTTTACGAGCATTGTGTTTAGAAGATGACATTTATCACTACAAAATATGTCGATGTTTTTTAAGAATTTTTGAAATTATTATTAACTATTTCTCAATATAAAATACAAATTCATTATCTAGTGCTAACCTTTCCTTGACAACAAGTGTTAATGAAGCAAATCTTTCAATGAGCGACTTATTATTATTATTATTATTATTATTATTATTATTAATATTAGCAAGGCAAATCACTCTAACATCGAACTGAACTGTTCCATAGGCAAGCACAAATCTTTAAGAAATGCACTAACTTCCAAATTACAGACATCTTAAACTTAATACAAGATGGGACAATATCATATACATCGTTGTACATTTTAAGATAAATACGAGCAATAGTTATTAGCGGGGTGTGTCTGTCTTGTCTTAACCTCACTTGCAAAGGAGTCGAAGCATGTTACAGCAACCTGCTCACACCATTCATTAAAACTGTCTTCATCTAGCTCCAAAACCCGCTTCATATGTTCTTCCGGGCCTTTTCTTTCATTGCTAAGCCTCACTGTCACTATGATGGTACATTAGGGAAAATTGCATAGATATAATGTCCTCCTTAATCACAAAGTTGTGTACGAAATGCTTAATACACACTCCAATTGTATCATTAACTTCAAAATTTGCACGGAGTGTACACTCTTTATACACTTCTCCTTTAATACTACTCTTTAGGAAATTTAAACACGGCAGTATGCGGTGTACTGCCATAATTAAGGCACAACTGGGCACACAACAAGAGTGATCCATGTTGCACTAAACACACTACTATTCCAGTTCCTCGTTAATTTCACGAAATCAGTATTATTGCAATAAAATTCAACATAATTAACAAGCCACTGTTGATTGACTACCTCCTATAAATAACTATAATAAACCACGTAACTGTAAACCATGTGCTTAATATCAGCAACATGTATGAATCTCCATCGCCGCCATTTTGTGTATTATGGATACTCGCATTATGTATGGTTTGAGGGTTAGAGTCTGTCTTGGCTCAAATGATGTCACTGAATAAAGCTGAGACCACTATAGCGTCACACGTAGCGTGTTATTGGAACTAATAGCATCTGGTGCTTTGAGCAGATAGATGTTGAGAGATCATACATTGTAAAATGCATCTTTCCTACTGAAATTCCTGAGTTTGAAATACACTTCTTATCTTCGCTCATGACTAAGTTGCTACTTTACGCTCTGTTTTCATTTTGATGGTTTTATAAGGCAGACAGTATCAAGTGTAGATTGAGCCCTAATGATGCTAATAATATGCATTACTAAGGGTTAGCAGTTCCAAGTTGCGGAAATCTACCTCTGCATCTAAGATAAATACATTTCCCCCCCCAATAGGTTTGGAAACATTGCTAGTGTGTCTTGCTACAAAAGTAACGTTTACATATTCTCCCATCTGTATTAGTTGTGCAGGTGAGATATTGCTTAACAGTACACATTTCCTGGCTCCACGCATTGTAGACAATTGAAAGACTATTTACATGGCAACATGGTATTTCTCTACCCCTACAAGCAGTGAAGGCTGCTATTAGGGGGTAGCCGTATATTGAGGGAGATAAAATCGAGGGTAGAGGGCTGCTACGAGTATATACGTTTGTGATATATGTCCACTGTATCCCCTATTCAGCATTTGTGGATTGATGGCTGACCTCCTCCCCTCCTCACTGAGGGAAAAAATAACGGAGTGTCAAGATCAAATATCATTCTCCTGCTCAATGTTCCAAAACTTGTATGGAAAATGCATCGTGTAATTTTGGTCCAAACAATTGCTTTTATTTTAAAAAGTCATAATAGACATTTGAGTAGAGAAATTATCATTATGTACTGAAGTTTACACTGTACTTTGCGAAAGATGTTTGTTTCCTTCACAATATGTTATGAAAGAACGATATGTATACTCAAAGCGTGACACATAATCCAAGAGAATAATAAAGAATTGCACAATACTTGTCAATAACAAAGCAACAAAGTTATTTAGTTATTATTAGGAGTTTAATGTACAATTGTGCTATAATTTCCTGCTTTCCACTTCAAAATGAGTTTTTTTCAGTTCAGCGTTTCTTTACCTTTTCTCTCTCTTCGCTCGTGACGTCACCCATCAACTCTACAGCTTTACTAGGAGCCAAGATATACCACACATCAGCTACACAATAAAAACTGAAATTACTTTAACATTAGCGTTGTACAAAGAGTTATTTTTGGCTTGCAAGTGCAAACGAAAGCATGCCGCGCAGGGTCAAGGTCGCGCCGGGTCAGTTCCCCTCGTATTTCTACTGCCATAACTTTGATCAATAATAGCAGGTACTTGCTTCCACAGTTCTCCAATTTCTGCCCTAGTGATAACATTTCAATACCATGCACCACAGTAAAATGTATTTCTAGCTGCGTTAAGCTAAAACTTTCAGTAGCCCCGAATTAGTCAATAATAGCTACATACTCTTATTTCCATGACATTTTGTGTGTTGGACAGTGTTATCTACGGAGGTAAGGCATTAAGTAAGTTACAAATTGATGTGGGGTACTCACTGTTTGATTGAGAACACCTAAGGCTATTGCCACTAAATGACAGCATTATTCCAGTAGCAATTGGTGACATTCTATGTTTACAATAGCGAAACAGCAGTAACAAGGTGGCGGCGTGAGCATATAACCCTCAAGCAGCGCTCCGTTGAGCGGTTTTTGGAAGCAAAGGGTGTGGAATATAAGAATATTTATAAAGGAATGCTTCCCGTCTAAGGTGAGAAGTGCCTATTAGGTCAAGCTGTTTACAATTTGACGCAGAAGTTCTCTGAAAGTCGGACATGATTCCAAGACGAACACCGAGTTGGCCGGCCTACGGATATTGTCACAGAGACAAATTTGCATCCAAGTTGAAAATTTAAATCAAGCAGACACAAGAGTAACTATAGTCACTGTTATTTGTTGTTCACACCTCATAATGCATGACAGGTTAGGTTTTCAGAAAGTCTGTGCATGATGAGTGCCGCGCATGCTGACCTCTCAACACAAAATGCAAAGAATGGATCTGGCATTACAGTATCTCAAATTATTTCATGATGAAGCAAATGATAGGCTAGTCCGAAGTGTCCGATGAGTCTTGGATTCATCGAGACAAAGCGTGCATCAATGCAATGGAATCTTCCTTCGTCGCCTGCGTAAAAAATTTAAAGTGACACCATCCGCCAGCAAAATAATGTATAATGTATAATCACATTCTAGTCTGTTGCACGAAAACGTGCGTCCTCACACTGCCTATAAGATAAATGAGATGCTGCGAAATTTCAAGTGGGAAGTCTTCAAGCACTGCATAGCCCCGACATTGCTGCAAGTGACTTCCATTTGTTTGGCCCTCTTAAACTTGGTCTTTCGGTGAACATTTTCCCGACGATGAAGCTGTAGAAAGGAATGTCACAAGATCAAAGAATTTTATGTTGCTAAATTACAGCGGCCTGTGAAACGTTGGGACAAATGCCTAAATTTACAGAGAGAAATAAAAGTATTTCTTATATCAGTACTCTTATTTTTTTGAGTTCTACGTCCATTTTTACTTACTATTATTTTATTATTATTCACTCCTGCTGGATCGGAAAAGAACGTTTCTCTGATGATGTCCGATAGAGCAGTAGACAAAACGCCAAGTGAGTTGGTTTCATAAACCACTGGATCAACGCCGACTGTGAAAGCCTATATTTATTAAAGATATTATTTTGTTTAGAATATTATTCTTTGAAATATCTGGCCTAGAACAGACAGGTATTTTTGGTCACCTTTTAATTCTCCAGAATTAGTCATGCATAACTAAAGGAACTTCTTTCTTCCATATCAAGCGTTTGGATAGAATAATTTAATACTCTGATTTGCTAAAATACAATATGAATTAATTAATTAATTTTATTTCTCATACATCAACATGCAAAACTTTTTAACAAAATGAACAAATAAGGAAAAAATATTAATTTTAAATATAACAAATACAATTAACGTCTTTGGCAATTTCAGAAGGCACTAACTCAAATCGAATTTATTCCAAATTGATTGGCTCAGTCCCCCAGTCCCCGTTTCATCAGCAGCTACCTACTGGAATATCCAGCGAACCAGGCTGCGATTCAGCTAAAGAACACAATACTATAAATAATTTATACAATCAATACAATATGAATTACATGTTATGCAATAATGAATCTTCCTCCTTTCCCGATTAACCCCATTCAGCTAAATGTCTATTCTTATGAGTTGCACTGCCACGAGTGCCCGAGGTCGTTAAGGCGCGGACTCGTGAGCGGGATATATGGGGTTCGAATCCCACTCGGGCCGTTCTGACTGAGGTTTTTTCCAGGTTTTCCTCAGTCCTGATAAATGACAAATGCCGGGAGGTACCCTAAACTTAGGCCTGGAACGTTTCCTTCCTTAAAAGGTCCTTCCCAAATATATCATTTCATCTCAAGTATCATTAGTATTCACCGCCTGTGGTGCCTCAGAAACACCATTCAGCTTACGAGTTGCTTATTCCTTTAAACCTAATAACAAATAAACAAATTAAAAACAAAGTAAACAGTTTTCCTTTCCATGTTCTCAGTTCATGAACATGCTACTATTAAAACATTTAACTTTCCCGCTTGCTTATTGTGACTTTGTTGCATTTCTTCCGTACCCCATTACAATACAGTAAGACGTGAGTTAGTTGATACGTGTTTGAGGTATGAGTGATTCAACGTGCCGGTTTATTTCAGGATAGAATGTTGTCTAGTCAGTCCACCGCAATACTCAAAAAGGCTTCGGTCTACAGAAAGAACAAACCAATGTTAAAATGCATTTTACGTTCTTTCTGAACAAAAGTGGGATTTAACAGTTCTTAATGTGAATGTTCAAACCCTTTGCTTTGTGAAACGGAAAACAAGATCATGCTTTTATTTCGAAAACTCTCAAGAGCCATGAGTAGGCATGCCACCTTGGAATAATCCAGAGCCGCGGTGAGGGGTGGGTTGGGATGATGAGAGCGGGGTAACGGAAGACAAATGAAAAAAAGCGAAAATGGCAAGCAAAAGGGAACAAAATGAGAGCTCATCTGGGTTGCGGAAAACCAGAAAGAAAATTCTTTTTTTCTTTCTTTTCTATTTTATCACAAGGAAATGAGGGGAAAAGAAAATAATTCTTTCTTCCTTGGATCTGCTTGGTAAACTGCAAGAGGAAAAAGAACGATTAAGAGCTGCTAAAGGGAAGAGAAAAAAACTTATAATATATGTGAGTGTGGAACTTGTGACAGAAGTCGATATTCAGGTAGTTTTCGCAGGAAGTTACATAATGACCGCTAACTTTCTCGAATTCACCTCATGCATTAGGCGAATTGCTTGTTTCGAATTCGCAGCTCATTTTTGCATTTCTTAGGGTCTCCCAAATCTCAAATCGCCATTGTCCACGAAGTTTGTTTGAAAAATAGTAGACCACATGTGAAAGAGCTCACGGATAATGAAACTGAAATGTCCTCTCTTCATAGCCCCTCTGAAGAGAAAGGTTTCCCAACAGTGCTTCAGTTTCGTCAACACAAGAAAAATAAATGTTTTCTTGGTCATAACAGCATTCAAGAGCACCATCACTGTTGATTCGATCTCTTTTCACGTGTGTCTGAGTGTTTGAACAATTGAAAGCAGGATAGTCCCAGGATGGGTAAGGTAATGTTCTTAACCACGTTCAAGGAGACACAAGCAGAGTAACAGGACCCGCTGACTTGGAGTAAGATCACGTGACAATCCATTTCTCCAGCTGCCTCTCGGTAATTGCGCCCCGTAATTTCTACAAGAGTTGTTGGCCTTTGTTGAGAATCTGAATCCCAGATGATGGACATCATCTTCCCTACTGAGACCTGCATGCTGTTTCGTCCTCGGTGAGCAGATAACTCAAGCAATAGTTGGGATTGGCAAATGTCGTTGCAAAACTGCTTCCTACAGATGCATTCGGTGTCGGTTTTGGACAACTGTGAGAATTCGGGGGACTCAGGTTGTCAAGTATACTCTCCACTACGATCCTGTCATACTCAAAGCTGCAGAATCGTATCGTGGATACGAATCACCGTTTCATCTGTAGTCACAGTGTTTGGGAGGTCAACAACTTCTTCCTTTCTCTTTACAACCCTTCAAGAAATATTTAGTTAACCGAAAACGTTGCTCATGAGCAACGGAGTCTCTGACGACCATCCTGGCTTTGGTCTTTTTTTTTTTTTATGTGTTTTTCCCTACTGGAATGCATCTTTCTTTTCCACACGTTTTGCTCTCCCATTTCATTCCGTTGGCTCAATTACAGGGTCGGAAGTTCCAGGCGAGGTGTGATTGTTACTTGAGCATTTGAAATATCTCTGCCTCCACGTCACTGTGCAAGCGGCTCTTCTGAGTTGCTCGAACTTCTTCTGAAATCATTATTAAGATTCCCATTTGCGTTCCTGCATTTCCACCTCTGTAGCCGGTGTCTTGTATCCCTCGCTTCATCCCTTCCTCCCGAAGGTATTCGCAGTGAACACGTAAGTATAAACGGTCAGTTCTTGTGTATGCCTGAAGTACCGAAAATGTCCCCTCCCTCTCTACCATTCCAACTACTTAACAAACCGGTTTTTAATTAAACTTGAACGATACACCTGATGTGAGTATAACTCGCCAAAGTAGTCGAAGATATGAGACACTCCAGTAGACATCTCTGCTGCTCATTTATTAACCAAATCGGTGTCAGCTTATATAGATAGGACCAGGCAACAGTTTACTCGCGTTTCACCGCTAGAGTGACACGACCATTGGCAGTAGATGTATCATCTCTCACAGTCACTTCGTTTCTTTTCGTTTCATGTACGGGAATAAACAAATTAAATTATTAAGTAACACGGAATTAATTTCTCTTTATTTCATTTGAATTTCTTTATTAATATTGAAATTTTTCCATTTTTACCCATGTATCTTTGAATCTTCGTACAGTTTGTGACAGTGTTGCAAGTCAGATATGTATTACTTCACTAATAATATATTCCTATGCCAATCAGCGACTTCATTACTGTCTCGTATATTTTCAACTGTAAAGACACTCTTCACACACGCGCGCGCACGCACACACACATTTCCTGTTTAAGACGAAAACGCGGCGGGATACATGGATTTCGAAAAGTTATTCACGCTTGTTCGTTAATCTTTCTCTTTGGATACAGCGGGCCAAGTGTCTTCCGATGATTTCTGAGAGGATGAGAGCTAGTGAAAAGGGGAACCAGTCGTCTCACTACGCGCTTGCGAGTTGCTCACTCTTCCTGTGAAACTACCGTCAGCTCTTCATTGGTCCGCTCTGTACATTTTTATTCAGACCTTCAGAATTAACCATTACTTATGTCTGGACCTTAAGAACATTGTTAGAAACCACATCACACACTGTAATTTATAAATTCACTTTTCACTCGCTTTGCAAACTCCAGCGCGAAAGTGAAATCCGAGTGCTGACTCGCAATGTAAAGAAGAGAGAATATATGGCTTAGGTATATATATCTAGAACTTTCCTTCAATTTAAAAAAAATGGTCTTGAGATTGTTCTCTAAATGTATTCTGAATGATGCCGCCTCGGTAACAAAAGCAGAGCATGTTCTCCCGGAATCCTAGCAACACGATTCCTACAATTCCAACAGAACTTGCACGGTATTTTCGCCTTTTTTCTGTAATAAATACTCCCCACCCTCTTTAGTCGTGGTAAACATACGACATAGAGGCATGCACTAATGACAGCTGTTGTGCTTAAAGGCAAAGAATTTTATGAGAGATTCCTTTAGGAATGTTTATTTTTTCGTATGCTGAGCAGTGTAAAGCGACATTGGAAAACAAGTCTTGTTCTCACTGCTGCATTAGATACAATTAAATGAAGCTATGTAGATGGGAAGAAAGCTAATTCGACACACTTTGAGAGCTGGCGCCGGAGACAAACATTTTTTAATGTGGTATGTTCTATGAAACACTATTTTTCGAGGCAATCACATATTGGAAACGTAAACCATTTCTCTTGACAGCCTTACAAAACGTTTACAATTGCGATAAAACTCCGCTAATCCGAAATAACTAAGGCCGGTGCCTGTTTGAAACAGTAAATATTATTGGAATATATTAATTTGTTGTCATTTCGTGTCTGTTACGCGTGTTTGTAGATTTGTAATAATAGAATGCATGGCAGATTTATTCACTCAAAAAAGCATGGCTTTTATGTTTTCCTGTTACCGAAGTTCGGTTTGGATTGTCCGAAATTTCCCATTAACGAGGTTCTAGTTCACTTCTTTTGCAAAAGAGGTTCAAATTTGTCTCTGTGGACATCACGAAGGTTACATGTTGGGAGTGCCTAACGCGGCCTAATCAGGCAAGGTCGCTTAAGCTTTGAAACTAGCATTCGGGAGGTCGCAGGTTCAACTCCATGGGTCGGTCAGCTTGACCTTGGGTTTCTCATGGTCGCTTAGTAAATGCTCGGATAGACAACTCCTTTCTAAGAATTTTCCGCTCTCCCATTTCACATAATCACTCTGTTGGTTCTATTACAGGGTCGAAAGTGCCAGAGCGAGGTGGGGTGATGCGTGTGACGGTGGCTTGCCCTTTGGAAAGAGTTCTGCTTCGACATCTCGACGGCTTGAGTTCTTGGAAGGGAGCTCCACGGGCAGTTCAGTCTATAATCACTGCTAGGGACCTCGCCTACGTCAGTGCCTCTCATGGTTTCCGGTCTTCCGGTGTCTCCCTCCGTTGTCCCTTCCTCTCGGAGATGCTCCGAAGGCCAGCACTTAATACCGAAATATCCTCCTTCATCCCTAATAATTCAAGCCAATCTAATGCTGCTGAAGATTACAGGGTTGTCTTTCCTGCTCTAAACCATTCTGCATACCAGACCCTTTTTTATTTCAACTGGATCTCAAGAAATCGTTGAATGCGTACAAGCTCACTATAGGGGTATCGCATTATGTAGTAAACAAATGTTGTTTTCAGTCGTTGATGTTGAGTAGGTTTATTTACGGACGCTATTTAACATCTCAGGTCATAAGCGTCCCATTAAATTCAGTGCGTGAAACGGCCGACAATTTTTGCTCAAAGGCCTTTTTTTCATGCTTGAGATTCTTTTACATGCCATAAATCTACGATTTGGTACTCACCAGTTTACTTCCCTTCCGAAAGAAGTCATATTTAAGATTTTTACGACCGAAAAAATCCATTGATCCTGGCCGGAAATGAATCATTGATCTTGGGTTTAGAAGGCAAGTACGGTTACCACTACACCACTAGAACCGATTGCTTTGAGTCAGACGTGCAACAAAATCCGTAATTAGTATAGTCATTACATCTTAAGATCGCACAGGAAAATATATTAGAAAAAATTGTATTGCTATCTATGTAGCTTTATTTTCTCTATCCTTTATATGTGCGTTTCAATAGTTGATTACAAAAATTTTAAAATGTAAACGTATACGAGAACCCAATGCAGCATATTGTTCTGCAAAAAACTGTAAAAATAATAAGAGAAAAAATTCTTTATAGATTGTCCCGTGTTTTTTTTTTTTTTTTTTTTTTTTTTTTTTTTTTCCCCGTTGCCAAAACAAATTTTGTTAAACTCTGCCAAATATTCCTCGACAACATCGAGGACACATTCGACGAAAATTCCTTCCCCCAAAACAAAAAAAGTACTAGCAGGAGATAATATACAAATTGGAAATCTCCCTTTGCACTTCGCCGTTTTCCCTGCGGTGCATGTACACCCACTTTAAATTAATTTATCCAAAAACTAATACTCTTTAACTGTAGTGACGAGCCTTCAGTGCTAGCTCAGCATTTCCTCTTATCACAGACCGTTATAAAGAAAACAATGCTGGTTTGTGCTTGCTCAAAAACTTACCCTGCCTGATCTGTCGTAAAATGAATTACCTACTACCGTGGCCTCATTCTGCCACGACTACGCAATTGATTTCCTGTAAGAACGATTTAATTTGAGTGTGCGCATTCGGTTTATTACGTCAACTGTATTACTTACATTTCTGCAGGAAGTGCCTGTTACCTTGTACTGTGAATGTATATATTATGGAATAGGCAGAGAGTTAGATATGTGTTAAAACAAATAATATTTATTTATGATTGTTACGTGAAAAAGAAATCATACACGTGGTGTAGGAGGAATTTTCGTGCTAAACTTTCAGCAGTAACATCTCCAACGGGAATGGTGAACAAATTTCCAACCCGGCGTTTTCATTGACAAATAGCCAAGGCAAAAATTGCGTTTTGATAGATGAAACGTTATTAATTAGAAACTTCTGCTCCTTAGTCTTTAACACGATTAACCTAGCAAATTGGTGTATCTGTTGGCAATGCGTATAAAGCCATTCAGCTGCTGCATTTTGATTCACATGAAATTACTGCTGTATATCAAATAAAACTCGTGCTGATAAAATAAAATATCTGGCAGGTGTAATATCACGTCTTTCAGTATATCTTATCATTATAATTCCGAATTTAAATTATAAATTCAAGAAAAGTGCACATTTTTTTTTTCTGAGGAGATAAGTTTTGAGATCTAAAATGAATTATCTACATTTTTTTCATTTGTCTCTTTATAAAGAGAAGCATTTCCTTGGCTGGAGATCTATATATCCCTTCCACCTGGTTTAATATTTACATTAAATTTCTGAACGTCTATACCTGAGCAGCTGCGATCCTGTAAAAAATTAGATAGTAAACGTACAACTAAGACAACATAATATGCTCAAAGAATAAGGGCAGCAACTTGTAATTTATCGCTAGGGAAAATTTATCTTTGTTCATATGAAACTGCCTTTTCTCCTATTCCAAATGCTTACATTGTTTTCTATGCTTCTGATATTCATTCCACTCGATAGGGAATGAGGTAGCACAAGTTATAGGAACACAGGGAGCTTTCTGTTGGCAACACGCTCACATTGCTCTTTTCAACTGTAACGTCATAGATTCCTTGGCGATTCTTCCGGTGGATGCAAATTTAAACCATTATATTCGTGAAACCGACACAAAATGTCCTTTGAAGTGGATAGTAGCAGCGGTTGGCTTTTGAAAAGCGCCCCCAACGGCCAGATCCAGAACGATACCATTAATATTCACGGCACGTGAAGTGGTGATAACAACCAATAATGTATTATAGGGAGGAAAAAGTGAACATGATCATTCATACTTGTTCCCCTATTATACATTTTGAACTTTAGCCAAAGTTTCTCTCGTGAGATATTGCCTTTGTCGTGTGAATTCAGAGAATGAAATGACTGCACAGTTCTGCATAGCAGAGTGCTAGAAATTACCAGCAGAAACTGCTAAAGGAAAGTCAGAAGTTATTCGATAGCCAGCATTTGCTAAAACAGATCAGCTAGGCTGTAACTTCCAAAACGTTCAACAAAGGACGGAATGCTAAACCTGCAACGACTTTCCTCGTCTTCGAAATCATGTAAAATGAGAAAGTAAATAAATTAGCAAATAAATCGTTCAATTGCATGTGAGGAATATGTGGAACGTGAAAGCTTAAAGCTTAAAAGAAATATATACTGGGATTAATGTATAAACTCTGTGATCAAAGTAATTCAGACTATCGCGAGTTAGTTTGAATGGCTGAAGTAAATACCAGTCAGCGCACCTTATCTGTGCAACCTAGCAAGTGGTTAAAGAACTAACTGGCCGCATTTTGTAAACAAACTTACTTAACTAGGACGTGGCAAGAGCCTTTCTCACTCTCTCCGAGGTCCAATCTCATCTTTCACAGCGAATTTTCAAAATCAAATAAACTAATTACATTGATAGAAATAGCTGCATATTAGGGACGTCATTAACTGCAAATGCATTCACCGCAATGATCTAGTGGCATTCGTGCGGGGGGCCATCAATAACTAGCCTGAGTTTTTCAGGGGTTTCCCCTCATGTCTTGGGGTAAATGCCTGGGAAACTTAGATCATAATCTCTCCTGAGCTTATTCGGCCAAATTATCATCTATCATCTATCACCCCCCAGCTATCCTTGGGATAATGTAGCCACATCTTCCAGGCATCCCAACTTCAGAAGTCGGCCACACTCTCTCCAGGCTGAAGGAGCATCCCACAAATCCGAATGCACATTGGTGGCTTTGAGGAGGATGATGCAAATAACTCGTAGTAAAGTAGAAATATATTTGATCGCCCATTGTGTGTGTGCAAAGGATTGCAGTAAACTTTTTCAAGTTATATCCTCATGCATTTTCAGAAAACGCATGTCATATTGGTTGCATCTTTCAGGGGACAAAATTAGACACTATGTAGGTTTCTTTCCTTTAATTTTCCCAGTCATATTTTCTTTACCAAATTAACTACAAAACTAATTTTCACTTGATGTAAAGTTATAAGCCTCTAAGCGTGTACCTACTTAAATATACTTTCTTTTAGCTGTTTGCGATTATGACCTGGCACCGGATTAATTAGGTAGAGTATTTAGCAATGATAGTGAAACAAAGAAAAGTACTATTAAAAGATATTGATCTTATATACTTCGTATATATACAAAGTATAATTTTTTTTGGGCCGCTCATCTGCACGAGACGAAAAGTAATGGGGGAGGGGGTGTCATACATACACATAAGCTTGACATGAGGAGAACATGTTGTGTTACTGTAACAGTTACAATGGCAAGCTCTGCAGAGCCTATGAACAGAAGCTAAACCTACACCCCTCCGTTTCCTCAGTTTAATGAGATAGACTCGTCGAAACCACTGCGTAATGTATTGACAGCAGCCACGGAGCAAAATTAAAATAAATAATAACAAGTCAGGAATTGATGGTTATTAAATCAGCTGCCACTTTACCCAGCCCTTACGGGAAAATAATTGAAGATTGTAGAAAAAAAAAACTTCCTTTTTAAATGTGGATTTGTCTCTTTCAGCTCATTTCGACTACCATTAAATACATAACATTAATATGTCACACTAAATAATTAATGTCTATAAGGCAACTAATCCAGAAAATTATACTGCCTTGTACACCCAGGATCGGGATAAATCCGGCCAAGGTAGATGAACTTTTTGGGCGTAAAAATCCTAAGTATGGCTTCCCTCGGAAGGGAAGTAAAGCTGTGAGTGCCGTGTCGTAGATTTCAGGCACGATAAAGAACCTCAAGCCTGAAAGAAGAGGTCTCTGAGCAAAATCAGCCGTTTCACTTTCTGAATTGAATGGGACGCTGATGATCTGAGATGTTTAAAAGCGTTCGTAAATTTAAAAAAAAAATCAACAGAAAATTATACGCCAATTATGGAACACTGGAACACTTTTCTTCTTGCCTTAGAAGAACTCCAGAAGTTGTAAATATAACGATGTGTGTGTGTGTGTGTGTGTTTTTTTTTGTCTATCTAAATGTTTTATTCGTTTTCTGCTTTTTTTTTTTTTTTTAGTTACTACTTTGTCCATAGTGTTGTTTTGTTTTTTATTGCATTATATGTTCATTTATAGTTGCGAAGCACATTTAAAATTACTAACTTTAAGAGGGATTATTCTGGTAAACATTATTGACGATTAAATTTAATTTAAATTTCGTGACTGAAATTGGATGCAGAGGTAATAAAAATGCTACGCTCTTTGAGAGCAGGAAGTATTCAAACATAAATTATTCAAAATGACAAATCTTTTAAGACGTCTAAATAGGGAAAAAGCCCCGAAGACCGAAAAGAGGACACATTTCATTGATACACAAAAAGAACAAAAGCACAGGGCATACACGTGACATGTATTTTAAGCAGATACAATGGAAGCACATTAAAATAAAAGCAGAGATTTACTTTAACATGTCAGATACTAGGCGTCATGTCTTTGAACGTCCCCTTCTGGACCTATTCAATGCCAATCTCACGGCAGTATACATTCATTCGCATAGAATGTTAAACAATGCACGTAAGAGTAATCTGAGTGGGGGGGGGCGTAAAACGTTATTTTAAATATAAATTAGCTGCTCGAAGTGAATGTGTGCGAAATATATTGAACTTTTAATGAGAACTGTTTCCTTTCTCAACTGCAATTCAGACCTGCGCATTACTAGTGAAAGTTTCCGAAACCAATTTTACAAATAGCGTTAATCCCCTTCTGTCCTTTATAACTACGTATAGCAGACTGCACTGGGTACTTAGTGAAAGGAACACTGCCCTACTTTGGTTTCCATCATTAATTTCAAATATGATGGTAATGTAAGGGAGAGGAAGATTTTGTGTGAAACAAGGTCTCTACAAAAGCCGATGCATAGCAACAGGATGAAAATGACAGAAACAGTTCATTAATCTCTCGCAGGTTATCGTAGTCACACATACACTATACCCTTTTGAGCCGTGCGATTCTTCATTCAGCACGCCATGTCGTCGTCAACACGATTAAAATCTGCATGGCATAGTGACCAGCTAAAGCGAATATAATAAGAGATAGGGCCCACATGTTCGCTCCACTTATCTGCTAAAGATGTCCATTCAACGTCTTGCACAGTCTCTGTACATGGGAAAACGGTGCACCATTACCAGGTACGTTATGCAGATGCATTAAGACTGGATCAGTGGTAGAAAATCTCATGGTTTTAACTATGCGGTAAAGGTAAAATATGCATTCACTTGCCAATCAGAACAAACAATATGTTTCACATACATTGAAAGATTCAGTTACATGAATGTTTTATTTAAGGAATCAAAGGTACTCAGTATTTGAACATAACTGAGTGTCATGGTGCAACATTGGTGTCAATAATGCAGGCAAATGCCATTCTAGATTGTCGTCGTCGTTTCTGGGTAAACTCTTTGGCTTTTGTGCGGAACATTCAGTCACTAATTAACTTTTCCTTCCATGTAAAATAGCGGAAGGTTGAGGGTTAGAGCCCGGAATTAGGCAAAATGCCATTTTCTATTTGGATGAATATATTTATGAGACAAATAGAAATGAACATGTTTCCTTACATTTGAGGTCAGTAGGGCCAGATTTTATTTTGCCCCCCCCCTTTTTTTTAAATACCTATTTTGGATTCTGCTGTCTATTTAAAGATTAAAATTTTTTGCCTGTTTTGCATTGTTATGATTTTTTTGCGATTTTTTACGCATTTTAACAAGCACATAAAGAATTTCAATATATCGAAGTGAACAAAATATGAAAATTAAATGGCATGTTCACCACACAAAAATATCTATTGAGGATCTTGATATACATTTAATTCTTTTCAGGCAGTAAAGAACTTTCTCCTCAAACCATTCACTTAAGCTCTTTAATAGCAGAACCTTCATTAGTGAAAGGAACGCAGGGTTACCTCGGGCATACGAATACCAGGAAACAGAGAGGATGAAGGAAGTACTGTACTTTTGAATAGTTCTGGCGAATGAGCTTGTATTCATCTGCGGGAAATATTTTCTAGGATTTTTTGTCATGTTGATAATTTCTCAGCTTCATAAATGTAACAAACAATTGCAAGCGAGAAAGATAAGAGCGGTATAACTATGGAATAAACCGTCCCTACAATGTGTTCAGTACGGAACTAAGAGAAATACTAACCTGGTTTCCCTATAAACGCATGAACAGAAAATGAATTCGACCAGAAACCACTGCGCATCTTTTGGTCGTTTTCCAGGATTATTCAAAACTGCTTTATTTTCTTGATCAACATTTCCAAGATGTCCTGAAAGGTGAATGTTCTCTGGAATGAGTCTATGCGAAATATATATATATTTTAATATGCTCCGATCACTTCAGTGGAAGTAAAACGTTCTTTTTCTTTGATGAAAAACATTCTCTATGATAAGCGGCTGGCTATGGCATTTGATACCTAGAAAAAATATTATTGTTGCTTGTAACCAATAAAAGTTAGTTTAAATTTTTGTGATAAAGAAACTATCTTAAATACCTATTTTCATTAATGAGTGACATTGCTCTGTTTTCGCTTTTAATAAATGCCTATTTTAATTACACCACTGACATTTTTGGTACTTTAAGTGTCTTTTTGCCCGCCTTTTAACCAAAATAAACGCCTAACTTCCGGGCTCTGTTGATGATTCTTTGTAGGGACACTAGTGCGACCTCTTGCACTTACAAACTGTATAGGTAGCTTTGTTAGGTGATGGATGAGTATTTGGCCACAGTGTCGACCAGACCCAATGTCGCTTAACTTTACCTGCAGTTTCATGTAGGACTGCTGAAGTTCGTCAGCAGATTGCCGAGGTGTCGGTGGAACGATTCAAAGACTGAATATATAGAAATTTCGTACCCAGCCGCCTAGCCATCCTGGACCAAGTGCAGTGGCCGCGTCTTGAGTTAATTCCCAAGAGTTGCGGTGTCTAGCATAGATAGCGTGCACATGCTCTCTGCGCAGTCTCCTTATGGTGTTGGTGGTGTACTTGAGGCCAGACGTTTTATGGAGAAAAATTGTGGGGAACATAACATTGTGCCGAAAATTCTCTTAAGACGATAGCGTGCGCCTTTCGCAATGTAGAATAGAAAGAGCTGTGTAGCCGTATAATATGGGGTTAAAATGTCAGCCCTGGTCCAGGGTAACCCCGAGGTATTTGACCCATATCCTCCAGGCAGACTCAAGACCCCCGGATTGACTGGCCAGCGGCGTTTGGTAATGAGAATGGATTCGCTCTTCTCACCATGAAATGCATGTGCCAGCTCTCACTCCATTCTAACGTATGAGCCGAGTTGAGTTTCTGCTTCGTGCCAAAATTGCAGTTTGTTGAGAGCATTATCTGGTTTTTACACGCAGCAACCCATTTCCAAGATTTAAGAGCTTCCACAGAGGCAATTAAAAAACTATAGGCTTGAACTCACAAACTGTGCTCCTTTTAGGAATTGGACAAGGCCCTTAATTCATTCCATGGAAAAAATTACGAATTTCTATATTCTTCAGCAACTGAATACAGTCAAAGAGAAAATGCTGAAACGTGCATTTGTATTCAGCGAGAAATATAAGCAAAACCAAGTAAATGTGCTAAAACAAATCCAAATTTTGACACGACCATTCAGCGGAAATTAGAAGAATACCAAACACTAAGATTCTACCCATATGGCATTTCTGTCTGCATTTTTCAGAGAAGTTTCAAGAAAATGAATTTAAGATATTGCCAACCTCTGAAGAAAGCTAAGCTATCAAGCGAATCCAATGATCCATTAAAATGGATCAGAAAACACAAAGAACTGAGTAGAGGACGACGATTAATGGGGTAAATTTCCGATCGACCGATAAACCTCGTTCGTGACCAGCCAGGCTATTCGTCGCACGAGCGGGGTTTATCGAACTGTTAGGTTGGCTTTTTAAATCTGCCGTTGAAACACAAGTCTAATCCTAGAGTAAAGTCTGTTAAACAGCAAACAGTAGGACTAATTATTCTATTTCACAGCGAATATTTGTTTATAGTTCATATGTCCACTTTATGCTGTCAGGAGAGTATTTAAATACACATGCTACCAAACCTTCGTCACTGTCGAACTACCAAATATCCCCTGCTTCCTTTAACGTCCCAAACGTATGGTACAAAGCGTTAAGTATGGACTGTAGGAAGGGTGTTGCAATGTTTTCCAGTAGATTTCCTCATTTTCCTTGTCAAAGCAATTGTATGAGTACGGGTGTTGTCTTGGAGTAGAAGAACTTCTCGAATTTGTTCTTGGCGTCTTTTCGCTTCAACTAGAAGCTGGCAGTAATAAGCTGCAATGACCGTTTGATGTTCAAGATAAAAATTATTAACAAACTGCCTTGGAAATCCCATAAAATTGTCAACATAACTCTCACAGTCAAAGAGAGGAATTTTACTTTTTTTCCACTCCATAGTCGCTCCCCCCCCCCCCCGACAGGAGTATGGTGGTGTACCCATGTTTCATTACAGGCTACGATTCGATGCAGAAAAATATCTTCTTTATCCAGAAAATGAAGCAAAAGCCTCTGCCACCCTCCCACACGTGCAGTCCTTTGATCCTGCCTTTCCCGAAACTGTTCGACAATCTAAATCATCTGAAATATGAACTTAACATTCCCACAATTTACTCCAACCTCAGAAACAATTTATCGTCAAACGTCAGCCGCACTCTATAAATGTCAGTCGGTCCTTGTGGTCTAGTAGTTCCATATTTGCCTCGTAGACCCAAGATCGCGGGTTCAAGCGGTCAGGATCGATGGACTTTTTCGGGTGTAAAAATCCTAAGTATGGCTTCCTTCGAAAGGGAAGTAAAGCCGTGGGTCCCATGTCGTAGATTTACGACAAAAAATGAACCTGAAAGCTGAAAGAAGAGGCCTATGAGCAAATTTTATCAATCATTCCACGCCCTGAATTGAATGGGACGCTGATGACCTGAGAGGTTAAAGAGCGTCCTTAAATAACAACAATCGATACGTTTCAGAAGCGCCCAAGCGTTTGTTTCTGTTATTCTCGTCAGAGGTCGACGCTGGGGGCTTTCATTTTCTACACTTTCTCATCCTGTGAAACGTTTGTGTAACCATACACTTGTGTCTTATGATAGCTTCTTATCCCCAATTGGTAGTATTAACATTTAAATTTTTTTTCTGCCGCTTGTACACCCTCCCCCGGAGGGTGAAAAAACACTGTGCTCTCGATGAATGTAGCTCTTGTTCGGACATGGTGCTACTGAGAAATAAAACGGCCGTGCCAGGTAAACCGGCTTCCCCCCTTATCCTGAAACCCCCATGTCTAACGTCTCAAAGGGGTGTCTCCGCTTTATATTTGATTCACTCTTGTAGAACGCACACACTTTGTACATCCGTTCTCCGTCAAGAGATAAATTAATATCTCAAAAAGAATTAAGATGTATATTGAGTTATTTTTTAACAGATGTCAGAAATAAGTAGAAAATGAGCGTAGACTCTTCGCACACTTCCTTTCGTAACATGAATAAGTACATAAATGTTTAAGTGCAATAAAAGTTTTACACTGTCACTCTTAGTATTTTTTCCACCGACTTGTATTGTCCCGTCCGCCCCCACTACAGCGGAGCCCGGCCGGCTGCTGTCGGTCATTGAATAACTGGATGACCCAATTCATATACTACACGAAGATTGTATTACTCAACGAATTAAACATTTTCTCTCATTTATGGTGTGATAAGTGATTAGTACCGAAGCAAAGGGACAACTTTACACCGTTCTGAATACATTAAGATCCATATAAATTGATACTGGAGACTTGTCTTCTGCCTTGGCTAAAAAAATTGCTCCCTAAAAATGATTGAATTTCCATGCAGGATTAAGAACTTTGTCATAAGGCGAATAAAAACTAGAATTTTAAATGGACCGAGGATTTGACTGCTAAGACTGGTCAGTAATTTCTCTGTCATAAATTCCATGTTAACCAATCGTTTAATGTTTATTTTTAATTAAAGAATTCATTAAGTAAAACAAAGGCAATTAATAACAAACGGTATAGTGCTAATAACTTGGTGAATAGGTTAAATATATAACTTTGGCACGCGGCTGCAATTATAAAACGTTAATAACTGCCAATATACCTGCACTTGAGTTCTATTCTTCTTCTGTGTCTCTGAAGAGCTGCTTGTTAAAACTGTGACTCTCTCAGCCACTGAGCAGCTGTAGGTGTAGAAACTTGGTCTTAACATGAGCACAGGCTGCTGTGTGGTTGTAACGCCACGGGAGGCAGTATAAGGGCCGAAGTTTTAATTAATTTCGAATCCGTCTACCAGACTTTCCTTTTCAACGTACTGAGTCAATTTTGAAAGGCTTCGCGGGGAAGAAGAAAATAAATTAAAGCTCCGATGAAGTTGAAGGAGACCACGTGACTTTTAAAAGGACTGGGATGGAGGGAGTAGCAAATTATTTCCGCTGCATTCATCGGAAATAAGCAGAACTTTCCCTTCTAATTGCTATAGATTTTTTTCATTTTGTGTTCCATGAATGATTTAAAAAAAATCAAATACAGCCATTTGAACTTTATACACTTTAAACTGCTCATTTTACTTTGTTAAGATATTCACATATACACAATACTTTTATTTTATCGCTTGAAATTCTTATTTATATTCTTTTATTATCTCATTTATTTGAAAATTGCTTTCTGTAAATCCTCTTCGTGCTCCGCTAGTATTTAATTTTTAGTCATCTACAAACATAATTTATGGTAAACATAATGTTTACCATAAATATTGTCACAACTTTTGAGGGTGGCTGTACTTCCCCCCTCTGACAGCCTGCACATTCCTGAGTTGAGGTGCTAGTAGTGAGCCATTGAGAGTCCACTTTCAAGATAGAATGGAGTGATTACGAGCATTGTGGTAGCTTTACATAATCTTGGGAAATCTCCAGATGAGATTTTAAAAATCTCCAGAAATTGAAAATAAGGACGAGGTTCGTGTATCGCACTGCCCAGGGCTCTTCCTTAAGACTCGAACTGTAAAGACCGTCCTAGACAAGGAAGACACTGTGAATACTCCAGTGGCGGTACGTGTGCCAAAAAATCGGGTAATGAGACAGTGATGGTTCGTGAACAAAAACTTTCTAAAATGCCTGTCCCGCACATTGAGCAGTGACCTGGGTCTCTGTGCTTACAAAACACGGAAATAACGCACCTAATAAGTGAAATGAAGCGCCAGAGGTTCTTAAAAGCAAAACGCTTATTTCAGGATTACGTAGCAGTCGTTCATCGAAGAATCCGTTTCGCTGATGAAAATATTTGAGACTTCCAATGCCAAAAAAAAAAAAAAAATGACAGGGCGCATGCCAGATACTCCATAGTAGCTGCTGAAAAGTTTCCAAAGGTCCAGAGGGGTCCATCATCCTGCATCTGTGAGGCACGAAGATACTACGGAGCTCCATTTCTGTGAAAAAATTGGTCAAAATATCGACCAAAGTGTATCAAGAGACTGGTAAACAACCTCAACCACATCCTCTTCCATGGACAAAGCTGGAGCTTTCAGCAGGATTCAGTCCCAGCACATGAGGCTCGGACAACCCAGGAGTGGCTTGAGACCAATGCTCCTCACTTTATATCCACTTCGGATTGGCCTTCTGCAAGTCTAGACCAACTCCCTAGACTACAAATTGTAGTTCAAGCTTCAGGAGATGTCTTGCAAGAAAGACATCCAAATATAAAAAGTTTGAAGCGTTCTCTTAGGAAGTCAGTCACAGATTCTCCGATGGATGTGTTGCATAATTCAATAGTGTGTGGCCACAAAGACTTAAGGACTGTGGGCGTGTCAAAGGTGGTCAATTTAAATAATTACACGCGATTTAGTTATATTTATTATCCATTTAACTAAAATTGATAGAATATTAAAATATCTCAACCCATTTCTTGTAATTTGTGGCGGTATTTATGGTAAGTAATAATGGGATATCCGTTATGAGATAAGTGCATAAAATGGCGTTTACATCAGAGACCCCGCATCTCGCAAACCTGCCTAGATTAAACTCCTAGTATGGATTTTTTCTAGTGCCTGAAAAGTTCAAAAGGTCCACCAACAGAAACTGCTCGACGTTACTCTTGGTTTAGATGAGGGCACTTGTTGCAAATTTATAGGACAAAACATTTTAACACAATGAATCATCAAGGGCATTTATTTAGCAAAATGCAGATGCCACTAGCCGCCGCTGACATCTCAAGTCAAAGTTCAAATGTGGGGAAGTAACCACAACAACAGGCGGTAGATGGAAGTGAGATCTCAGTATGCAAATGCTGTATCGATTGTCTGTCAGAGCTTGTTTCGTCTACCTGTCGCGCGTAGCGCTAGCATCGCCACATTAACTGTCAAGGAAACTTCTTTCTCCCAATTTACATTTCATGGTACTCGGCGCTTCTTCTCTATAAGTACGTGCTAATACGGAAGACAACATCGCCAAGTGCCCCGCCATGCAGCCACTCAAATTTTTTCTCCCGTACCGGAGTAAAGAAGGCGGTCGTTTTGTGCCCGAGACTGCCTTAAGGCAGAGCACTGTGCGTAGAAATTTCTAGAAGAAATTAAAAATAAAATTTTTCTCTTAGATAAAAGAGAAGAGAGAGATCGTTCTATTCTTTCTTCTTTTGAAGATTGTTCTCCACTTCTACTACGTCCGGAAAATATTGGAAGTATTCCCTGACGGTGAGTTTATAATGCCGCCTTCAGTTCAAGTTATGCCATAATCAGGAAATGTGTTTGCTCAGATCGTGTGCTCTGATGGCTCAGTAATAAAAATTACAAAGGTTCGAATCTTGGCTATATTTGAATTTTATATAACACATCTTTTAATAGATAGCATATATTTAAATTTAAAAGCATTTATGCTCAAATACAAAAACGAAAATGAATCATCTTCGTTTTCAAAATAAATGTCATATTAATAAATAAGCTAACGCGAAAATCTAAAAAGTTCGTCATTCAGGAGCTGCGTAAACTAAGCGATTTCCACAGCAAGTTCAACAACTTTAAAAATGAATACAAAATACAAATTACGTCTTATGAAATGAAATAAATTACGGTATTACTGTGTGTTATTAGGGGAACAAAATTAGAATTCTTGCAATCTATATGTATTACAAAGGAGAACTCACATTTTTAGAATTTAATATTAGTATTATTGAGATTAAACCACATACTATTGATTAAATGAAATATATGACAAGGCTAAATTGTGTATTTTTACACATTTTTAAATGTAACCATGTATATGAATTAAGCCCTTGTTATCATCTTTACATTCACTAAAATAGAAAAATAACTGAAAATTTCGAGCTGCATTATGTATTTAAAACGAGTTCATATATTTCAATAAAACCAAAACATGCTACTATTTTTAGTAACAATTACAACGCACTATGCGAATATACACAAACAATAAACAATCGAAAGTTTCTTCGATTTTCATTGGCTTTGAACTTTAATTTAAATGTTATTGTGGTAAAAACATGTCGCAAACGCTTTCTGAGTGTAATTAAAGGGCGATCTTACATACAAATGTAATTCTCAAACACAGATTAATATTTCACAGTTGCTATTTTCAATACAATGCTTTTCTTAAATATAGAACATGTGCATTGTTATAAATACAGTTTATATGCTGAGTTAATTTGTCTTTTATTTTGAATCAAGAGAAGAGAAAATTAAACGCTACTTTATAATTCGGTTTTCAGGTATACCCACGCATACTCCTAATGGTTCGATTTCCCTGATTTTCGAAAACCATTTTTTTTTTATTAAAATGCTATATGCGGAATTTCGTTACACAAATCATATCGGTGCCATTAGAGCGATTTTTAAATGTGAGGTTTCAGGTAAACCCAATTTCTAATAGTCTAATTTAGCTGATTTTCAGAAAATATTTTATTAATTGTTTTTAATGGCATATACCGAGTTTCATTGAGAAAAAACAAAAATTGCGGCCTCTAGAGCAATTTTTAAATTAAAAGACACACACCCATTTACCCACCCACACACACATATATCCTAGTAGGTAGGATCGATGAAATTTGAAGAACGTTTTCAAAAATCTTTTCATGGATATATTCCTTTGGACTTCGCTAAAAGAAATTATACAGTGCCTTTATTTCATTCAATATAAGCATTAAGTTCCAATTTAATTGTGGGCATAAATGCCTTAAAATTTAAATAAGCGTTTGTAGCACTAAACATTGTTTTACTAGCAAAAAATAAATCAAACAGTTGGCGCTTGGGTAGGATTCGAAATTCGACAGCGCTCCCTGCTAGACACCTGCTTTTAAACGCTCGAGCTTACGTCTGACATTGAGAACTCGATATGACTGGTGATGACAGAATTAGGTTAAAGGCCGTAAGGCATGTGTGCAGAGAGATGCCGTAAATCGAGTGCTGAGTCGAAAAAAACTTAAGACGCTTCGAGAGTCTGTGTGTCTTCTTTCTTAGGTTGTAGTTAGTGAGATATTTGTCATTGATTCTCACTGAAGTGTCGCTATTCCGCAATAAGTTAAATAAAAGTTAAGCAAAGAGATGCACATAAGTCAGTTCTGCATTATGTTTTTTAATGTGTGCCTATGTTTGCTTGTGCTTAAAAGTCACAAAAAGCTAATACAAGTGATTTTCCTATACACAAACACTAAGTGTTGTGTAGTTAAAGTAGGAAAATGTGTAAATTAGTACAGTTTTTTAAAATTATCTTGCTTCTGAGTATAAAGCAAGAGGCAATTTCTCAAAAGCTCAATAATTGGTTGTTGAGGTCTGCTTTGATACGTCGAATTTTCGTCCGCACAAACCCACTTAGTTTGGCAACACCGCTACCTGCACAAATTGGCTGATCTTCATATGCCATTAAGTTTTATAACGATAGTGGCTTCCAAATGGAAAGAGCCATGAGCAGTAACCAGCGGGAGACGAGAATTAGGAATTGTTTACATTTCGCTCATTTGGGCCCTATTTCACAAAAGTATGGTGTAATACATTACAAGTGCAGGATTGTATAACTTGTAATTATTAGTAAAATTCTGTTCCACAAAGATTTGTGTTACGCTTATCTTTACAACTAAATTTTTACAAGTGTACAAGTGATTTTTCGTTATTCTGTTGCACAGAAGTATTAGTATCGGTCGGGAAATGGTAAATTGCATAATTTTCTCTACAAGTGTAGGAATATTGGTAACTTAAATACTAGAGCAAAACATAATATCTATCTTTTTAATAATTGTAAGAGTCAGTTGACCTAAATATGCAAAGTATTATGATAATGATGAGAGTGTGAATATGTGTAAAGAAAAATAATTCAGTATCTGTGTACAATAAAAAGGTTAGGTTAAGTGCAATTTAAGTATAGTTTATGACTGGTATTGGCGTTTGCTGTTTTAAACGCATATTTCAGACCAGCATCTTAAGGTTTCTTTCTTTTTTTTTTTTTTTTTTCCCCCATGCCAAGAAAATAATTTCTTTTCATCCTTCATTCTATTTTAAAATAATCTCTTTTGGCACAACTTTGTTTCTAATGAAAATATGATTGTCAAGCAGTATAAACAATTATAAATGATTAAATGGACTAATAAAATAAATGACCAAGAGCCAGCGCAAAGTTCGAACTTTCCGCCATCTCTTCACGACTATACTAAATGCAGCCGTCGTCTCAAAGTGGATTATTACGCTCAAATGTTGATAAATGCATAATAAAGTATTTAAATTACCAATATATCTGACCCATTTAGCAAGAATGCCATAATCCGCTATGTACATTAAAAAATATGAATTACTTAATGAGTGGACATCACCTAATTCAATGTAAGGGGGTGGTATGGTCACTTGTCGCAAACAGCTGTTTTTTCATCTGGCTCTTATATGACGTCACTTATAACTTTTTACTAATACTTTACAAGTGTTGCACTTCTTTCGCGCAACAGAAAGTTACAAGACCATGCTTTACAAGAACTTATACTAATAAATTTGTAAAATGCACCAGAATGTACTTATGTAGAATAGGGCCCAGCACTCTTTTACAGTTTCCTCTCACTTGCAGTCGCTCCTGTAGGTGTAGCGGTAACCATATTTGCCCCCTAAGATCGCGGGTTCAATTCCAGCCAGGATCGATGGATTATTTAGGATGTAAAAATCCTAAATATGGCTTCCTTCGGAAGGGAAGTAAAGTAGTGGGTCCCGTGTCGTGCATTTACGGCACGATAAAGAAGCTCAAGCGTGAAAGAAGAGACCTCTGAGCAAAATTTGTCGGCCGTTTCACGCCCTGAATTGAATGAGATGCTAATGACTTCAGATGTCAAAGAGTGTCCCTAAATAAACCAAATCAACAAACAAACAACTCTCACTACCTAAGTAGTGTTTTAGCGCAACCTCATGTTAAGTGTGATTTAAACACTTTTAAACATACTTGCGTAAACATAACCTGTTGTCTAAAACAATTAACTATATTTTTATATTTGAACCGTAAACTTAGCAGAATTCTATAAGTGGATGAATTAGACCAGTGTCCGATATTTTAGTTCTTGGTGCTTCAGTTACTTTTTGTACTATTTAAAATGTTCTATGGGCATAATAATTGTAATACAGTTCTGCGTACTACGTCCTTGTCAAAGTTATTTAAGTTTGTAATCCTCCTGTGAGGAGATGCGTTTTCTAGACGATACAAAAACTAGGTACCTCCAAGACCAGATTTTCTAACCTCTCTGTAAATGCAAGACACAGTACATACAGTTGCTCTGCCTACACTATGTACCTTTGCAATAAGTTGCTGCGCATTTTTAAAATCCGGATTATTTTCTCTTCCTTATTAGCGTATCTTTTGAAAAAGTGCACACACTAAAAATAATATGGCGAGCCTGGCTTTGCAACACCTGCCTTCCGGAATTGCTTGTTTTCTTCTACACCACTAAAGTCACCACTTAAACGTATTTTACTTAAAGTTACTGCATAGCCTTCTGTTCCCTCGCTAATAAAGCCAACAGCTGACCTATAGACACAACTCAGTCATAAATATGTCTGGCTCTAACATTCCGCAGACGCAACAGTATTCTGTTGTAAGAGTAGGGAACTGTACACGCCGTTCAGATACATTAGACCACAGTATTGTCACCGACAGAATGTCCCATAAGTCTAGTTACTCAATTACATATCTTGCTGACAATATTTCAAGAGACTGGGTCCCTGCACGAGTGTTCCATTAAGAATGGGAAATGCATCTTCGTCTGTGTATGCACCACAATGGCGAACACTTTGGACAGATCCTGTGAAATGCATTGTGCTCTTCTCCTATGGATCCAGCCTTACGGGACATCTGTATTATAATAAACTGCAAACTTTGGTCCAGGGGAGCCAATGTAGTTACAGAGCATTTCTGAAAGAGGGTGTGAATTTGCTTACAATATTAATAAACAAACTAATCTTATTTTTCTCCATTTATTCTACAACGAAAAAATGCGTTAAATTCTACAATACCTATGTTTCTTATTTTAAAAACAATTCCGCTACAGAAAGGAAACTACAATAAATAAGTCATACAACAGTGTTAAGTGTATAATTAATATTACAATAGCAATAGATGGGAATATTTACGTCTGTATAATGAAAACTATATATATATATATATATATATATATATATATATATATAAGAAAAAGAAAAATAGAGTAATAGTATTAACAATGTAACAAATTAACAGTAATTATAACAGCAGAAAAGGATAAAACACCAAGAAAAAGTCACACTTGAGATCGCTATATTTCGGACTCGTGGAGTCCTTCTATGTTTTTTTTTTAATTGATTTATTTATGGACGCTTTTAACAGCTCAGGTCATCAGCGTCCCATTCAACTCAGGGCGTGAAGCGGCCGACAAATTTTGTTCAGAGGCCTCTCTTTCAGGCTTGAGGTTCTTTTTCGTGACGTAAATGCACGACACGGCATCCGAAGGAAGCCATACTTAGGATTTTTACGCCCGAAAAAATCCATCGGTCCTGGCCGGGTTCGAACCCGCGATCTTGGGTTTAGGAGCCAAGTATGGTAACCACTACACCACCAGAACCGACAGTCCTTCTATAGCAAGAAGACAAGTATTATATACAAGTATATGTGTGTGTGTATGTATTAAATTAATGCGATTTTCACAGTTATGTTGCAAAAATTGCTTTCTACGTTTTTCATAGATTAATTATTGCAAATCTAGAATATTTTCCCCTAGTGTATATGGTATTTGCACGAGAGGAATTAACTTCTCTCTACGAGCATGCGCTGTTCTAGGTCATCATTCCATTTGAAAGGAACTGTAGTATAAAACAGTCATAGCGCGCAGCTAGTACAACAATCAAATACAACTACAGAGTGATTATATAACCTAAAACATTTCTTTCTTTCTTTATTTCAAGACAAATGATGCTGGCCACAACTTATTATACCTCAAATGTAGAGTATCTTTGGGAAAATTATTAGAAAATGTTGAAAATGTGCCCCCCTACTACATAAGGTATAACTTAACATGTCGTTTCATGTTAGTTGGAGGAACGTGCTATCAATACCATCAATCTCCTATGTGGTGGTGTGCTTCAGATCGTCCAATGTCTAGGGCCGTGTTGTCTTTTAAGTAACTCCATAGGTAGAGGACCGGTGTTGTCAAATTAGGAGATCTCGGTGGCCACAGGTTCTTGGAAATTACCCAGTCGTCAAAGAAACTTTCAATTAGCGCCAAAAAAAAAAAAAAAAAAAAAAAAAAAAAAAAAAAAAACCATGACCCAGCTGTATATCGTCCAGTTGTTCCACAAACTCCACGAAAATTCGGCGGTACTCTGTGGTGTCCACAATCTAATCAAAAAATTTGGTCCTACTATTCTTTGTGGAAATATCCTGCACCAATCTCAGACTTGAACTCAGAGCATATAGGTGCCTCATGAATGATATGAATTTTGGATATGGCTCAATAGCCTTAAATTCCGTGAGTTTGTACAGCCACATAATTGGAAGCATGCTTCATGTGTGAGCCATGTTATGGACAATATGCCAGGATTTTGCACAATAAACGCCGTGATGTCTTATGCCGGAGGGAGGACGTTTTTCCACTTTTTCTATAGAGGTTAATAATCTCCCAAAGATACTCTACATTTTAGGTATAATACATTGTGGCTAGCATTCTTTCGAAATAAATAAAGAAATGTTTTATTTATATATAAAACACTCGTTATTTTTGTTTGCATTCAGTGGAGCTCGATCTGCGGGCATGCAAGATATCTTGTAAACTTGAAAACTAAATACCAGAAGAAATTCAAAAGAATGAATGCAACTGGACTGTAGACATCGTAGTTATCAGACTTATAGCTGTGTTCTCTTCCAGTTCCTTAGATGAATGTATTTATTATTTACTTGAATACTGCCCCAAGACAGCGTTCCGCGGCGCTGCAAAGTAGGGTTGTCATTTGTCAGTTGATTGCTTCTTCATTTCCTTTGCGAGGGACGTGTCCTTTGGAAGCTACTTCTCTTTAAAAGCATCTTAACAAGAAGGGAGGGAAAAAGGTTACATCTCTCGTTACCGTTCACTTTGATCTTTTCGGACCCCTCTTGGGGGGAAAGGGATGTTCCCTAATGGCATATGAAGTGAGGGTACTGCTCGTCGATCGCATTAAACCAGTTTCTATTGTTATGCTTCGCAATGACATGTTTTGGGCGAAGTTACCATCAGAGGCTCGAGTTTCTAATTGTGGGTGACAAAATGAAATGAGAGCGTTCAGCTTCGTTGAAGAATTAGCGTCTAAAGAATAAATAACAGCCATGTCGCACATGAAGGGGAATCGAACAACAATTATTTGAAGCACTTGACTGCAATTTAAAGCAGAGCTTCTGTTTGCATCTTTTTGTATTGACATTGAATCATACAGGGTGAATTTGACAATAAGGACGTCTGGATAGGCACGAACAACAATATTTTGCACAACACTATGCAATTTATTTCTAACTACATTTACAATAGATGTTCAAAGTGACCCAATAGCAAGCTCCCACACACACATTTCAATCCACTGTGGAATGAAATTCCTTTAGAATGTTTTGACTTATATCAAAAGCAGTACAGGCAGCAGTGACATGTTGTTCAAAGTTTGCATGCACAACATACATGACAGTTTTCAGGTAACCTCTTAAATAAAAGTCAAATGGCCATGTGTACTTTCTCGATCAAATCCGTGCTGATCGAGGGTCACTGAAATGAGATCAAACTTTGAAATTGTAGTAGCGGTGTGTCATAATTAATTCTCATTCAACGAACGACCGCTATACGTTGTTCGAGGGTGATGCACATGGCCAAAAGAAGTTTAAGTCCGCTAATCAGGCGGGCTATGCCACAGGGCCCCTTTATCCATTCACATATTCGCGATTCCCGCACTGTCAGTAGCATATTTTCAGCCCAGACATTGATGCTAAACCATGGCTGATGATGAGCTTCACCTTTCCAAAGGCATTTCGACGAACTTACAGATGACTTCGTTGATGATGCTGAGCCTAACAAAGGTGTCTTCAGCTGTGGAAAAGTAACGACAGAATCTCATAATAGTAGCAGCCTTTTAACAATTCAGTGACAAAACATTTCTCTTGGACTAAAATCACTGCCCACGTTGCAGGTGGTAGTAATAGTAGGATCTTCAAGACAGTCGCAAGTTATCTAAATAAGACATCCCCAAGAGGCTGCATTGGAAGGTATTCTCCAGAACCACCAATTCGGCCTCCCAAGATGTACCAATCTCACAAAACCTGACAATGTTCTCTGGGAACGCGTAAGTATCACAAGTAGAAAAAATTACGATCAGCTGTAGAAGATGCCCCCGATTTTCTCCGCAGAACATGGTGCAGTATTCAGTTAAGCGACAATGACGGTTTTCATATCGAAGTTCTGTAAGTGAGCTCATCAGTATTTACCATAACTGTGTTGAAAATAACGGGGATGCACTCACTTTTCGGCCACTTTTTAATATCTAGAGGATTTCGCACAGCTGATGTAATGTTTCTTTAAATAGAGTTTTAACGCCCCTATTTGCTTCTTATATGAACCGAGAGGGATATCTCAGGCGGTAACGCTTGGGATTCGCATTCGGGAGATCCCGAATTCATTCCCTTGGAGTCGGCCATTCTGATCAGGTTTTTTTTTTTTTTCCTATTGTTTAATTGTTTATTTTTGTGATTTTTCCTGGTCTTTTACGGGGAATACTGGGATGCATCTTTTCTTTTTACAAATTTTCGTTCATCAATTTCATACAATTTCATTCCATTGTTGTTGCTACAAGGTCAATACAAGGCAGTACAAGGTGGATTGGTGCGGCGTGACAGTGACTCGCGTTTTGGAAAAATTCAGTCCCGGCATCTGGCATGGAAGCGGAGTTTCTGAGTGGCTCGACCTCTTTGGAGGGAGTGGACTCCGCTGACGTTGTACTGTTCTATTTGAAAACAATATTAAGTCTTTGGTCACCTGAAATCTCCCTCATCCTACCCCTTCCTTTCGCAAGCGCACTGCCATTAAGGGATTAAGCAAAAAAGACCAGTTCTTGAAAAAGTCTGAAGTTTTTAAATATCCCCTCCGACCTAATAATCTAACCCATTTAATGATACTTGAGACGAAATGATAAATTAGGAAAGCGATTTTAGTGGGAATAATGCGTTTTGAGTCAACTGCTGGCATTTGCCATTGATAAGAATTGCAAAAAAACCTCTGACAGGAAGGGAATTCCTTCCTTTCATGAGGCCATCCATGTATATCACAACGTAACTTGCCAGTCAGAAGATATTTTTTTGCCTATAAAGGGAGCTTTACTTTCCAACACGGTTTTTAACAGTGGGTTGCCGTTGAGTGAATTTGTATATAACATGCACAATGTTCTATGCCTGATTGCTCCTCGCTCTCCTGCAGGGTTCACTGACAAAGATCACATCAATAAGGTCAGTCATTCTCGCTAGAGCCCAGATTTGACTCTATTTCTGTTGAAACGCCTAAAGCAGCGAGTTATTTACTTTGGATTTCACCAAATATTACCACACCAATTCTAGTTGTTTAATAAGAAACATTAAGCGGGCGCAGGTACAAATTAACTTTTTTGTCCCTATCGTTACACGAATCTATTAAATATTTTTATCTGCCTCTTCTCCACCTTGTTAAGTTTCCGTTTTGTTTATCAGCAGCATTTCAGGTCATACTTATTTAATCCTGTTCGAATGCACATTATACTAAACCCCTTCCCATGGTCAACCCCAATAAACGCCCCAGCAAATTTCCTGCTAAGTTGAGTTGTGGAGAGCGTTTTCGATTTCACAGATCGGCTAACGCCAAACTGAGGTCTGCCAGGACCGGATGCTGCAATGAACACTTCGCTACACAAGCCTTTGTTGTGTGCTGGTTTTTTCTGCATAAGTAAAGTGTTACACAACAGGCAAGTGATACAGGAAACCCTCATTTAGGTGTGCACACCTCAATAATAAAGGCCTGGGTTCAATCCCGCTAGGGTCAGGTGAAACGTGCTGTTCTCCTGTTCTCCAAAACAAAATTGCCAATTGAGGTTTCCTATCATAAATTCAGAGTACCTTACTCTTTAAGTTTATTCTTCGAGGATAGTGAATAAAGACATAGAAAAACAGTCCTCACGTGGTAGAAAAAATTGGAAGCGCATAAGAGCAGCGTCTTTGTAAAGGACGCCATAAAAGAGAGATTTTGCCAGTTGGCTGCGTAAATTGGGGTCACTTTGTAATGAGAAGTACGCTACTCAGAAATATTGCTTCCGTCTGCAAATCCGGAATGGAAGCGTACGCGATGTTACAGCTATATATGCCGATGATGTTCTGCCATAGTCAATCGCACTTTGGTGATTCAAGGAGTTCAAGGAGGGCTTGAACAGAGCCGGGCGGTCCAGGTGCTCCAACCACTGCACTGAAAGACACCAAGATTAACACAGCTGCCGTCATTGTTAGGGAAGATCGGTGAATAACAATGGATGGATTGACAGATATGTTACAGATTTACCGTGCTAGTGCGTTCATCATTCTGAGTTCGCCTGCACATGAGACGTGTTTGTGTCAGATGGATGCCGAGATTGCTCACGCTAACAGAAGATGGTGCAAGTGGACGTGTGTCGAGAGCTTCAGCGCCTGATAGAGGAGCACGGCGAGGCATACCTGAACCCCGTCATTACAGGTGATGAGCCTTGGCTTCACCATTACGATCCCGAAAGCAAACAGGCGATCTCAGTTTGTGAATCACCGGGTTCTCCGACACCAAAGAATGTTAAAGTTATTCGGTCGGCAGGAATTTCCTTTTCGACTGTCGGGAATGTTTATGCCACCCAAACTACAGTTGCTGGCGAGTATTACAAAACTGTTTTGAGCGTTCTGGTCTAAAATATTTTACGAGCTGCATCCTTCTGGTTGGCACTTTCACCATGACAATGCATGTCCTCGTGTTTGCAACGTCGTTGTTCAACATTTGGTCAGGAAAAACATTGAATGTGTGCTCCACCCTCCTTACAGTCGGAGTCTGGTTCCGTGCAACTCTTTCTGTTTTCGTCTCAATATTTTGTTTTGTTTTGTTTTGTTTATCAACGTTTGTCGTGAAGAAGGCGAAGATGGTACTGAAGATGTCAGCACGTCTTCCAGAACTGGCAGACACGTTGGACCAAGTGCAGGCAACTCAATGCGACTACTTGAGACTACCTTGACCCTGCATAGTATTCTCCGTGAGTAACAATAATTCTCAGTCTTTATTGACTACACTTCGTAAAAGCCCTCCCACGTGAGTTTATTCCCAGCCGTTTTCCTCTTATACCGATCTTCTCTTTCATCTCCTACACGTTGCTTTACCTCTGCTTTAGTTTCTGGTAGTTCACCTCAGTTTCAATTGCCATTCGTTTTACCTCAATTTTTTCGTAACAGCGTCAGTTTTGTATAGATTTACTGCACCCGTTTCTTATCTGTATTTTTCTTCCTTTTTTTTTTTTTTTTTTTTTCTTTTATAGTTTTAAGTCTTTAGAACTGTATGCACTTAGTACAAAAATCAAAAATAAATTCTTAAGACTTAGACATAGAGTAACAGAATAACAGAATAGGAATGCATTGAGAAAGCCTATCCCAAGGAATGGTCGTCCCCATGTGAGCCTCAGGTTCCAATGACCCTGTGGGGGTTCTTGTTAGGTCCCCGTCCACAGGCCTGATAGGGTTCCAAAGCAACCTATATGCCGAAATCAAATCTGGCCCTCTTGTATGGGCGTTATGCGAGAGCTGGGGGGGGGGGGGGGGGGTGAAAAAGACATGTACTCAGAAACTTCAATCTAAGAAGCAAAATTGGTAGGCGAAACATATTTCAGGTTATTGTCATAAAACAGAATATGAACTACAACTGGAAAAAGTGCAATTCAATCGGCACAAAGTATGACTTCAAAAGTTTAGCTGAAAATTTCAAGGTAATGACATTGTGAGGTAAAAGACAAATAACATCAAAAATGTTATAAATAATAAACAAGTAAATAATTTTAGCTCTTTACTGTAACGCCCGTTTTCATAAATGTGCATTTATAAATAAAATCAACAAATTAAACTAAATATGTGGTAAAGTATAAAAATAAGAAAACGATTAAAGCAATACACTGAAAATTCAAGAAAGCTTTACTTTTATCTATGAGTCTAAATCCTGGATAAAAAAAAGAATGTAATAAAAGAATATAGCAGCCAAAATAAGGTATCTTATTTTGTTAGTAAAAAGTTGTACAAGCAATAATAGATTCCAAATGAAGTGATGACATGATGTTAACGTGTTTTCATTTATAGAGAAAGTTCATACTTACAGCCAAAACTGGAAAGACCAAAGCTAATATCATAAACAAAATCTGTCATTATCAACTCATAGTAAAAGAGATTTGGCAAGTCTAGACAAAATGAAATTAAAATCGGAACAGATATCAAGACCTATCCATAGCTGTAGATGATGATTTAGATATGGTTTTATATGAAGAAAACTTCTTTATTTTAATTTCGGAAATACGGAAGTTGATACATGATATAAAAATTTTATTTCACAGCACAAGAATGCTATGTATAAACCCCACCTCTTACATATTTGCATTACATCGCAGCAGCCGTTGAAATGATAACAAGTATAATTGCAAAAATAACTCCAAAAGGAGAGCATAACTGCATAAACAATATTTACATGAAACTCGAGATCTGTTTGGGTATCTAAGAATCGCAAGGGATCAAACCCAGCCCAATCGAAAGGTATTACTGAACAAGAAAAATAAAAATGGAGAGTATATGCAATGGCCTTGCATTTCGACTCGAGGCGGCGGCTGCAGATGATCGAGCTGCCTGCCCATCATCTGAATGAGCAGCGTGCAATATGGCACAAGACACACGCACACGATGACGTCACGGCCGTGGCAGCTGTCGGCAGAGTATTCTGCACGCGACCCCGGCACAACACAAGCCGTTACTTTTTATAGAATCTTCTGCACGTCTTCATTTCCATATACCAGCGTCTACTGTTTGCTGAACTCCGATCATGACATGATCCTATCATATGTTCGCGTTTCTTTGAAACATTTCTCTAAAATACCTTCAACACGACTACTACTGCATTCATTATCTGTGTGTAAACCTAGCGCATTTGCAGCTTCAAATCATTGATCTTTCATATAGTATTGTAGTATTAAGTGTACAAGATTGCGTTTTAGCTCAACATTTCTGACATTTTAATGAACATATTCAAGATTATTTATACAGAGCGACCTCATGCAATATGACGGTTTTCAGAACCTTCTTGTAGGACACTCGTATAGAATTAAATAAAAGTATTTGTTCAAGGAACAAGTAGAACTATGAAATTTATTAATCCATACTTTTTTTGAAAAATCACATAATCCATGACAATGAAAACATTCGTGTAATCGGCTCGGGAAGTTTACATACTATTTATTGCTGGCTGCAATAAAACGTGATCAGTGTCCCTAATTTCACGAGTTAGGTTTTCTTTAAACTGCATGATGATCCTGTCACAGTACACTTTACTGTTCAACCATCCCCCATATCGGTCCAGGTGGTGTAGTGGTAAGCATACTTGCCTTTTAAACCCAAGATCGCGGGTTCAAACCTAGCCAGGCTCGATGGATTTTTTGGGGGCGTAAAAATCCTAAGTATGGCTTCCTTCGGAAGGGAAGTAAAGCCGTAGATCCCATGTCGTACATTTACGGCACGATAAAGAACCTCAAGCCTGAAAGAAGAGGCCTCTGAGCAAAATTTGTCTACCATTTCACGCCCTGATTTGAATGGGACGCTGATAACCTGAGATCTTAAAAGAGCGTCCGTAAATAAATCAAATCAAAACAATCCCCATAAAAATATACCCTGCTGCCGTCAGATCGGGTTGGCTAGGCAACCTCAGCATATCGAGAAATTATGCGTCCAGGATACAGGATCCGCAGTGTTCATTGTTTCAAGAGCGGTGTGAGCTGTGGCATCATTTTGCTGGAACCGAAACTCATTATCAGCATTATCAATCATCTGGAAGTCCAGTGTTGCCAGCATTTCTGGCATATTGAACTCCATCCTAAATCTTCTCTGAACGTAGGAGATTGACTTAGGTTCAATAAATCTTGTAACAACAACGAATACACGTTTTTCAACCGTTCCTGTTATCAATATTGTTGTTTACTAAATGGACAGAATAAATTGCATAGCTACATAACAATACCATAACTGTAATGCAAAATCGTTAGAAATAGCAGCGTTCTGAAAACCGTCATATTCCATTGGGTCACTTGTAATTTAAAAAAAAAAAAAAAGTTCAGATTAATAAATTGAATTGTGCTACTTGTTCCTTGAAAAAAGTGTTTTTATTTAATTCTATACGAGTGTTCCGCAAGAGGGTTCTGAAAACCGTTATATTGGGACATTCTGTATATATAAAAGCAGTATACTATTGACCAATGTCCAGCGTCTTATTTTTTTTAATTATTATGCTAGTTAAAATATAATTATAAAAATAATCACAATGCTCCAAAAAGTAAACTTTTTAAAATAATTCTGGCTATTTATTCGCGGAAAAGAAAGAAAAACAATTTTCTTTATTCTTAGTATCAATTACCATATTGTAATTGATAATACGGCACTTTCATACAGCATTTGTATATCTCTGGTATACAACAGTTGTTTACGTAACTAATGAATAATCCTGGTAATTGTAACACGAGTTCACGAATGTTCAGAATGAAGATTAAACAGGTGTTTTAAGCAATTTAGCATTGAAATATTTTTAAAAACTTATTAAAGTTTGTCAAATGTGAAGCTATGACGTTTTATATTGCATGGTTTGTAAGTACTCGTTTCTATGGCGATGTTAATTTGTTTTTGTTTTGAAAAATGGAAATGGATGCTAATTCAGAAATGTTTACTATTGAAAATACGCATAATTATAAAGCACGCTGAGGTACTGAGAGTTTGTTAATTTCTCAAAAATCGAAAATTGTGTACGAAAAGGAATATGACAAGTTCTGTACCTGCAGAAAAGAAAAACATGTTAGTTCAGCTAACAAAAAAAATTGTGGATATTTTTCAGAGGTAGTAAATATATGTAATATAACATTTATTGGTTTTTTAATGGTGTTTAACGCCCGTTTTTACTACTGAGGCGCCACATACGGTGGACACTGGTGATACATGAGATTTTTTTTTGATTAGTGTTTAACGCCCGTTTTTACTACTGAGGCACCACATGCGGTGGACACTGGTGATACATGAGATGAAATGATAAATTGGGAAAGGATATTGATACATGAGATGAAATTATATATTGGGAAAGCATTTTTTTTAAGGAAGGAAACGTTCCAGGTCTAAGTTTAGGGTACCACCGCGGCATTTGCCATTTATGAGGACTGAGGAAAACCTGGTAAAAACCTCAATGTGGGAGGACGGTCCAGGCGGGATTCGAACCCCAGACCTACTGCTCACGAGTTCGCGCCTTAACGACCTCGGCCACCCGTACGGTTTAATTGATTATTAATATAGTAATTAATTTAAAAATTATATTCTTAGAATGGTTTATTTTTTCCAGTCGAAGGTGTATATGCCTTTGACGCTCTGGTGTGTGTATTCGAAAGTTAAATGTGAAAGAAAATATCGACGTTTCAGATGTTTTCGTAAGGTTTTTGTTTTCTTAAAGAAGTATTCATTGGGATGTAAGGCAAAAAAAAAAAAAAAAAAATCAAATGTACTCCCTAGATCTGAAATTGATCGACTTATGATAGAAGCACCCGATGATGAGTATTTACTAAAGAAGGTAGTTTTGTTTTTTGTTTTTTGGGGTTTATAAGCACCATGAGCTGCACGATTTGTGTATTGATGATGTCGAGGTGAAGGACGAATTTTGGTAGTTCAATTTCGAGACATATGACCACTTGATGGCGGTCCTGTGAATTGTGTGGAGCTGTTTGAGAAATATGTCGCTTTACGTCCAAAAACTGTGAAATGGAAAAATCTCTTTTTGTAGTATAGAGACGATAGGTGCAGTTGTCAATCTGTTGGTATTAACAGTTTTGGAACGTTTTCTATGGAGGTTGCTGGAGCTGCTAAATGCGTCAAATTACACAGGACAATGCTTTAGGCGGTGTTCCGCAAACACTGGGGCCAGTATTACTGCAGTTAAGAGATTAGCAGGGTGTAAGTGACCATCAGTTGCTGAATCTTACTAGACGAGTCTTTTGAAAGTAAAATATAAATTGCAAAGAAATAAATAAGTAGAAAGGCGAAATGTTAATGCAGCAGCTATCAGCAGTGGCTCGGGAATAATGTTTTCTAATGTAACTGGTTGTACTTTTAATACTTAGCCAAGCAAGTAGTAAGGTGACGGAAGTTTTCTGTTAGTGTAATACAGATTACTAGTGGTTCAAAATCAACGCTCTGAAGGGAAAGAAATTGTTATGAGATTAATTAAATAAATACATTTTTGATGTTTCTAAAATAAGGGAATTTTATTTATGACTGACATTATTGTTGTTGTTTCAAAACGTTTGTGTAATAAACTGATTCTTGTGTTTGAATGTTGGTATGCTTGTTAGGGCGATTACTTTAGATCTTTCTTACAGGTACGTTGTTTGAAATTGTGTTGTGAAGGCGGTGACGATTTCATAGAATACTGGTTACTAGGTAACTCTTGTGGCACCAGTGTTAGAAGTACGCCAATTTTGCACTATTTATATCGTCATAAGAAGCGTGCTTTAATGCTAGGAATACATAATACTTAATATTATGCTGCTGTAAATTCATATTTCTTAGAAGATGTATTTCTTAAGGCTGTCCGTAAAGTCGGTAAGGCGTTTAGCGTTTCATCTGTCACAAGAGGCGCAATAATTAAAGTTGACAAATTTTATTCATTTAATTTTATATCGCAATGTTCGTCCGCTTTTCTGTCAGATTGCAAGTCCTGCTAAAACAAATTACAGCGACTAAATTAAAACAAAAAAGCATAAAAACGTTGGTAAAAGATTCGGAAAACAAAGATTTGCTTTTCTCTTTGTAATGGCTTCTAGCTGCATTACTCGCTACAAAAGAACTGTTTATTTACAAAACGTTAGCATGTTCAGGTGATGACAAAGGAGTTGTTTGCGTGATGTCAGTATGGACATTTGCGAAACCAACAGCGTAAAAAAAGAGGGTTTAAGGTCAGATGAGCGATTGACAGGTGGCGCAGAACAAACAGATCTTCCCAAAATGCAAGGATCGATGATTTCGCCTTTGTCTCAGCAAAAGCATGCTGTGTAACCTTCCTCCCTTTGTTTTCTAGCCGTTTTTCTTTTGTTTCAGGTGCAAATGAACCAGCCCTCCAGATATCCTGTGACTTTTGTTACAGATGAAAGGCTTTGCTCTATTTCCGTAAGCCAAGACTTCAGATTCTTTCTCAACAACAAACTTGTTGACAACGGTATACGCACAATTCTGTTTTTCCTATTCTAAAGCCTCCTGCGTTGTAAGTTAAGTCCAGAGTCTCTTATAAAGCGCTTTCTGCGCAGTTTTTCCTTAGATTGAAAAGCCAAATCACATCATGGACAAATGAGAAAGATCTTAAAAATAGCACATTTTTATTCAATTAGGTACATCGGCCAAATAGAAACCGATAGACCCCTACAAACAACTTTACACAAGAGTTCAGTGTTTACACAACAACAATTGACAATTTGCCCTCCCAACTGATCAACGAAACGCTATAGTACTGTTAATAGCATTTATACTTGAATATACACAATGAAAGACGACAAAAATTTACGGTGTATTTATTTAGATAAAAGTATATTAGAATGAAATTGAAGTATATTTGTATGAAGGGAGTTTTGAAACAGTCGAAACCCTGGACCAGACCTCAAACAGTTAAGTTTGCACTTGCAGTTCCTGATTGTGAAAAAGAGAAAGTTGTTCATTGAGAGAGACCGAACATCCTGCGTCTGCGCACAATCTCTTCTGGAGCGGCTATATTTTCTAAGAAAACGTCAAGTTTTGTGATTGAAGGAGCAAGATCGAAACCAATCCTCAGATGTCAATATCGATAGTACTCAAATGGCGGCGATCGAGGCTCACCATGTTGCTCTTATTAAATACAAATGTTTATTTACGTGATTTATCACATGAATTAGTTATAGGTGAGAGGATGCGGGGGGGGGGAATTTTGATAATTGCCCCACGTTGGTGGGACAAGGTTTGAAGGGGTTATAGGTGGCGGGGAGAATGGTGATAGGAGTTTGTTCATGACCCAGCTCACCATTCAATAACTCTTCACGTCTATCTCAGGGATGTACCTGGTTTTCGGGACGTGGTAGTGCCGGGTTGAGTGAAGGGAATTAAGGTATTATATCGTCCAGAGAAACATTATCTGCAGGTTGACGTCGTTTATTTAACAAAGAGTGCATCCCATGGCTTTTCTGTTCGGACCGCAGTAAAGAGACGTCGGGCTCGGGCAGACACGCGGAGCTGTAATGTTTGACTAGCAATAGTGATTGCTGACCGCTCGGAAGACTTGTCGAGGTGAAGTGACGCTCGAACCTAGGCGTTCCTATGACATCTGAACGCTGAATACTTGTAGGACCAAGATGACGAGAACAAACCAGAGTTCCCAGAGTAACGAAGTAGACGAACCAACAAGACCAAAAGACCTCGAAAAGGGCGATTTCACCTCCTTAAATACCCCTATATAACACGCTTTACCAAGTGATGCAGGGACGCTCTATTTTCCCGCCACTGTGACTTTAGACATCCTCATAGGTTAGCTGTGACTTCATGCCACTCTCATATTATTGGCCAGTTTGATTATTTGAGCTTAACCACTCATTGATTCGTTCAGCGTCTAATTTCAAGTTTTACTGAACGTTACAGATCAACGGCCTTAGCGGTATCATAGCGTTTTTCTTCTCCAGCATACCTGGCCGGGGCGACCACCCGTCCTCTTAATGAACAAAAGCCCCATTGTCTGCCAAAACGGTCTCTCTGCTCTCCGAGCAAAATTCCTGCGTTTCTTAACAATCTTACAAACAGAACCCTTCACTTAAAGCTAGCTGAAATAAAAGATATATTCTAATCAATTTTTCGCGATTGATGGGGTACCAAATACTGTATCACACAGTGATTTATAGTTGGAAGTAAATCAACAGTAGCTTGTTAGTTTTTTTACTGCGATTAATTAAAATTGATTTAGTGCAATTACATCAGTAACCTGTGTAATAGAAAGTGTTTAATACAATATGGGTCACTCTTGTTGTGAACGCGTTTCTACCGCTAATTATAGCAGTAAAACTCGTACTTCCATTTCCTAAAGAGCAGCAAAGGTGTGGGTAAACAGTATACATGTTCAAATTTTGAAGTGATTTATAAAACTATAGTGTGTATTAAACTTTTCGAACCAAAATGGTGTAGTCAGGGAGGACATTTTCCCTATGAACCAATTTGTGTTTCTAGAAACATTCCAAAATTAACTAAAGATGCTTAACCCACAATTTACCATTTTTTTTTTTTTTTTTTTTTTATTTAACAGTATTTAAAACCCGTTTTAACTACCGAGGCATCGCAGAGAATGGATTGATGAGGTGAAATGATAAACTGGTAAAGGACACTAAGGAAGAAAGTCTTCCACGCCTAAGTTTAATGAGGACTGAGGAAAACCTGGAAAAATCTGAGTCAGGTAGAACAGTCCTGGCGGAAATCGAACCCCAGGCCTCCACTCACTATTCCGCTCACAATGACTTCGACCACCGTGAAATTTATCTTATCTACCATTATAAGGGACAGGGAGGCTTAGCAATGATAGAAAAGATCCGGAAGACGAGTGTTATAATTATAATATGTTTCCACTCCTTTGCAGCGAGGTAAGAAAAGAAGGTGGTGCACATGCCTGTGAAAATGTTCGTTTCGATTTTGGAGTGGAGTAAGTAATAAGTTAAAATGTGACAGATAGAGGGCGTTCAATAACTTGGCGAGTTGTCTCGCTATTTATTACAATAATGATATCTCGCTCATTGAAAGAGTAACTTCATTAATAAACGTTGTCAGGGAAAGTTTACCATTAGATCATGATCTGGAAATAGAAAAAGCTGGTAAAATAAAAGTTGCTTTAGAACAATTGAAGCTTTCAAATTAACATATCCATAGAGCTGCAACGATTTTCTTACACATATATGAGTTAGTTGTATTTTGCATTACACTTTCTTTTCCAGCAGTTTGGTTAAAATTGTATCTTGTACTTGCAGAGAGCACGGTAACAAGATATAAACTGGTAGCCATTTTATATTTGTATTGCTTTACAAATGTCAAATCTGTATATACATGCATACGTATTTAAATGGTCCATTAATGTTTTACTGAAGTAAATTTACTTAAAATAATTTTTTTGCATGTCATAGTAATGAAAAATACATTATTAAGGTATTATTATTATTATTTATGAATGTTTATGTTATAATCATTGTTATTATTATTATTATTATTATCATCATCATTATTATTTCATTACTTAATGCAGTGCAGTTCACGGTGATGGGCAGTAGTTGATTAACCATTTTTGTACATGAATGATTTTATGTAAGCCGAATTCATATTATTTAATATTTCATTTAGATATCACAAATATAGTTTGACAGCGTAAAAATTACATGTTAACTATTGTCGACAGCGGCCTTTTCTTCTTCTTCTTCTTCTTCTTCTTCTTCTTCTTCTTCTTCTTCTTCTTCTTCTTCTTCTTTCCCATTGGGGTTTGGGTATTACATTCGGTCTTGATTGGAACTGGTCTTGGTGAAACGTAAGCGTTCGTAAACCACTTTTAGTTTAGGTGTTTTTAAGAAAATAGGCATCCAAATCGTTCACTACGATGGAATATGCAGTTAAGTTCACATGATACGGCAATTGTCCGAATCGTTAATGTAGTCATAGCAGGTAAGAAGCCGTCGGGTGGCCGAGGTCGTTAAGGAATGGACTCGTGGGGTTCCATTCTGCCTGGGCCTTCCTCCCTGACAGATTTTTTTTTTTCTTCGCGTTTTCCTCAGTCCTCATAAATGACAAATGCCCTTAACTTAGGCCTGAACGTTTTCTTCTTTAATTATCCTTTCCCAAGTCATAATTTCATCTCATGTATCATCAATGTCCACAGTCTATGATGCCTCAGCAGTAAAAAAAAAGGTGCGTTAAACACCATTAAAGAAAGAGGGAGAGAGGCCGTGTGACAAGGCTAGGTGCAGAGATATCGTGCGTTAGATTTATTATCAGTTTCCCTGGCAATAGCAAAAACAGCAAGTATAGAAATAATTTGCAAAACTTAAAACCAGAACCAGAGTATAAAATTATTCTATTAAGGGCTGATATATCACGATTTATAAATGAAGTGCAAAAGCACCTTTATTAATCAGAAGATAAAACAAGTAATGTTGTGTCATTGTATATTGTCAATTATTAATGTTATTTTATGCGCTTTATATACTTTTTCAAATAACATTAATGTTGTTCTTGTTATTATTATTATTATTATTATTATTATTATTATTATTATTATTATTTAAGGATACACTAAAGTAAAATGCAAACATTGAAAAAAAATGTGTATTTTTTCTTTAAAATTTGCAAAACTAGTGATGAACAATTTTAAAAATATACAGATACAAATTTAGGTTGTAAAACTTTGCGTTAAATGATAGGAATCCGGGATTTGCGGTCAAGGAAAGTTTGAGAATAGCTGATATTTAAGATGAAATTTTATTTTGTTAACACACACGCATATCGCACACAAGCTTTACTTATCGAATATGTTTGCATTATTGCGGTTGCAGGAGAATATTTCGGTACTCAAGCAGGGGGAGGGGACTCTCCAGCAGGACACTGACGGCACATGCAGCCCATGATCTCCTTGCATGCATTTCATGAAATATTCGACGATAGAGGCTTCACTAGCAACATCTGGGAAGCATTAAAGGAAAAAAGTACAAGTCAAATCCACATACATCAGATGAACTGAAAAATAACATTCATGGTGAAATTTCATTCATTTCTCAGAGGGAACTGCAAAAGGGCAATGGTTAATTTCATAGCCAAAGCCATAAAATATGTGGAAAATGTAGGGAGGCAGTTCCAGGACCTTCTTGCTTGGTAATGGTGAGTAGAGTAAAACGTTCCTCTAAGTGTTTTAAGTGCAGGAATAACTTACATGAAATCATAGCTGTGGACTTTCTGTCACGGCGGTGCCAGCCGTTAGGCATGGAGCGTCCCCGTGAAGGAAACCACCCTAATAAACTTGACCTGAAAATCGTTTTTCATAGTTGCATGACTTTCATACTAAAAAACTTGATAATACAAGTAACAAATTAACGCGCTTTATAAAAACTGCTGAAAGTGATCTCCATCTTTGATGCATTCCCTTATTTGCTCAAATTCATTTTGGATGTACTCTTTCAGAGGATCAACATCACATAAACTATGAACTTTAAATGGCCCTACGTAGTAGTAGAATAGGCCATCTAATTCACTTTTGAGAAAAAAATGGGCAATATTATAATGACGATCTACGAGACTAAAGTGAGTTGGGGCGTCATCGTGCTTAAACTACAGATCTATGCTAATTAAATGATGCAACTCACTTCTAAGAAATGCAGATAAATGCACGTAGGGAAGAAATAAGTACTAAGAACATGGTTAAGAACGATTCCAGCCCAAACGTTTAGATTGAACTTATGCTAATATTAGTGCTGTGTATTTCATTAGGAGTTTTCATAGGCTCAGATGGGATTGTTATGAAGTTAAATATTTAGAAACTTATGAACAAAGTACACTGCTGCAAAACGAGTTGACAGAATTATCTTCGTGGCCGAAATTCTTCCGCACCCGATGAAGCAATCACGATACGGAACGTTTTCATACGAGTATTCAAAGTCATACGACTAACTGCTCTCAATTCAACTTGTGTTATACTATCCGTTACGAAGAACTCGTTCCTACAGTTCACAGTTGGGCTACCCATCATCGAAATCCTCCGAACTTGCCTCTCGCAAGCTTTGGGCGGATTTGTGAGAATGCTCTTGCACAAAAAACTACCTGTAGGGATAAATAATTCTTCTGCTTCTAATGCATTCCCATCTGCAAGACCAGATGTACTGCATATCTGCTGTTTCTCTCACTGATTACATGTTCTAGTGATTTGTTCACTCACCAAACAATAAAAAACAACTTCACAAAGGTAAACATACATCATGTCTACTTTAAAGAAGTAGTTTGAGTTGACTAACTTTCTGGGGCAAATGTACAGAAAAATCCTTAATAACTAACGGTTTTTGAGGGACACTGGGAGTGAATTTTCGGCCAAAATCGGTCCCCTCCTTTTTATTCCTCCTGCAAATGGTTCCTCGAACCTTTGGGCGACAACAGAAAAATATCTGCATGCCCCCCCCCCATTTAAAGAGCTCCGCGTGTTCTTTTAAATCACACTCTTTTCCAGCATTCATTTTTATAGAAGAGCATTTTTCTCAAATTTTCACTTTCACATATTCAAAATGTCCCATATGTCACAGTTTTTGTTTAAATTTAATTAAATTTTCACAGAATGTCTGTATCCATTGTAATATTCTATAGGACAAAAAACATGCTAATACTAATAGTAATTATAAAAAATATTTTTATGAAAATATTAGTAACTTTAAAGATTAAATTTTCTTATAGATTTAAAAAATTATCGCAGTTCACTCTTCAAATTTATTTAAAATATCTTTCTATAAATTTTTGTATGGGGTTGATAGCCTCAATTGCAAAATTGCCAACCAATTTTCTCAACTCACGACCCTCGTTGGACATTTTGATTAGGTGTCATATTTAATTATAAAATTTATGAAATAATTTACATTTTGCAAAGCATTTACCCAATTTGAATGATATTTGGGATACATATTAAATTAACAGCAATGCAACGTTAGTAAAATTTTCGAAAAAATGCGAAACTATGAAAATTCTCTTCCATTGTCCCTTAAAGCCCATGATTATATGATTTTTATGCTAATGTTTTGTTGTTGGGGTCATGTCTAAAATTTTACTCCAATTTTACTCATTTATAAAGATGTGTTTATAAATTGTTTTTTGCTCACATAATCATTGTCCTTTCAGATGAAAAAGATTTTACCATTTTTTTTTTCTGTTTTATTACATTTTGCTTTACTTTGTTAGTGCTTCAAAACAACACAGCTTCGGTTGTTCCTTTTGATGGAAAACCCGTTAAGCTAATATCTGGCAAACGAAAACACTGCTATATACAATTCCCTTTGGGGATTTTTCAGAGAAAGCATATCGGAAAATGACACAGAACAAGAATGAAAAAATGCATACATTTCGAAAGCGTGTCTAGTATAGATAAAAGAAATATCACTATTTAATATTGTGCAAATCTGTAATAATTTCTCAACGTTATCGTCCGAAACTAATTTCTCTTTCTCCATCATTTTGTTCTTCTCTCTTTATTTTCTCTCTTCGTGTTATTTTTTACGTTCAACCTTCCCCATTTTCTTCTTAACTACCTGGAACGTTTCCTCCGACGAAACTTTTGTATGCGGGGTGGACCTAACAGGGTAAAGGAACCTGTGTTTCTTATTTTCCTCACGTACTGGGGATCTTGTCAACGTCGTACAGAGGAAGAAGAATACCCTTGTAATCGCCCTTCCAAACGACTCGGCCCACCATGCCAGGCTTTACAAACATTATCATATACGATGTTTCGGTAGAAAGGGGAACGGGGAGATTGTCTGGAGTTCGCACGTAATGGTATGGCTATTGGAGAAAAAAATCCACCCCTCCTAACCATAAAGAACCCACACAAGAAAAGGGTAACAGGAAAACGAAGTGCCATACTTAAAGTTTGACACTATCGCCAGCGTCGAAAAGTACTGCAAATTGCATAAAAATATTCACAAAGGAAAGTAAAGGACGTTGCAACTTTTTAGTTTTGTGCTATCCAAGTATACACCTGTCGTTATAGCTTCGGAATTAAACGTATTCGGCATTTTAGGCATTTTCTGGATATTTTTCCAATTTACTTCCATCACAATTTCCTCATTTCTTTTTCTTTTCACCTCTTCTTCATGTTAATTTCATCTTAACAATTGGGTATCATTCCGGCGAAGACTATCCCATCTATCGCTCTAGTGGTTATTCATCTATCTCCGGAAAAAGTCCACCCCAATTAATTTTTATATAGGGCGTCCCAGAATGAACGCAATTTTTTAATTCAGTGCCTTGGTCCGTTTGTTTGGTTGCCGGAACTGAAATTTAACAGACTGTCATCTGTTGTATTGCAAGTAAAATTATAATTTGTATGCATTGTTCTCATCTAAAATGGAGCTATACGAGAAGAATCAACGCGTCCAGATTCTGAAAGTGTATTTAAAGTTCAGTGAATGTTATGCAGAGACCGTTCGAAGATTTCCAGTAATTTTTGGTAGAAGAAATGCGACTAACGTGTCAACAGTGTAGAGACTGGTAAGGAAATTTGAAGGTACAGGATCGACAGAGAACATGAAATCACCCGAACTTCTCGTCGATCGGTAGATAATGTTGCCCTCTTCAGGCAGAGCATTGCTACGAGTCCAATGAAGTCGATTCTTCGCCGTTCTCAACAATTAACCATTCTGATTACAGCGAATTTAATCTTATTTTATGTGGACAATCCACGAACCATCCCTCAACTCAAGGCAGAAATTAGAAGTGTCATGACTGAAATTCAGCCGAACTTTGTTCTAAAGTAGTCGGAAAACTTTGCCAACGAAGCTATGGAGGAAATTTGCCTGATATTTTATTTCAAGTTTAATGATAGTGTTTGTGTTTCATATTGACCTAATAATGTTAGCACTTTTCAAATAAATTACGTGTTCTATTATTAAAACAAAAATTGCGTTCGTTATGGAATATCCTATATATAACAAACAACAAGAACTAGAGAAGCAGAAAGTTATTAAAAAAACTTTAAATATTCACACAATTAGTGCAAAATTTCGAACTGCTTGTATTCTTCTTCTCAAACAAGACGAATATACTGCAATTATGATCACCTAAAAGTACCCTCGCGAATGTTCCTGAAACGAAATGTGCTCTGGCGCCTGTTTTCAACGCAAAACTGCAAACAATAATAACCTCAAACTGTTGACGAAAGAACGGGGAATTGAAGCAAGGGTGTTAATCAGTTTTACAATCTATGAATTACAGAAGAAACATCAGGAATTTCAAAGACACTTAAAACTGAAAAATTAAGAATTTTAGAGCAAACTTAGCAAACCAATAAGTTTCACAATTTTTGTAATTTTTTTTTTTAATGTCTTGTATTAAAATTTGCAATTTTCATTTTTATTCATACCTTAAAGATGTATAATTGTTTACCACTTCACTAAAATACTTTTCTTTCCCATTAACTGTAATATCAGTAAAAATAAGTTTATTTCTAGGGGGTGGACAATTTTTTTCTAGGGCTCACATTTTCTTATGAGCTTGGAGAGAAGTGATAACTGCAATGTTTCAATATCCAAATTTTGAACTCGGCTCGTAAAAGACTTGACCCCCTTTTGATATCGGAAACGTACGATTTCATTTGAAGAACGTCATGGTGTGAGGGCAGTTGGCAGATGGGATTTATGGTTTCGTAGGGTTTATTCACACTTATTCGAGGGCACAATGAGCCTTCATGTTTTAAGGGTGGCTTCCAACTCCATTAGTTCCGGATCGCATGGCCTTGCACTGTTATCTCCAGCGGATTAACCATTGGAGGTCTGGTATTTATTGGATCTCCAAAACATTAAGCACTGCTATTCACAGTTCATTACTGTGGTTGAGCAGTTAATCGTAAAAATGCAAACAAATAAATGTGTACGTTACAGAAGAGAAGGAAACAATGTGCATAACTGTTATAGAGGTACAAGCCTAAGAAAGCCTTGTTAAAACTGCGCGTTACGCCCTCGGCGCCAATACAGGCATCCGGTCATTAACGTTCGCAGATATACAGGCGCCTTCATGCGTTTGCAAATTAAAGAACCCGCGAACAATAACCAGAATTACAAAGCAGGTCACGAAGCGTGGCTATTAGGATATGCAAACGTTACCCAGAGGGGTACAGAAAAATCAAGGAAGTGCGGAAAAGCCTTTGCACACATCAGAGCTGCTATAAAGAACGACGCCCCAGCTCGTTGGGATTAACAAAATCCACGGGCCTTAATTTTCTGACTACCGAGGCACCAATTTAGGGACGTCAACGGACTTCCAAATGTTCACCAATGAGAAACTTCCAGCAACCTTCGTTGTAATTTCTAACTACTTTCAGAAGAAATTTCTTCGCGCTATATGCAATACAGTCTGTAAATCGGTCGATGAACAGTTTTCATTTCCTTTATAAAGTTAAGACAAACCTTAACGACCTTACTTCATCCTACCGAGTTCCGAGTTTCTAGTGCTTTCGCCTTCGCCTAAACAGTAAAACATATACGAGCAAGTCCTTCCTTCCTTCCTTCCTTCCTTCCTTCCTCCCTCCCTCCTTTCTTTCTTTCTTTCTTTCTTTCGATTGAGCAGAAACTATGAATATTTCCTGTTTCTCATCCTATTTTGAAAACATTACTTTTACTTCTCAAAACGATCTCTATTAGAACTGAAACATGTACTAAAGAGCTTGAAGAGACATGACATCGTTGTTTTACTTAACGAACTGTTGATGCAGCGCATTTCTCACGAGTATCATGTCAAGGTAACGTAAATAAGCAGCTGGAAAGTAGTAATTTCAGTTCCACGAAAAAGGTCATCAAGGCTAGCAAAATAAACACACCTTATTTTACGTATAGGTTGAATTGCTTTATTTGAACCTTAGTCCAGATCGTGCAACATACATCAACCAAGACCACTGGAGCAACCCTCTAAAGTGTGGTCTTTAATGGATGGGAGTGTAAAGCAGGCAGATTTCGGTACTTCAGCCTTGCTCACGGCTGTGTAGGCACCTCCGGAAGGAAGGAAGGAATGAGGCGAGGGACGCCGGGCGGTGAGATATAGACGCAAACGAGTTCCCTAAAATTGTTTCCACATATAACACCCCGATGGCGACCGAGTCCTCTTTCCAAGGAGTGCAAGCCCCTCAGAAGGATTGTTTTCATACCGGGTTAGAAACCTTTTCAAACCGCAAGCCCCCGCCAAACCGCATCAACCCATCGCGTCCGATACTTTCGCTATAACAGAACTAACGGAATGAAATGTGCTGAAATACGAAAGCAGAAAATCCCTGGAAAGAAAAAATCCGTGTCACCATTCGCATAAACTACTAACGTAAACCATGATCGGGATGGCAGGGACCTCCGGAATTTAAACCCCAAATGCTACACCTAAGACATAAGTTCAGTTCTTTTAGAGGGTGGTAATTCCACTTATTTTACCTTCTCTTTGTTAATTTTTTGATTTTAAGTTACAAAGCTTAAAATCTGGAGAGGAATAATTTAATGTTTGCACCTAGACAAGTTTATACTTGAGTAAGAATTAGGAGTGGAAGATGTGGCTGAATTATATCTTTCTATATGGAAACTTGAAGTGAACGAGCCCTACGGCACCACAATCTCATCCACCAGTCGATATTCAGACACCATCAGTCCTCTCAAGTAGGTACAATCCTTAGCAACAAAACCACGTCTTCAAGATATTTAAAAATCTTTCAAAATAATTCTAGCATGCATGTTTAGGAAAGGATATGTGAGTTAACTTGAGACTATAGAGTTAGACACCTAAGACATGTGTATTGTACTAGTATGAATTAATATTGCAAATTAGACACTAAACCGTGTTCAGCGGCTAAACTTGCACATAATAACATATGAAGTTTATTACAACATTTGGCAATGTCAGACGTTAGTGGATAGGAAACTTCAGAAACAAACATGAAAACTGTGTAGAGAGTGAGTACAAAAAGATAGTATGAAGAGATGAAAATGAAAGTCTGAAATTTTGTTAACTCTGAGTAGAAATGCGCAAGATTTTAAATAGAAGTAACAGAGGATGTATCTTCATTCATCCAGACGGAAGTGTGCAGTAATTCAAGGAATGAAAGTATACGATCAAATTTGCATATACTTAATGTCATGTATCACTTAATGCTGAGCTTTAATCAGTGAACAAGCAGTCGTAATAACACAAATGAAGATTACAATCACCTGCATATAATTATCTGTTACTATTATTTTTTTTAACGTGCCTCTGTTTTTCAAGCAGAAGTTCTTGCCATTCCAATAAGAACAGCATATGCATAAAAAAATACAAGGAGTTTTTGAGGACTAAATGATGCTGGACCCACTTTAGGATATTTTCAAAGATCTCCTTTAATTTGTCACACGTTAGTTGAACCTCTCGCGTTGGTAAGCAGCCTATTTCAATCGACTAATTTCTAACAAGCACCCGAACTAACGTCACCAGATTACTGCTAATGGGGTTCGATCGGATTTATCGAAATCGGCGATGAGCAGTTGACGAGTTTATGACCAACATCATCATCACGAAAATGTACGGTAATTACCAGAGTACACTTTTAGACACACAAACACAAAGAGACGCAATGGCCAGACATGCCGTGAATCGAGCGCTGAGCCGATAACAATTTAACCCTTCAAGAAACTGCTCTTTTTCATTTTCTCCCCCCCCCCCTCTTATGGTGTACAGAAACGTGAAGTAAACACGTGATTGCTTCATGATGCAGGAGTATCATTTTAGGCATTTTTCAGCTTCCAACAAACGTAAATGGGACTAGTTTAAAAACTATTCGTTTTACGTTTTATGTGAATCATCCTGCATTTAAACTACAGTAGCAAACAATTAGCTCAGGTCTTTGGGTTGAATATCTTAATCGACAATAACAGCAGTCTATAAAACTCTTTGCATGTAGCAGCAAAAAGGATTATGCACATTCACATTGGCAGCAATACTGTACCTTGACGTTTTACATACAACTCCAGAAAATTCTGACAAATGGTGAGAAATAAATACTGCTCGAGCTTTTCACTAAATTAACAGAAAAACGACCGATGTGAAAACAATTAGCAGATTCTACTAATGACAGAATTCGTAGCTGTTTGAGTTACGCAAAAAAAAGTTACAGTAGACAGGAAAACTAACAACTCCCGAGTGAAAAATGAAGGAAACGAAAAACAAAAACGTAAACACTCATTAATTAAATGCCCACGAGACATTCTAATGTATCAGCAAAATATGGGCTAGCAATATGGTATAAAAATCAGTTGAAATAAAAGCATGTATTTCAACTTTCTAAAAACTTTCAAATGACAATAACGTTGAAACTGAAAGGCGATTGGTGTTGCATTCTTGTGATTGACAGAATTTTTATTCCTGAAGGCTGAAATAGAAACTCCTGCTTTTATATTATTTCAATTTTTGATCAATGTTGTCTTCAGTCAGGTTAAACGTGCATGAGGCTTCGAGCATACTTTTGTTCTTTATTTCTGACTACATATTGTAATCGATCGGGTTCGTTTAGATCACGCAGTAAGCCACTCATCTAGGGCATTTCTTGTCACTCTTTAGCAACTGTTGAAGGAGTGAATCGTGTTGGAAGGTTCATTCACCTTCCTCGAAAAGAGAAACAGAGAGGCTGGAAGGCTGGTGCCAGAATTTTATTCATCTAGTTCTGAGAACCTTTGAAAAAGGAATACCAAAGGAGTTCATGTCAAATGACCGCAGCCCAGACATCACAGGTGCAGAATGCTGTTATTTGAAAGAGCTCATTTGCTGATGGGAATATGGGCATGTATCTTTGTTAATTGATGTTTTTCTCCAGGTTGTTATATTTTTTGCAGCTAGCAATTTGAATACAGCGCTCTTTCCTTCATAACATCAATAAATGGCAGCGGTTGGGAGCATTATTCTATTATTTAGACATTGTTGACATTTTGCTCAACAAAATCAGCACAGCTGCTATGATTGTCCGTGAAGATCGGATGATTGTGAGTGAAGTCCTGGGAATTTCAGATGGCAGTATCTTCACAGTTCTTCATGCTCATGCTCATGCCTGAAGAATATCAAATTTCTTGACTGCGGTGCAAATGGGTGTTTGAATGGATACATGTCATGGTTGTTGCGACTGTTTACTGATAACAAAGGCACTTTTCTCTAATCAATCATTGTCAGATATGAGTCTTGCTATACCACTATGATCCAGAAATCAGTCAGTACTGTATCAAAAGCACGACCAAATAAAAGTCATTATTTTTGTTGACTGTAAAAGAATGATATAACAGCATGAAGTTCCCCCAAATTTTACATTTTACTATTGCAAGGGAGTACCACAAATAAAGAATTTAAGACTTTAAGGACTTTAAAGCCTTCAGTGAAGCAACCGACTGCAATTTCATCTGGACGGATGACAGCTTTATCATTCCGGAGTGAATTATGGCAAATAGTGTGATGAATATTGGCTATATCTGAACTAGTGTGCACCACATTCCTTAAAACTCTGATCTAGCCCCAATTTAATTTTTCATAATTCCCACTTTGTAAAATAACGACATGGTTACCGATTTAAGAACTCAAAACAACGTTAAAACAGACCTGAGGTGATTTTGAAGAAATATCTTAGAGAAAGGTTTACGGGTTTGAGGAATGGTTGAATGTTGCGGTGAATGTATTGAAATGAATGAAAACCAGTTAGAAAATATATATTGCCACTGAAATAAGAGTAATAAAGTGGTGATATAAAACATTGCTCAGTGCTTGAATCTTTACATTTTGTCTCTTCATTCTAAAAGACATCCCACTTGTGAAAACCAAAGTTCGGGGCATTTTCAAGATTATATCTCGCTTTTGTGCCTCAGCATTAATTTATTAAGCGCATATTAAAACTCAATATATGCAGGTCTTCATGTCAGCATGGTAACCATAGAATGTGACCACTTCTACTGGCCTTAACAAATGCAAGCTGAACTTCAATGTTTGATTCTGAGTAAATTCTATTATTATAACACAAATGTTTGAAGCACTGTTACTTCATGCTATTTAATTCTCCGCAGAGGTTTTGAGACATCGTTGAAAACAATACATACCTAACAGCTGACCCAACATGTTTACCCAGTGTAGTGTCATGTGGTTATTTATGCTCCAGGTAAAAAGAAACCCGGGCTATGAACCAAGGTGGCTAACAACACAATTTGCTGAGTTTTAAAAGTGCAGAAAAAACACAAGACGATGTTATACGAGTCTGCTACGGCTTCTGCTGGCTTCAGTAAACCCCACAGGGATTTAAATCTGGTTTTATCCCTCTGCCTTCTCCGGGTTATGTTTGTGTTCACAAGAAATAAACAGCGAGACTGCGCTTCTAGACTTGCTTCCCCTTGCTTTTCTTGTGAAAAAAACTGCTGGTCGCGATGCTGCTGTTATGAAGGGATATCCAGATGCTAGGATTCGGTTCCGAAGTTAGTAGAAGCTTAGACGCATTAAATTTCCAAGAAATTCTACGAAACAGAGCTGAAACTTCAAAGCATCAACGTTCAGCTACAATAGTGTTTCCCAAAAATAGTTTGATCATGCACAATTTGTTCCTACCATAAAATGTTTATGCAACTTGAAGGAAATAGCTGACTTATGATACCTGAAAGCATAGACGATTACTTTAATAAGTACATTCTAATTTACAACAATGAGATATTCATAATATAAGGGAAGGTAAACTGCAAATGGGTATAAACTTAAAACAATTAAGAGTACTAGTTTGAAAAATAGTTTTAATTCTTAACGTAATCTCCCTGTGAATTGAAGCACTTGTCCCCAATGCTCAGACCTTTAAGCCAATATCGATAGTAAACAAAATGGGGCCGATCCAGGTTCAAATATGTCGCTGCTATTAAGCATGTAGGTTTTTTATATGATTTGTTGCAGTTACGTGGTTTATAATAGTGATTTATAGTTGGAAGTGAATCAACAGTAGCGTATTAGTACCATTTTTTATTAAGTTAATATTGATTTAGTGAAATTACAGTAATAGAAAGTGTTTAGTACAATATGAGTCGTTTTTGTTGTGCATCCGGTTACACCTCATTAAGTCAATGTACCGCATACTACCATATTTAAATTTCCTAAAGAACAGCCATTAAAGGAGAAGTGGAAAAAGTGCAAATTTTGAAGTTAATGATAAAACTGTAGTGTGTATTAAACATTTGGAACCGAAATTAGTGGTTAGAGAGGATATTTTGGTAAAATGGTGAACTAATTCGAGTTCCTTGAAAAATTCCAAAATTAGCTAACAATGCTTTACAGTGAAAGAAATGAGAATCTTGATCATCTCAAGCAAAGAATCACTTAAAAAAGTGCAAGCATTACTCCAAACTTTCTTGTCGGTGTGGATTGAAAGTGAATTTCGTTTTGACATCCGGTGTGCTGTTTATTAATGATGCGCATTCAAAATGTCTGAGTTACTGAATTAATTAAAAGAAATTTCAATCCATTACACATAATAAATACTTCATGAAACTCACCACTCATTCTCGGAAATCCTGTATTCTACCTAAATATAAATCTTAATGATTTTTGCAGTATAGGGGCAGGTGTTCTCATGAGGAATAAATCCTGCTGTGAGCAGCCCGAAAATTTATGGTGTTTTGAGAAGTAAATAAATGAAATTACTTACTGCTTTGGCTCGTTTTCATTCGAGAGACCATTCTGCATCTTCGAATAGAAATTACTACCCATATTCATAGGTTATCCTGTTTAATTAATGTTTCCTTTAGCTAATTATTCTCTGCATCTTAATTCCACATCGCTTGCCTTTACAGTTCGCTAATCTACTTCAGCAATAGCTGCAGTAGTATTCATACTTGAAGTAAGTTTCAAAACTAATCTGCCTGATTAACTTTTTGAAGTGATACAGATAAGTGAACCATGTTTTTTTTAATATAATCTTCAACACATTTTGGTATCCACATATTAAAAGTATAAGGCCATGAAGATGTTGGATTTAGAGAATTAGGTGCTAGATTTAACTGTTACAATTGTTATATGGTGTATTGCTCTCTTTATAGCCTTTTGCAATGGCACCATTAACGTTTTATTCAAGAATACACTTACCCTTTAACAGCAATACAGTGAATATGTTTAACTAAATCTTTTAATTCTTCAATAATATAATCGAATAAATAATTTACATTCTACTTTTTAAGGCAATAGTCCCAATAGCCCAGTGCAGTACTAACTTACTCTGATGAACGACTATAGTGCACTTGTGTGTAAACTAAAACAAAGGCAGTTTAGGGGTAAGGGAGATAGGTTACCTACCCCTACCGCCCTCTTAGGGCACCTGTCTTTAAATGAATCGCATGTCATAAATAAAGTCCAAAACTCTGCTGCAGTACTAACTACATTGGGTAAATAATTTGTATCTTCAATAACTGTGCACTCCTTACAGTTTGAACATCTATTGTTTTCCTGTCAAAAATGGTACAATGTTATACATTTTTGAATAGCTCTTGGAGAGGGTGAATGTGTTCTTGAATAAAATGTGCATGGTGCAATTTAAAAAGAATGAAGTCCTATTCTGTATCTCCTACATTAATGGATATTGTTGCTGATTTGGTTTATTTATGGACGCTCTTTAACATCTCAGGTCATCAGCGTCCCAATCAAATCAGGGCATGAAACGGTCGACAAATTTTGCTCAGAGGCCTCTCTTTCAGGCTTGAGGTTCTTTATCGTGCCGCAAATGTACGACACGGGACCCACGGCTTTACTTCCCTTCCGAAGGAAGCCACACTTAGGATTTTTACGCCCCCAAAAAATCCATCGATCTTGGCCGGGTTCGAACCCGCTAAATGGATATGTGTAGAATGCATCCTCAGTAATAACTCTCCCATGATGTTAGAAACTTTTGTTTGAAACACTTTTTCATTTCACGCTTCAGAAAAAACTTATTTTGAGTGAGCAATATAAATGAGATATTTGTATACGTTTAACACATGTAAGCGTTAAGACTGCTGGGAGATTTTTAAAACTGCATCAAATCCCCCCGATATCTAATCTACTGTTTATAAATGTATTTTTTACCGACAATATAAAACTCAGTATGTTATTTAAAAGCTACCTCCATACCAGATAAAAGCTACATTCAATATCATTAAAAACTACTCAAAGTTAAGAAAAGAGCATAAATGTCCTCCAATAGTGAGCTCTAGCTTCTACTACAAATCAGCTGACTGCATTAGGACTTGTCATGTTCAGCACACTGAACAATGAAGTACACTAAAAAAATTTGTTTTTACAGCTGCCTTCAGAAAGCAGAGCATAAGCTAGGAGATATCTCATGGTATTCCACAACTCTTATTTAAAATCACTTTCTATTCCTCTTTCCTACATTGGGATAGCAGTAAATTTGTCACATATGCACATCGCTTGAATAGACTGTTAAAATGCTTTTATTATACCACAAGCAAAACATTTAACGTGTCCACTAAATTTATTACACGCGTAGCATGTAAACACACATTTCACACATACCACCACCTCCAACTACGCAACATAGTCAACAAAGTGTGTTCAACAGGAAAAAGAAGTATAATCTCTATCTGGAAATAAAATATATAATGGCGAGATCGTTTATTGAGTATTGTACCCGTTATTCTTATTATTACTTCCATGGTATCCTCGTCAACCATCGGAAGATAAAGAAAGGCTCAACAGTAACACTTAACTCCTTCGCAACAGAAGGCAAGCTGCCAATCGACACCACTCTACATGGGGTTTGTTGGCTGCAGCTTAAATATTACTGGTGCTATTAGAAAGAGCTTTGCTATCGGTAGGCAAATAAAAAAACAACTTTTTAATGATCAGGTACCGGTACCTGAATATCTATTGTGCTAGATGGTAGATTATAACTTGGTCGAATTAGTTTAGGGAATTTTGTGGTCTAAGTTCCTCCAGGCACTGAGCGATAACCCTTGAAAACCCCTTAGTAAGGAAACTAACCAAACTGGGAATGCAACTCGGGCTCACCGCACGGGAAGCACAAATGCTATCGCTAGACTACGAGGTGGTCAAGTACTTCCAACATCTGACATTTTTCACAAGGATAATTCCTTATACTCATTCAGTTGTGATATTTGTTGATTGCGCATGCACAAGAATTCAATTGTGATATTTATGATTGATCTGCGCATGCACAAGAAAATTACCCCATCTCCTAAGCCGATAAGAAACAGAATTAGCTAATCGTTCATTCTATTCTTCTGCTAGGACTACTGTCTTGAGGTTGTTGTTAATGCCCCATATTTTTATCCCAAGTGATTTTTATTAATCTAATGGTAACAAAATGCTGCGGAAAATAAAATAAACACATTTTGTTATCTCTAAGCAGATTACTGCGACAGCCTGAACTCACATATACATTAACCCTCTGTCAGTTATTTGCAATTAAAGCAAACAGTAAATACATGTTACAGTGTTTATATGAAACTTTACACAGTGGTGATTTTCTCGTGTTATATACTTATATAATATGTATATAGGCATTATACCACAAGAGTTTATTCTGAACGTATCCTAGAACAGCGAAAAAAGGTTGCCATAAAGTAAATATCGTTGATCCATGGCGAAGACATTGCAATGAATGACGAAATAATTAAAGGCATACTTTTATTTGCATGGTGTATCAGATTCTAGTTGAAGCGATGAAATCATAAGCAAGACACCAGTGAGGGGGAGGGGGTACAACTTTGCTACATTGCTTAATGTATGGTATGGTTTAACTAAATGCTTCTCTGATGTAACAATTCCCTCAAAGCAATACGATCCAATAATTCCAGTATATTCCTGTGGATGTCCTCTGTTTTATATATTTTGCATCTATATTTTCTTCGCACACATACACTTATCACTCCGTAAGTAATGTTTACTCATAAATCTTACTTAGTTTAGAAGAAAAAAAAAAAAGGCAAACTTACTCTCCTAGTTACTTTATGAATATTTTATTTTCTTTCCTATAACATTTTAAATGCGGCAACGTCGAGAAAATCCATCAAATTGCCCGTCTTTTCAAATTTAAGGGGTATTTTTTGAAGAGCCTGTTTTTTAAACATTGGAAAATATTTTAAACAGCGGTGTTTTTATTATACCGCCAATTCTGAATTACACGTTTGTTTGTAAGCTTACGATACCTGCCAACAAAAATATTAAAAAAACTGAAATAAAACTGCATCTTTTGCAAGTAGTTGGTGTATTCTCGTTCATTCTTGTTTAAAGCAATAGTGTTAATAACTTATTTTCTCCCGTAACTACCTGTGTTTCGTTAAAGCCATATATACTCCTTGTTCAACATACCAGAAACTAACATTACACAAACTACATTCCTAGTCTTTTAGTAACTTACTACAAGTACCATGGCCGTATTCTTCAGTGCAGCAAACGCGCGTCTTTCTCCTTACCTGAAACAGAAAATAAATTAAAGTTAATACTTCAGTTATTATTTAATGGCTTTGTAACATTTAACTAGAGTAAATTGTTTATAAGTGAAAATGTGTGTCATTCATGTATGATTTTTGCATTAGGCTCATGCCAAGTTCCATAAACTAAAATCTGGGGACTTGTCGAACAATCGGCCTCTCATTATATCTAGTACTACATTTACATAAAGAGTCTACAGCAAAAATGCAAATAAACAAAGAACAGGAATACATGGTGTCAAAGGATTCCCTATTTAAGTTCAATTGTATTCAAGTAAGTCTATCACAGGCTTTGTACACCCGGAAGATTAAATACGAGAGTAAAGTCGACAATAAGCTCATTCACCAAGTATAATTTGCAGATGACTAAATTCTACAGAAGTGTGAACATTACTAGAGTGAAAGACGACATATTTTGTGTTGTGCAAATATTTATTGAAAACTGGAAGTACATCAGCACTTTGTACGCCATTCTTTTTTTAAGTTTTAAGCAAAGCTCTGTGTGGAAATCTACACCAACACCAACATAAAAGGAGTAAAAGTAGTTCCTTGTTGGGAAAGTTTGGCAATCTCATTTGTTTATATTTAAGGACTGGTTTACAAGTTTGTCATACCTGCACACACAACTGAAACTGGACAATACTTCAGAAATGTTCTGAAAACTTCGCAAGGCCGCATTTCCATGCAACAAGATCGATGCTGCATCATCGTAATGCAATCTGCATACTGTTGTTGCTGAATATCGCCCTCAGTCCAGTTTTAGCCCCGTGTGACTGTTTCAAAAAAATTCAAAAAAAAATTCTTGGAAGGCATTTTCGATTATTAGAAGCAGTTTTGAAGGATATGGGGGCTATTCTGAAGGGCTCATCAAAAAAAAAAAAAAAAAAAAAAAAAAAAACCATGTCTTTAAAGACTGACAGAAATCCTGAGACGAACGCAATGCATCCAACGAGGACAATTTTGAGAAAGATCATCAACAGGTATATTGTCAAATATGCTCATTCTTTGAACATGTCTTCAATAATGTAAAACACCCTATATTCTAAGCTGGCGTGGCAGAATGGGTTGAGTAACTGGAACCTCTGAAATACATACGCTTTCGGTTCTCCTTACGAACAGTCGGCCCTGGTGGTGAAGTGGTTACCATATTTACCTCCTGTACCCCAGATCGCGGGTTCGAACCCGGCCAGGACCGATGGTTTTTTTTCGGGCGTAAAAATCGTAAGTATGGCTTCCTTCGGAAGGGAAGTAAAACCGTGGGTCCCGTGTAGTACATTTAAAAACCTTAAGCCTGAAAGAGAGGCCTCAGAGCAAAATTTGTCGGCGTTTCACTCCCTGAGTTAAATGGGACGCTGATGACCTGAGATGTAAAAGAGCGTCCTTAAATAAATAAATCCTTACGAACTGAACATTAAAGTACATCTGAAGAATGAATTGCAACAACTCAAATGAACGACGCTATCAGAACTCTTGCGCACAAGGAACAACTTTTTTCTATGCTTTATTTAAGGAAGTTGGAGGAGAGATACACGGACACGTGGAGGAGAACTACACAGACACATGGAGGAGAACTACACAGACATATGGAGGAGAGATACACAGAAAAATGGAGGAGAACTACACTGACACATGGAGGAGAACTACACAGACACATGGAGAACTACACAGAAACACGGAGGAGAGCTACACAGACACATGGAGGAGAGCTACACAGACACATGGAGGAGAGCTACACAGACACATGGAGGAGAACTACACAGACACATGGAGGAGAGCTACACACACACATGGAGGAGAACTACAACACACATGGAGGAGAACTACACAGACACATGGAGGAGAACTACATAGACACATGGAGGAGAGCTACACAGACACATGGAGGAGAACTACACAGACACATGGAGGAGAACTACACAATCACATGGAGGAGAACTACACACACACATGGAGAACTACACAGACACATGGAGGAGAACTACACAGACACATGGAGAACTACACAGACACATGGAGGAGAAGTACACAAAAACATGGAGGAGAAGTACATAGACACATGGAGGAGAACTACACACACACATGGAGGAGAGCTACACGGACACATGGAGGAGAACTACAAGACACATGGAGGAGAACTACACGGACACATGGAGGAGAACTACATAGACACATGGAGGAGAGCTACACAGACACATGGAGGAGAGCTACACAGACACATGGAGGAGAACTACACAGACACATGGAGGAGAACTACACAGACACATGGAGGAGAAGTACACAGACACATGGAGGAGAACTACACAGACACATGGAGGAGAATTACACAGACACATGGAGGAGAACTACATAGACACATGGAGGAGAGCTACACAGACACATGGAGGAGAGCTACACAGACACATGGAGGAGAACTACACAGACACATGGAGGAGAAGTACACAGACACATGCAGGAGAACTACACAGACACATGGAGGAGAATTACACAGACACATGGAGGAGAACTACATAGACACATGGAGGAGAATTACACAGACACATGGAGGAGAACTACACACACACATGGAGGAGAACTACACAGACACATGGAGAACTACACACACACATGGAGAACTACACACACACATGGAGGAGAACTACACAGACACATGGAGAACTACATAGAAACATGGAGAACTACACAGACACATGGAGAACTACACAGACACATGGAGGAGAAGTACACAGACACATGGAGAACTACACACACACATGGAGAACTGTACAGACACATGGAGAACTACACACACACATAGAGAAATACACAGACACATGGAGGAGAACTACACAGACACATGGAGGAGAGCTACACAGACACATGGAGAACTACACACACACATGGAGAACTACACACACACATGGAGAACTACACACACACATGGAGAACTACACACACACATGGAGAACTACACAGACACATGGAGGAGAACTACACAGACACATGGAGGAGAACTACACACACACACATGGAGGAGAACTACACAGACACATGGAAGAGAACTACACAGACACATGGAGGAGAACTACACACACACATGGAGAACTACACAGACACATGGAGGAGAACTACACAGACACATGGAGGAGAACTACAAGACACATGGAGGAGAACTACACAGACACATGGAGAACTACAAGACACATGGAGGAGAACTACACAGACATATGAAGGAGAACTACAAGACACATGGAGGAGAACTACACAGACACATGGAGGACAACTACACAGACACATGGAGAAGTACACAGACACATGGAGGAGAACTACACAGACAATGGAGGAGAGCTACACAGACACATGGAGGAGAACTACACAGACACACGGAGGAAAACTACACAGACACATGGAGGAGAGCTACACAGACACATGGAGGAGAACTACAAGACACATGGAGGAGACCTACACAGACACATGGAGGGGAACTACACAGACATATGGAGGAGAGCTACACGAACACATGGAGGAGAGCTACACAGACACATGGAGGAGAGCTACACAGACACATGGAGGAGAGCTACACAGACACATGGAGGAGAGCTACACAGACACATGCGGGAGAACTACACAGACACATGGAGAACTACACAGACACATGGAGGAGAACTACACAGACACATGGAGGAGAGCTACACAGACACATGGAGGAGAGCTACACAGACACATGGAGGAGAGCTACACAGACACATGGAGGAGAGCTACACAGACACATGGAGGAGAACTACACAGACACATGGAGAACTACACAGACACATGGAGGAGAACTACACAGACACATGGAGGAGACTACACAGACACATGGAGGAGAACTACACAGACACATGGAGGAGAGATACACAGACACATGGAGAAGAACTACAAGACACATGGAGGAGAGCTACACAGACACATGGAGGAGAACTACACAGACACATGGAGGAGAACTACACAGACACATGGAGGAGAACTACACAGACACATGGAGGAGAACTACACAGACACATGGAGGAGAAGTACACAGACACATGGAGGAGAAGTACACAGACACATGGAGGAGAGCTACACAGACACATGGAGGAGAACTACACAGACACATGGAGGAGAACTACACACACACACATGGAGGAGAAGTACACAGACACATGGAGGAGAGCTACACAGACACATGGAGGAGAACTGCACAGACACATGGAGGAGAACTACACAGACACATGGAGGAGAGATACACAGACATATGGAGAAGAACTACAAGACACATGGAGGAGAAGTACACAGACACATGGAGGAGAAGTACACAGACAGATGGAGAAGAGTTGCACAGACACAGAACTACATAGACACATGGAGAAGAGCTACACAGACACATGGAGGAGAAGTACACAGACACTTGGAGGAGAACTACACAGACACATGGAGGAGAAGTACACAGACACATGCAGGAGAAGTACACAGACACATGGAGAAGAGCTACACAGACACATGGAGGAGAGCTACACAGACACATGGAGGAGAACTACACAGACACATGGAGGAGAACTACACACACACATGGAGGAGAAGTACACAGACACATGGAGGAGAGCTACACAGACACATGGAGGAGAACTACACAGATACATGGAGGAGAACTACACAGACACATGGAGGAGAGATACACAGACACATGGAGGAGAACTACACAGACACATGGAGGAGAGATACACAGACACATGGAGGAGAACTACACAGACACATGGAGGAGAACTACACAGACACATGGAGGAGAACTACACAGACACATGGAGGAGAACTACACAGACACATGGAGGAGAGATACACAGACATATGGAGAAGAACTACAAGACACATGGAGGAGAACTACACAGACACATGGAGGAGAACTACACAGACACATGGAGGATGAGCTACACAGACACATGGAGAACTACATAGACACATGGAGAAGAGCTACACAGACACATGGATGAGAAGTACACAGACACATGTAGGAGAACTACACAGACACATGGAGAAGAGCTACACAGACACAGAACTACATAGACACATGGAGAAGAGCTACACAGACACATGGAGGAGAAGTACACAGACACATGGAGGAGAACTACACAGACACATGGAGGAGAAGTACACAGACACATGGAGGAGAAGTACACAGACACATGGAGGAGAGCTACACAGACACATGGAGGAGAACTAGACAGACACATGGAGAACTACACAGACACATGGAGGAGAAGTACACAAAAACATGGAGGAGAAGTACATAGACACATGGAGGAGAACTACACACACACATGGAGGAGAGCTACACGGACACATGGAGGAGAACTACAAGACACATGGAGGAGAACTACACGGACACATGGAGGAGAACTACATAGACACATGGAGGAGAGCTACACAGACACATGGAGGAGAGCTACACAGACACATGGAGGAGAACTACACAGACACATGGAGGAGAACTACACAGACACATGGAGGAGAAGTACACAGACACATGGAGGAGAACTACACAGACACATGGAGGAGAATTACACAGACACATGGAGGAGAACTACATAGACACATGGAGGAGAGCTACACAGACACATGGAGGAGAGCTACACAGACACATGGAGGAGAACTACACAGACACATGGAGGAGAAGTACACAGACACATGCAGGAGAACTACACAGACACATGGAGGAGAATTACACAGACACATGGAGGAGAACTACATAGACACATGGAGGAGAATTACACAGACACATGGAGGAGAACTACACACACACATGGAGGAGAACTACACAGACACATGGAGAACTACACACACACATGGAGAACTACACACACACATGGAGGAGAACTACACAGACACATGGAGAACTACATAGAAACATGGAGAACTACACAGACACATGGAGAACTACACAGACACATGGAGGAGAAGTACACAGACACATGGAGAACTACACACACACATGGAGAACTGCACAGACACATGGAGAACTACACACACACATAGAGAAATACACAGACACATGGAGGAGAACTACACAGACACATGGAGGAGAGCTACACAGACACATGGAGAACTACACACACACATGGAGAACTACACACACACATGGAGAACTACACACACACATGGAGAACTACACACACACATGGAGAACTACACAGACACATGGAGGAGAACTACACAGACACATGGAGGAGAACTACACACACACACATGGAGGAGAACTACACAGACACATGGAAGAGAACTACACAGACACATGGAGGAGAACTACACACACACATGGAGAACTACACAGACACATGGAGGAGAACTACACAGACACATGGAGGAGAACTACAAGACACATGGAGGAGAACTACACAGACACATGGAGAACTACAAGACACATGGAGGAGAACTACACAGACATATGAAGGAGAACTACAAGACACATGGAGGAGAACTACACAGACACATGGAGGACAACTACACAGACACATGGAGAAGTACACAGACACATGGAGGAGAACTACACAGACAATGGAGGAGAGCTACACAGACACATGGAGGAGAACTACACAGACACACGGAGGAAAACTACACAGACACATGGAGGAGAGCTACACAGACACATGGAGGGGAACTACACAGACATATGGAGGAGAGCTACACGAACACATGGAGGAGAGCTACACAGACACATGGAGGAGAGCTACACAGACACATGGAGGAGAGCTACACAGACACATGGAGGAGAGCTACACAGACACATGCGGGAGAACTACACAGACACATGGAGAACTACACAGACACATGGAGGAGAACTACACAGACACATGGAGGAGAGCTACACAGACACATGGAGGAGAGCTACACAGACACATGGAGGAGAGCTACACAGACACATGGAGGAGAGCTACACAGACACATGGAGGAGAACTACACAGACACATGGAGAACTACACAGACACATGGAGGAGAACTACACAGACACATGGAGGAGACTACACAGACACATGGAGGAGAACTACACAGACACATGGAGGAGAGATACACAGACACATGGAGAAGAACTACAAGACACATGGAGGAGAGCTACACAGACACATGGAGGAGAACTACACAGACACATGGAGGAGAACTACACAGACACATGGAGGAGAACTACACAGACACATGGAGGAGAACTACACAGACACATGGAGGAGAAGTACACAGACACATGGAGGAGAAGTACACAGACACATGGAGGAGAGCTACACAGACACATGGAGGAGAACTACACAGACACATGGAGGAGAACTACACACACACACATGGAGGAGAAGTACACAGACACATGGAGGAGAGCTACACAGACACATGGAGGAGAACTGCACAGACACATGGAGGAGAACTACACAGACACATGGAGGAGAGATACACAGACATATGGAGAAGAACTACAAGACACATGGAGGAGAAGTACACAGACACATGGAGGAGAAGTACACAGACAGATGGAGAAGAGTTGCACAGACACAGAACTACATAGACACATGGAGAAGAGCTACACAGACACATGGAGGAGAAGTACACAGACACTTGGAGGAGAACTACACAGACACATGGAGGAGAAGTACACAGACACATGCAGGAGAAGTACACAGACACATGGAGAAGAGCTACACAGACACATGGAGGAGAGCTACACAGACACATGGAGGAGAACTACACAGACACATGGAGGAGAACTACACACACACATGGAGGAGAAGTACACAGACACATGGAGGAGAGCTACACAGACACATGGAGGAGAACTACACAGATACATGGAGGAGAACTACACAGACACATGGAGGAGAGATACACAGACACATGGAGGAGAACTACACAGACACATGGAGGAGAGATACACAGACACATGGAGGAGAACTACACAGACACATGGAGGAGAACTACACAGACACATGGAGGAGAACTACACAGACACATGGAGGAGAACTACACAGACACATGGAGGAGAGATACACAGACATATGGAGAAGAACTACAAGACACATGGAGGAGAACTACACAGACACATGGAGGAGAACTACACAGACACATGGAGGATGAGCTACACAGACACATGGAGAACTACATAGACACATGGAGAAGAGCTACACAGACACATGGATGAGAAGTACACAGACACATGTAGGAGAACTACACAGACACATGGAGAAGAGCTACACAGACACAGAACTACATAGACACATGGAGAAGAGCTACACAGACACATGGAGGAGAAGTACACAGACACATGGAGGAGAACTACACAGACACATGGAGGAGAAGTACACAGACACATGGAGGAGAAGTACACAGACACATGGAGGAGAGCTACACAGACACATGGAGGAGAACTAGACAGACACATGAAGGAGAACTACACACACACATAGAGGAGAAGTACACAGACACATGGAGGAGAGCTACACAGACACATGTAGGAGAACTACACAGACACATGGAGGAGAAGTACACAGACACATGGAGGAGAAGTACACAGACACATGGAGAAGAGCTACACAGACACAGAACTGCATAGACACATGGAGAAGAGCTACACAGACACATGGAGGAGAAGTACACAGACACATGGAGGAGAAGTACACAGACACATGGAGGAGAAGTACACAGACAGATGGAGAAGAGTTACACAGACACAGAACTACATAGACACATGGAGAAGAGCTACACAGACACATGGAGGAGAAGTACACAGACACTTGGAGGAGAACTACACAGACACATGGAGGAGAAGTACACAGACACATGCAGGAGAAGTACACAGACACATGGAGAAGAGCTACACAGACACATGGAGGAGAGCTACACAGACACATGGAGGAGAACTACACAGACACATGGAGGAGAACTACACACACACATGGAGGAGAAGTACACAGACACATGGAGGAGAGCTACACAGACACATGGAGGAGAACTACACAGACACATGGAGGAGAACTACACAGACACATGGAGGAGAGATACACAGACACATGGAGGAGAACTACACAGACACATGGAGGAGAGATACACAGACACATGGAGGAGAACTACACAGACACATGGAGGAGAACTACACAGACACATGGAGGAGAACTACACAGACACATGGAGGAGAACTACACAGACACATGGAGGAGAGATACACAGACACATGGAGGAGAACTACACAGACACATGGAGAACTACACAGACACATGGAGGAGAACTACACAGACACATGGAGAACTACATAGACACATGGAGAAGAGCTACACATACACATGGATGAGAAGTACACAGACACATGTAGGAGAACTACACAGAACTACATGGAGAAGAGCTACACAGACACATGGAGGAGAAGTACACAGACACATGGAGGAGAACTACACAGACACATGGAGGAGAAGTACACAGACACATGGAGGAGAAGTACACAGACACATGGAGGAGAGCTACACAGACACATGGAGGAGAACTACACAGACACATGGAGGAGAACTACACACACACACATGGAGGAGAAGTACACAGACACATGGAGGAGAGCTACACAGACACATGGAGGAGAACTGCACAGACACATGGAGGAGAACTACACAGACACATGGAGGAGAGATACACAGACATATGGAGAAGAACTACAAGACACATGGAGGAGAACTACACAGACACATGGAGGAGAACTACACAGACACATGGAGGAGAGCTACACAGACACATGGAGAACTACATAGACACATGGAGAAGAGCTACACAGACACATGGAGGAGAAGTACACAGCCACATGTAGGAGAACTACACAGACACATGGAGGAGAAGTACACAGACACATGGGGGAGAAGTACACAGACACATGGAGAAGAGCTACACAGACACAGAACTGCATAGACACATGGAGAAGAGCTACACAGACACATGGAGGAGAAGTACACAGACACATGGAGGAGAAGTACACAGACACATGGAGGAGAAGTACACAGACACATGGAGGAGAACTACACAGACACATGGAGGAGAGCTACACAGACACATGGAGGAGAACTACACAGACACATGGAGGAAAACTACACACACACATGGAGGAGAAGTACACAGACACATGGAGGAGGGCTACACAGACACATGGAGGAGAACTACACAGACACATGGAGGAGAACTACACAGACACATGGAGGAGAGATACACAGACATATGGAGAAGAATTACAAGACACATGGAGGAGAGATACACAGACACATGGAGAACTACATAGACACATGGAGAAGAGCTACACAGACACATGGAGGAGAAGTACAGAGACACATGGAGGAGAAGTTCACAGACACGTGGGGAACTACACAGAAACATGAAGGAGAACTATACAGACACATGGAGAACTACACAGACACATGGAGGAGAACTACACAGACAAATGGAGAACTACATAGACACATGGAGAACTACACAGACACATGGAGGGGAACTACACAGACGCATGGATGAGAGATACACAGACACATGGAGGAGACACGTATTTTTATTGCCAGAGACATGTAAAACACCCTGTCTACAGTATTCGCATCGCATTCCCCTGGTGTACCATAACCATACCACCTTCACTAAAACATTTCAAATATGACAACGTAGCGGCTTTATTAGGGAGTGCCGGTATCAGAAGTCACTATAATTCAGTCATTCCAGGGGGATTACCAGAAGCTCGTGAAACAAAAGGGCATTGGAACAGCACAAAAATAAATAAAGATAAAAAATGTCTCAAGTTATAAGAAATGGAATGTCTCTTAGTTGACTGCAGAGCCCACAAGAGCTTCTTATGTTTAATGCATGCATTACTTTCAATAAATAACTGAAAACTACAAGAAGAGAAACGAAATATTAAAATTTTGTCATAATGTAGGTAATAGTATAAACCGAGGTTCTATTGCTAAAAGAGGATATCGCACCCACAAAAGCTTAAAAACCTGAATGGTATTTGCAGTATACTGGTTAGTGAAGAAAAATGTAAAATGTACAACGTATATTCAAAAACAAAGTCTGCTTGCAGAAACAAGTCCAACTTCAAGTAAAAGGGTGACAGTAAAGGAGTGCTTAAGTGGGGAGAATTTATTTTCGTTCGCTATGTTTCCAATGAATGCATTACCATCTCACACACGGTCTATACTACCCTGCAAAGCTTATCTGTCATACTACAGTCTATTAGCCTCATAACAAGAAGACTTCAGTAAACAAGACCTGTGCCGACGTGGCATATTCAGGTTTCAAGAGACAGACAATGTGGTTTTTTTTTCTTTTGTTTTAAGGAGAACACACAAAAGAGCAAAAGGAGGAGGAATGCCATGCGATCAATTTTGTTTCCCCCCATAGTGTTTTGCCCATAGGCGAGTGCGCCGCCCGTTAGCCGGTTAGCCGGCCAGGGGGTCTCGGTGATTAGCGGAAGGGCAAAGCAATAAAACAAAACAATATACAACATACAACAATACACAAACCAAATTAAGAGGATCGTTGCTTACCAAATTACCAAATGAGATGTTGAAACTGTCATCTTCATTCTCCACACATTTTTGGCATTTCTTTAGGAAAGTATTATCACTCGCTGTAGTTCATGTTGAAAATTGCGGACAATTCCTGAGAGTGTTCCTTTTGAGCTCTTGTATATGTTCGGGTTTCCTTACACACAACATTTTTTAATTTACCCCAGAGGCGATAATCGCAGACTGTTAGATCGGGGGAAAGAGAGAGCGAGCCACAAATCCCTACTAGTAACTCTAGTCTTGTGGAAACATATTGCGAATTGCTCTCATGGAACTATTCGCAGTGTGAGCAGTGGCAGAGTCCTGTTGAAAAATGCATGATCACGCTTTCAGTCGGTTAATTCTTTGGGGGTTAGTATGGTATTCACATAAGTAACAGAAACTACATGCTAAAAAAAATGGTTCCTATGAATATTTCATCACTGAGTCAAAACATACGAATCATACATAAAGACACGCTGTGCCGTTATAAACACACGAGGCATAATGCACTTTAAGTGTACAGTCGAATTAAGAAACCAACAGCACAACAAACACACGGAAATAGCTGCGCTACGACTGCGACAGTCAGCAAGGTTAACAAGTAAGCAAGCAAGATTGTTACTCTTTCAACAGTGTGCCAAACGAATGGGAGTCGTTCATAGGAAAAATCCAATTCCCCGGGGGAAAGCTTCACTGATCGTTCAGTAATATTACAATATGTTTGTACAGGTTAAAGTATTTATGAGGTAATATATCTTGTATAGCCATGAATTAATTATATCTAAATATGTTTAGGATAAGCTCAAGCGATAAAAATTAAAAACAAAACTAGCTGAACTATATGCCCTGCTGCATCACATAGGGCCCGAAAATTATTTCAAGAAATAAAAAATGAATCCTTAAATCATCGGTGGCAGAGCAGAAGTCCAATTTTAAATATTTTAGTCGAGTGTATAATGAGAAATAGGAAATTAGAACTACGTGTAGAAAGTGATATAGTGAGATTTTTAAAGGCATGAAGTACACAAAAACCATACTTTGATGCAGTATACAAAAACTTAACTGATATAAATGATGATTGTTGACCCTGAGTCTCTCTTACCAACGACAAAGCGATGCAAATCATAACAGAATGGAATGTTGATTGAATAGTAATTAGATTGATTAGTGCATTCCGATGTATAGAATCATTAGAATTCAGCAATGGTAATTCATATTTGCGTTATAGTATATGTAATATAAGCACTTCATTTAAAGATTACATATTAGTACTCATCGTTCTGTCTCAGAACATGGAGTTTCAATCACCAAGTAGAATTTCAAGTACTCTTAAATAACCCGATAAAGTGCAAAGGACAGCTGGTAATCCCATTGTCTACAACTAATTACCACATTTCTTGGACGGGAAACATCCGTTAATTTTATTCAGGGATCTCTTTTTACTCGTATGGAGTTCTTTAACGTGCTGTAAATCTACGATATGGGACCCACGCTTTATAGTCTGCCCTGGAGAACTTGCCCTTTAGATTTGTATGCCCTTAAAGATCTAACAATCCCAACAACCTAGATTACCGAGGCCGACAAATATTAAATGCAGGCTACATGAACGATGCCATTCTCAGGCTCTAGCAAGCCTCCTTATTTTCTAAATGTATCATATTACATATTGCTAGTTATGACCATAATAATATAACAGTATACCTCTTGTATTGAATCGATACCTATTAGTCTTATTTGTTTAATTGACTATTGGCTTTATACTTACAGGAGTAATTTGTAGAATTTCTTTTGACTTTATTATTTTAAAACTTCAAATCCTCTCTCCTGAAATGGCTACTATTCTTCACAGTCCCCCACTGTTCCTGTGGTCCTTAAATATGACCTATGCAACTGTACAACGTTTTAAAGTTTGACATACGTACCCCCATTTGTCACATTTATTCTTTGAAAGGTGAAGCGTTTCAATTTTAAAGACTTTCACTGAACTCCGTGCACTGCTGTAGTGGTGTGTACAGCCACAATTTGAGAAACATTGAAGAGTTTTTAAAGCGTTCTCTAGCCCTTTTCTTGTACACATTCCACTGCAAAACAGTATCAACGTAACTGCTTGCAGTTATGTTGCTAATTGCCGATTTGCGGTTGCAGAAAAGGTGTTCTGAATATAAACCCCCTTCATGGACATAATGGGGGTCCAGGATCCTACATCTCTCCACTACAAGGGTAAACGGACCTACAACCGCAAACCGCACTGTCTTGACTGCCTGTAGCCGTAACCATGTCCGTTTAGACCAACTTCTGAGAATTACATTTGCTGCTCCGTTAGGAAAACCCAGTAAGGGTTTCTTTCACTCTTACCTTGTAGATTTGCCTGAATATTTGGTTATATATCACTGATCTCCTCTATAAGAGCTCATTAATTTGCCTTTATAATGACCTAAGTATCTGTAAAATTTGAAATAATCCTATACAATATATCAATAAGTTTAACGCCAATTCAATATTATATTTTAATTAATTTTGTATATATTTAAAAAACAGTGCATTATTTCATTATTCAATGTCACAAAAGTTGAACTCTAAGCTTTACAGCTTTTAAAACAGCTTATGTTCCATAAAACCTGCTAACTGAACAGATATTGGAAATTGTTGGTCGCGTAAGCTGCAATGCATGCCAAGAGAATGATTGTTTACATATATAAAGAGTGAGCTCTTTAGAATTTCTATACGCAAGTGTTTGAACATAGAGGAAAAAGGCAGTAAACATCAAATGTAGTGTTGTGAACGCCGCTCTTGCTATTTCCAGCTAACTTTTTGCCTGAGGAAAGTTTACAGCGTCGATATGACTTCCCCACATGTCTGCTATCGCGAAATGTTATTCGCTTTTGGTTTGTTTATTTTGACTTGGTTAGAGCAGTACAAGAAATGCAAGCGAGTTGTATTAACTATAGAACTGAGAATGAAATGTAATTTGATATACTCAGTTACACATTTCACAAGCTTATGCAATCTAAATAAAGATTAAAGTACTTCTGATAAACGTAATATACTCACAAAACCCGCTTTCCTCCATACTTCACATTCACAAACATCTTTGGCTTCTTTATTATATTTGTAAAATTGTAAACTGCCTTAGAAGATGGTGTACTTTTTCTACAGCTACAGTTGTTCAGTCTCTGCAAACAGGCTCTATGACTTCATAATCTGATGAAAAATTCTTCCTGGAAGTTTTTATTTCAGTTTTGGGAACCACATTATGTCACTGAGAGCTAGATTTGATGTTCTCTGATAAAGATGTTCCAAAAGTTCAAACTCTGCTTCATCAACACAAGATTTGTGACTTGAAGTATTGTCCTGAAAGGCACACCTCGTCAACTTTTCACGAATGAAGCGCGTAATTTTAAAATTACATTTGCATAATAATGATCTGTTATTGCGTTTCCTCTTTAGGAATAATCAACACTCTGTCTGCTGATGGACGCATTTTGAATATTTTTAGAGGTGGAGACTTATGTTTTCATTCCTTGATTGATTGATTAACTATTAAGTGTATAAATACACCTTGACACTTAAGCAAAAAGGGCCTTTTTTGCACTCCTTTATTCAATATTTTGTAGTTTCAGATTTACGTTTTAGTAAACTCTAGAACCTTTTTCTAAAATGTAGGAATTGCATCTCCTAAAGGAATCTAATTGAAACGTTTTTGTCTTTCCAGAGTTTCACTCGAGTAAGATGTGATTTGCAATACCACCAAACTGTTCACATAGACGGCATGTGGAATTTCCATTATAGGAGTCCTACTGTCCGTGGGTGTTTCCGGAATGGCGAAAGTTCAGTGATCATTCCAATAGTTTTCCTGGTTTATGTTCTACCTCAACTTAGTATGTCCTTAGCCGGGTTGCTATTGGATGTTTTAATAACAATTTTACCCAGTTCTTAATCGGGTATATTCCCCCATCTTTTCTTTTGTTCTTTCTTGCCCATTGATATACTACAGTTCTAGCAGTTTTCTTAGGAAAATTCTAGTTCTATTCCTTATTTTGCCAATTTATCTAGTTTCATTCTATACCCGGATGTCCAGGCACCCAACAAAATTCTACTTGATTCTTTGTGTAAAGATAAATGAGGGCTTGGGGAAATTTCCACACAAGTCTAGAGTTGACTCGATGAGATTTAAGTGCAACCTGTTGCCTGTAAAATGATATACTTCTCTTATCACAGAAGTTATACAGGTCACAAGTTCATTCCTCATTTTGCATTGCTTCTTTCAGGATCATAATAAAGGATCTAAGACACGACATTTATAATAAATCTGTCAAAATTGTCCCTGCTAGAATGTACTTGATGTTACATATGAATGTTGACTCTCAATTATTTTTCAGTAGATATCAACATTGGAGATAGACATTCAACTCACAATTAAAAACAAAATACATATACTGTGGTAAGAGATAACTGTTTGCTGTTCACACTCGCTGATCTTGCAACACTGAATCTTCCTTCTTATGCTTTTTTATGTTGCGACAATTGTCCAAGAAATACGGCCATGCTCACCCTCACAGGATGTTCTTCCACATTAAACGCTACGAGAGCATTCAATAAAGAATAGTCTTAATATTTTTATAAGTATAATTTATTGCGCTAAAATTTAATTTTATAATATGTTGTTACTTTAATGCGTATTAGTTTCATTGTCACTTACAGTTCTCACCTGTAAGAGGGGTGCAATTTGAAACACGTTTCCGTACTTTTTCATTGATAATATATTAGCTTTTAAGTTTTTTGTAGTTCAGAACTGAGATTGTGCCTTGATAGTGGAAAGTTATAAAAAGTAAAGATAGAAAAAACAATTTCTTTAAAAGAAGGAATAACGACATCAATAATTGTGAAAAACAAGATGTTAAATATGTTAACAAACCACCTCCTTGGTCTAGCGATTGCTGACCACTGGCCGGGAGGACCCGGTTTCGACTCTCGGTACCTGCTTAGATATGTTTCTAAGTTAGGGAGGTCTGGAACGGGGTCCAGAATAATTGGGGAGTTGCCTGATGGAAAGCAGGCATTCTTCAATCTAGAAAGCCACATAAAGGCGACCGGTGAGTGCCGACATGCTGATGATCACATGACCTCAATACACCGAAATAAGACAGAGTTAGCGGAAACACTTTACTCTATATGCTGCCGGCTTGGGAACTAAGTCACGCCTACTTTTACGAACGACAGCGTAGGGCACCGGAGAAAACCGAGTGCAACTTCATTCAATCATTGTAGGCGCATAATTACCTTGTTGCTCAAGTCGGCCTGGTGGCTCAGTTGAACAGAGCGAGCATAGTGCTGCATAGTGCTACTAACGGAAAGGTAGTGGATTGGTTATTTTTTTATTAATCTTTATAACTTGTCTTCACATTTCGTACTATAATAAATGTTACCTTTTATAGGGAAGAAAATCCATAGAAAAGTTATACTGTTAATGCATAGGTTCCAAATTTTGGTTAGCTTATCTTAGCTTAAGTTAAAAAAACCAGGGAGGACAACATACAGTAAAGTTAAGCTGTTAACGCATAAGTTGTAAATGTTGATTTGGTTTTGTTAGGTTAGCTTAAATTTTATAATTAAAAAAATCCAGGGCATAGAAAAGTTATGCTGTTAAGGCATAAGTTTCAAATTGTGGTTAGGTTAGGTTAGGTTAGGTTAGCTTAAGTTAAAAAAAAAAAAAATAAAACTCAGAGAGGACAACGTACAGTAAAGTAAAGCTGTTAACGCATAAGTTGTAAATGTTGGTTTGGTTTTGTTAGGTTAGCTTAAATTTTATAATTAAAAAAATCCAGGGCATAGAAAAGTTATGCTGTTAAGGCATAAGTTTCAAATTGTGGTTAGGTTAGGTTAGGTTAGGTTAGCTTAAGTTTAAAAAAAAAAAATAAAACTCAGAGAGGACAACGTACAGTAAAGTTAAGCTGTTAACGCATAAGTTGTAAATGTTGGCTTGGTTTTGTTAGGTTAGCTTAAATTTTATAATTAAAAAAATCCAGGGCATAGAAAAGTTATGATGTTAATGCATAAGTTTCACATATTGGTTCTTACATTAAAAAAAGTTGCAACGTTTACTGTTAAAAGCGTATGCTTTTACCGTATCAATGGCTTCTTTTGCGTTTTAAAGCTACATTAGTTTCCCGTTTGATTCCGCTGTATATTGAATGTGAATAGCTATTAACCCTAAAAATCCCATTTTTTTTATTCCATTGCTTGTTTCTGTGCGTTACGATTGTTATATTCGCCTGTATTTGTTGAAGTCACAGCACAACTCTCCGCATTGATGCAGTCATTCCTCGGTTTTTTCCGCTGCCGTTCATGAAAGGAGGCGTTTCCAAGAGCGGTGGGTGTAGGTGCATGTTGAGGAAACAGAGGTCGCTGCGGCAGGCCATGGCCCGAACTCGGGTTGTAGCGCCATAGCAGGAGAACAAATAAGTTAACAAGATGGGACATAAGCGCGAAATAATCACAAAGCTGATATCTAACAAGATCTAATTGACCAAGATGGATTCGTTTATAGGGAGTTTTATTAATTGCCGAAAACAAAGATTATTAATCCTTTAGTTCAAACTATAAATTTAATGCTATTATTTGTTTTATTGGGATAGTAATGAATGTCTATAAACTGTTTTCATGTAATATTATGTCACTTGTGTTTTGCGAACGAAGAATTGGAACTGAATATTTTTCATCGAAAACAAAACGTAGTGTTAATTGACATCAATAAACAAGCCGTGTTAAATGAAAGTAGCATGATTTCACGATTAATTTGAATGGTGTAATCTGCAAACAGCGTTGCAGTGCTGTACTCTTCTACACGGTCCGAGGATTCACACGAGGGAAGTGTTGGGGTGTCCGTTACGCGATAAGCACTATACTATGTGGTAAAAAAGGCATCCTCGCTATCCTCCATTCCATACATATTCAAGTTTCTTCATTACCGTTGTAGCGAGCTCTGGTCCTACCAGCAATTACCGCTGAAAACGTAAAAATGTTTATTTTTCTACCGTTGCACGAAACGTTTTATGAATTCGTTAGTTTGGTACTGCTGCAGTTTAGGTGCAGAAACACGTGCTCTAACCGCGGTTGCTCATCAAAGTTTGTGCTTTTCTTTAACGTTCTGTCTTTATTAGTGCGTTAATGGTTCTGCGTACCGAAGAATGCGCTGCATAAACGATTGTTACAGTTATACGACAGTAAACACAAAACTTTAATGACATATGACGGAGGCGTGCTCTGAAGGCTGTGTCAAATCATTTCACTCCCTGCGCACCACGATACACACTTAAGCCTACCCTAAATATTAACAATATTCTGACAGTAAGAGCAGATAATTCAGTTTCATAGTTGTGGCCTGAAAAAATGCAGGATGAACCATGCAACATGCATGTATTTTAAGCTGGTCACGTTTCTGTTTAATGGCAGCTGCGGACATGGAACTACTTTCTGAATATAAAGCATGCCTGCAAGAATTGCTTACCCTCTCATTTGATACTCTTCCTTAGATAGAGGCTCATAATTTAAAGTGTGAGAAATTAAATTTTCTGTTGGTTGCACTGGAAAAGCGTATGCTATTAAATAACCACAGCGGAAGTTTTAACGTGCGGCACCCATTGCTGCAGCTGCAGCAAATTAATTATGGTCGTGCACTCAATGCCAGAGATGGAAGTGGCTTGGGAGCATTTAAATGCGATGATTTTTGGGAATTCCGAAGGAACGTAGCTTTTGCAGTTGTGCCCGTGAAACCTATAAATGTTTGGTGTGTTCATTAAAGCTGTAGCGATCGCAATTTTTGTTTTTTCTCAACGAAGCTCGACATAAAACTATTAATTAACAAACGATTCGTCCAGTTCGTAGAGCAGCAAAATTGGACCCTTGGGAGTGGGGATTAACCTAAAACGAAAATTATTGTTGTTGTTATTATTATTATTGTCATCATCATTATTAAAGGAACTATAAATAATATTGTTAATAATAATAATCGCTCTGGTGATCGCAATTTTTCTTCTCGACGAAATTCGGTAGATATCTCAAATACATATTAGATAAATATTTTATATTTGCTATCTTCAAGACGGCCCTTTTACTAAATATAAAATGTCTGCATGATTATAAATAGTTTATATGATGGATTAATGTCCCTTTATTTTAAAACAATATACAGAAAATTAAACGCTACAGCGCTTTTTAAATTTCGGTTTTCAAGTATACCCCTGCTCCTAATGGTATAATTTCCATAATTTTCAGAAACTAATTTTTAATTATTTTATTTAAATGATATATACCGAATTTGGTTGTGAAGAAACAATTATTGATGCCGGTAGAGCGATTTTAAAATTTTGGAAGTGTTCGCACTAGAAAACGGTGCATCTAATCCACCACCTAGTTATGATAGAGAAAGGTGGATATCGGTAACTTCTCGGTACAAAAGGTGACGACTTGGGGTCTCTACTCAAAGCAGCAGTGAATTCATTTACTGCATTGTATTCCTCCCAATAGTGTAGTATGTACATGTCACATGGATGAAGCTGATGTACACAAACTTCAGTTGTTGGAAAACCGAAAGCTTGCTCGGTCACCACAAGGCTGACTTTTTCGTATTGTGTGCCTTGAGGTTACAGCTTCATGCATGAATCATTGAATGACTGTGCATCCATTTGTCTTCTAGAGTTGGTTCATCTCAAAGAGCATGCTTTCACCCTGTCACCAGATAATGGAAACACCAGCAACACCATATTCAATATACATGTCGTCTCTGGTGGTCTCGTGGTAAACATACCTGTTTCGTAGTATCTACCGAGGGTGCCAAAAAATATATACACACTTTCACAGTAGGCATCTATTTAATATATTTCTAATTTGGACCGAAAAACAACGGTAGTGTGTAGTGTGATGTTCTGTAAACAGATGTGACTCACATACATTATGATAGCGTTGCTAAGTGACAGGTAAATCAACAATGAGCAAACGAAGCAAAGATTATCAGATGATGTTCTGTAAACAGATATGACTTACATTACGTTATGCTAGCGTTGCTACAACAAAGTGGCGCTAAAATTATTGTTTGAATAGCGAAAAAAATAATTTTGAAATGGTATTGGAAAAATCGAGTAAGTTGAAGTTCAAAAGCAATGGAGACCTGTGTACCGCGTTCTCCGGATCTTCTACTTATAGGAAACTCTTAAGGATGTAGAAAAGCAGCTACACTGGCAACACTTCGGGAAGAAATTGAAACGGCTGCAATCGCTGAGGACACTTTCGCAAACGTTGCTCAATCAGTAGTTCAACGTACTCAAAAGTGTATCGACGCCGATGATGGACATTTTGAGCAATTGTTGTAACTGTAAAAATCTAACATGATTAGCGCTCGTCATTTTCTGTTTGTGTGAATTTAGTTTGCTATGTTAACACAGTTTTTTCTTTGCTTAATGTGTGTATAAATATTTGGCACCCTCTGTATATACTATATATATAGTAAATAAGGAACTGTAAATCAGACTGTTATATATACGATATATATCGTAAAAAGATTCATGGGATTACCAGTACACTTAAAATGGATACTTAGCTTTCCAAAATATTGTGTGAATTTTGTACCCATTTTTGTTGTTACTGTTTTCACACACACACGTTTTTTAATCGATTTGCGGTACTTTATATGTGAAGTGGAGAAAAATAAAATAACCTTCATTAGAGAAACGTTCCTCTACAATAAACACATTGTTCTACACAAACAAGGAAACACAGATTGACAAAACACCGAAAAGATTCAATATACTCTCATATAAAAATAATAATTTAACAGCAACAATGCCTTGCTAACAAAAGACTATTTTCTCATTAATAAACGAATCCCCCATATAGCTATGAACTTATGAAATCTCATCTTAACGGTGCAGAAGTTTTTGTATAATCTTGGAAATGTTTCACTAATGATAGACGTTAGTCCAGAGCGATCATTCTAAAGAGCCCCCCCTCCCCCCATACTTTTCAGTCTCGCAACAGAAATGTTAAGCTGTGAAAGAGGTTGCTTGATTACTCCCAAGACCTTCCTTTTCAACCCGCTCGTATTTTTAATCCAGGTGACTTGTCTTTACATAGACACACGAGAGGCCTTCCTTGATTACCTTAATATCTCTTATTGTAATCCAATATTTTTCGACCCCGTTTGTGAGTCGTGCAGGCGGATACTCTTATGAAATATTTTTGTAGTCCATAAAATCTCTTACTGCCATTTTGTATATTTGCAACGAGCTAGTTTCAGCCTTTCTGAAAGTGTTGTTGTTAATGTTATTGTGAATGAAAATAAAAGATTCGTGTTTTCTTCCCAAGAGCACGAACCGCAGTGCAGGGCCCACCTTCCTTTGAAATTTATTTGCCTCCCCTGTTTTAACATTTTAAACCTTTTTCGAGTTTCCCATTGAGAAGAACAAACTCCCCATAGGCCTTAGCTGAAGAGTTGTTGAGATGAAAGCAGAATTTCAGAGCGCATTCTCCGTCGCCTGTCACTTTCATTTTTCTGTAGCAGAAGCTGAACACGCTTCAACTTGCGCACCTTTCACAGACGGAAAGCGGAAGTGACAACAGTGAAACTTGTACCACTTGTACATTACGCATTAAGGCCACAAAATATTGTGAAATTAAATTATAGCTCGGAAAAAAATTATTATGCCAGTAAAAAATGTATGATAATTCTTTATTGAACAGTTTTTGTATACATCCGATGGAGAAAACATTCCTCTGTGGTCTTAGAAAGAAACTTGTACGAGATTCTGTACAGACCTGATGCTCATCTGGATTATGATGGAACTTATTGGACCGTTCTGTCAACAAATACACATTTAAGCTTCATTGTAACTACAAACGACTCTCTGCTATCCACTTAAAGCAACAAATTCCACTATTATCGAGCGGTTTTGAGATATTTGCAGCTTTCGTCTGCAGGTCTATGTGGTGGGCTCCAGGATCAGAGTAACTGTTTGTCTGCCGCTTATCTATCCGACACAAATCACAAAGTTGATAACGCCATGACACTGGGCTTGATTTATGTGACAAAGCCCAGGATTGTCCCCTGTCAGGAAGATTATGTATCCTCCCAGTACTGTCCTCTGGTCACATTCGACCTCACAGCAGCTAAACACTCGCCAATTAGGTGCGCGACCAGCAACAGGAACTTCGACAGAACACAAACTTCCTGCAAGTTCTCATTCTTGGTTTAACGCTGAATTGTTTATTATACTACGTAACAAGATGCTTTGGAGGGTTGAGGCTGATACCTTAATGGACATTCATTGTAAAAATCGTTTCCTTGCTGTCCCACTTAATGATAAATGATCAACATTTCATTAGGATGTTTACAACAAAGACATGCCTCTAATTATAGCATTTCGCCTACTTTTGATCGATAAATCACAAATTACAATTCATGTTATCGATTTGAAACACGTTTGTGTTACACTTAATGGTATTCAAATCATAAAATTGCTTTTAGTTATAGGGAAAAACAAATGATATTATTTCTGCGCATCATACTGTTCACACTTTCACAAGGGTTACAGCACAGAAAACGTTCACCTTATGGGAATAGCGCATACGCTCCAAAAGACATACCAGGATTTTCAGTCCTGCATATTTTGGGTTATGCTTGTTTGCGGTCTAAGGATTCCATAAAAACACCCGTTTCTATTAGAGTTTGCATATTCTCGAAGAAAGAACATTCACTTACCCTTACAGCTAGGGTCACTCTGGTGCACCGTCACGCCTCCTTTCACGAACAGCAGCGGAGAAAACCTAATCTAACCTAAATTTGCAACCTATGCGTTAACAGTATAGCTTTTGCATGTTTTAAAACAGGTAACCAAACTAAATCTGCAACGTACATGAAATAAAAAATAAAAAGGTACCATTTATTATAGTAAGAAAAGTGTACACAAATTATGAAAATTAAAAAAAACACTTAGCCCCTAGGGGAATCGAACCCCCCACCCTTCCCGCTCTAACCAAATGAGGCACCAGGCCGACATGAACATGGTAATTATTCGCTTATATTAGTTGACTGGAATTGGGCTCGGTTTTCTCGCTGCCGTCCGGTGCCGTTCCTGAAAGACGTGAATGGTGCACCAGGGTGATTCTAGATGTACGGGTAAGTCGTCTTTGCAATCTGACATTCAGTTTTAGAGCCTGCAGCAATTGCATAAGCTGACCAGAATTTCTGTCAGTTTTAGGGTGGACATTTCAAAGCATCTGAACAAAATATTTTAGTTTAAATATAGTCAACGTCGCTACCGAGAACTTTCTGCCAATGTAACGGAGCTCATGAATTCCACTGTGATGGAATTTGTGGAAGCACAAAATCCATCTAGTGCAGTTTCCTGATCGGCAAAAGACCAGGGCTGATGTCCTCAAAAGTGATTATCCAAAGAAAGGAAGATGTAATATGGTAGTGCAATATCGGGAGAATGTAGTGGGTGCAAGAAGGTTTCCCAACCAAAACAAATAGTGGTTTTACGAGCTACCTTAGCTGTATGTGGTTTTGCATTATCATGCAACTCTTTGCGATTCTCGAGTGCAGGTTCTTTAGTTTCAGCTTTTCTTCCAACTGGTTAAAAGTATACAATATTGTTGATTGTTTGGCCGGCTGGCAACAGTTCATACCTTCTTTTGGTGCAATATTGCTTTCGGTTTGTTGATTGAGCTGGTGTGTTGGAGTGCTGTACAAAATCCACTTCTCATCATGTCAGCAGCCGATCAAGAATGGGATCCTTCTGCTGACGTTACAACAAAGCAAAACAGGCGTCGGCACTTGCCGCCTTTTAAACCGTGCAAATTTTTGAGAACCCAGCTACTGTGTTTATATTTTTGTCTTCGCCGATGGAGATGGAGCCGTATAGTTTTTGCACTGACGTTGAATTGCTGGGACACGTCTTCATAAGTCTGCTGTTCGCCTCAATAGTCACTAAAAGAGCCTCTTTATCCTTTGTTGTTATTTCTCCTGTCCGTGGCTCATCCTAATATTTAGCAAAGCATTTTTAAACCGTCCGTTCATTTACGTATCAGCAGCAAAAGCTGGCATATTTTCGGCGCCGCTACAGTAGAATTTTTTCTCAAGTTAAATTTATAGAGCATACAGTTCGTTAAATGCTGGCTAACAGTATTGAAATTACTAGTTTAATAGTCTTGCTCTCGGGAACAATTTTTTTCTGCCTTTATTTTATTTGTTGCCTTTAAAATTAAAGCATCGCGAAAAGTGCGATATAACTTTTATTTGTTATTTATTTGTTTATTTTGTCTTCAGTAATAGTATAACAGTTTCTGAACAATATTCCACAAAGTCTTCTGCGGGTTTTGCAGTTCTCTGCTGCCTCTGACATGGATGTGAGTGCTACGACCCGCCTCAGTTTTTACAGTTACTTTGACCGGAAGGGTAAACATTCTCTTACATGTAGACCCCTTTTTCTTAAATTCGGAATAAAACTTACAGACTGAATAATCACTAAGTGGAGCAGCATCAAATGTTGTTGAAATGCGCTGCACACCAATAACAGAATGGTGAACATGAAAAGCTAGTCCACAAAATGCTTTCGTGTTTTCACAGGTAACCCTTTTCACTCATCTAGCAACGAAACAAACAAACACATCAGAACAAAGGCATTGTTTCGGAGCGAGTAAGCAAATTCTAATGCAATGTACAATCCTTGGCAATAAAATTCTTAAATTAAACATTTATGATGTATTAAATCAAACTTTTATTACTCCTTCAGTGTTTTTACATTTAAAACGTAACCTTGTTCCTTTTTATAATATATATTTGTGCGTTTGAACTGAAAAATTGCCCAAATTCGGTTCCTCGTGCAATAATCTGGAAATTCCTCCAGCGACAAGCTTTTGTGACTTTGTTCTCAGTGACTGGTGAGTAATGAATCATTTCTCCATGGCGCTACTTAAAAGAGCATGGGGGGGGGGGAGGTTAACAAAATTAGAAACGCGCTGGCTCAAAGTGCTACGCAGCTGTTTCCTCCATGTTACCTTTTTTTGATCCTTAAAACTTCACAAAGCGACGCCCTTTATGAACGTTCTCATTTTCTGCACTTGCTGTTCCGCTAGGCATTTCCGTTCTCCCGCCGCCAGAGAGCAGTGAGCCGTGCATTTCCCGTGCAGCTGCTCGCCCTCCCTCCACGTGAAGGTAAATAAAATGCAATTAGCGCACGAACTCCGGCGTTCCATATCTTGCAATAACTGCAATACCCAACCCACTGCATGCAATAGCAGGATTTAGACTAAATTAGCTAAGGAGGTCAGCAATGTTACACTACTTGCATATCCTGGAAACGTGCATATATTAACATGATGCGCTGAGAGAATTAAAACACGCTAATGGGAGCATATCAAGAGCTTACCGGTCCATTCCTTAGCTAAACACTGTATTGATTCATCTGTCCTAGTTCCCGGCCAACTTGTATTGGGTATCTCGTCGGAGTGTTGAAAGTGGTCACACTAATCTCACCCTGTATTATATCCCATTTTTACTATACAAATGAATCTTACATGCGTGTATGTGTTTTTCTATTCCACATCTGAGGAGAGAAGGAAATGCCTAAGCACTGTAACAAATTGAATACAAACCATTAGCAGGAACTTCTTCCTGGACTGAGTTCTGTGTCTGGCGAGTCCAGAGCAATCTTCCGCATTCTCTAAGTCCAAGGACATAAATGTGTTCGAGTTTCACTGTTGACTTGATACCAGATGGACTTAGACTCAAATGAATTGAACTGTCCAGGGCGAAGAATATTTCGGAATTTCAATCTTGCTAATGACTAGCCATTTGTGCCTGTACACCTAATGGGCAATGTCCTGGAGAAAAGGACGAGGAAGAACACCTGCCAGTCAAAATCTACGGGCGGGGACTGCGCGGACGAAGATGGATTCATTAAAGTGTTTACGGACAGAACACTCCGGCGGAAACACCTCCCACCCGGCCCAAGGAGTATAGTATGAGCCCCTCAGAAGGCCACCGAGGTAAAAAAAAAAAAAAAAAAAAAAAAAAAAATCCGCCAAGGCTGGCTGAGATTGTTAAGGCGCGGACTTGTGAGCGAGAGGTCTGGGATTCGAATCCCACCAGGAACATTCTCCCTGACAGATTCCCTCCCCCCCAGGTTTTTCTCAGTCCTCATAATGCCGGAGAGGTACTCTAAACTTAGGCTTGGAAGGTTTCCTTCCTTAAAAAAAATGCTCTCGCAATTTTCATTTCATGTCATGTATCATCAGTGTCCACCACCTGTGATACCTGTAGTAAAAACGGGCGTTAAACACTACTCAAATAATCCAAAACGCAAGCCACATCACACCGCGCCTATCTTCGCCCTGGCACTTTCGACACTGTATCAGAACCAATGTAATAAAATGATAGGACATTGAAGAAAGGAAAATTCGTGGAATAAAAAATTTTATCTCAGCATTAAAAGAAGTGCCCAAGATATCACATAAAAGCCTAGGTCAGGAAGGTCGGCCCAAAAGGAATTGAACCTGGATCTCCCGTATGCCAGTCACTCACCCCACTCCGTAAGCCAAAGGGAGAGTTGCATGCAGTTATCAAATGCTCTGTCTCACATTACAAGTGCAACACAGCCGCGCACTTTTCTAGCTATTCAAAATGACAGAGAACTTTACGGACAGAAAATAGACAGAATGTTATAAAGCGCTAATGATGCATGTCAAAAATGTTTCTTACTTTAAAGTTTATGCACTGATAAGGAGAGGATGTTTGAGCAATTAATCAGGGAAGGAATCTTATGGGTGCACACATGCACTAAAGGGTGAAACCATCCAACATCCTCAGAAAACAGCAATTGAAAAGCTGGAAAACAAACTTCTGACACATACAAGCCAATCCATATGTAATCGAGTGAAGGCATATACAGAGGGTGCCAAAAATATGTATACACATTTCAAGCAAAGAATAAACTGTGTTAACACAGCAAAACTGAATTCACAAAAACAGAAATTGATCTTAGACTTTTACAGTTACAACAGTTGCTCAAAATGTCCACCATCGGCGTCGATACACTTTTGAGTACGTTGAACTGCTGATTGAGCAACGTTTGTGAAAGTGTCCTCAGCACATGCCGTTTCAATTTCTTCCCGAGGTGCTGCCAGTGGAGCTGGTTTTCTACGGTATACTACATTCTTAACAGTTCCCCATAGGTAGAAGCCCAACGGAGTTACATCAGGAGATCGGTTCTGTTCTGTACACACGTCTCCATTGCCTTTGAACTTCAACAGCATTCTCGTTTTCCAATACCACTCAAAATTGCTTTCCGCTGTTTAAACGATAATCTTGGCTCCACTTTGTTGTGGCAACGCTAGCATAACGTGAGTCACATATGTTTACAGAACGTCATACGATAATCTTGGCTTCATTTGTTCATTGTTGATTTATCCGTTACGTAGCAACGCTATCATAATGTATGTGAATCACATATGTTTACGTCGGTCCTGGATGTGTAGTGGTAACCATACTTGACTTCTAATCTCAAGGTCGCAGGTTCGAACCCGGCCAGGATCGATGGATTTTTTCAGGCGTAAAAATCCTAAGTATGACTTCCTTCGGAAGGGAAGTAAAGGCGTGGGTCCCATGTCGTGCATTTATGGTACGAAAAAGAACCTCAAGCCTGAAAGAAGAGGCCTCTAAGCAAAAGTTGTCGGCCATTTCATGCCCTGAATAGAATGGGACGCTGATGACCTGAGATGTTAAAGAGCGTCCTTAATAAACAAATCAAAAAACATATGTTTACAGAACATCATACTACACATTAGTGTTGTTTTTCGGTCCAACTTAGAAATATATTGAATAAATATCTACTGTGAAAGTGTGCATACATTTTTTGGTACCCTGGGTATATGATGTGGTATATAAGGGGTTTAATAATGGAAATTATCCGTTAACGATGGGGTTTAATAATTAAGATAATAAGACCCCTCTTCATTGTAACAGTAAAGAATTCTTGAAGTCAACAATCGCGCACTAATTGCACGCTCGTTGGCGTACGTGAAACGTAGGAAAAGCCAGTAGTGCGCATGCGTATGGTTGCAACGTTGGGAGGTTTGGGTAAGGAAGAAGTATCGGTCTATCGGTCTATAAAGAGATATGAGCGGGTCAAGATGCATAACTCTTTGGCCAGGTAACAGCGGCCTACAGGTAATACATTCTCACTGTAATACCATGAAGTAAGATCAATGAAAAACTGCAGTGGCAACAGTTCGACTTAACCATCAGTTCATCGTATTAACCGTGTTTCTCGTTCCTTAACTTAGCGTGCCCCTAGTGTCTTTTCTGTGCGAAGTTAACTGAAAAGAATCATGTAAAGCGAGCCTCTACCGAAGGCAAACTAAAGATGCAGAAAAAGAATAAAACAGTGAAATATTCACAGAATTATATATAAAAGATATTGCACTAAACTGTACGGAATAAGTTACGTTACAAAGTCTCCTGCAATCTCTGAATGGAAAATGCAGTTCTGAGTGACATTCGAAACTAGTGCACCTGCAGACTGACGGCCCTATGAAGGGGTGCAAAACATCTCAACTAGTTCATTACCAGATAACGCTAGACACTAAATGCGACATTAGCGACGAGGTGCGGAAATGTTTGAGGAGCAACAAAGACGGCTAAATTATCGGTCCAACTAACATTTGCGTTAATTAACGATTCGCGGACCTGCGACCAAGCGCTCACAACGGTAAACTTTAATTGTTTGCAAGGAAGGCCGAATACACAAACTAGGTAAAGTTGGTATCATTGAGGCGGGAAGGGACTCTGAAGATAGAACCCTGTAGTTTTCTGAGAGCTAGCAAGCAGTGCCTATTGAGGAGCGAAGAAAAAACCGACCTAGTGGTTACTTTTGCCGAAGCGCTTTGTAATGGTGAACGAACTGGATTAGTGATGGAGGAATCCATTGACATCTAAAGTTATCTACTTGAGGATGAACTATGCAAAAAGTTCACCCGTGTAACCTGTTGCAACATGGATTCAAACCCAGGCCTATAGAGGTCCGTAACTCTACAAAATCTAAGAGTGCCAGTCCAAAAATAAGTTTCACTAAGTTATTGTTCCAAACAAGAGGCACGCAGCTCGCTTGTGTATCCTCCAGTACCATCGGCAAACAGCAGCTGTGTCCTGTGAAAGGAACATTAGATACCGATGAATCCTACGTTTCCTTTGGAAGGGAAGTAAAGCCGTGTCGTAGATTTACGGCATGTAAAACAACCTCAAACCTGAAAGAAGAGGCCTCTGAACAAAATTTATCGGTCGTTTCACGCCCTGAATTGAATGGGTCGCTGATGACAGCGTCCGTAAACACACGGAGAGCGGAAGATCACAATTAACTTACGCTATGGTACAAATCATGACGCGCTCTTTACAGTGTTGCAAACAGAAAACAGGTCTATCACAGTTTCTTCAGACTATGAATATTAAATGGCGACCCTCGTTTCTGTTTGAGAAACTGAAGAAAGGACAACATTTGCGAGTAAGAGATTTTGGCTCAGTCATAGATGAAGTGCTGAAATGGCTCAACAAATAAAAGTTTCTAACTTAAAGATATATATATATATATATATATATATATATATATATATATTGAAACCCACATTAAGACAAATGCTTTAATACATTTAATGTTTATGTGAAGAAACTAACAGTGCTTTATCTTGGCCTATCTTTAACCGTTCACCTTCAAAATTGGCAAAATATTTTTTTTGACTTACGCTCATAAATTAAATATTTACAATATGTGATTTCTCTTATGAAGGTTTGTAGGAAAGCGCAGTAATATGGCCAATATGGTATATCGGGGTTAACTTTCATTTAGTCAAACTCCAATATTTAAAAACCTTGAGGTGCGCAACAGTTGACAGTCGTTTGAAAACCTGCATATTTAGCTGTACGCAGAATAGAATCAGATAAGTCAAAAGGAAATTAATTTCTGTTATCCAAGGAGATGAATTATTTCAAATAATTTTTTACATTTATTGTATTTTTATTTATTTAATTATTTATTATGTTTTGCGGGAGTGGTAAATTTGAAATTCCTAGAAGGGGACTGTTATTAATAAACTAATTTATACGCCCATATTGCAGCACAATATGACGCTCTTAAACACTCCTATATAAAATACAAAATTATTATAAAGTTAAAAATTATAAAATTTAACGTTAAATTTATATCTGAACCATGTACTCGTACGTTTATTAATGCTTCAGAATTACCGGCTGTCAACTGCAGAGGTTTTTCCCCCTCTAAAGAGAACAAAATGACATGTAAGTTCATCACCTGCAAATAGGAATTTCTTGTTCAGGTTTGGAGGAGTCATTTAATGTTCCGTAAATATACGGCAGGACATTAAGTACTTCCCGTAAGATGTGGGGATCCTGAAAAATACATTCATCTCAGTCGCGATCGAACCCGTGATGTTACCCCAAGACCACTGAGGCCAACGGTTCCTTTTTAGCACTCGGAATATGTAAGAAACAGCAACAGTTATAACTTCTGAGACTCGGTTAGGAGATGCTTCTTTCGGTAAAATATGTTACTTATTTCACATTAATTAAATTTCGGGATCCGTTCGAAACCACAAGCTCAAAAGAACGTTTAATACTCTAAAACACATACAGAGCGACCCAATGAACTGAACCTTTTGAGGCGTCAGATAGGGTGGTGTTGACACAAAATACAACGTTTTCCGAAACTGTTTTAATAGTTTTTACCAATTTTATGAAGGGAGGTACTGAAACTGGTTCCCTTTAATGTCTACACATTTTGACACCTCTTTAAAAAGTTTGCCCATTAAGATAAATTAGCATTTGTTTTACATACAACAAATATTTTATAGTTGTACTATAACTAAATGAAAACAGATTTTGATAGATAGATGGTAACCATTCTTGTCTCGTAGATCCAAGATTGCAGGTTCAATCCCGGTTAGGGTAAAGTGATTTTTTTTTTTTTTGGACGTAAAAATATTAAGAATGTTTTCCTTCAGAAGGAAAGTAAAGTCGAGTCCACCAGTATCGTAGATTTACGGCACGCAAAAACACTTCAAGCCTGAAAAAGATTTATCGGCCGTTTCACGCTCTGAATTGACTATGACGCTGATGGCCTGAAACGTTAAAGAGCGTCCGTAAATAAACCCAATCAATATCAAGGTACACACGCTCAGTGAAAAAAAACACAGCAAGCTGGTTCATTTTTCATTTAATCGCTCCGTAAAAACGAAATAAATGTACATTAAGCACAACTACGATCATCTGGGGGAGGAAAAAAAAACCGAATTTAGCATTACAATGCGAGCCATACAAGTATCAACCATTAGCGTGGCTTTTGCTTCTCATAGCCGAGAGACATGCCACTGAATGCTTACTAAGCCAGTTACAAGCTTAGCAGTCCTTTACTGTGTGGTGAGTATTCATTAATTGCAAAGTGCAATGGCACAAAACTATTTATTTGTGATTTACTGCTACCGGGGCTAGTGGCCAAAACATGTATGTCTCTTGCTGTGCTTCGAGTTTTACGGTACCAAATGACTCGGAACGTTCCAATATGCTCAGAAATAAGCGAAGAGCAAAAGATGATTGCAAGTAACTGTGAAGATTGATAATGTCAATTATTCAAAAACTTTACCGCAGCGCCTCAAAAGAAAGAACGACTCCAACGAAGTCGAAAAATATATGACACAGAATAAAACGATAAATAAGCACTTAACTTGATAACAAATTGCGATATTTTTGTAAGGAAAGTCAAGAACGAAATTGAACAGAAGCAAAAATGATAAAAGCAGAAGTCGGAAAGAAAATACGCTACATAGATAGAGAAACCTTTAGAAATTCGAGCAATAATTCTGTGCGCTGATTTCCAAGAAGTATCACAAGGTGCGATAGCAAAATAAGCCCCTTCTTTCCTTTGAAGAAAAAGCAGCAGAAAGCAATATAGGGGATTTCCCTGGAAGAAAACGTTTTTTCTCCGACCTGATGATCCACAGTGAGTCCACTATAACTAAGATATGAGCCTTAGGGACTGGAAGGAAGATTTCTGTATGAGAAGAGGTAATCTTCCCTTTCCAGGTGGGGGGAAGAGGGTGCTCGATATATCGGGGAGACCGTTGCCGTGGCAACGCCGCACAGCGAGCTACCAGCCAATAGTGCTGGGCCTACGCTTCCCTCTGCCTTTTGTCCTTCCAGGTAATGATCTAGGGTCCTTCAACACGCTGCGTTGTCGGGGAATTAAGTAGTTCCGCCTAATTTCCTTGGAGTGCCGTTTCTGCTTCCGGAAATAAAGACGGCACAAAACAAAAGACGGGAACCACGCGGCCCCATAGCCTTTGGTATTCCAACTTAGCATGCAGGAAATGCTATATAGTTATGGACATGAGTGGACAACTCGCGCCCTGTAAGTGTGAGGGGGGTTTAACTGCAGCTACCCGGAGCTGTTTCATTTGTTTTCGCCGCTCAAGCAGCGCTCTATGGCGGTTAGTGAGCATGTTCAATGTTTGTATCCGTACTGCATTATTTTTATTACAAAATGAGACATGGTACATTCATTTTAATTCCATTATACACACACACACACACACACACACACACATAGAGATTAAAATTGTAGCAACGACCATCTTTAAGCCTCAAAGTTTACTTATTTATTTCACTATTCATGCATACTGGCCCATGAGACCCGGACTCGGCCACTTCGAACCAGCCACAATTATGCATACGGCCAAGGCCATGGCGAGTCAGATAACGGAGGAATACTGGAGAAAGGAAAAAGAGATGTTACAGGAACCCATAGGTGGTGTAACTATTTCAGTGTCTGTGTTCGTAAGCGGAAGCGGTTTATGCCGAGACATACTGTGCAAAATGTATGCTATGCAACAGGTGAAGGAGGTGAAATAGTCTACCGGTTCCATTAAAAAAAACCAAGAGAAGTCTCCAGCCAAAGGTCCAGTTATTGATGTTCCAGCAAGATATTGGTCACGTGGCATACAACGGGATCAAGCATGTGAAGAAAAAAAGGGGGGAAAGAAGCTCCAGTACATCTTACACCCATTGAGAGGCGGATGTTCAAGCCTAACAACCTGAATTCGAAACACATCAATTGACGCAAATGATACATGTCCATTTTTGTTTACTATGCACGGGAATCTGGTTTTCATGGGCCACTCTCTGTATTCAGTATTTGCCCCTAAAAGAGATTTCCTCTGAATAACATAAGAGAGTCTTCCAAAGCTCAGCCCCTGAAAAGAACGGAACGCTGATGACCTGAGATGTTAAGGAGCGTCCGTAAATAAACTAAATCAACAACCAAATCTCAGCTTCTCTAAAAGTTCTACAGAACAAAGCTTTCACAAAGGAATTCAATAACATGGCTAATGAATCATAAGCTTGGAGTCTTAATACCCTTTCCATACTATCAGTTTGTTGGTACTACACAGTGGTAACCATACTTGCCTCCTAATCGCGGGTTCGATCCCGGCCAGGACAGATGGATTTTTTCGGGCGTAAAAATCCTAAGCATGGCTTTCTTCGGAAGGGAAGTAAAGGGGAGTGGGTCCCGTGTCGTACATTTACGGCACGATAAAGAACCTCAAGCCTGAAAAAAAAGGCCTCTGAGCAAAATCTGTCGGCCGTTTCAAGCCCTGATTTGAATGGAACGCTGATACTTGAGATGTTGAAGAGGGTCCATAAACAAACCACATAAAAAATATGTCAGTTTATTGAATTAATACAACTATTATTCTTCCCATTCGTCAATGAAGATAGAATATAATTAGAGATTTTGTTTCACTCATTACGAAATTATTTTATCACTCGACAAAAACCACCTGGTGAGCAGATTATGAACGGTGAGCGCGGCGTGAAATTCATGGGCCGTTTATGCCGCCGAATGACCAGTGAAAGGGTTCGTAATATTAGAAAGAGTTTTATATCCACTCATAAGGCGCACATTTACTCATGTCACACAAGGAGATAAACTCATTTTCCACACATTTTTGGCATCTGCTTAGGAACTGTTCATTATTCGTTTTAATCCTTTCGAGAAATGTAATTATCTTTTGATAATTTTATTGTTTAACTCTCTTAGGTATGTGGATACATTTTTAATGTTCCTCAGAGGGTCAGGTCAGGCGAGCGAGCTGGTCACACGTTAATCTACTTCGATCACTTCTTCACATGCGTCTACAGATAAACAATGGCTGCACGTGCAGTCACAAAGACCTGATGAAAAAACGCAAAAGTACGTTATCTCAGTTAATTGAGCCTACCGTTTCGTTTAAAAAAGTTGGAAACGGGGGATATTCTTCTGTCACTGATAGCTAGGCCTCATATTACATGAAGGAGTTCCTCTTTGAGCAGATTTAGATTTTCCAGGACCCGAAAATACACAGATTAACCCATGTGGAACTAGTTCCAGAGTTTCTTCTGTGATTACTGCACATCGTCCTCTTCGCTTCTTATTTTTAACACTGTGAATAAATAACCTTCTATATTCGAACGGAGTTAGTGTTAACACATGAGTCTTAACTAAACAGCTGTTGAGCAATACAATTAGACCAGGGGCAACCATTAATAAAGCTCAAATAAGCCGGTCCCCCTAAGAAAATAACATTATTATTTACCATTTTCTCACCCCAAGGTCAACTTTTAACACAAATACGCAAGAAAACAGCGATGTATAAGTGATTGGTTCTTAATTCTTTCTTATATTACGGTTAATATTTACGTCAATTGGGTATAGAATATAAAATACGCAGGGAAGGGAAGGGAATAAAAATTAAAATGATTACTGACAAAATTGTTCACAGGATTTCAAGATAATGCGCATCTAAACTTAAATGATCAATGTTTTTATTTAACAATAAGCATATTTGTTCTTTAATGTAGTGGTGGTAGCATGCGGGTCCTCCGTTAGCGAAGGAAGCTCTCGGGCCGGCACAGAAAATGTTGCGCTTTAAACTGATATCTTCATGGGACAGCAAAGATTTACAAGGACTCATATTTATCTTTCTCCAAGATGGGTTAGCCTTTCTCTTGCTTATTTCTGTACGAAAACGGCCCATGGTCAGCGCTCGGCTCTTAGTAGCCAGATGTTAAAGGGTTACTGACACTACGCATAACGGACTAGGGGTTGTTTTCGCACTTTGTGAAATGAGAATCGTATCTTATCTATAAGAATGAGATTAGAAAAGAAATAAAAAGAGCAATTTTCGTTGTTGTACGGGCCGAGGAAAGGACAGATATGTAATGCATGTCACAATTTATTGTGATATTACGATACATAAGTGGGGTTAAACGGGTTAAAGATTCATAAAATTCGTTGCTGTTTCTGAACTGACTGCAGGAGGCTTAAGACGTACTTTAGCAGCTGAATTAGAAGAGATACATATACCAGATGTTTATAGCACAAACGTACGATGGCGCTGGGGAGGAGTACAAGTCCTGATAAAGGAAACCTTCTCCCACGTGATTTGGGTGTTGTGTAGTTAGCCCCTGGCCCACTCTTCTACAGGGGCTACCAGCCGCCACTGAGTTACATTTATTGGTTTCCCCTTTTGCTTCCCTAGAAAACTATACAAATCATGAACACAGATATGTCTAGTGTCTACTCTCATAAGAGACTGCATACCTCATCATTTGGTTATTACTGCAGGTCTCCCCTCCACTTACATTAATGCCAGTACAGGATATATTCTATAGCAATAAAATGATGTTCACCCTAAGGTTATAGGTTAACCCAAATACGCAGCTGTTTCTCAAGGTATACGGTTTATACAGTCTCAGAAGTGAAGATTACTCTCTTAATACGAGCATTAAATATAATTATGTCAAGCTGTTTTCCGGTTGCGCGGAACTGAAGTAGCCTGATAGCCAGTTAGAGAGAATGTTACTGCGCGTGCGCTGTTATCTTGTTGAGCGGTTATAAAGTGCAAGCCGCGACTCAACCTGCACGGGGGGGGGGGGGGGGTATGAAAAAGTTTGGCCATTACAAAGTATCACATTGGGAAATGGTGTAGGTATTATAAACATTTACCTTGCGTGTTAAATGTCTGGAAGAATAATTGTATATTTTTTCCACTTTGGCCATTATTATTTTTTTTTTTTTTGGTTTTGTTTGTTTGTTTTTTTACTGGTGTGGTAAATGTTAGTAGACCTAAATGAATCAGTTTCCCTGTTGATGGCTGCAATGATTCTGAGTTTTTGTAAAATATTTTGATATTGCTGAAATGTGAATACATTATGATACACAATGATAGCATATTTAATTAGTATTTCCTTTCGCTTACACCTTTTAGATTATGCAGTATTGTATACCATTCATTAGTACAAATCCTAAATTAATTTATTTCAGCTCAAGGTGTGTCTATTACCAGTTGATGGAAACACCGAGAGACAATGACTAAATTAAATAAAAGTTCACTGGAATATACACAATAATATGTAGGAATGTTTCATACCTTCAACCCAGAAGCACATTTCTTTTGTCATTCCAATACATTTTTCAGGGAAACAAAACACAATAGGGAGTTGATAAGTAGGGTAGCAATTTTTAGTATACAATCATTTATAAACAAGACACAAAAATAATCAAAACGAACCCTACCACTAATAACACGAAATATTAATTTCAAGTGCACAAATTTACATCTAACTAAATTACGTAAATGTTTGTTTTTCCTCTCTCTCACTCCTCTCCACCTCACTGGTCTAGTAGGGCAGTCGATAGAGCACAGGCCTACTATGTCTAGTTCCCTGGTTTGAGTACCAACTACATATAGGATGATTCTGTTTTTAATCGAAAAGTTTCCCTGTCGTGTCCCGAGTTTGATGTATGTGGGGAGAGGGAGCGTGTCTGCTATTTCATAACCAGTAGGCCCAGTGGGCAGATACCAGAAAATAAGTGTCCAGTCATATTTATGTGAATAATATACCAGGGGGCTCACCCAGGCATCCGAACCCTCCGTGTCCAGGGGTATAGCTTGAACCGCCCGCTTTCTGGGGTCATAAATAGGGAAGCCTGGCCCTCTAGGTTGGGGGTTGATCATGAGGCCAATAACCAAATTATATTATTATTATTATTATTATTATTATAAACCGATATGAAACCAGCATAAAGTCCTCGGATGATGAAGGATTTAATGTTGGCGATCTGGAAGGTACAGCTGTGTTAAAGGCCTGAGAAAATGAAAGAAATAACAAACTAAATGTTAAAATATAGATAAAATGGGGTAGCACTTCAAGAAATAAGATGTGGTGAAAAAGGGAGGATTGATAAATAAGAGTACACATTATTGTATAGTGGAACAATGAAAACAGGATTCGTGGTATCAAAGAGAATAAAAAGAAGCTCTAATAAGAGTTTAATCCAAATAAAGAAATCCTTTGTAAAATACAACTTGTAAATTTAGAAACATGACTGTAATATCAATACTTGCATCCGCAGAGAGGAGGAGGAAGCGATAGAAATACAAGATTTTTATGAAAATTGGAAAATGCATGTAAACAGGTAGGCGGTATTAGGAGATTTAAATGCGAAAGTGAGGAAATAAAATTATCTAACACATTACATTAAACAAGCCATGAAAATTATAATATTCTTGGAAAATTTGCAGTCAGCAACCAATTATTGCAAAGCATACTGTTTCCCTCATAAAGAGATTCATAAAGGAACATGTAAAATATCAGGTTCAGATATAGTAAATCAAATCGAGCCTGTGCTTATCAACGTAAGATACGAGACACTTCCATTATACATGTAAGCAGGCCCAAACTGCGATTCAGATCACTTTCTGGTAAAGCTGGGAATGAGAATAAGAATAAAGAAAATAGAAAGAGTTCAAGAAAAGAAACAATTTGGTGGAATAAAGAAAAAATGTAAAATTAAAAAAAGGAGAAGAAATATCGGGATCGGGGACATTTTGATTGCTTAAGGTTCATTGCTGCCAGCTGCATTTGTTACATTATTATCCAACAATGGATAGGCTGGTTGGAAAACTTTATTAGTGCTCCTCGTAAAAACACATTTGTAGCTTTATCACGCTGTATCACACAATGAGACAGTGAGTGTTCCTGGAACAGGTTTGAAAGCTCATTATAATTATGGGGGAAAACAGTAACATTTTACCCTGGTGGAAATCTAAATCCTCTTAAACACCCTCATTACTTTGCATACTCTTTTTCACTTACTACAAAGAAAAACTACGTATGGCAATTTGGAGGTGTTTATTTTTTCTAATACCATTTGGGCTGTGAGGGGTAAATATATTTTTTCCGCCCTTGTTTGCTAGATTTACCCCATTAGTATAGAGACACTAACAGCTTTAAAACTCATATAAAACGGCACAAGAACCGGCGAACTGGCACAAAGTGTAATGACTGTACGGTTTGAAGCCGACCGCCAGAGGCAGTTTTAATTCCGGGAGAAGTGTTCCCGTGTTCCCTGGGGAAGCCGTCGACGCCACGGTCGATACCGTATAACACAGAAGCATGGCTGCCCAGGTCGTAGTACTACCGAGCCCTATGCGTCTGCGCGGTTGGCACTACTGACCCGCCCGCCATTTTACCCGGCCCTCGTGCGCCATGCCCAATTGCCAATAAACAAATTTAATGCCCGACGCCATGGCGTCAGAGACACGTTTAGAGGGGGACGGGTACTGCAAAGGGAAGAAGGAAAAAAAAAAAAAAAATTACGGCGCATTCCTTTTACGAGTGGCGTTTCGCGGAAGCAGCTTGTTAATGTTTTTAATATCTCTTGGTGGAGCGGATGAACATCAATTAGGAGTTCCGCACTTCTGGTTAGTTAACAGCAGAGCGACATGCGGCTTTTCAATATCGGCTTATTTGAAGGTTGTAGAAAGCGATATATTTGTAGGTTTGGTGAAATATGTCAACCCGCAACTTGTAAATGTATGTGAGGGCACTATAAAATAAGCGTGCATTTGAAACTGTAGTCTACGATATGGAATGTTTTATTAACAGGTATCTTATCATCCACGCGTCTTCTCTACTATTTATGAATTACTAAATAACAAAATTTATAACCTGACACTTTAATAAATTGAAGTATAAAAAGAGGAAATAGATTTATCTGCTTCTTTCCACAGAATGATTCTTTATGATTAGGCATTAATAAATTTAGAAAAAGACAACACACTATTACTGACCATATATTTCTTAAATATTATGTAATTCATTTGTTGTATTATAGAGAATTAATCTAAATAATAAGGCTGGCAACATATTCATAAATATTCTAGAACCTGGAAACTTTTACATTCCTTCAATGTAATCCTCTGATACAGTCACCCGCTGTCACACTTCAGGAAGGCTGAACATCCGTAGCTAAGCCGTTTGTGTTGATGTACAAGGAGCGCCCTACTGCAACACTGTTCTTATTCCAATGACCCATTTACACCAATAATTGACTCGAATTAACGTAATGCGCTTCAAGGACCAGACAAACTAAACGTGATGCATCTTCCACTCTATTGCGCTCTTGTCGAAAGTCTGGCACCCCAATGATCACCGTTCGATATGGTAAAATTTTATTGCCACAGGCTTCTCGCAGAGATGCATGGCATTCTCTCATGTTCCTAGCATATGCCACCTTAATTTTAATCCATGAATACCGCTCACTTTTAGAAAACATCACTTTAGGGCGGTCCAACTTTACAAGGCTACTAGAGAAGTTCGTATTCGCCTGTCTGCAGAGCGTACTAGTGACGATGAGTGTGTTGAATAGCTATACCATTCCTCTAGATATACCCATACACCAAGACAACTCTGAGTCTGAGGAGCGGTTGGATCTCCAGTCTCGAGCGACAGCGGAGAGAGCCGAACTCCTTCAAATGTTTGCGTCGCCGCTTGTAACTGTAAATGTTGCATGTATTATTTTTTGTTAAATATAATATAGCCCTACATTATCCTCCATAACTTTTAAATATAAATTGAAAAGGGATTAAGTAATATTAATTAGGCGGGAAAAATATTGTAACGGTGGCAATTCTCCTCTTGTTGCAATTCGCAATCAATTCTCTCACAGACACACACGTGTGCGCACGCACGCATACTAATCTTAATGCTAAACTAGGGTAAATCCTAGAAACCGAAGGACCCAGTGATTTGCTGCGGCTCGCTACGGCCTGATGGCCTACGTCACCTCCTTTTGGTAAATATAAATTGATAGGGGCGGATAAATCACTGTAATGGTGAGAAATCTCCTTTGATTCGAGCAGAAAAAATGTTTTCGTAAATATCAATGTTTAGCGCATTGTGTGCGTGGTACTCCGAATAAAGTATTGTAATGGTGGCAAATTTCCGTTAACTCTGGCAGGGAGAAGGGGAAAAAAACCCACATCGGGACATAAGATTTCAAAACTACTACCTTTACAACTATAGCATGACGCTCTAACCCTCTGAGCTATTGTGCCGTTGCGTTTGAAAGTCTTTTTATCTAGCTATATCTGTGGAAGTCACACTATCTTCGGGGTCTCTCTGCTGTCGCTCGAGACTGCAGCTCTAACCGCTCTACCAGACTATAGATTTTTCTTGCTGCATGGATAACTTTCCTCTAGACATGCTGAGAACAACGCCCTCATATGATCATAAACAGCGTGATGACAATGTTGCCACTATTTCCTTTCCAATCGCATTTATGTGCAGCAATATTATTTTGTAAAGAAAAGTCATCAAAATAAGCAAGCTATTTACCAAATTACTTATTTTGCTACTCACTATATTGTAGTAACAATATGCAGAATGTATCGCCTATTCCTTATGTAGTCTAACAAAGATTACCGCCGGAAGTGAAAATGTACGATAATGAAGTGTTTCGTTAGCTCTGTGGCAGAGTGTACAGTGATGCTGTGGTTAAGAGCGCAGGTTCGCCTCCGAAATGAAGCACTTTTTTTCTCCCCCCCCCTTTAAAAATAAACATTTGTAACATATTATGACAAATTATTTTCGTAATATTATTTCCATACACAACAAGTTTTAACGTTATTAACATTTATTTGCTTCAGTATTTGTTCTATCTAAATACAATATGCTGCACATGCATTCCGTGTACATGTATGAAGGAAAGAAGATGGCTTATGGCACAACTTCAAGAAGCCTGGGGTGTTGTAACCTGTCGTCTACACTACTGTGGAATTCTGCCCTGAAATTTGAGAGTAGTTATACATGATGAGGGTTCATACACCCGATATTTATACGTGTTTATTTTTGTGTAGTTTCGCTTTAGAAAACAAATGTTTCTGTTCATACATTTATTCAGTTATTTGTAAATAATACGTTAGTTTGTGATTACATAGGCAATGCCATAAAACTCAAATGATACTTTAAAATATGATATTAAGGCAACATGAAGTTCTATACACTTGTATAACTAATAAAGAACGCTGTGTGAATCTGAACCCAGGAGCTTACGCAGAAGAGCAACGCCGTCTAAACTGCTCGGCAACCGCTACTCTATCCTAATGTTCTCTTTCAAGGTACTTATGTTTGTGACCATTACTTTTACAGGCAAAGTCCCACTACAGTGTGAAGTCGCTGCATGAGCGTTGTCAATACAGCGTTCACGAGCATCCCCGAAGTCCTCCGATCGACATGTAGAATCTTGGAATGACTCATTTATGTCAAAGGGTGTACAGCTATACAGTTTGGTATTTAACATCTGAGTAGCTTTCGGCGTTAACGGCCGGCTTTCTTTGATTTAATGACAATGGTTATATTAGCAGGTATTGCTACATTAATCGCAGACTGCTTTCTTTGATGCATGAAAACGACTCGACAATACGTGTATCATTTGACTTTAATAAAAGGGAACAAAAAATTTAGTTTCAAATTATTGTTTGAAGTGTCGTGGTTGTGAGGGTGGTTTGTAGCGTTTGTCCACAGTCAACAGAACTTCACGACACTCCATTCTGGTATTAGTGCTTATACATTCCTATGCCTAGTTATGAGCAAGTCAATAGCCTTTTTTTTTTTTTCCTTTCTTTCTTTCTTCCCCCCCCCTTTTTTTTTGATGTTTAACACCCGTTTTTATTGCTCAGATAACATAGACGGTGGACACTGATGATACATAAATGAAATGATAAATTGAGAAAGTTTATATGTATTAAAGGAAGGGAACGTTCCAGGCGTAAGTTTAGGTTACCTCCCCGGCATTTGCCATTTATGAGGACTGAGGAAAACCTGAAATAAAACTCAGCCAGGGAGGACGATCCTGGTGCGAATCGAATCCCAGACATTCCGCTCACGAGTCCGCGCCTGAACGACCTCGATTATCCGTGACGGTAAGTCAACAGCTAAAAATGGCTTCTGTTAATGATTTGATTGGCAAGAGAAAACCTGATATAATTTTGGTGTTGATAAAATTGTATTGAATGTTTTACCATTCGATTGAAAGAATATTTTCTGCAATTAAACTCAAATAGAGGGATAACAGAAAAAAAATTGATGAATTTAATAAAAAAAAACTGTTGGTTTATTTCAATTACCTACAAAAACATGCTGGTAATTTTATGGTTAAATAATGCTTTGTTAAGTATGGCTAGAAAGAATAGTAAATATGGAAATTAATTAGTTGTTAATTTATTGCAATATTATAAGCTATATGTATGCCTAACAAATGCGAAACATTTTAAAAGTTCGATTTTAGAAATAAATGTTTTTGTTCTCTATTTATAGGAGATATATTTTCTCATCAGATTCCATTATCTATAATCACCTATTCTATTCTTGAGCCAAGTCCAAAGTAGTCATAAGTTTGCTATGTTTTCGTTTTGAGGCTACTTTAGACACGAGATGCCTGGCATACACGTGTTACCTGCACTTATTCCACATCGCAAGGTTCAGAATTTCAAGAATCGAATTGGAAATACCAGCAATAAATACAACTGAGAACAAATAAAACTTATTCTAGAGCCGAAATTGAAAACCTCAACCTGTTCGGTAGAATAATTCTTCTCAGAACCCAAACGCCATACTTCTGAAAAATCTCAGTTGTCAATAAGGACTAAATAAATCTAAGCTGTATGTATAAATTACGTAACTTATGACAGTCCCTGCCAACTGTTGCCACACACTGTCTTTCTGACGTCTTTTCTATGTAGCACGGCGATGAAAATTTCGGTTTGGTTACTGGCTACTTTTCTGGCGCATTTAAAGTTTCTTGATGATATTTTTCTGTATCCTTTGAATAAAAAAATTGGCTAAAATTAATATCCTCACAAATGTCACAAAGCTAGATGTATTGGTTCATAGAGCTTGGAATATCACTACCTGTTGAATCTATGAAGTAACTACTGCGTTTCTGATATTACCTCGTAGTCCTGCGAATTTTCAATAGATGGCACTATGAATATTTTACATAAAATTGCATAAATCTCTGAGAGGCATATTTAGATTTACAGGTTCTGCTGTTTCCCGCCTACCTGGACTGTCATAGGTTACTGCAAAAAGGTTAAGGTTTTAAAAATAGAACTTATAATGTAAATATTAATATCTAAATAAATACTTTTACAGTCAATGTAGCTATTAAATAAAATATATACATACGAATTAAATTTTAATATTCATGCCGAAGTTTGAGAATTACAAATAATGGTTGTTGATATGGTTTATATATGGATCTCTTTAACATCTCAGGTCATCAGCGTCCCATTCAAGTCAGAGCGTGAAACGGGCGATAAATTTTGCTCAGAGGCCTCTTCTTTTAGTCTTGAGGTTCTTTTATGTGCCATAAATCTACGATATGGGACCCAGGGCTTTACTTCTCTTCCGAAGGAAGGCATATTTAAGGATTTTTACACCCGAAAACATTCATTGACCATGGCCGGGATTGACAAATAATGGGAGAAGAGGCCATGAGCTAAGATCATTTTTATTAATATTTTCTTTTTATTGGATTTTTGAGTATAAGAAAAATGGATGCTTATTTGCAGCTGAATTTATTTCTTGTTTTTTGTGTAATTTTGGTGACATTTGACAACTGGTATACATTTGGAGACAGTGATGATCTGGCAATCCTGTCACTACTTGTAAGGTAATGATCATGATGAAGGTTTGCCATTTAGTGTACTTCGAGTAAACAAATGCTCGCTCGCTATCTAAACCTTACCTAATAACTTATTCGTAAACCCTCAAAAGCCCTGTGTTACTTCATCCTGAGCTGCACATTACATTTTCAGTTGTTCGGTGACAGAAATCTTGGTGTAGGAAATTGCGTAATTGATACAACAGCCTGTGACGGATTCACAGAAAAATACATTAATACTTGTATTTCAAACCTGCCTTATTAACCTTAGCATATAGAAACAGCAAAATTAGCAATGCTAAAATTGAAAATAATGAACTGTATTTAAAAAGTTATACACCTATTTCTATTTAATTTTTATTTATAGCCACTTAATTTAATCAAAAGCAAGGAATCTACAAGTTTCATTATCTTAATGAATGTTTTACTTCAAAACTGAGCTAACGTGTTTAAATCAGACAAGATGCTTGATAATTTTTCCATCGTTGTTGTAGTTCAGTTTAATACCGTAATATAATTTCATCAATCACCTACACGGATGGCAGAGGTCTTAAAAGTCTTCGTGAGTACGTAAGGTTTGCGGTTCGATTTCCGCCAGCACTGTCGTTCGTGTGGCTTTTTCCAGGTTTTCTTCAGTGCTAATCATGGCAAGTGGCGATAAGGTATCCTAAGCTTATGCTTATGAGCTTCTTCCTCTTCCTCTCACATTAAAACCTTTCACAATTTATCATTTCATCTCATGTATCATTACATGATGGGTTTTGAAGCTGTTTAAAAAATTAAATTGTCAAGGTTAAGTCGACCTGAGATGTACCCTTACATAATATGAAAAGCTCTACGTCATGGAAGATACAACTGACAAGTTCATGTTTAAACCATTGCCGTCTACAGCAAGCAAGCGCTCTTCTGTTTCAGCACCGGCAGCATCTGGCAGCTTCACTTGGTGCAAACGACGAGAATAAAACTCCAGTTTGTCTTCGGGCTGGAGCTGGAGTGCGTATCGATTTGGTAGGTCACGTGTATGCCCCGTCCAAAGGTCGAGCGGGCACGGAAACCAAATTACTTCAGCAAATAAAAACCGGTTAATGTAGATAACACAACTTTTCTTCCCACAACCATAGGTGACATTTGGCACTGGAATTGAAAACTAACGCAAAGGCTTGTGACCTTGTAGGTATCATTGCAGATGCCCAGCTGCGGAACAAGTAGGATTACGTACAATGATATAAATGTTCTTGCTTCAGAACTCCCAAGAAATTAACACAAGCTTACCTATTTGAAGCTGCGATGTTTTACCTTTTTTTGGTTGCCAAAGTGTCATATCAACTGTTGGCCGACATCATTGCTTCTTTTGTTTCTTTTTAGTCGTTTATTTCTCCGCCAATGCTCGTGTCCTAGCAACATTCTTACGGTTCAGCGGTGTTTTCTACACTCGTGATGTACGAAATACTCGCTGGTTTTTCGGAAATCAGGCATGTCAAAAGTCACTTCTCTCTCTCTCTCTCTCTCTCTCTCTCTCTCTCTCCTTTTTACAGAATTCTTTGGTGTCTAACCTTTTGTTATTTTTATTACCATATTTTGGTAATTTTTCTTGCTTGGAAAAACATTTGTTGCTATTTTCGGCTAAATTTAATAGCCTACATAATGGCTTGTTTGATATCCAAGCTATTGTTGCACAGGAATGTTGTCAAATAAAATAGTACTAGGGCGTTTTACAAAATTATAATAATAATAATAATAATAATAATAATAATAATTATTATTATTATTATTGTTATAGTTGTTGAAAGAAGTAATAGCATTATTACTATTGCTATTTTTATAAACACTACTAATTACATGTACATTGAGAAAATATTGACTGATTAAATAATTATGTACACATGCGTAATTAAAGGAGCTTCCACATCCTCTCTCCTCCTTTAGTTCGTTTTCTGCTGATGCCATGACCTAACTATTCGGGCGTACATGTTGTTTTAGACTGTTGTGGCATGTTTGTTTATTCATGGAGGGAAAATGTTCTCTAAGGAGAATGACCGTCAGAAATTTCCAGAAGCAAGTGTTACGTTTTGATCCACTGGTGTTTGGAACTTCCCCTAACTATGTATCAAGTCATGGTGAACGCTAGGAAAGACATGGTTGGGAATAGACCACCAAACAAACAAGTGCTCTGTGCACACTTTTACCCCAGCACAGCTGAATTAATTTTATAAAATTAAGTATGTAATAAATGTAAAACTCACTCTGGCTACCTGGAAGAATTTAATAAATTTCATATTGTAATTTAGTGTAAAAACATTCTTTAACATAGCCAGGCGATTTATACTGTTCTATTTGGTGAAATTACGTCATCATGACGTCACTTGCGTAATGTTTGTAGACGAAGGACTCAGGTTCGTGATAGTATGGTATGACGTTAAATCTAAAACTTGAGGTCCGTTGAGTTTTAGGAACATCACAAGCCAAACTTTGCTTGCATTTGGTTGATTATGTTCGTAGTAGTGAAACCCCGTTTACACTTAGCTGTGATGCACGGTAGCAATTTAATTGCATTTTTAAGGGCTCATAATGTTCAAGTTCCTATCGTCTTCAACCCAATACTTACACATGTCATTTAGTATTGTAAATATGTAAGCAAACAGAAATTGTAAGAACGCTTTTTTCTCCATATTTCACATAATAATCTTCATTGTCAAATGTTGCAGTGTTAAAATTCCCGATTCATTGGTCGAAGATGCAGGAAAGATAATTATACATTTGCAGAAAAGGTGCCCGGACGACGGACGCCCTGTTAACTTTTAAATACGAGGTTGTAATGGTGTCTAAATGCCCACATCTCTGGAGGTATGTATTGAACGCACAAACGTTTGGTCATTGATCCGACATGATGTGTTATCCACGTTTATTATTTAGAATTGCGTGCACAATTCTTATATAAAAAGATTCTTATACCTCAGGGAGCATGTGTAGTACGCTTGGCTACTGCCGTACCAAATTGTATACCGTTCACAAAATGTTCCATTACGGCAGTATTGTAATTCCTTTAGGGTTTATTAACCTTCTAAATGTCAACTATTTGACATATCGGGTCTTCGGTTTATTTTTCCCCGCACGCAGACCTTGTCCGAAGCTAGCAGGTCAGAGCTGCACGCACCAACAGTCAAGGACGCGTATTGTCGCTGACAAGAGCTCAGAATAGACATTGCATTTCATTTCTCTGTTTTACATGAAGTTCTAATACAGAAAAAATGGACTTTTATTTGACGAAACATTTTAAAGAATGAATCCATTTCTAAATGTCGGCAGGATTTCAAGAACATTATCCCGGGGTTCATTTAACTCAGAAATCTACAGTTCGTAAATTCAAAACAATAGGATCATTTTTAGACCAGGAAATAAGACAGGTGTTAACAGAGGAATAATTGGATGATAGGTCGATTAGAACAACTATCCCGAAAATCTCTTGCAAGTTAGCACAACGTACGAACATAAGCACATTATGCTACAAAACTGCTAAAATGCCGTCTCTATAAAGTTATACTGAAGTGCATGGCTTACAGTCCACGAACTCGGGAGGAGACAAAACGTAAGATAATTTCAGTACTATGGCCATACCCTCCCCCCAATAAAGAAACGAAGACCCGATATATGCACATATTATACGTGGCTTTCAATTTAATACTTCTCAGTCTGAATGATTGCCTATTTAAAATAAGCTAACAACAATAAATATATCAATTTTGATATTAAGAAAAACGGTGAAAGCCAAACAATTTTACAATAAACATTATTGAGCATTTACTATAACAGTTGTGTTTTGGTAACAATTGTTTCAAACTGTGTATACAACACAAGAAACAGCGGAATGTGAGGGGCTTGATCAGAATTTCTGAATACGATGTACTAATGTAATATTAATAATTAAATTTTATCCAAAAATTATTTTCGTGCTACAATTAATTGATTTGTAATTTATTTTGCACAAAATAAAACAATAATAGCAGTCCAGATGTCATGTCACAATACGAGGGTGCTTTTATAAGTAACTTGGTTTTATAAACAAAATGATCAATATCAGTCTTACAATGTATTTTATTTTTCGACACAGTCCCCTTGAAAATCAACGCACTTGCCCCAACGATTTTACCGCCACGGGTGGCCGAGGTCGTTAAGGCGCGGACTCGTGAGCGGGAGGTCTGGGGTTCAATTTCCTCCACGACCGTCCTCCCTGACTGAGGTTTTTTCCAGGTTTTCCTTAGTCCTCATAATTGGCAAATTCCGGGGAGGTAGCCTAAACTTAGGCCTGGAACGTTTTCTTTCTTAAAAAATTCTTTCCCAATTTATCATTTCATTTCATGCATCATCGGTGTCCACCGCCCGTGGTGCCTCAGTAGTAAAAACGGGCGTTAAACACTGATAAAAAATTCCAACGATCATTCCGGTTCGTGATTCCCTCGAAGAAGTGGACTTGATAATACTTGTTTACCTCCTGTTGATCTCTTCATTTGACTTGAATTTGTGTACAGTGAAACGCGTGTTTCAGTTGTATCGTCGATGTAGATGATGAGGCCCCCATTCTGCCTTTGTGCCTTATCTTGCACGGGAGAAGGGTTGAAAAGCAGTGGTTGCAAATTAATCATTGAGGATTAGTACACCTCTTAATGTTTATTTGTTTGACGATCTCTTTCATGCTCTTCGGCACGTTTTTGCCTGGACCACGAAGCTCACGTAACTGGCGCGCGGATTGTATCTGAGACGTACGCAAAGTTGATTGTTGACTCAGCATGCCTCAACTAAGCGAAGATTCTACTAAATGTTTGTCAAGTCACTGCGAATCTGTCTCGCCGCGGAGCTGACGAAAACTGCACTTGACCTGAATAAAAACTGCACTAGAGCTTGACTTAGAATGTCTAACTGCGGAGGATGTCCCCTTTCAAATTAGATTTGCACATGGTGGGTTCTCTTGCTTAACTTACGATGGATCTACAGCCCAGGAAAGCTGAGTTTTCGAAATCCTTGGTTCTCATAGGTGAGTTAAAGCTCACTCTTCGGCGCCACTCTTAAACTCTAAACTCACATTATTGGCTACTGAAAGATCGTATGTTTTAAGTTCATAGCCCCTTTTCGGTACTCTATTGGTATGTAACGGAACAAGCCCTCCGCTATGCGACTGGGCAGATAATAGCCGTATTGTCCTGCGGTAGCTGTCGCCAACTACATTGTTTCTTTTGTGGGAAGGAAGCTAGTCGCTCCAGGCAAGGCAGGTGTGTCGAGACGAATTCCTTACAAACATTTCTTCTTTCTACATATAAAACTGTTTTACAAATCATATTACATAACATACAAAAGATATTAACGATACATATTTATATGAAATCATATATTTATGTAAAATAATATATGTCCTGATGGAAGAAGCGGAGTGCAAGAACGGCTTCAACAGCCACGAAAGTTTTTATTTTTAGAAAGAACGTAACCGGAGGAGCGAGAGCAGGTGAATAGAAGTATTTCAAATCAGGTTCGGTCAATTCTTTCTAAGCGACGCGGCATGAATGCACCAACGCATTGTCATGAGAAACAACACCTTTTTGGTCATTTCCGGAATTTTTTTTGCGGTCGCTGTCTTCAGAATATCCAAAATTGAAGCTTAGTATTCTGTAGGGTTATCCGATCCATCAAGAAAATTGCTTTTGCTTTTCAAAAAACTGAAGCCATCACCATTACAGCGGACGAAATGCATTTCTCCTTTTTCGGAGCCGGTTCATCTCATGCGGTCCTAGACTGCTGTTTCGTTTTCCGTACATGGTAATGAATCCACGTTTCATCCAGTCACAGAAAGTTGTAAAAATCGGTTGGACTCGTCTTAAATATTTCCAAACAGTGGGCCGATTCACGCAAATAATTTCGCTTTTGCTCCGGAGTAAGCAGAAGCGGCACCCATCTTGTGCAGAGTTCATGTGTAGTTATTATAAAAAATAAACCACAAACTTTATCGATGGCTTCACAGCTGATTTTTGGAGCTCCAGGACGTGGTGCATTTTCGATGCTTACTCTGCCACTTGAACTCTTTACCCAAAGTCGAACAGTTTTATAGGAAGGGATGTAGGAAAAAGACTTTCATGATTTTCCTGTGATTTTTCCCTTTCAGAAAAAAGAATTGAATCACAGCACAAATTCCAATCTTATCCAATTTTCACTGTCACTCGAAACGCTTGTGTTCAAACAACTGCCAAATAATTGTTGTTGTTTTGAGTTATTTACAGACGCTCTTTAACATCTCATGTCATTAGGTCCCATTCAAATAAATTTTGCTCAGAGGCCACTTCTTTCAGGCTTGAGGTTCTTTTACAAGTAAATTTACGACACAGGACCCACGGCTTTAATCCCCTTCCGAGTGATTTTTACGCCCGAAAAAAACCCATCTACCCTGGTCGGGATTGAACCCGCGATCTTTGGGCTACGACGCAAGTATGGTTAGCACTAGTCGTCCTTCAGAATCGACTGCCAAGCAACGAATTAGCATCAGAATAATGGCCATAGAATATTGATACGTAGAAAGTGAACTTTATGACCACTTATATAGATGTTGCTGTTGCCACGTATCTGTATCGAACCAAGCTACTTATCAAGCCACACTCTTAGAAAGCAGTTGCACCTTCTTTAAAATTAAACATCATAAGGGAGGAGTGTTGTTTCAAATTAAAAAAACGGGATGGATTGGAGGGGGGGTTACAAGTTAACCAACAGTGGTTTTAAACTTCCCTCTTGATAACTCAATTGACGTGTATTTTTTTTTAATTAAATAAATATATGTTATATACGCGGTATTTAGCTCGAATGCTTTTAAATTAAAACCCTTATAGTAAAAAATAATTTTAAAACCTCCCCATTTCCTTCTCATCCATCGCAAATTTCCCCTCACAAAATATTCTCATTAAACATCACTAATCATTTTAATTTCCTTTTGCTAGTGGCTTTGTGTCTCATCAAACAGTACACGAGTCTAATCGCATATACCCAGAAACTATTTCTCCGTTCAGTACCCACTTTAGCTCAGGCAACACCATTAAGTTTTAAGAGTGTACATTTTTTTGTCCCAGTAGGTTTTTGTCATTGATGAAAGTATCAAGGCACCAAGTTTCCTCACTTCAACAAAAGATGTCAATATGGAATGACTGATGTTCTCCCAGTTTTAACGGAGTCTTGGAACACAACACACTGCGCCCTGACGGCTGTCCGTCCATTTAGGCACTTCCTTCCGCCACTCCGCTTGGACAAGAGCATGCCTGCTGCCTGGGTCAAGGCGACGCTCGCAATACCCAAGTGACTTGATGTTTGCTTTCAGCAAATACGTGCTGATCTCGATAGCGGTGCCCTAGGCATCTTCACGGTGCGGCCCAGTTTTACGTTATTCTCTTCCCCTGTACTATTTGCTCCCTCTTAGGTACAGCTCCAACAGCTCCCTCTAAGAGAACGGAGTCTAACTGTCAAGCAAGCTTGTATGCAAAATTTGAGAGAGATCGCTTTGATAAAGGCAACGCCACAAGGCACTGACAGCCTTGCGGGGAGTGCCAGTAGTTGTGGCAATGATGTCGCTTAACGGCGGAGCGAATTAACCAACCTTCTATTCTTTCTACTTTGTAAGATCTAGAAAATCAATTATATAGTGAAAGAAAGTAAAAGTATTGCAACTTAGATCGGCACACCTTACAATCGACGAGTCCTGCCGCGAACCTGCTAAAGACCTACCAGAAGTGGCAGCAGCGTTGGAAGCACGCTAAAAGCAGTTTGAAGGCAATAAGACTCACTAAATTTCAGGCAGGTTACAAAAATAAATTTTTAAAACGTTCAGCAAATTTTTGAGCCGTCCTCGTATTTGAACGATAAAAAAGTGAATATAAGACAGTAAAAATTCTACTTATAAGCTTTTTAACGAAAAGTAACTGCACTGGTGCTGCAGGTATGAGTAAAGTAACCACTTATATGATAACTTGTTACAGTAAAACAAGTCGACTGTGTTCTCCATAATTTTCACTGAGTCTAGTTTCCCCTTTGCTTCTGAATACTTCGGTTGTATTCTGTGCCAATGTGCACAAGTTGCCTAAATCTACTTTGTTTGCAACTCGTGGTAGGACTGACGTCTAAACTTTATTTCATCGCTGCCCACTATTGTACATAAAATGACTACCGGCATGATTCGCCCACGTTCCTGAACGAATGGCAAAGCAAGAAACATAAACAGAGCAGAATCGACCCATCACTACGCAACAGAGAATAAATACAATGCCCAAGAGCGTGCTATACAGAGTGTCCTAAAAGCCAGTTAACCCTTATATTCGGATTTATCTTTACAGAAAGAACGAATGATGCCCACCTTTAACTAAGTATAGTTCAGCATACGTTTATATGAGTTCCCCCTCCCCCATTTTTTTCTTGTTTCTACGTCCACTGTAAATTTGCCTTGATTTCCACATGTTAACTATATTCTGTGTAGATTTCTGCTTTATTCGCTCCAATGAAATCGTCATTACAGACAATTTTTTAAAGAGCCGGTATAAAATCAACAATGAACATGGAATTACATTAATATAGCTCATTATACAGAGCGATTTACATAGAACTAACACATTTATTTATTTCAAGAGGAATGAACCTAGCCACAGCTTACTATAACTCAAATGCAGAGTATCTTTGGGAAATTATTAACCCAATAGTAAATGTTGGAAATATTCTCTCTCCTACATAAGGCATAACTCAACACGTCATTTCATGTTACTGGGAGCTAATTGATGAACTGTTGTCAATAACATTAATCTCCTGTGTAATGCTGTGCTTCACATCATCCAAGTCTAAGGGCGTTTTTTTTAAATAGTGTTTAACGCTCGTTTTTACTACTGAGGCACCACATGAGGAGGGCACTGAAGATACATGAGATGAAATGATATATTGGGAAAGGATCTTTTTTTTTAAAGAAGGGAATGTCCTGGCCTAAGATTTTGGGTACATTTCCGGCATTTGGCATTTATGACTGGGGAAAATCTGGAAAAAAAAACTCAATCTGGGAGAACAGTTCTGGTGGGTATCGAAAAACCAGACCTTCCGCTCTCCAAGTCCGCGCCTTAACGACTCTTTGGCCATCAGTGCCAGTGGCAGTCCCTTGGTGGTGTAAACTCTGTCTTTTACGTAACCCCATAGGAAGAAGTCCCACGTTGTCAAATCGGGAGATCTCGTTGGCCATAGCTTCTTGGAAATTATCAGATCTTCAGATAAACTTCCAATTAGCGCAATGGATTGCTTTGATGCATGGCATGCAGCGTCATACATCCATGCCCCAGCTCTAATTCCTCCAGTTGCTCAACAAACTCCATGAAAATCTGGCGGTGTGATGTAGAATCCACAGTCTGGTTCACTATTCTCTGTGCGGATATTGCGCACTAAACCCCGATTTTAAATGGATGCACATAATGTCTATGAGAAGAAGACAAGCGACAGGAATGTGTAACATAAACATTTTCTATCCTCCTCACCATGTTCACGCAAATCACTGCTGATAAAAGAAAACAGTGTTGTCAGACACTCATCCATGACTAGAAAACATCGGGCAAGCCCAATCTGCGTCTGAGAGGTCCTCATTCATGTGGCATCATGGCGTCTCATATACACTCGTCGTGTGCAGATAAGCAGTTCAATCCCCTCTCGCATTTTAACCCCCTCTTACCATCTTCTGATCGGCACCCTATAGGTGCTTCATGAATGACATGTGGATTTTGGATGGCCCAATAGCGTGCGTTCTGTGAGTTCGCACAAATAAACCATGCTTCATCTGTGAACCCATATGATGGACATTGTGACAGATTTTTACACAAACCAACAGTAATACATCACTCTTTCATCTTTAACTGGTTCCTGCAACTGATGGACAAATATAACTGCGTGGTTTTAGGTGAGCGGTTTTCGCAGCTCTTTGACACAGTAGTGGATGTATCCGGTTTCCTGGGACAAACGCTTTAATGACGGGGTGAGTCTAGATTAACGATGTTTGCCTTTTTCACTCACCAGAGATCCAGTTGTTTCCAATTTATTTACAGCTACCAGTATTGTGTTTCTTTCGGAGGATTACAACCACCAAATTCTCGCATGCTCTTCGAGTAACTGTATTTGGATCTGTAATCCAGGATTGTGCCACAAGGAAGAGCCGTTGATTTAATGTGTACTACATTTTCACAGCTACTACAACAAAATGTGGAAAATAGCTCCCAAACATGAAAGCCAACAATAAGGAATAAAGGATATCTGCACATCTTGTGACAGGGAATCAAAACTATCAAACATCCCGCCTACATTGATGTTAAACTCGGGACATTGGGTGAATTTCCAGTCAAATAAATAAAGAAAGTAATGTATTAGTTCTATATAAATCACTCAGTATACGTTTGTCTATGCAATGAAATAACTCCGTATACTATGTGCATACGATTGTCTATCTTCATAGAATGACAGTCATTCGTATTGCGCAGTCGCAGAAAGGCAGGAAACGAGGACTGGTGTGAAACAGCCAGAGGCAGTATTGCAGTCCTAGAAACCCAATGTCAGGCAGAAATGCGTGCAATGATTCAGTACTAATGAACCCACTGACATATACAGAAAACTTGTTGCTGTAACTGGCAATACCGTATGTCCGTGCAGATGGACCGGAGATAATGCAACATGTTTGGTGAAGGCGGAGTAGGCATTTTTAACAAAGTTATACCGTTCCTCATCTGCCACTAGGGATGACAACTGGGCAAAAGTAGATGTACGGACCTGGGGGAATAACGAATCAAGGTTTGTGAGGTGCCGTAAAGCTTCAGAAAAGTCATTGTAACAACTCACATCATCTATGGGGATTTGCAGATACCGCAAAGAGTGTACAGGTTGTGTTCTTCAAGATGAATACATTTAATAATATACTAATTCCTTTGAGATGACAAATATCCTTTTGAGAAGCAACTGTATTACTAACTTGCTATCAGCAATTCCTTTTTGTGATATTAATTGAATAGTAATCCGTTTGGGAAGTATCTTAGGAAAGGGGTAATCCTTCAGTTACTCCTCACCCTATAGTCAAAGGAGGATGTGCTGTAGACTTGATGGTTCAATGCGATACCACAATGGACATGCCTTCCTCATGCACGCTGTGACGGGGGGTGAGAATTTCGTTCATTAGTCCGAATGGACTGAGAATGTCGATGAAATCGAAGCATCCGAGTTTCCCCGTGAAAAATGAATTCAAGAAAACTCCTTTCGGGATGCAAGGAGAATCCTTTTCATCCGTATTGTCAGACTTTGGAGAGACTAAAATCATCTATACACACAAGCGAGCAGGGCTACTAGCGGTTAGAGTAAGCTGCCTCCACTCGGCTCATAAACATGCACTTGAGGAAAGGGGAACAACTGTGTGGCGTTTTCGAACGGATGCGGAGGTTTGAGGCTGCCGTGAGACGACGTTGCAGGGCCTGAGTCTGGCAATTTTTGCAGATAAGTTCCATAAGCTCAATGCTCGTGGCGATTATGTAAACTTATCCATACATTTAGATACTGTTTTCATGTATATTTACGAAATTAAATGACACAACACAAGAAAACATTAAACGACCCTAGTAAAAAATCGCTTTAATATTTCATTTCAAAGCAGAATTTACGAAATGAACCTAATAAGCCCAAAACAGTAAAATACTGAACAAAATATATGAGGTAATAATTGTGATGTACTGCAAAATAAAATATTATCTCAGTCTTCAACGTCAATGAAGAAGAAAGAACTAAAAGTCTTGGGAAAAGAAGCGAAACAGCGTTTTCCTACTTTTTATGTTATTTTTTTTCTTTCTTTGCAGTTTCTTCGTTCTTTCCTTATACATAATTAAAAAAAAACTTTTATATTATATATGTTTTCTCCCGGTAGGTAGAGAACAGATTCTCTTTTTCTGATCATTTTTTATGTTCCAAAACATTATTTTGGATGTTTTATTGACTTGCCAGCCGGTTCGCTAATGCACTGTGCTTTTGGAATATCTGCTATCAAACCATTTTATCCTGGGGGATATTCAGGTAGGCTAGTTTGTCAACTATGTGCATCAGAAATGTGCGCAAAAGAAATATTTTAACTCTTTCTTTTTACTGAAGCTATTATGCCGACATCAGCAGTGCTCGTATGAGGGGCAGCCTTAATCTATCCATATTATTAATTCCTATAATTTCAGAAACAATTAAATATTTTATTTTACGAAAGTTATTTGTAATTATAGTGGTAAACGCCCATCCGTTGTTAATATTTCCAATTGTCTCCTTGCGGTCTACCACTAAGCAAAATTTGTTTTTGGTTTTGTTTTTGTTTTTTGTTGGTTTTTTTTCCCTCTCTGTGTGCGCTCACTATAGACATTAGCAGACTAATACAAAATTAAAAACAGCATACGTTTATATTGATTTTTGATGTATCGCATGAGAAGTAAAAATATTGCAAATGCAGTTCTGAAGAGTTAATCACCTAAAAATGTGTATTTTTTTAACGCCGCTTTTACTACTGAGGCACCACAAGCGGTGGATACTGATGATACATGAGATGAAATGATATATTGGGAAAATTGGGAAAAGATTTTATATTAAGAAAGGAAGGAAGCGTTCCAGGCCTAAGTTTAGGGTACCTCCCAGACATTTGCCATTTATGAGGACTGAGGAAAACCTGGAAAAAGCCTCAGCCAGGAAGGACGGTCCTGGTGGAATTCGAACCCCCAACCTCCTGCTCACGAGTCCGCGCCTTAACAGCCTCGGCCACCCGTGGGGTAAATTGTGGATGTGAAAACGCACAAAGCAAGGAACTCAAACCTGAGGGGGTTCGAACTCCTTGAAGGAGTCCTTTTATCTTTCAAAAATAAATCACAAACAGGCATTTGTGGAGGTTATGTTAAACTATTTTCTTGTTTTATTGTGAGGGACTCGATTCCAAAATTTGTCCCAATATTTTTGTTACGCTTATATATTTGGGCGCGTGTGTTTTGGAATTGATCGTTTCCTGCCTACGTTTAAGGTACCTCCCGTCATTTATCACTTGATTTGTTTTATTTACAGCCGCTCTTTAACATCTCAGGTCATCAGCGTCCCATTTAATTGAGGCGTGAAACTGTCGATAAATGTTGATCAGATGCCTCTTCTTTCGGGTTCTTTTTCATGCCGTAGATCTACGTCACGGGACCCACGGCTTTACTTCTCTTCCGAAGGAAGCCATGCTTAGGATTTTTAAGCGCGAAATTTTTAATCTATTCTGCATGAGATTGAACCCGCGATCTTGGGTTTAGGAGGCAAGGGATGGTTACTAGCACACCACCAGGACCGATTCCACTTATCGGTGGTGGAGAAAGGAAAACTTGGAAAAATCTCAGAGAGGACTGTGCTGACAGGACTCGAACGACAGACTTTCACGCTCACGATTCCGCGCCTCACCCACTTTGGCCACACGTGTAGTTAGCATTAATTCTTCAGTTGTGTAACATTGTTTGTTGTTTAGATCGCCGAAAGAAGGTGCATGCGGTGAATGACGGGAGAAGCGAGTCCCGGAACAGGCAAGAACTACCTTCAATTTCTCTTAAAATGCACATATGTTACAGTGTTCTTGTACTGCCTTAAATACCTCAAATGAATGAGCCATTAATTACCATGGTCAACCGTAATGTTTACGAATTTCTGTACATGTCCATAATTTACAATTGTGATGATAATTCCCCTACCAATCCGAGCGGTCCTAGTGTTAACTGAACATTTTTTTCTCGGAAGAATTGCAGAAAACGGACGTACTTTTTCTCTCTGGCGCAGACAAATGACTGCCTTTGTAAACTGAGAGAAAGAATGTCGTCCTGACAGAGAGGTTTTGTTACAGGAGCCTCCATACGTTCACAATCTGTCAAAAGAGCAAAACGCGAAAACAACTTCTGACTACACAAGCATACAAGTGCACGATCAAATAAGAGACAACTGGAAACAATGAAGCAGGGCTGCGACACACACAGAGGACGCAGAAAAAGGAAAAAACTGCGAAGGGAGGTGATATGTCACCAAGGCAGTCGTGTGGAAAATTTAAATTGGCTCAAAGAGCGGAAGTGGCGTCTGTTTCCCAAGTTACAGAGGCTAGTTCTGCTACTTTGGTCCAGTATTGTGCACCCCGACTAGTGCTGTGAATGCAGCTCACAACTTTTCTAACCCAATCACGTGTTCGACCTAAAGTCTAAATCCAGTTTCGACGTCTAACTCGAAGAGACACAAGAAGACTTTCCATAAGTCGTGTAAAAACAGCACCCCTCAAACTTTCACTCGGTGCACGCCTGTGTTGAAGTCACAGAACTTTAATACAAGCGCACAAACTGGCAGCGACCCTGCGTTTCATCATGCAGAGGGCACAATATACTAGCGCTTTACATTAAAATCAATTATAATGGTTTTACAGGCATAATTTCTCGAGCTGAAAGTTAACTTTACAACATTTTGTTAGCTTGTAATGTACACGTGATACTAGTTTCATTGTTCCCACTTCCGGTTCCTGCCTGTGAAGACTTGTTCACTTCTGCCTACAGTAAAACACTGCCAACAATGTGCTGCTCTGAAACTCTGCATACGTCTCAAATCTTTATCTGAGGCCTATGACTGCTCTTCCCAGCTCGAAGATAGTTTAACTTTTAAAAGAGGTTTCAAAGGAACCCATCGCTTCTGCTTGTGCTCGCTGCTGTCATTGTGACAGAGGATCGTCAAACATTAAGAACACTTTCACTGACTGCCACACACAGAGTTGAGATATTTGTGCACGGTGAGTTCCAAGACTGCTGATTATCGAACAAAAAGACGTTTGCGTGCAGGTGATGATGCGGAGTTTCTCTCTGTGTGGCCACCAACATCAAAAAAAGCAAATGAGTGGTTGTCTCATATTTCGACACTTAAGGAATGGTTTGCTAGTATGTCGTGCTTGCACACACAACTGTAACTGGGCAACATTACACAGTTGTTCTGAAAACTCTGCAAGTCCATATCACCCGGTAAAAGGCATATTTCCGTGCAACAAGTTGGGTCCTCCACCACGATAATGCACGGTCGTACTCGCAAATGATGATGATGAATATCTTACATAAGTCAATATGAAGTGTGTTCCTCAACCTCCGTATAGTCAGATTTAGCAACGTGCGACTTTCTCCTTTTCTCCAAATTGAAGAATTAACTTTTGGGAGGCATTTTTCATTACCGGAAGCAAGGTAAAAGCTGTGGGTACGATTCTGAAAAACCTGTTAAAAAAATTGTTTCCAGCATGTCTTCGAAGACTGGAGAAACATTATCATCATTTTGAGTAAAATATGTTGTCAAAAAGTATACTTCTTTATTGAACAGCTCTCGTAGTTTGGGATGTGATCGTTGAGCAAATGCGCATTTCATGTGTTAGGGTCGGTCGCACGTGTTAGCCAATTCATTAGCTTGCGATTGGTCATAGTACCGTCAGTTTACTGACGGTTGCCTTTGTGAGACATTCGTCTATATTGGCTGCGAGAACACGCAATCCCACCAGTTGTGATCGGTGCTCGTGCAAAGGAACTTCCAAGCATTTCACCGAGTAGATTGTTAATCACCCATATTTTTAGATATTGTACAGTGTGTGCAACATCAATTCCCAAAACGTTTATTGCCCCACACAAAAAACAAATGAACGGAAGGGGGTTGGGCATTTAAGGGCTGCTACAAGAGAGAAGGAGATGGACGTTTTATCATGTTGACTGGTGATGAAACATGGATCTGGTATGTCAATGTTGAATCAAAAAAAAAAAAAAAAAAAAAAAAAAAATCCATTGAGTGGGGTCATTTAACTTTACGGCAAAAGGACAAATTCAAGCAGATGTCAGTACGGAAGATGATGGTCAGAGCCCTGAAGTTAGGGAAAATGCCTTTTCTATCTGTGTGGATATATTTAAGAATCAGATAGAAATGAACGTTTCCGTACATTTGGGGTTGGTAGGGCCAGTTTTTACAGTTTTTATTTCCCTCCCCCTATTTTTGCTCATTTTAAGGTTTAGAATCTTATTTTTGTTTGTTTTGGATCGTTGTGTATATTTCTACGTTTATTCACATATTGTAAAAAGCACGTAAAGAATTACAATATATCCAAATGAAATTGATTACAAAAATTAAATTGCATGTTCACACATAAAAATGTATTTTGAGAATCTTGTTATGCATTTGTTTCTTTTCATGCAGTCAAAAACTCTCTCTCAACCCATGAAGTTAAGTTGTTTAAATAGCAGAACCTGCATTAGTGAAAGGAACGCACAGTTACCTCGGGTATATGAATACCAGGAAATAGGATGAGGGAAATACTGTAGTTTTGAATAGTCTGGCGAATGACCTTGTGAGTCCATCTGCGCGAGACAATTCCTAGGAAATTTCTGGTGGGTGTAACCTCTCAGTTGCAGAAATGCAAGAAACAATTGCAAGCGAGAAAGATAAGAGAGATACAGATGGGCAATAAACCGTCCCCTCATTGTGTTCATTACGGGAGCAAGACAGATACTAACCTTATTCTCCTATAAACGCATTAACAGAAAATGAACTCGACCAGAAACCACTGAACATCTTTTGCTCATTCGCCAGGACTATTCCAAACTACTTTACTTTGTCTTGATCAACATTTCCACGATGTCCTGAAAGGTGAATGTTCTGTTGTAACTGCTATGAGTCCTTCAGAAATAACTTGTTTTGAATATGCTGCAATCACTTCAGTAGAATGACAATATTCTTTTTGCATGATAAAAAACGTTCTCTCTGACAAGCGGCTTTCTATAGCAGTTGATACCTTGAAGAAACAACTTCTTGTTGTTTGCAACCAAGAAAAGTAAGCTTAAGTACTTTAATGATGTAATAAATAAAATATTAAGTATCTTATATATCTTTTTCATTAAAATGAGTAATATTACTTTCTATTTTTCACTTTTAATAAATCTTATATATTAATGTCTATTTTCATTATTTTAAGAGCCATTTTTGCTTGCCTATTTTTAACCAAAATAAATACCTGCACTTTGATTATGACCAATGTTTTCTAGATCCTTCTTGTTAATACCGGGAATAACAATTACACCGCAAGTGTGCTGTAAACACTTTCTAAATTAAGGCATGCCATTCAGAACGTGAAGCTGTAGTCAGGAATTGTTTTCCTTCATAACAATGCATGTCTGCACACTGCTGTCAGAACTGTCAGCAATACTCAGGAAGTCTAATGGGAAACTTTTAAGCATCCACCATATAGCCCAGACCCCGCACCCAGAGAATTGCATCTTTTCCTTTATTTCTTCGTTTTCAACGGTTTGACAACAGCGTGCAGTTGAAAGAGGCAGGCAAAAGTACTCCAATTCCCAAGCAGCGCTTTTTTTGCACAGGTCATCTGAAAGCTTAACCCTTGGCACACAAAGTGAATGTATACAAAAAAGTAGACCGTGCAAAAGAAATAACATTTTTTTAAGTTTATTTGTTACTGTGTTATGAATGACCGGTCCTTATTTTTGAAATGCACCTCGTATTTATTTTGGATGTTACATCCGTGCACAGTATAATCTACTGCTCTCAAGCATATAACAAAATGAATTTCTCTTTGAAACCTAGAGAAAATAAAGTCGACAAGGTGCAGATTGTCGATTTGTACCGTACCTTAACACAGACGCAAGTGTTTTGTTTAGCATCACTGCAGACTAAGAAATACTTGCTAAGCGAGTCCTCGGAGACAATGCGGCCGGCAGTTTACGACGTAAATTGGATCTAACAAAAGCGTAGCTGAGAGAAGCGGGAAAAAGACAGCTAGTCAAACAAATGAATTGCTGTAATGGAATGCTGAGTCAGAGCACAAAGAAGGCAGACGCCAGAGCAATTAACTTTTCTTCGTAAATAACGTCAACATGGTGTGGGTGAAACAGAGCGCCGGTCATCACACAACTGATCAAGCATTGAGGAGAGGGGGTTTGGTAGCTAAAGGCGTGAGGATGTTCATCAGATAGTTGCGTGGAACAGGAAAAAGCAGGATGGCAGAAGATAAGGGAAGAGGGAGGGAAAGGATGAAGACAGCGATAGAAGAGAGGAGAAAGATGAGGAAAGGTAAGGAGAAGAAGAATGTAAAGTAGACGAGAGCTAAGCAAAGTGGAGAAGAGATCAGAGTAGAGCGATTAGAAGAGAGGAGGTGAAAGGGGAACAGAAGGGAAAAGAAGATATGGAAGGACTGAAAAGGAGTGGGAAGAGAAGAAAATAGAACAGAAGAGCTGAAGTGAGCAGAAAAAAGTGAAAAGAGAAGATGAAAACAGAAAAGATACAGAGTGGGGATATAAGAAAACAAGAAGAAGACTGGGGGGGGGGGGGGGGAGGCTGAAAATGTGAGGCCATTAGTGAAATGAAGGTGAAAACCAAAAGAGAAGATCGATAGAAGTCCATAGGAGAGGAAATGAAACAGAGAAAAGCGAAGAGAAAAGTCAGAAAGTGGAGGAGAGAGATATGGGAGAAAAGAGGATAGAAAAAAGGAGAAAGTGGAACGGCAGAATAAAGACAAAAGAGAGGAAAAAGAACACAAGTGAAGAGGACAAATCGCAGGAGAGAAATGAAAGAGTGAAGGTATGAGGAAGAACAGTGGAGTAAATGTGGGAAATAAGAATCGAGAATGCGGAGAAGGGAAAAAACGTTTTATACTTTCTATTAAACGGATGCTTGAGATATATTACAGATTTTTAGAAAAATGCTGTAAACCTAAACATGATGGGGGCTCCTAAAAATTTCCCAAAATACGGCATCAATTGTTCCTTTGATATCAATAAGAATCATTTTCCACCATCGTTATTTGTCCTATGGTCTCCAAGCTTTGTTGCAACACATTAGGGAAAAATGCTTTACTGTCATTTTTAATTTTTTACTGCCCCCTCCCTTTCTTTCCTCGAAGTTACATTAAACAAGCACCACCAGCAACAGTTTAGACAAATTTCATATCTTCATATTGAGGAAATAAAGCGCTGGCTGTTTCTGAAGAGCAGATTTATCGCGGCTACTTCACTTACAGCTAGACATGCAATACAGGATAACTCCTCCCTAGGCGTTCTATCGACCAAAGGGATTTACTCGCGAATAGACATGGCAATTAGATTCACAGCAGTCACAGAGAGCTACGTAAATGGAAAGATGAATCCCACCAGTACTGCCAACCCCCTTATTCTATGGATTTTCATCTACTAAATGAGACGCGCGCGTACGCCGCACAAAAACACAAATGACTGGTGCATTCCCGCATGCCGCGCCGCGCCACCCGCTTTAGTATTGAACGATCATAACAGCGAAACCAAACTCATCTCCATGAATGGAATTCTCACATCGCGTTCTCAAACATCCCATTCACGACTATTCAAACAATGTTGCACAGCCTGAAAAATCATCCACCTGTTTCTCGCGTTCTGCTTTGAAAGAAATGTTGGTCGGTTTATACGTTTCCGAATGATTTTTGTCAAATTTATCTTCATTAACTACCAGCACAACAAGTCCCAATCCACAACTTAATTGAGATTTCCCGTCTAAATTCATCAGCCTACTGCAATAAGCATATATAAAGGTCTTTCCAAAATGACTGTAGGAATTTCAATATATCACTTCCATAGAAAAATATTCAAATAGGAATATGCATTATTTTTACTACATAATACTGCTCAAAAAGTATTTTACAATTATAAATGCTTAATGTGTATCCTTTGTCCCTCTATAGATATCAGCACCACAGACGATTTCTTCCCATACATGTCTCAGTATATCACGGGTGGCATTTTGAAAGTAGGTTCCGATATGAACTTTGATATTCTGAATAGTCGAAGGTGGAGGAGGGACAAAAACTTAGCCCTATATGTAACTCCGCAGAAAATAATTGCAAGGAGTTAAGTAGGGTGTCCAGGCCTACCAAGAAAGGAGCATCGGATAGATTTCGTTACTGTCAGCTCATCTTTGAGCCAGGTCACGCATTCTTTCATGAACAGTAGCTGAGGGCAGAGTTCTTAGCCGAAGGTAGTGAGACTTACAGATATAGACGGATAGTGGTAGCTCAGGTGGTTGGAGCGTCGTGTTACTAAAGGGACGGTGGTGGGTTCGCTTCCTCACGGCCTAACTGTTGTTTATTTTAATCCTGCTGGAGTTAAAGGAGATTTACCACCATTACAATGATTTACCCGCTAACACAGTACTACACAATCCGCTATCAATATATATTTACGAAAATGAGGCGAGCGTAGACCGTCAGGCCGTTGGTGCGGCAGCAAACCATTGTGTTCACCGGCTTCTGGACTTTACCCGGGTTGGGTTAGGTTAGTGTATGTGAGTGTGTTGCGAATTCTATCAGACGAAAAACAGTAGAGGCCCGATAAAATTCGCAACTCCAAACTAACACTAAGGAGGTGAAGTTTGGGTCGAGGTGTTCGGTTTTCTCCGCTGCCGTTCGTGAAAGGAAGCGTGACCCCGCCCAAGGATGATGCTGAACGTAATGGTAAGTCATTTGATCACTGACGGTCCCACAGCCAACCCATCGCTGAAGTGCTGGTTTACAAATTCCCTGACAAATGGAAATGGGGTGGAGGACAGGCGGTGGATACTGTTGATACATGAGATGATAAACGGGAAAGGTTTTTTTTAAGGAGGAAGCGTTCCAGGCCTTAATTTAGGGTACCTCCCGGCATTTGCCATTTAAGAGGACTGAGAAAAACTTCTGTCAGGGAGGACGGCCCAGACCTCCCACTCGCTAGTCCTTGCCTGAACCACTTCGACCACCGTGACGGTATTAATGAAAGTGACACAGCTTAGGTCTGAAAAGGCTGACAGCCGGGGAGGAGTTGGGTGAAAACAAATTGATTGAATCCAATTGTATGATTTCTTTCTATTTGAATATGTTTTATTATTTTTAAAAAATATTTCTCTTATATTTCTTTTATATTACTTTATTTGTTATTTTAGTTACCTTATTTCTTATTTTATTCGTGAATATGTGTTTTAACCTTTACTGTGAAACAGTTATCTTGTGCTAAGGAACCGTGTACTTGTTGAAGTAGTATTTATTGTATCGGTGCCACGAAGTCAATTCACACCTACTACTAAAAACATTCATTTAAAATGTTAATCCTATTTATATGCATTATTACTCGTATATATTTAATATAATTAATTTGTCTCTCAATTCTGTACTTTATATAACTATTTATATTGTGCTCTGTATTTCGTTTGTGTTATTCGCCTGTTAGAATGGAAGAGAAGGCTCCATAGCCTCAACTCTTGTCATGATAAATGAATGAATAAATAAATCAAATTGCGGTCTCATGCGTATAGTTAGAAATTGCGTTTACCCGGGCGACCAGCTCCTCCTTTAATGTAATTTGCGTCTCAATGTAGTCAAAGTGAGAGGGAAAAAATGAGGTAGGTAGAAGCTAGTCGCCAGGCAATAGGTCCATCTAGTCGAAATTGCTTACTGAAAGGTTTTAAATGCTGTCACACTGCAAAGAAAAAACAAGGAGACGCACCATTTGTTGATACCACATGCAACTTAACAATGACGGGGAAACGTCCTGGATTAATGTAAACAGAGTGTCTTGCACGAACTGAGCTGCCGTACAGATTTCATGGCGTGTTTAAGAAATTACCAACATTGATGCTTTTGAACGATAGTTATAATAATCATTTAATAAATATTGTAACATTTTTATTCAGAAATACATCTCTAATTTCTAAGTTTTTTCCTCGAACGTTGACAGCAAACTTAATATTAGTTTCAAACGTATGGAAACTTAAGCTCTTCTATTATTCCTAATTGAATATAGAAGCACCAGCATAAATGTACAATGTAAGTACTTTTCGTCACATAAATGCCAATTCAGTAATCAAGTTCTGCCCAAACGAGAAGCAGCATAGTTTTGTGAATTGTAGTGCGGATGCCGTGTCTTCAAGTGGCCCAGTATGTTGGCAAAAGATGTCTTTAGCACATCCCCCTAATCATCATTAATTCTTGTTCTCACGGCCAATTCAATGCCGCGGCAGTTGTTCATTTAGCGCTGACATACTACAGTGTGAAATATGGTGGTGCCACACCTTGCTAGAAACGAATCTATCACTATGTGCTATCAGCCATTCGGTTAACATGTGCAGATAAGTTATTCCCGTGACATTGCTTTCTGCGAAGAACATTGGACCATATCACTGCTCTGCGAAAAGGCACATTCACTTTTGGTGTGTCCCACACATGCTCCACTGATATTGGTATTGACATATTGAAATTGGCCTCGTCAATCACTCTGTTAGCAAAGTTATTGTCTTACAAGCGCCTCTTGCATTCCCCAACATAGTCTAACGGCATAAGTGGTCCGATGTCAGCTTTTGCGATAGTAAGTGTTGTTGCAACACACAACAGTCTTCCGGCGAGTTCTATGCTTCCTCTCCACCTTGACTTTTTAGGGATGCGCTGATAAGCTTCACTAATTCCCTCACAGACCCAAAACCGGCCCAACGATTTGCCATTACACAGGCCCCCCTTTCTCTTGAATTGTTTATACCAGTTTCGGAATGAGTCCTCGGAAGGTGAGTTCTTGGGAAGCCGATGAGAAAGACACGCTGAATCGTTATAACGGACATGGTTGTTTGAAACTCCATGACCGCATGCCTTTTCCTCTCCAGGCTTTATCACTTGCCCATATAGACAGGCGATCCTGGTGCTGGCGTCTCACCCCCTTTCACGAACTGCAGCGGAGAAAATCGAGCTCACTTTCTTGAAACACTGGCTCGACGAGACGTGGTATTGCGACTCAAACAAATGCAGGCAGGCACATAGAAACAAGCAATCAATTGCAAATCAAAAATTAACTTTTTAGGATACATGTTAACAGTTAACCACACTCAGAATACATCGCCACGGATGGCCGAGGTCGTTAACGCGCGGACTCACGAGTGGGAGGTCTGGGGTTTGAATCCAAACAGAATGTCCTCCCTGACTGAGAATTTTTCCAGGTTTTCCTCAGTTCTCATAAATTGCGAATGCCGGGGAGGTACCCTAAACTTAGACCTGGAACGTATCCTTCCATAAAAAAAATCCTTCCCAATATAACATTTCATCTCATGTATGATCAGTGTCTACCACCTGTGATGCCTCAGTAGTGAAAACAGGCGTTAAACACCACACGCATACACACAGATACACACATAGGCTAGATTTAAAATATATATGTAAGAAAAATAAAGTAACAATATTAACAATGTAACAAATTAACAGTAATTATAAAAGCAAAAAAGGATAAAACATAGAAGAACTCTAGTATATCGATATATAGCGATTACAAGTGTGACTTTCTTCTAGTGTTTTATCCTTTTCTGCTTTTATAATTACTGTTAATTATATATATTAAACCTAGCCTAACCTAACCAAAAAATTTTACCTATGCATTATTTTAACACTATAAGTTGAAATATTCCTCTAATCCTGCCCAATAAAATAAAAGTAGTATGTATATTTTTGCAGCACTATCACCTTGGCATTTTAATTAATGATATAAATATAGTTAATTTTTGTGTCATAAGCTGTAACTAAATTGAAAATAGAAACTTCTTTTAATGTGCTTCCACTTGTACTAGCTGGACTTGTCAACAAAACCATAAAACCTTTTCAAAGATTCTATGACGGTCGCGGCGTCCTAATTCTCAAGTTTAAAGTGACAGACTTTATTTTGCAGGAAAATAGCTCGCCCCGGCTTTCTCCGTTGCCGTTCGTAAATGGAGGCGTGACTCTCAGCACTAGGTTCATCTGTCTCTGCGGGTAAGTTATTTACTATCTATAGAGACACAGTGCGGACGACAGCGGAAGTCTGGAACATTTTGCCAAACGACGTACGATTCAAATTGTAATAATTCTTTCTCCACAATTTTATTTTATTGCTTCTGTCATGTAAAAGTCCGCAAGTTCATATTCTTTTGATTCTCCCTGTATTTGAAATTTATGTGGAGTTTCGAGCATACTTTGACCATTGGTGTAGTCAACAGTTTAAGCTCAAGTAACGCAGATGTCAATTTTCCTTAAAAATAAAGTTTGGGACAGTTCTTTAAGTAAATATTGTGATTTATTAGCAGCAGTACAAAACCGAATCCTGCTGGAAGGTTCACTCACTTCCGTTCAAGGAGGATCCACATCTGCGTCCTTGTGGTTCTGAGCATTTATTATGTCCCCTTGAGCAACGAACACCAGACCAGTCTTCCCCATACCAGCTGACCGTGGCCCAGACTAACACAGATGCTACGTGCTGCCAACTGAAAGCCTTCCGCTCTTCGATTCAACAAATTCGATTGTTTTAGCAACTGAACCGTAAGAATGTTCTCATTAGAAACAAGACGCGCTATACGCTTCAAATCAGTCACTCGCATCCTTGCACTCAGTTCTGTTTCTGCTTTGCGAACATCTGACATTTCTCATAGCAACAAAGCAAGATAAATACTTAAATTACTGTTTTCTGTATTTTATTACTGCAGTTCATTTGTACATTTTCACGCTTGAAAAATAATTACTTAAAAGTGTAAGCCATTAGCTATGTACATTTTCCAAAGGGCATGTATATAAGGTAGAATGATCACCTGCATATTAAGTACAGGACTTTATTACTTAGTTGTCACTGCACAACCCTCCAAAATGTATTCACATCTGACCGCTACTTAGGGTAAGACTACTGCAGCACCCTCAATGCGTTGCAGGAGCACTATTATCTGAAGCATCCTCACAAAACCAACCGCAGCTTCCCTTCCTGCAATCTAACATTGGAGAGCACTGCTTCACGTATTCCTGAAGAACTTGGTGAGTCCAGGGCAGTAACTCAATCTCCCCAGGCTTGATGTCCCTTGAGGTTTTCATTAACAAAGAAAATCTTCGGGCTCGAACAAACCAAACCATACCAAAATTTAACTATAGGCAATTTATTTACTCTAAATTCAATAGTAATATTGTTTTTTTTTTTTTTTAATGGTGTTTAACGCTGGTTTTACTACTGAGGCACCACAGGCGGACGACATTGACGATACATGAGATGATATATTGGGAAAGGATTTTTTAAGGAAGTTTAGGGTACCTCCCTTACATTTGTCATTCACGAGGACTGAGGAAAACCTGGAAAAAAAAAAACCCCAGTCAGGGAGGACGATCCTGGCGGTATTCGAACCCCAGACCTCCCGCTCACGAGTCCACGCCTTAACGACCTAGGCAACCCATGGCGGTGAATATTTGTTTTTCTGTAACAGTTAACCAGTTTAAAGACAAATATCACTTCAAAGCTTGCACACAAGTACCGCACAATCTTGTCCGACGTAGCAGTAGGCGAAAAGTGAATAAACGTAGCCCTCTAGTAAACAACTCCGATATTTTACAGAAATATGATTTTGATGTGATATTGTTTCAGCGAACTCGGATGTTTCCCTGAAAAACGGAGGAAAGGCCCTCAAAGGACTCTGCACCAGAAGCTTTTGAATGAAACAACAGTGTTATGAGATACAGAGATCTGCAAATGATCTATCGAAACACCTCCTATATATATGTTGGTCCTGGTGGTGTAGTGGTAAACATACTTGCCTCCTAAACCCAAGGTCGCAGGTTCAAACCCGGTCAGGATCGATGGATTTTTTCGGGCGTAAAAATTCTAAGTATGGCTTCCTTCGGAAGAGAAGTAAAGCCGTGGGTCCCGGTCGTACATTTACAGCACGATAAAGAACCTCAAACCTGAAAGAGAGGCCTCTGAGCAAAATTTGTCGGCAGTTTCACGCCCGGAATTTAATGGGACGCTGATGACCTGAGATGTTAAAAGAGCGTCCTTAAATAAAACGAAAGAAAGAAAGACCTATTAAATATGGTGTATCATAAAACCAGTGTGTCTATAGATTTATTTAAAAGTTCTGATTCATTTTCCTGAATTCGTTAAATTCTTTGTTTTGTTTCGTTCTAATCAAGAAACGTGATTAACATGAAGAGTAGAGCTTTGTTTTGCACCGTTCTGTGGAGTAAGCCAATCACAGGCGTGAGAAGAGCTTGAACGTAAATTTTTACTAAAGTAAATATCTGCTTTTTGATCAAAAAGTTGGAGAGAATAGGAAGAGTCCTGACTGAGCAAAATTTGTGTAGACTGCATAATTCGTCTGAAGTGTTCAACAAGCAATTGAACAGGTTAAGTAACCAATTGAGCACGCCTGGACAACAGTACGAAGTGTTTCATTTCAAATCTCCTTCCAGCTTACAGATCGCATTCTGTTCAGGGATGAGACAACCCTCCACATCTGCGGTCCTGTAAATAAACACCATTGTCAATTCTGGATGAAAAAACAGCCATGTGCCACAGATATGCCGAAAGTAAATATTTGACTGGGTCTAATGAAAAAACAAACAAATTCCTCGGTCGTTTCGCATTTATAGAATACATTGTTATGGGTTCCAGTTACTTGGAAATGTTGCAGCAAATCTTGGAAACACAAATTATTACATTGAGAGTTAAACTTCGTAATATTCAAGCAATGTGGCGCTTCACCTCACTTTGTAAATGAGGGGCGTTTGGTACATCTGTAACATCTTTAGGAACATGTGGATAGGTAGAGCTGGACCGCAACTTTAGGCATCCGACTTTACAACTTTAGATTTCTTTGCTTTAGTTGCGTTAAGTCTACAGTATGACGGTAACACTTGAGTGACGAATTTGGAAGGTCCAGAGTAGGAGTTCTTTGGTGTCAAGTTTTTTCATGGATTCTCTGACAATTTAGATTAATGCTGGGATGCATCTTTCCTTCCCAAGATTCATTCGTCCCATGCTATTTTATTCCGTTGGTTCTGTTGCAGAGACGAGTGTCACGCGAGGTGGTCTGCGGTGTTGCATGCAGTGTGGCGGCAGCTTGCGCCTTAGAAAGGTTTCTGCCTCAATGACTGGTATGGAAGCGGCCTTTCTGAAGAGCTCGAATACTTGGAAAGGGGTCCTAGTCGCCCGCTGCCTTATCAGTTTCTCCCGAATATGCCCCATTGAGTGCATAGGCAGAACGCGCCACCCCTTGATTACGGAATTTCATCTAATCCATGTCTAAGGTGTACAAAGGTTTTTGATCTTCCACGACGCATTTATGAAGCAACAGAAGAAATTATACGTAACATGCTTCATAATGTTTTCAGAGCCGTTGTTAATAGTTGGGTACAACACTCTGAAATGGAAGAACACTTTGAACACGGATGAAAATGTTACATAAAACAGTAGCCAAAAACATTCATCATTCAATAACTGGCAAAGAAGGTCTTTAAAAAGGATCGAAATTTATGGATCACTCTTTATATTATTTACATTGGAAACGTGTTTAATATTCATAAACCAGTATTTCGCTTTGAACAAGTTTTGCTGCATAAACTTCTTTTTCGGCTTATAAATAATGATATAAAATCAGTAACACCTCAAATATCACACCGTTCCGAGTTACTGAGCATTCAAGAATAAAGAAACTGAATTTTCAGCTACTGTTATTCTTTTAATACAATGTTTAGTTTTTCTGAAGTTTGTCTACTGGAATGGAGGCAAAAAGCAATAGTGCACGGCTGAGTGGTTAAACTCGCCTCTGACGTGCCGGCATTATTCACTTTGGAATATAAAGCTAGCTTTAGTTTCTGCTTCGCAGGGAGCAAAATGCTATCCTTTGATATTATGAAAATACAAAGCTCGCAAGTTATTCATTGCTGTATGAAATATAAAATACATATTAAATTTGATATGTGCATATCGGAAAACCACTAATGTCCACTTTAAGTGCATATTCAGGTAGCTTAGCAAATTTAATTAAAATCGTTGTGAAATTTGTTGTAAAAATATGTAAAAGAAATTGATGTAACAATTTTTTCCCCTTAATTTTACAAGGATAGAAAACACCGTGTTTCTTGATATTCAATAGATATTATGAGCAAATCATCCTTCCTTTAATTTCATCCCTTTAGCGCATGAAAAATCAAAGTTCGTCTTCCAGTGTTATGGACCAAATTGCATAACTGCGATTCATAACCATGCGGACATTGAAGTTCAGGTATATTCTTTAATTAATACCCTCAAATTTATTGTTTGAAAAGGGGAAGGGAGAGAGAGGTGGAAACGTAATTTTCGGAAGACGCTGAACACAAGCGCCAATGAGAAGAAGAGATGGTAATTTACAATTACTTTTCTTTAGTTTGTGTAACGATGTCCACAGCAAAGTCAACCACAAATTATCTTTGTAGCAATGTTGCAGAATTTAAGGATATGATGACTCTACACACAAGGATTTCAAAAAAAACAGAAAAATGTTTGAAATAATTGTGGCTTTCACATTAAGTGCAAACTTTCAAAATGTGCTGAAAGTTTGCAAGGAAAGGATTGGCTTTTGTGATGTGGAGCGTTCTATTCCCAGTACAAGTGAATGTTCGCCATAACCGTAGACGCTTCTCACTGCAACTGTACTTCAGCAGTTAGGAAGACATAACATAAAGTATGTTGGTGAATACTGCATACTTCTTATATTAATATATAATAATTCAAGCTCCATTAAATATTTTTTGTGTTTTTATCACATATTTCAAGCATTTTAGCACAAAAATTACAGCCCTAGTCTCACTCAGTTAATCAGAAGCGGCCTCGGTCGTGTTAACATCAACACAGAAGAGATGCGCTATCTGGCATTCCTTATGTATATCTCTTTCCCAGTGACTGCGACCTAGCCTCCCGTAACTAAATGACATATGTCTAACATTACTACTATCTACGATCACAACAAGTAAATGCAGCGGAATGAAATGCGAGGGGGAAAGTAAAGAACAATGCTAGTTGCTATCTAAATAATCTGTAGGCTCAAGGTGACACTTCAAGGTCGTTTACTGTCACCAGATTTTCGCCTTCCTTTCTTGGTGTAAGAGTGTGTTGCTGCAAGCTTCATAATTGTGCGCTCGCCTTTCATTTGTACTTTCCATCTTTTAATTGGTTCAATTATTGCAAGTTCTCTCAATAATCGAATTCTGTAGCTCATATGCCGAAGCAACGCAAGGTACTTCGAAAAAGTAATTTGTTATATGCAGTTAATTCTTTCTTTGAGCCTACATAATTAGGATGTTGCAAACTGTTAGACTACTAGGAAAAAGTTATTTATATAATACAAAAACACAAAATGCGTAAACGGCTTCTAATGGAAAACTCTCTATTGTTGATTTGATTTGTTTAAGGGAGATCTTTAACATGAGGTCATTGGCGTTCCATTCAATTCAGGGCATGAAACGATCGATAAGTTTTGCTCAGAGGCCTCTTTTTTTAATTTTTGTTCTTTTGAATAATGAATGAATGGTGCTTAAAGCCCGTTTTTGCTAGAGAGGCACCACAGGCGATGGACACTGATGATATATGAGATGAAATGATATATTGGCAAAGGATTCTATTTTTAAGGGCGAAAACGTTCCAGGCCCAAGTTTAGGGTAACTCCCCGGCATTTGCCATTTATGAGGACTGAAGAAAACCTGGAAAAAACCTCAGTCAGGGAGGATGGTCCTAGCGGGATTCGAACCCCAGACCTCCCGCTTGCGAGTCCGCGCCTTAACGACCTCGGCCACCCGTGGCGGTATCTACGACACGGAACCCATGACTTTACTTCTCTTTCGAAGGAAGGGGCACTAAGGATTTTTATGTCAGAAATAAATCCATTGACCCTAGCCGGAATTGAACCCATGATCGTGGGTCCACGAGTAATGGTTACCATTGAACCACCAGGACCGACCAAAAGCTCTAAGAGCTAATTCTTAGAAAATTCTCAATGCTGTTTTCAGTAATTTTTGTATATCTATTTCTTCATTAAAGTACATTATTAACAAAGAAATACTGCATTTAAATCCAATTAAAATAAAATTGAAGAGATATCTAGGTCCCCCATATATTTTTCAAAAATGTTTTAATACTTTCACAATTTTTCTTCAAACGACTAAAGGATTGTTTAAAAAGTCCGATGAGATTGTATAAAAATAACGTTTAGTAATAACTTTTTGGCATTGTTTTAAAAAGTGTCTATAACAAAATTTCAGGCAGAAGTTATGTTTAGTAAACGTCTGACATCCACTTGAATCGACTACTATCCATTGGGGTGGGGGGCGTGGTTGTACTTGCACCGAAGATGAAGGGGGCTCAGAACGCCGAATTATTGAAACTACAAAGAATATCACTGAAAGTGTCATGGAAGACCACCGAGCGAATGAATAATGAATGAATAGTGTTTAACGCCCGTTTTTGCTACAGAGGCACCACCGGCGATGGACACTGATGATATATGAGATGAAATGCTATATTGGGAAAGGATTTATTTTTAAGAAAGGAAACGTTCCAGGCCTAAGTTTAGGGCACTTCCCCGGCATTTGCCATTTATGAGGACTGAGGAAAACCTGGAAAAAACCTCAGTCACGGAGAACGGTCCTGGCGGTATTCGAAACCAGACCTCTCGCTCACGAGTCCGTACCTTAACGATCTCGGCCACCCGTGGCGGTAAACCGAGCGAACGTTTATAACCGTGGACGATATTTGAATCTATTATTACACACTTAATTGTAGTCAAAGCCATGAACAACGACTAAAGAAATAGCGTCGAAAAAAGAGAAAAGTGTTTTGTCCACTAGGACGACTACCATTTTGGAATTCCCAAGGACAGGCTATTTCGAAAGTTTAAAATTATAAAAATTTAACGATAAACTCAAGGGGGAGGGGAAGGCCAAAATTGGTATAAAAGTTTCTGTTTCCAAACTGAAATAATTGCATATGTGGGAAGAAATTTTCGTTCAATAACGTTGTCATCGACGTCATCAATGATTATTTTGTAGAGCTTTAAAAAAAAAATAGTTTTGCAAAACTCGCTTGATCCCAATGTGCTCATATATCCATCAATAGGGTGAGAATTAAAGCTGAGGTTTTCGCAAAAAAATCTCGTATTTGGACTCAGCTGAACTAGGAAATTGTACACGAAAGCTGTTCTATAATCCGTGCAAAATTAAAGAAGTTACATGTTTAAAAAAATATTTTTATTTCTCCACATAATCTCCTTTCAAATCTATATTCTCTCCCAGCAATTTTATAATTTTTCATCCATAAAATGTAGTTTCTTCCCCTATGCAAAATATGCATTAGTTTCGACAACCACTTAATTTGATGCGTTCAATAATTTGCAAACACAGACTGCAACATGGCAATCGTAAAAGAGCACGAAGTACTTAGGGTTATATTTGGATGAAAAGTGAACTTCAAAAAGCATATTGATTATGTCATATCCGAGAAAACGATGATGCAATTAGCGAGAATTATGCAGCCAAAATTCAAATTATTATTAAATGCAATAAAAATTGCAGGATACCAGTGTACATTTTCTCCGGAAACCGGATGAAACATTTTTGTTTTAACAGCTGGTTAGGTCAGTGTTGGCTTTCAGCATGTATGGGAATTTATAATTTAGTTTAGTTTATGTATATGTTAAAGTAGATATGCTTATAGTACGCTTCCTTTTGTTCTCCCTCTATTTTTATTATAATTATTATTATTTTAATCGCTTTTTACTTTTAGTATGTTTTTAGATTTAGACAAATCTGAACAATAATAATGTAACAAATGTAAAGGTGTAAGTTATCAAATAAAGAATAAAAGTTCTGGAATATCTGTTCCGGTATAGAAGGTACCGAAATGTGGTACCGAAATTACAGATTTTTTTATTTTATATATAAAATCCCAAATATATAAACTTTTCAACTTTCCTGCTGAGGTGATTGTTTTTGCCTTCTTGGGGGCGCTTTATCCAACAATAACCAATTGTTTCCATCGCACACCGTCTCCAAATGTTACTAGGATTTTGTTTGAACAACTCCAAATTCTGTGTAAAAATGACTCTTTCTCTTTTCCAGTCAAATGTTAGCAAATCGATCCTACCTTGTTCTCCAGAAACGCTCACAGCTTTAGCAGTCTCCCGCATCTCCAGTTTCCGATCGCTTAGCACTATGTTTGGATTTTTCAATAAATTCGGAGGCATCACCTGTACAGGACGTCCGGAACGGTCCGCATCGCTTGTGCTCGAAGGTGCAGATTCGCTGTAATGTTTGCCCAGGATTCAACTTAAGTTTCTACGGGTGTTACCTCTTTCAAAAAATGAAGTCATATATCTCCATTTTGAACATATGTTTACAAATTTATGTAGGAAAACAGCTCTCGAACACAGGCTGTCGTAAGTTTGGGAACTGTTTATAACCATGCATAACACATCATCACCAAACAATCACCACGTTGTTATGGTAACGTTGAAAACAATCCAGCGCTACTATTCTTTCGGCCTGCACGGACTTATTAAGCAGAACTCGTATGGCTGTTTCTTCTTTGTTTACTGGCTTCTTTATGTGCAGTTTAATTCAACTAACAACCTTTGCTAACTTATTCGTGAGTTCTTTGTGGCGATGAAACAACAGAGGAATATCCCAGTCTTTATTATGAAAACGCATTATGAATATTTTGATGCAGTTCCATTATTTTGGGCTGTACATTACATGTGTTTTATTTCTGTGGAAGAAAATCGTTTCAAAAAGAAAGCATCCATTGGATTTTGCAATTCTTTTGGTATGAAGGGAATCAGCAAATGAGAGTTATGTATTTGTAAATATAATATGGCTGATCCTAAACAGTAATTAAAATATTAGTTTATTTAAATACATAATTTCGGCCCACAACATCAGAAGTTAATCACTGTTTGTATTAATTTTCAATTTTTCTAATTTATAGTCTAACGCCCCACCCACTTTTGATACACAAATCATAGTGTTCCATAACCATTCTTGCAATAATTTATTCTGTAATTATACATAAAGACATTTGAATCAGTTTACTAGAATTATCTGTTCAATCGACAAGGTTTACCGCAGACATTCATGAAATGCCTTTCTGAGGGAGGTGTGAATCATAGGGAAGGTTGGGGTAGACTCCCCTCATGACACACCCAGGTGTATACTACCCTACCCTCATACAGCTTGTTGAGGAAGGTCAGTCACTGACTGAGTTAAACACATGTTTGGGAGTGGGTGAATAGCAATGCTGAGTCACCACCCGGGTGAGGGTAATCGACACCAAGGGCGACGGGCTTCTGGTGTGCTAGCTTGACAGCTGCAAAAACCCTCAGCGATACGCACTACAAACTACTCTGGCTTTTTAAACCTGCGATTAGGAGCCGGTTTTTTCTTCTCTCCCCTCGCTCTTGAGGAAGGCCAGTTGTAACATAATCTGGTGGAACAAGCTGAACTTCCGCTTGCCGCCAACAATCCAGTTATCTTCGAAACAATGAAAGGTATATCAACATGATAAAACCGAGCCTGTTTCAAATGCGGAGGGTTTATGTTCGTATCTGCTTGGGTCAAGTTGCCACATGAGTTTCATTAGGACATCCATATTACAAAGGAATTGGTGCTCTAGAGCACCAAAAGCGTGCAATACGCGAACAAACCGCATTCCTCAGCCTTGTGATTAAGTCAGCTTTGGAGAGCAGATGTTGAAGATATCTGGGTGTTTGGAACCAGTAAGGGTAAAATACAGTTGAGAGGGAAAATTCTCCTATATGATTTTGTAAGACTTTAAATGCAAGTAAATGAATCATAATCACTCCAGCGTTTCACACAGACATTCCTTCACATGCAATTTTCCTCCAGTTTACCAAATGTAAGAGAGCTTCTCTAGGAGAAACTGTAGTTAAAAAAGATGCAAGGGGATTCAGGCGGTCTTGGAGATGTGCTCGCCAAGTGTTTCCGCCAACCTACAAGGTGCAAAATAAATGTACAAATAATTTACAAATACAAGAAGGCTTGACACTAAATATATAGCTGACAAAAATGTTGGTCGGTTTTTTCGCGACGCCCCAATTTCAAGCGATGCAACAAAAGAGTTAGACTTTTAAGCTGGTAGGTTCAATTTTTTTCTAATGTTAGCCATTGTTCTGACAAGCACGATCAAAATTGATTATATGAGCTTGTATGCTGTATGAATTTAAACTGGGGAACAATGGAACTATAGCGGCTGAAGCCGCTGTGTTTGCACGAACGGTGCAAGGATGATTCGCGAGGTTCCAGGAAGGGAACGAAGCATTCGAGCATGAGCTAAGGACAGGAAAATCAACAAGGGATAGCGCGACTACCGAAGCGAAATGTGTGAGAACGTGAGACAGCAATTCAACGCGTCTCTATCCGCTAGGAAAATATAATTATAAACTCGGCCAAGTTCAATAATAGACGGATATTATCGGACATGTCCGATTGTGAGTTAGCATCTGTTTATGGACATACAGTGTGATATTCTCACTTATGTACAGGTACAAGAGACGACTAGAATGCCCAGTTACTTCGCTTGCCCTGTTAATGAAACGATTCGGTTCATAAGTCAATTGCGAAGGCTGCATTCAAGAAATGTGGCTACCGGAAGTACAAACCGCGTGTATTTCCTCCTCTCTAAACTAATGAAACAAATCTCCAAGAAAAATGATTTTATTTTACTGAACTGAACAGTGCCGCAATAGAACATTTGGTACTTTTGAAACGAAATAATAATTTAATTCATAAATCCGACAACTGTCTTGCAATGAATGGGGAAATATATAGAAAAATAGCATAGTTAACTTTGTTCATGCGACAAAACTGTTGAGCCATATTCGAATCTATATATGTTTCAGCTTTAACACATGACACTTAAAGGGGAGGGGGGGCGAGGTAATAAACGAGTTCTTAGTACCTGTCCCAGCACTTCTGCCAATCTTCAAAGACATGTTGGAAACCATTTTTTGATAAGTGCCTCAGAAGTGCTTTCGTAGTCTTCACCATTGCTTCTGATGATGGGAAAATGCCTCTCACGAAAGTGTATCTTCAACTTGGGGAAAAGGAAAAAGCAACACTGGGCTAAATGTGGACTATGGCAAAACAAACACTTCACAATGAATGTTGTGAGACATTCAGCAAACACATTTGCGATATGCGGCCTGCATTATCACGTGATATGGCCTTGCACAGCGTACAGAACATCTCTGTAGCATTTTCCAGTTACAGTTTGTGTACGCAAGTATGAGATGCTGGTAAGCTATTCCTTAAATATGAAAAATGAGATGACTATAACTTTCCCAGCAAAAGCAACCAGTTTTGGTTAATTATTTGTTTTCTGTGCTGTTGGTGACAATACGGAGCTTGACTAATGATTACATTTTAAAGAAACTCAGCATCTTTCTGTAACATCCTGAACTACATGCAAAACACCACGCTAACGTCCTTTAGTTCGGGAACCAGCAGTCTTGGAATCCACCGATTATAAACACGTCTCATGTGCAACTTTTGAGTGGCACCTAATGAAATTTTTAAGAAATTCTGAAAGTGTTCTTAACGTTATTTGTCGACCCGCTCTTACAATGACAACAGCGGTATATATTTTTTCTTTTCTTAGAGCGCAAAATGGAAGGACGGTTCCATCTACCTGTAAAATTGATTGCCTTTCTTCTTTAACCATTTTAAACCATCTTTGGAATTGTGCTATAACGAAAAACAGACTCTTCAAATCCTCCTGTAACATTAGCTTAAGATCTGTTGAAACGAAAGCAGAATTTCAGAGGAACATGTTGTTCGTCGTGAGTCACCTACATTTTGCTGTAGTAGGCACTGTAAATGTGGTGACTAGCACACCCCTTATAGACTGGAGCCGTAATTGGCAACAATGAATGTGTACATTACGCATTAAGCTAACAAAATATTGTAAAGCTAAACGTTAATACTAAAAATTAAGCATGTAAAAAAATTAAGATCATTCTCTATTGAACAATAAAACGTCAGGGGAAAATGTTACCGGTATAAAAATAATTATTCAATAATGAAACAATCCTCGTACAAGCGTGAGAAAGCTTCAGCAGTTGTTTGACTTGTTCTGAGTGGGGAGTATTTTCCTGTAGTCTTCGTGTTACTGCGGATGTATCAAGCAAACCGCTTGCTGAAAGGCATCTGCTACGAACACCACAGGTTGAATCACGCAATAATTTGCTAACCCCCAGTTGTGCAATAATTTGGCAAGCACGAACATGCTTCAATACAGTCTATAGCTAAGTAATAGCACTCTTCTAGTCAATGAGTTGGTAAAACTTGTCATACTCCGCGGATTCAACACAATTTCTGCCGTCTGCTTACTGATGATACGCTTTTGTTAAGGGATTGAGCTGAGCTAATACGCGTTTGTTTTGTTTCCGTCATCATTCCTGCTGGTAAACAAAGCACGACTTCAAATGTCGCTCTGGGCATTGTTTTTTCTAGTACTTGGCACAAGCCCATCACAGTATCACAGATGCTGATGCCACAAAATTGTATTATTTTAATACTGCGGTATTAATAACACATTTTTTCACTTGTTAGCCTGTCACCGCAGACATTTAATTATGGTGAAATGATAGAAGTTTATTTATAAAAAACTAATTTTCTTTTGAATGTTTTAAAACTGTGTGGTAGCTTGAGGTGAGGGCTGGCTGAGCCCGGCTGCGAACCAGTCAAGACTGCATAATGCTTGTACTTGCCTCCTAAACCCAAGATCGCGGGTTCGAACCCGGCTAGGACCGATGGATTTTTTCGGGGCGTAAAAATCCTAAGTATGGCTTCCTTCGGAAGGGAAGTAAAGCCGTGGGTCCCGTGTATTTAGGGCACGAAAAAGAACCTCAAGCCTGAAAGAGAGGCCTCTGAGCAAAATTTGTCGGCCGTTTCACGCCCTGAGTTGAATGGGACGCTGATGACCTGAGATGTTAAACAGCGTTCACAAATAAATCAATCAAAAAAAAAAATACTTGTAGCTACTATGAGATACCATCTATAATGTAAATGATAATTAAATTAAACTACATTAAATCTTTTTTAAAATTGTTACTCAAGATTAGCCATTAAATCTGGTTTTTCTTTCTTTGCAAATATATCAGTCAATCTTAAAAGGAATCCCTCGCGTTCTACTGAAGTTTTTACCATTCGTTATTTATAATACTTGTAAGATACCAAGCCATTTCGCTGCAGGTGCAATTATGTAGAAATAGAGGACAACAGTTGTAAATGGGAACTTTCATGGTCCGTATTTTCGCGTAAAATAAAACGCCTTAAGGGAGTTAAGGAAAATGGATTTTATAATATAATTACTTATAAATTACCTAAGTACATATTACCAGAATACAACTAAAATTGGCGGTTGCTATATTTTAAATTCAATTCGCCTGTATTCAGGACCTTCTGTTGAACATGAAATTCTACAAAATCTTAGAAGAGGGCACACATAATCAACTGGACTAGCCATCGCAATATTGAAAACATCATGAAATACCTCTCCCCCTTCTCCAAGACAGGGCGTGAAAAGCCTCTACTCCGCTTGAGCAAGGCAGGATGAGCCATCGACCGCGGCAAAGAATTCTTTTGAAGGAGTCTGAGCTCGATAAAACGGCATCGCCGTCTTAGGTGTGAATTTTCTTACGAAATTAATCAATGGATCCGAAAGAATGCCGATGCTGAGAAAACGTGGGAAATATGTTGAGGTAGTGAGTACTACAGCATTGTGGTAGATCTGGAATTACCATCTTATGTGGATTTTTCAGTGCTGTTGTATTTGTTTACATCTCTCCGCCTCCGCCCCATTTTCAACCCTTTAGAAGTTATTTATTGCGTTTTCTTTGTGCAACAACCCCGTAAGTGGATGTTAACAGTCCTGACCGACTTCAACACCCCGTGTTTGGCTCAGAGCCAGCAAACCACGGGTTTGAACCTCAATACATGATCTTCCAATGTTTCTCGTGTTATTGGGTGCCTGTCTCATACAAAAACAAATAAATAAATAATAATATTATTAACAATGATAAAAAATTCAATATCAGGTGTTTATGTTTTTCTGAATGACATAACAGTCTGGTTCTGACTGGCAGAAAGTCGGTCCCTGTGGCGGTATATCTGATTCTCATGAAGTAGGCCAAATTCCTAATTCCAAAAATTATGTTATCATGCCAACGTTATCGAGAATGTCAATTATGTTTCGTCCCACAAGGATCTGGCTATTCGTTCATATTTATCAATGTATTCGTTCCATTATATCCTCTTACATCTTATCCATTATTGACATTTGTAATATTATATTTGTTTCTTATATCTTGACTTTTAATTCTGTCTCTTAAAGTTTTCACATTGAAGCATCGCAAAATACTCATTTCTGTAGCCTCCAGCATCCTTTGTTTCCCTATGGTCTCGTTTGGGCTGTATATCTTATAATGGAGCTCATTATAGTTTTGTAAATTTGAGTCATCTTTCCTCTATACGTATTTCACTGTAGTTTAGTAATAGGACACGTAGATAGTCAAATTCCGTTATTTCTGAAACTGTCTTCTCATGTATTGAAGTTCAAAACTTTAACATGTCAAATTGTTTGGTTGTTATTTTATACTGAAGTCTTCATTTTGTTCCCTTACCAGTCACATTTAGCATCAACTAATATCAATTGGGTGCAAGGGGGCGGTGGTGACAAACTCCACGGAGCTCATTATATTATTTTTTTTTTCCATTAAGGGTGTATAAACTATAGATATAATATTGTAATATTTATGGTTTAGGAAGTATATATATAAAGCACCAGACACCCAAATGTTGCCGAGCGAAGAATTTATGACGAACGATTATTTCATTTATGAAACGTCATCTTAAAATCGACCAATGAAACGAAACAAAATGTTGAATTTTGTTGAATGTTGAATGTTGAATTTTGACCAATCAAAGCCGGATACCGCAGTGAAAAAAAAATCTGTTTTATCACGCGAAGTGCATAACGTCTTGTGGCCAGTGTAGAACTCTATACCTCCGCTATATAATTTCTGACCATTTTTCTGTGTTTTCAGTAATAGTAAATTTAACTTACTCAATGTATATTCACTTAAACTTCTTTTTTGCGTATTCAGCCAAATTGTCTGAAATCATTTTACAAATTATGTAACAATATCTGCCTAAGCAACCACAAATCTTAATACACGTTGTTCAGAATGGTAAAATGTTATCTCTTTTTTGCTTTTCTCGGTTGGTATTAGTAAATCTAAAGGTAGCGACTGTAATGATGGTTTCTGAATAAGCAGGCATTCATAAGTAAGTATAACATTTTATACAATTGTTAATAATCCGTGCGCGAATTTCAAATATATATTACTGTTAATCTTATTCTATTCAAGAAATAGTTCCAAACTCGTATTTGGCTCTTCTCTATTGGCATTACTGACAATCGACATTCGTCTGTTGCTAGATGGCTTTAAAAGGTTAAGTACTCATAATAAAAATGTACAATTATCACAATTTTGTAAGCCAAGTTTAAAAGAATTACATTTAAATGCTTATTTTATTCTGAAATAGTCCTAATAAATATTCCTCGAGGATCTGAGCTTTCCAGATAAACTCACTCGCTACTTTCGTGAATTTACCGGCAATCTAAGACCCTTTTGTGATGTTACTTGTGATATTGCACGCGAGTGTCTTTCAGTCAATGTAGGGTCTCGTTCATACCTTATTTACCACTCAGAAGGAATTTAACTGATAAGTTTTAATCATGGTTCTCAGAAAGAAATAAGAGTTTTTTCCCCTTTTACATTCATTTTTTTTCAATCCTATAATCTTTGCTTGGATTCAGCTAGGGATATAGGAAGCCTATCCTCATGCCTTTTCCTGTTCCCTATTTTTCAATTTACTATGAACTGTTATTACAACCTCAAATGTTCATTATTTTTAATTGTTTAATTACTAATATCTTTGCAGTTCTTCTTAGAACAAAAATTAATAACAATGTATTCTATAGTCTCTGCTTCGATTCGATTACCTCAAAAGTTGTCATTACAATAAGAAATATGACATAATTGAAAGAAAGGTAGTAGTAAATGGAAATTGCTATAACAAATTCATTTGTATTTTATCTAATTTTTATCAATTTAGAGCTCTGTATAGTTCCACTTGGATTAAAAATCTAATAAAATCAGTGTAGGTTTTCAGAAAGATCAAATAGGTAAGCGAAATCACTTCAATGGTTGTACTAAAAGTACAATATATATATATATATATCGTTCTTGCATTGCAATTACCTTATCGAATTTCCCTCTTGCATAAAAACTTTCTTAAGTAATTTAATTGAGCTTTCAAACTCATGTATTTTGTCACTGGATAATTGTTCCTCTACCTTCGGTTTCGGGATAATTAACATTATAAAAAAGCATTGGCTAACCTCAATTAAATTATTGAAAAATTATCAGGACTCGTGGTATTACTCCATTAAGTTTTTAGAACCAGGTTATTTTATTCAAAAGCGCTGAGTTCATTTTCATTTCACAAAAAAAGTTTAGCAAATACTTATAAAAGATGTATAAGTTTTCTAAGAAATGTATCATAATTTATTTACTATATCCACGTAATATAACAGTGCACATTAATTGGCATCAAATACATGAAACAATCTTAGATTATAATGGGAATGCACTTTTGCTGCATGAATACTTATTGCACGACGGGCATGCCTTCGTATGCTTTCGGTCCTTGCTTCTTGGGTGTAAATTTGTAATATTTTAACCGTATTATCATTATCGCGGCTCTGTGAATAGTTGCTCACTGCACCATGACCTCGATTTCAGTTATGCCCAAAGATAGATAAAGCATTTATATACTTTGAATATGGACCAACAAACATGTTAGAACCATTCTTTATATTAATTTCACGAAGCATGACATGAATTATATGTTACTAAGTCAAATCATGTTGAATAAAATCGCCATTGGCCATCGCCGCATACCTCGACAATCGGAATACGTTCTTACGCACTTCTCAAGAGCATCCACTGCTACTTTAATGGAATTGTAAAACAGAATTACTTCACCCGTGTCTTGCACTGTCACCCGACACGTAACGGAACGTTTGAACGTTTGAACGACTACGTTGTTTGGTGTACTACCTTCCTTCCCATGAGACAAAGCCGGTTAGAATCACAGATTTATTTCAAGTTTTTAAATGATTGACACAATTATTCAGCATTGTGCAGCCTTTACTCCCATGTGGTTATTGAACATTTATCGAGTAGCTCACTAAAGTTAGGAGTCAACTGGCGACTTCTTCGCAAAGTACGTTAATTGCAAATATGTAATGCCCCGTATATATTTTTTGTTATACTGTATGTATAGTTTTTGCTTTTTTGTCGGATAAATGTAAATAAAAGTAACTCTCATACACTGAAAGAAGCATCAAGCGATTTACTTCTTTTTAACAGAGACGTCAATAATGGCGAGTGCTTTCAAAATCTCATTTCCTTAAATGGCTAAGTAAAATAAGTTTTAGTGATTTTGTTTCCCAAACTTTTGAGGCAACAAGCTTTCCGTAACCCTCTCTCCCCCGGTGCAATTAGTGGCAACTTCCCCGCCTAAGAAAGGTCTTATGTGGCTCCGTCTGTAAATTTTAAATTGACAGTCATGGCCCGAGTCAAAAATAGAGAACAAACGTTTCGGCATGTTCTTACTTTGTGAATTATTAGTTTACGTTTTTATGCTTTTTTAAAGTTCCGGTCATCTTAGTCTTTTCTTAAACAAAAATTTGGAAATGCTTAATCTTCCAGTATTGAGAAACAAGTCCATAAGCAAAAGGAATACAAACAGACAGTGACATCGTTGACAAATGACAAAACCAGCGCCCCAGCACCACCTATTTCCTATCAATCGCACCGTTTACCAATAATGTTCGGCTTGTAAACACCACCTAACATCACGCAATAAACTTGGCAAGGAGACGGGTATTTGGGTCAAACCGATTCTCCGAGATCAGATACACGGCTTGTGAACCGAAATATACGACCAATTACATACGCAGTGTACAGGACAGCGTGTCAGCTCCACAAGGGGCGTCTGTCCACCACCGAAATGGGGGCTGGATTAAGAACACGGATATTCTGCGAGTGGTCCATTCTGACTACACAACTTCATTTCGTCAATACGTGAGAAGTTCAATAAATAACACAACACGTTTTATTTTGGCCAGGTTATCCAGGGAAAGTACAATATTTTACTTGTAGTTGATGCAAAGTATATTTTTAAGGAAGGAAGCGTTGCAGGCATTTGCCATTTATGAAGGCTGAGAAACTGGAAACACCTCAGTCAGGGAATACGGTCCTGGTGGGAATCGAACACCACTCACGAGTTCTCCTCTTAACGACCTCGGCAACCCGTGGCGTTGTAAACAAAGTACTATGACATCTTGGGGGAAATGAGACAATCACCAGCATAACAGCAGGGACATTTCATCTATGTGATTCCCAACCTTTTTGCGTTTTTGGTACTCTTGGGAATGAGATTAGAAATTCGGGACATCCCTGCTAATTTTTTTAACATTATATTAAATTATTTTAAAAGTTTAACTTTCATTGTGATATATATATATAATGTGTTAAATTATGTTCAAATAAACACTCCGTTAACAAACATAGGAATATAGTTCGTTTTAATAATAACTTAACATATAATTTATGACTGTCTACTCTTGTAGAAAACTACAAGAGTATCGTTAAAACAATTTTTATCTTATCAATGTGAGACTTTTGATTGATGCCGAGAACACAAATGTTTGATATCACGCCTAGAAGTTGACAACGAAACACGCATATCGTCCTCAAGGCAATCTATTTCTTACTTTGTTGTTGATTGTCTTTGTTGTGAGTTCGCGTGGAACGAGTGATTTCATTGTTGCCATATTTTCAACGTATTGAAGTTTAGTTTTTCTTTGTATTATTGTACAGTATAGTTTTAAACGTGATCAATATGCCAGGTGATTTGTTTTTGGATGTTCCAATAACTCTGGTCTTGATACTCACGCAGGATATTTTCTCAAGATGGAAAATTTCCAAAACCACACAAAATAAAACTTGAATTTATGATGTCGTTTCTTATTATTAATCCTGGGCTGGACACCTGAGATGAAATTTAATCCAACTAATGATTCGTCTTCTTCTTCTTCATCATCATCATCAATACCAGTTATTTATATACTGTAATTTAATATATACATGTTTTAAGTAGTCCCTATTATATTTTGTTAATTCTCAAAATATCTCGCGGCACCCGAAGATGCCGCGGTACACGGGTTGCGAATCCCTGTGGTCTAGGAGGTTAACAGTTTGTACTGACAAGTGCAAAAACAACCCCTAGTCAGTTATGTGTGGTGCCAGTAACCCTTCAACATCTGGCTACTAAGAAAAGAGAGAAAACCGAGCGCTGGCCATGGATCTTCTTCCTGCTGGCCCAAGAGAACGCAGAAATAAACACGATAAAGGCTAACTCATCTTGGAGGAAGACAAATGTAAACCCTTGGAAATCTTTGATGATCCATAAAGGCATAAGTTTAAAGCGTAAAATTTCGTTGACGGAGGACCCGCATGCTACCCCTACTACAGTAGAAGAAATGCGCTTATTGTTTAAGATACAATTAAGAACTAGTAGGTTATACATGGCTATTTTCATTGTTTTAAAAGTTGACTAAGAAAAGAGAAAATGGTAATTAATAATTGCTTTGGGGGGGGGGGGACGGAACCGTCTGGAGCCGCCCCTGGTTGGAACCCACCGATGATAACTAGTTCAAGGAAAGCACCACTTTCATCAGCTAACAGACGCAACATCTCCTTTCGAACAGCCTTTTGTTTTGAAATCAAGTAAAGCGACACCCAACGGGCACAACCCATGTCGTCTGCAAATGATCATGGATAGTTGTGAAAAAACTACTTGTTGAAATTCTCAAGGTTTAGCTCATTTGTTGTATTGCTATCCGCCGATCACCGCGGACAAACACAGAAGCTTTATTAATGACATATGGAACTGCACTTGCAAATACACTCAGACTATCTTGCTTAACAATGACTATTTTGCCTTCTTTGAAATCCTTAAAACATGAAAAGAGAGTGAAACGTGATAGTGCATATTAACATACCCTTCTTTAAGATTTTTGCTAATCTCAGGAGCTGTGTGCTTCAAAAGGAACAGAACTTTAAACTGCTCATCTTGTGTGACTTCCATTTCCGTTAGGCACACTCACAACTCGGTAACATGGCAAAGCTTGTTAAATGGCACTTCTGCTTCTTTGTACTTTTGTTGATGGGTCAACTTCACGAAAGCACCACGCTGTGCAGCGGCATCTAACAAGGTGGGGGATGATACAGAATTAATTATGGAAAGCGAATTAATTTAATTGATTGATTAGGAGGGATAATATTTTTCCTTTCCCGACGATATTGTTACCGCTGACTTTTAGTTTTGCCTCGGCTGAGACTCTTCTGCTGGATATTTTTATAGCCTTCTTGATACCATAGGGGAAGGAGTGAGAAAATGAACCAGGTGGTTGACAAGATATGCAGTGTTATGATTTGAAGCACGATTTAATATCAAAGTTTGTTGTACTTAATGAGACACCGTTACTCCTTAGAGAATTTCTTGTTACATATGCTACGTTTGCACCATGACGATTATATATTGGCGCCCTGCCACACTTTGATAACTCTAAAACCTCCCATTGTTAACTCACTAAAATAGGACACGCTGTTAACTGACTTGATAAGACGGTTCCTGAAATTAACCAATCCTAAGATGCAACTGAACTGAGCTGATAATGCCCTTCCCCTGACTATGGCTTTCCACTGACGATGAGCCACACCTTACAAAATAAACATGGCAATTTGACGGTCTCCCGGCGCTATCATTGTACTTTCAAAATATGATTTTAGAAAATTTCAGAATATTTTCTTCCATCTTCCAGTCTCTAATGGGTAACATGTTCCCTCCGGTCCTTTTCTGCTATATTATTGGTTATATGTACTACGTGACTTTTTGCATGTCATCCACATCTCTTCACATATTAAATGAAACCGTTATGATCTCATTTTGAGATATTCATACCATTCTTTCACCCCTTAGTTGTCATGTGTTTTGTTACGCCTATCCTTGCCTAATATAATAACAGCAAAGCTTTCCGACCATATACAAAGAAACATCTTTTCCACGGACCATGTTTTAGAATTTCTCCAGGAAATATCGGTACGGTTTTGCTTGGGTCATCTATACAAATATTGTTTATGATAGGCAATACGTTTCTCACTTCCCGTTTTCAGGTTAAGAACAGAAAATATGTAGTGCTTCTACCGTGGTAAGAATACACAACATTTCAATACATGTACAAAAGACAGAAACATTACACCAATGACTATAATTAGAAAGTTACATAAAATTAATTAATATAATAACTAATTTAATTTGGGGCGGCAGCTGATAAAATTCCATCTCAACTGTCGATAGGTGTTTTGTTGGGTAATCATAGTGGCCTAACCATGATTCACTCCCTGTAGGATGTTATGGACGCCGTTCGGATTAAAGGGAGAATCCGTAGAGTTTCCCCTTCTGGATTTTCCCCCAACTTTTGCATTACAATCCTGTATGCATCGAGGGAAGGAAAATTATCCTTTCTGAATGACAATAATTTCCTAAAATTGCATTTGCGAAAATAGACCTTTATTTTCTGCGCGGTACTCTATTGTACAGTGCTTGAACTTAACCGAGTCACAAGTGATGCAATTACCGGCTCTATGAACTGCTTTCATCTGTTTTAATAATGAATTCAAGAATAACATCACCGCACTTCAGCATCATTGCCTTGTTGATCAGTACGTAACGTTATAAGTTTATATAAAATATCTTTAAATCCCAAAATATTATAAATATTTTTAAAAAATAATCATATAAATGAGAAATTTCCTACTTTGTATTTATATACATTTGAATGCTGTTTATGGTATCCCTGTTTCTCCCGCTGTCGATTATCTCCAGCTTCAACTGACACATTCCAGGCGAGCTGACTGCTGCTCTACTGTTAAGGAATGTGGTACTCAATGTGAACAACGCTTCCTGGCTTTAGGAAGAATTCAGTGCTGTTGATCAAATGCCAATTTGAATCTCCACAGACGCACTGTAAAGATCCTTCGTGGGTAAATTGCGCATAGCTTCAATTGGATACTTGCTACCGTTAATCTGCTGGATATTCCAGATTATTTAGAAACATCTGAAAACTTAGGATGCTGTCCATAAATTTAAGATCAAACGATTCATTGTTTTGTTCATGCCATGTAATGTTCACGTGTACCAGAAGTGTAAACACTACATTTATTTGCTTAGAGAACATCTATTGCATAATACAATGTGAATTTTAATCAGTACTTAAAATTTTTACTAAAGAAGGATTTCAACCAAGAGCTATTAACAACGCCTTGATGGTGCGCATGGGGGAGTTCTCCCTTCATATTCCATCGTGAAGGAGTGATCAAAATAATTTCATTTGGCAGAGAGATTCTTGAAGATCAACCATGTGAGGATGTATTGACATAAAAAAATCTCCCTTGTTCTTGAACAAGTTCTGACAAACGGGCTCTGAAGACAAAATAAATAGCTGTTGGGTCTTTCTAAAACAATTGTGTTTCGTATCCTTCATCAACATTTGTATACGCATAAGGTCAGTACAAATGGGTGCAGCGAATTCTTTCAGCAGTTCAAATGCAAGTGCCGTCGAATGTTGTCAGAAATGTTTAACCTTTACCGTGGTAACGAGAGGACAATGTTGGAATCCATTAACACAGGGGATGAATCTATGACTCCTCTTTCAAAAACACAATTAGAATGGGGCAACAGTGAAGGAGTAGTCAAAATTATTTGGTCTGGGCAGAGAGAAAAAACTCCCTTATTCTTGAGGAAATTTTGCATAACGGGCGTCTGAAGACAAACGAAATAGTTGATAAGTTGAGACTTTCTAAAACAACTATCATCAGGTCAGTACTTTCAGCAGAAGGGTGAAACATCCTCTAGAAAGGCCAAAGTCATGCGGTCCATCGAGATTTTTTAGAATTGCTAATGAATTCTGATTAAATACTTCAAAGAAAGAAACACAACGGTGACTACTGTATCAACCGCGCAGTACAACCACAAGTGGCCGAGGTCGTTAAGGCGAAGACTCAAGAGCAGGAGGTCTGGAGTCGATTCCCACCAGGATCATCCTCCCTGACATGTTTTTTTCCAGATTTTCCTCGGTCTTCGTAAATGGCAAATGCAGGGGAGATACCCTAAACTTAGACCTGGAACGCACTCTTGCTTTAAAAAGAAGTTTATCATTTCATTGTCAGTGTCCACGGTCTGTGATGAGTCAGTGTTTAAAACGGGCGTTAAACACCAATTAAACTGCTCAATGCCATCACGGAGAAGAGACGTGGAATGCTCAGTGAAAAACCCTGCTGCACGACAATGTGCCAGGCCATACAACTGCTGGATCATCTGCCGTGTAGTCCAGCTCTTGCCCCAGCGACTGTTTTCAAAACTGAGATTCACGAAAAATAAGCTGAAGGACGCTGTTTTTCAATATTTTGCAAACAAAGTTTGGGACCATTTCTTTAGGTAGGTTGAAATGTTAATCCAAAGATGTGAGAAATGTATTGAAGTAAAGGAAGTTTACGTTGGAAAATATGGTCTATGGTCTGGTCGGAAACTTATGGGCCATATCATGTAATTTCCATTGGTGGATAGGAATGATTAAGATATCTCCAATTGTAGCCAGTAAAACCAGTCAAAGCGCGAGTTTAAAATTTGTTTAATCATTGCTAAAACCTTTCGTATTTCATGTACCTTGATCATAAAATAGCCACCACATATGCAATTATTTCCAAGAAGTATAATACCAGGAAAATACAAGTCTTGTCATGCATTCCGTTATATAAACATAATAGAGATGATAGCCCAAGGTCAGATGGAGTTCTGTTTATATATTTTGATCGCATACAAGACCTAACTTTGGACTATCTCTAGAGACCACAACACTCGAAAACTAATGTCTTCACTGTCTCGAGGGAAGTGGAAATGCAGACGCCCATTGCTTGTTTTTGCTCGAGGCGAGATTGTCTGTAACACTCGCCTTCCCTTGTTCCCCAGGGAAATACTCTCAGGCCAGCAGGGATATGTGTTGCCTTACACTAAGCCCATACCAACAGCAGCTGTAGAACTTACTCTCAGTGCCAACAAATTCCCCACACAGCAGCTTCATGCAAATGCTAATGCCTAAACGAAGCGCATATTTCAACGGCTAGCTACTTCCTTTTTTTACATCGTAAAAACTGAAGCATCCTACTAACTGCCAAAATTCTTCTGAAGGATTATGGAAAGGTTTTAGCGTCCCTGAGAGTGTAATAAAACCGCAGAAAGATGGCTTTCTTTTACCTGAGGCATTTTTTTTTTTTTTTTTTTTTTTTTTTTTTATGATTTGTTTTATTTACGGACGCTCTTTAACATCTCAGGTCATCAGCGTCCCATTCAATTCAGGGCGTGAAACGACCGACAAATTTTGCTCAGAGGCCTCTTCTTTCAGACTTGAGGTTTTAGGTTTTTTTTTTCGTGCCGTAAAACTACGACACGGGACCCACGGCTTTATTTCCCTTCCAAGCCATATTTAGGATTTTTACGCCCGAAAAATCCATCGATTCTGGCCGAGAGGAGGCAAATATGGTTACGCCTACACCACCAGGACCGACTATGAGGCATAAAGAAATATATAATCATATGACTTATGTGTTTATGAACTATCCTGCTCGAACTACACTAACGAAGGAATTTCCATATGACATTACATTTATTACAGTATTTCCTGTACAGGATTCGATTATTCATTTTCCGTACAAACTTAAAAAATTTGCTATTGGCTATCACTAGGCTTGTAATCTTCTGGACCCATAGAGTGGAATACTTGCGCGGGTCTCTAGCTGAGTAGGCAGGAATATAACCAACATTTTAACCAACTTAAACACTACTATGGCCACAGTGCATATGACTGTGAAAATTCTGAACAGAAGAATTTTATGATGATTTAATTTCAAACAAAATAAATTTGTACACGATTCTAATTCAATTTAATTCATCAAAGTTTCAGATGCCTTAAGCCTTAAAACCATTGGATGAAATAACGCAGCCAATTAATTAGGAATCAATTACATCTGTTATCGAACGCTTGAAAAGAAAATTAAAAACGATAATGAACAAAATAGTGGCCATTCAAGAACATGTGAAATAAGGGATATGATGTGATGTGATACTAACTAGCTGGCGATTCTCAACCAGAGAATAAAGTTGCACTTATTTTCGTTTTGCTTCCATCACTTCTTGCGATTTGGAGCGGAGTTTTTCCCGATGTAAGAATTGTTTTACCGATAATCGGAGATTGATAATTAGTTTTATTTACGGACACTAACATCTCAGGTCATCTACGTCCAGTTCAATTCAGGGCGCGAGACGACCGATAAATTTTGCTCAGAGGTCTCTTCTTTCAGTCTTGAGGTTATTTTACATGACGTGCCCACGGCTTTACTTACCTTTTGAAGGAAGCCATATTTAGGATTTTTACGCATGTAAAAAATACATCGATCTTACTCGGGATTGATAAGTTGTGATTGGCATCATTCGATTTGAAATAAATAAATAAAGACATGTGTTAGTTCTATATAAATCACTCTGTATCATTGCTGCGAGAAGTGCAATAAGTATAATATGTTGAAAAATGAGATAAAAATATTTAACCCTAGTATAATAAAATAATTTCTGTAAAAACACTATGCATTATTTGCACATTCATATTTTCTGCATTCATACGAAGCTATCTTCAACTTTGTATTTTAAAAGGTTTAAATATCGACATTCTATTGTGCAATTCATTGGAAACAATTACCACTCTGCCTGCTTTAAACGGGTGCAGTGAGGATGCTAGAAAGTTGGAGCTACACGCAATATTTCTATCGTCAGCCGTGAAAGCCTTCTAGGATATTTCTAAAAGAGAAAAAAAGGGGGGGGGATATGAAGTGTAATACTATTCAAAAATAAAGGAAAAGTGCAGTGTTAAAGTGTTGTTTTTAACAATATATATAACGCTTAAGGATACGACATTGCCATTATAAAAGCAAACTTCACTGTCCAGGAAATATATCATAACGAAAACAAAACTTGCTTGGTCTGAACAAGCGAATCAATTGCCGCTACAAATACACACATTCTATAGATATATTTGCCTTACGAAGGGGCACTTCCAGGAGGGCATCATTTTCGATATCACGAAGTTTTAGCACTTATATCTCTCCTTTTTAGATATACTAAGGTAACTTAAAACATTTCCTTACCGATGGGATGGTCTATTGGCTTTTTTTAATTCAATGAAGCACGTTCATTTGGTTTGAGGTTCTTTTACGTGCCGTGAATCTACGACACGGGACCCACGGCTTAACTTCCTAACCCAATTTTTGTTCACCTCTGAGGTAGGGCAGATAACCTTTATTTTACTACGGTATATCTATGTTTAGCAATTATTATTTTGATTGTAATAATGTTGATTATTATATGAATATAACTAAGAGAATAAACATTCTAATTGGTTGCTGTAATAATTGAGGAAGCCATTGTATTTCTTAGAATTATTTCGTCGCTACAACCATGACCTCCAAGTTATATTAATTACTGGCCAGCTTAAGACTGAAAAACTTATAATGTCATCAATTTGTGTGCTTGAAATTACTACATTCTCGTTATATATGTTGTGAGTAGGTTACTGCCAAATACATTGCTTTCAAAATAATGGAATCGAATGAAACAAAATAACTAAATAATCGATTATTTTTATTCGTTTATCCCATCCCGACCTTTCACTCCGAAGTCGCTTTCCCCTCCAATTGCCATCTCCAATACTCACTTTTTTCCCCTCCCTATATGTTTGTGATTTTTTTAAGAGAAGAACAGATCTCACATGATTGATGGAAAAAATTGGAAGCATGTTCGCGCATGTGTCTTACGATTAGTACAAAATGCCATTAAAGAGCGAGTGCCAGTCGGCTGCGTAAAAATGGAGTCGCTTCGCAACGAGCTGCTCTGAAATTTTGCTTCCGTCTGCAGAAATCTGGTATGAAAGCGTGCGCGATGTTAAAGCAAACATAAGGCGATGATGTACGGGCATAATCAACCGCACTTGGTGGCTCAAGGAGTTTAAGGAGGGTCGTGTTAGATGCTCCAACACTGCAGTTTTTTTCAATAGTGTTTAACGCCCGTTTTTATTACTGAGGCACCACAGGCGGTGGACACTGGTGATAACGAAACGAAATTATATATTGCAGAGCTTTTTTTATTTGTTTTTTGTTTTAAAGTAACCCCCCCCCCCCGGCATTTGCTCTTTATAAGAACTGAGGAAAACCTGTAATAAAAAAAAAAAACTCAGCCAGGAAGGACGGTGCCTGCGGGAATCGAACCCCAGACCTCCCGCCCATGAATCCGCGCCTTAACGACGTCGGCCATCCGTGTCGATACAACCACTGCAGTGAACAAGACTACGATTAACACAGTTGCCGCCATTATTCAGGAAGATCGATGAATAACAGTGGATAGACCGGAAGATGTAGTTCAAATTTTCCGTGGTAGTGCGTTCCCATTCTGCACGATCGCTTACGCGTCTGTGTCAGATGGGTACCGAGATTGTTGACGCCTGAACAAAAGATGCGAGTGGTCGAGTGTCAGGAGATCCAGCATCTGGTGCGGAGCATGGTCAGACATACCTGAATCCCATCATTACAGGTGACTTGGCTTCCCCATTACGATCCGGAGAGCAAACAGGCGAACTCAGTCTGGAAATCACCAGGTTCTCCGACAACAGACATGGCCAAGGTTGTTCGATCGACAGTGAAGGTTATGGCGATTTCGTTTTTCAACTGCGAAATGGTTCATCACGAAGAACCCCTGCAAAAAGCGGTTAATGGGAAGTATTAGAAGACTGTTTTAAAAAGTCTGGCTGAACATATTCTACGAAAACGCACTGAGCTGCATCCAGCTAATGCATGTCCTGACATTCACGACGTTTAAACAGTTAGCCAGGTAAAATATCGAATGTATTCCTAGCCTGAACCTACTTCCGGGTAACTTTATCTATTCTCTCGTCCCAAAAACGAGTTTGGGTTCATGTAAAGAAGGCACAGGTGGTTCTGAAGACGATGTCAAAACTGTTTCCAGCAATGGCAGACACGTTGGACCAAGTGCATACAAGTTGCCCATACCAACTTTGCCTAGAGTACTTTATAAGTAAAAGAAAGTCATTCTCAGTCGTTATTAACCTGTCGTCATGTAAAAAGTCTACATTTTCTTGAGAAACTCCATTTACATTAGTCTATTCGTTTGCACTAATGCACCTAATTTCTGCTGAATATTTTTATTTTAAAGCTCATCCAGATTGTGACAATTATAGTTATAAACTCTAGTTTTTCACAGATAAAACTCACAGATTGATAGATACGGAGAACGAAGGGGCCATAAACCACTGCTAGGAAGATTGCGGCCGAATATAAACACAATTTCGTAATGGATGAAATACAATATGAGCCTTGGCATTATCCTGCTGGAAATACACCATCAAATGTTCCTCAAACAAAGGTTCTAAAGTGCTGCTTGCTCGTATTAATTATGTTTTCAAAGAATAATTCTTTTGGCACGAACGATTCTAGAGCTAATAGAAGCTTTAAATCTGCAACTATAAAACTTGTATTTGAAGGAATACACACAGGGATACTGTGACTCAAATGTCACATGTATACTTCAACATAATCTAAATATTCGCACTAATGACACACTACGAGTGAGAGGCTGTAATTTGTGAACTAGTGCATTGACGCAGAGCTCTAATTTTACTTCCCCCTCCCCCAGACTATTAGAAAATTTTATCTGCTGTGCTCAGGAAGTTTATGGCTACGTTCCAAGAAAGACCCTATTTCATCAAGGAAACACCTAACGTTTTCGTTTCCTTTTACGATCCATTACAGAATCTGTTTGGTTAAACTTATTCACTTAATCTCTTATTGCTGTTTTTGATAGAACGGGCCGGTTAGCAAATTCACGTCTAATTTTTGTCTAGTATCACACGAAATTTCTGGCACATTATATACGTCTTCAAAAGTATAGATGCTTACGCAGCGAACACTTCACCACAGCACAATGACGCGTGACGCGGACTCACGACTGATCTGCCTAGTGCTGGAGACAGCTTGCAACTGCGCTATTCACTGGATGGGGATGCATTCAATGGAAGGTTTAAATGTGTCTCTCTGTATTTATGACAATGCCCATGGTCCGTTCTTTTATTCCTGAATTTATAATTAAAATTAACTAATTAAGTACTTTCTTTTATAGTATGTAGCCTTCATGTTTTAAAATGTATTGAGTATAACAGTGTGGTCCAACTGTTTTTCAGTCAAGAGTCAGATTTTTTCAAGGTTTAGTACTTAAATGTAAGGTAAATTCAGTTATGTTCAACATGCTCTGCAAATTTGCAACAGACTCAAGGCTAAAGAACGGAAGACACAAGGAAAAAAGTTGGAAACAGCCGAAATCCCTAGTATCGCACTTTTTAGTGTTTAACGCCCGTTGTATTACTAGAGTATCAAAGGAGACATTGGTGATACATAAGATGAAATGATACATTTGGCAAGGATTTTTTTTTTTTGAAGAAGGAAACGTTCCAGGACTAATTTTTAAGCCACCTCCCATGTATTTACCGTTTATAAGGACCTGGAAAATACCCCAGTCAGGGAGGAACGGTTCTGGCGGGTATAGAACCTCAGAACTCCCGCTCACTAGTCCGCGCCTAAACGATCAACCATCCATAGCGATAGTAGTACCGTAATGAATTATCATGCTTCGCTCTGCTGACATTCTCTTAGGTGCTGAAGCGACCTTGTATTACGTATAGTTTGTTGTACACAGAATGCAAAACTCCGCAGTTTTGTTGGAATCGAAAACAATGCAGAAAAGACAAAGGAAGGAATTTGACCTGAGTCCAGCCTTTCTGATTCTTGCTTACTTAAACTAGTGCCTACGTATGTACTAGGTTTGATTAAAGACTTATTTTTTAAGTTTTTTAAGGAGTGTAACAAACTATTACCCTCGAGAGCCAGAGACGGGGGCAGCCTGTTGGATCTTAGTGATTATAACATCGATTCTAGGGCTCCACTATCTGTCATTGGGATCCTTCACGTCTGTGTATTCGTCCTATCTAGATCCACTGATCTTACATTTATTTCGCTGTAGAACACGAGCACCAGGATGACAACCGGCGATCTCGGTAAGCCACAATTCTCCATTGATCAAAACCAATCAGACAACTGCTCGTTTTGGTGTGGTATATTTGACAGGTCTTATTCGTTCCTTCTGAGAAACTGTGGAGTCGGTTTAAAGCCCCTCTAATAGGTGTTGCTATTATAATGACCAAAAGTGTACTTCTTTTTAAGTGCACTTTATTTATTTCTCTTTCTGTGAGTAGTCCTGCTATCTGCTCATATTTGTGATTTGACCTACCTCTGGCAGATTTATAAATACAATGATAATATTGCTCTCACATTTTGAAAGGGAAAACTCATACCTGTAAATACAAATCGAAATACCACATGCTCATATGCAGTTTTTGGCTTCTGTTTCACTCCCCTTGCCTTTGCCCCTAAGTTTCCCCGCAATGACTGTGGTTTAGTTCCAGTGCGGTTTGAAATAAGCTGGTGTCAGATTCAAATGTGTTTAGAAATTCTGTTGGAGGGTGCGCATTTGTGTCAGCCATTATTGACTAGTTGGGCTTCGATCGATCGGCTGATCTGTGTGTGAAAACTCTATTGTGTCTACTGAGAATTAGCGCTGAGTGAGGAATAAACTCGTATTCAAAATATCGCGCTGTTATCACGAACAAAACAGATCATATGCCAGCCAACTGTTGCAAAGTGCTCTAAGCCTGGTATATTTCGGCTTCACTGGAGCGTCCACGGATAAACCGTTTTTGTCCAATTACTAAAGTAAATAATTTGAAACGCGTTGTTACCGCGTCTCCAGTAGCTTTGAATCGCTTGTCCCTCTTCCCTCCTCCTACCCTTGTTGCCTTAGTAACGCTTGTTTATTTCATTCAGTTCATCATCTCTTTCACATAAAAACATGCCGCTTTTCCCCCAATTACTGTTTCCGCTGAGGTCGTTCTGGCCAAAGGTATTTATGGTGTACCTCATATCTTTATGCAAGATAAGGCTTTAGGTAAGGGTTTTGTTTTAAATTTACCTACAATTTATCTAAACTAAAGTCCAAATTACGAAGGAAAAACACATAAAAGGGCATTGTATAAGTAGGATAGTTACTGCTTATCGCCTGGCTATGACTGATAGGATGTCCAAGTAGCCATTTGCATCCTATAATCCGCTACTCTATCCCCGCGAGATCGTTTGGTTTTTAAAAGCAACATTTTGTCGGAGCTAGACTCGTTTTTAATAATGTGAGCTATAGTTTTTGCTGCATAGCCAAATGGTCAATCAAAAAATAATGTCACAGCATTCAAGAGCTAGAGCGTGGGCAGGAACAGTGGAGAAGCACGTGCTCCTAATCTAAAATGTTTGTCTTCTTCGGAACATCATGAAACGAAGTGTTTTGTTTTTGCTTTTTGCTTTATTTGTGTGTTATGCTGTTAATGCCAAAAGTAAGTACACTTTTAAACATGGAATTTTTGTGTATGATTCGCATGTGAAAATAAGAATTACCAGTCATTGAAAGTAAATATGTACTTTTTAACAACAGTCCGCTACACGCATACAGCTGATCTCTCGTTAACTTTAATTGAGGACATTTTTGAGCACAGGGTCATTAGTGAAGGATTATGGACAGCGAACTCTCCAGTTCTTAAGTGTGCTATTTCTGTTTATGGGAGAAATTAATGCAATTGTAATTTGTATGAGAGATCTATGTGCTTTAGTTGAGGGGCTATGTATATCCGACACTACCGGCAAAACACGGTATTACGCATGAAAAATGTTTCTTACTTCGTTTACTAATTTTCAAATATTCCGAAGATGGAGTTGTGAACCGTTAAAATGGCGCCGTTGTAGACTCCCATTACAAGAGCTGAAATTGAGTTCTATTGTGTAGTGAATATTGCTTAATGCACTGTGTGTGCAGTGTATGAGAGTTGAGTCGTTAGGGGCATTGTTGAGAGGGAGTTAGCGCTGAAGCGTCAAGAAGTGAAAAACCCATCTCCATAATTACGCAACACTTCCGGTGGGAAATCTGCTACTGTCTTCCGAAGAGAACGCTTAAAACTTTCAATATTTGAAGCGATCTCAGGCCATCTCCTGAAGCTTGAACCACAATTTGTAATCCAGGGGGTTTAGCCCCGGATTTGCAGAAGGCCAATCCGAAGTGGAAATAAAGTCAGGAACAATGGCCTCAAACCACTCCTGGGTTGTCCGAGCCTTATCTGCTGGAAGCTCCAGTCTTGTCCAAGAAGAGGATATTGTTGAGGTTCTTGTCCAGTCTCTCCTGGTACACTTTGGCAGTTTTGACCACTTTCTCGCAGAAATGGAGCTCCGTGATACCTCATTGCTCACATTCCATCACACCAAACAGATGTAGGTTGATGGCCTCTCTGTGCCCTTGGGGCCTTTTAGCAGCTTCTGTACAGCATCTGACATTTACCCTGTTATTTTGGCATTGACAGTTTCAACATTGAAAAAAATTTATTAGTAAAAAAAAGAAAATTTTGACAACGTTTGCTGCGTAAAGTAAAGTAAGGTTTTGATTTTAAGAGCCGCTGGCGCTTCAGCTCACTTGTGAGGAAATGTCCTTTCCGTCGTTTGTAAACACGGAGTCCCAGATCACTGTTCAACGTGGGAGCCATTTTAGAAAATTTCAGCTCACAAGCCATCACCGACTGTCTCCGTACCGGATTTCTTCGCATATGAGCCGCCACCCCTTTCACCAATTCTGGAGTGCCCACAATGTGTGGTCTTCCTCGCCTGTGACGGTCTTTCATAGAAGCGCTGGACAATCCGTAAACGAACCTCCTGGTTATTTTCACTTTCTGGAGAATTTTGGAAACCTCCCCGATTTGCTTACATTGTGCAAAGCTACCATATTTACACAATTTTCATAATCGCCCCATTCCATCTTGAAATAACCCAAACAACTTTCCGCATCTGCAGCAAAACTCTCAATGACTCACCACTAGCACCACAACTCAGGTATGTGCAGGCTGTTAGAGGGTGGAAGTACAGCCCGCCCCTAAAAGCTTTGACAGTACATATGGTAAGACTAGATACCACTTGGGGTTGCGTAAATAGTAGACGCTGATATTTCCCTTTTTATAGAGCTCTACAATCGCCATACGACGCAAATAACCTTTACATGTGGTTGTAAAATTTGCCTCAAAAGTCTACAACAAAATTTATGATATGTCTAAGTAATCACGGTATTTTGATAAAGGTCTGTTTGGAACCGATATAAAATATCTCTTTCTGCAAGCGCAGGATTAAAATGATCATTAGAAGCTATAGGCACATTTTGTAGAGAATGGAGGCTTAAGATAAATAAAAAAAAATTTAAAATTATGGTGATGAAAAAAGTTTTCAAATTAAAAAAGAACAAGAAAAATGATAGTGGGAGGGCACAGAAATTAAAATTGTCAAGAAAATTGATTATGTAGGTGTTAGATTATCTAGCAATGCGAAATCAAAAAAGGAAAGCAGTAGAAGAAGGAAGAGAAGCCAAGAGTGTAATTAGATCTTGTGTTAACAAAATACCACATTTGCAAGTAAAATGGTTAGAGAGAATATATGGCTCAATAGTGCAGAGCAGAATGATGTATGGAATAGAAATTTGGGGGCCAGATGAAGGATGGAAAGGGATAAATATGATAAATAAATTATTTTGTAGAACTGTCCTAGGCTTATCTAGATCTTCACCTAACGAGGTTGCTCTAATGGAACTAGGAAGTTGAGCTATAAAAGCAAGGTCATTGAAAGAGTATTGAAATATTGATAGAGAATACGGAGACTAGAGGAGGAGAATATCATTGATCAGTGTTTGGTAGCACAAGGGAAAAATTACGGGGAGAGAAACTCGGTTGTCTAAAATCCAAAATATCGTACAAGAATGGGGCATGGGACTAGTATGGTGCGAGAGAGAAAGGTTGGGTAAAGGATTTTGGAAAGAGATAACAATAAGAATTGAGGATACAGAAAAACAGGAAATACGGGCAAATCTTAACACCAAAAAATCTGTGAAATTATATAGTACACTAAAAAATGTGTGGGGCAGAGAAAGATATATAGAAATGTGTGATAAGTAGGAAGGTAAGGGTTGGCATGGTTTAGAACAGAAGTAAAATATTTAAGTGGATTAAAAAATGAATACACAAAGGGGAAATGTCCTATGTGTGAAGAACCAGATAGTGCTTGGCATTGTATACTAAAATGTAAGCAAACTAAGTTTTGGAGGGAACAGTTCCTATTACGAAAGAGGGAAAACTTACCAGATGAAATGAGAGGTAGAAGAATTTAAAATCAGATGAAAACATTAAGGAACTAGGAAAATACATAGGCAAGGTAAGACAAAAATGATTATGGGTGTAAAATACTTAGGAAAGCTGTTTGAGTAATGATATAATATTGTTAGATAGTGAAAGGAGGATGAAAGGAGGATGAAATTAATAGGGGAGGGTATGGGACTAGTTATCTAGTATTAGTTAAACAGGATCCTTATACACCAATAACCAGGGTGTTAGTGTGCATAAAGTCCTAAGGAATAAGCAACTCTCAAGGACAGAAATTTGGCCGAATGGGTTTAATTAAAAATTATTTTTAATGTTGTGTTTTGTTTTGGATATTCCAGTAGGTAGCTGCTGATGAACCAGGGACTAGGGGGCTGAGCCCATCAAATTGAAATAAATTTTGATTGGAGCCAGTGCCTTCTGGAATTGCTGAAGGCATTGTACCTAATTATTATATTTAAAATTATTGTTTGTTTTATTTGTGTTTATTTTGTTAAATGCTGTATTTTGATGCATGAGAAATAATAAATAAATACTACAATATATCTCTTTTTGAATAAGAGCACTAAAAGAAGGGACAAGGCAAATGACGACAGATTCGTTTGAGAAACCCAAACGGGATGATACCGTGATGTGCTTTTAACTTTTAACCAGCATCTTTGCATTCACAAAACTTCCGCATGATGCCTTCATGTGACTAAAGTGGGTGTCCCGCAGGGCTTTCTTATATGGTCTTAAGCCAAAGCTGTATTCGGAATCCTAGAAATGGAAGGATTGTTGCCCTGGACTCGCCGGATAGAGAAAAAGCTTGAATGTAGCACAAGCCGAAAAGCGGGGCCGATAGATGGCCAAGGAAGTTGATACTAAGTTACAGAACAAAAGTAAGTTGACAGCAGTGATGGTCTTACTGAACGCAGCAATGTTTCACTACCTTATGGCTTTATTAAGAAGTTTATCTTTAAATTCTACTGTGTGAAAAAGAACTTACCCTGCTGACAAAACCAAAAAGCTGGTCTTTGTACATTAAGTTAAAAGCATGTGATATAGCAACTAAGGCTAATGTGTTATTCCCTGCTTTGTTTTTCTGAAAATGATTACATAAAAGCCTCCTAGTTGGTGGGCACCGCCGCACTACTATAAGATGCGTTCAACCAAACGCCGCTAGCAATTCGAGGTTGTAAACGTTTTACGAGTATTGCATTTTCAGAAATGCTATTTATGGTTTCTTTTTGCTGCCTACATGCAACAGTGGAGTCATAACTTTTCACGGCAAAACCGGCCGCCTGTTCACTTGGCACGTACTGCATTGTAAAACTTAAACAAACAAAAAAGGCAATGTCCTTTTCCCTTTGATGTGCACGTTGTTCGTTAAAATTTTCACAGCAGTAATGGATTGCAGGGTAAATGTATAATATATTTGAGGCGGTACAAAAAACGAAGTAATATTATTTCCTGTGCTGTTTATGTAGCTTTTGTTTGGTTTATTCTCGGCGCGTGATTCGTTACGAACACGATCCGCACAAACAAACTTACTTGTGCAGCTGGATTAGCAACAATATTCTTCATTGGTTTATTATACTGGCGTTGATGAGTACTGGCTATGGTCTGGACACTGGAGTGATACTGTAATGCAGTTTCTCGTCAAAACCACGGGCACATAACATTTAACACATGCTATCTGCAGTTTATTTTTGAATAGCTTTATATCACTTCATTTTTTACTTCCGGAATGAGTTCAAAATTAAATGGAGCATGATGCAACATAACCCGTCCCAAATTTTAAGAAGCTCGGATTTGAGGTTGACTTGAGGAGAGGTGTTATCGTGGCGAGCAGCCAGGAGCTAAGGCGGAGGTTCCCTGAACGAGTTGAGGCAAGCACACTTCAATTTACCACTTGGCAATTATTATGTAAAGGGCAATCGTCATCGTTTTTATTGACGTTGACTTCTTTCCAGTCATTTGTGCAGGCTCACCTTCAACTATCCAGACTTTTTTTGGAGTTTTGGAAATGAACAGACACTTTAATATGTGCCGGTATAGTGAAGGAAATTCCGATCTTCTTCATCTTATAGGCTTTGACTTTATCAGAGTCACTGATGTAAGCTTGCCTTCAAATATTCCAACTCTTTTTTTTTTTTTTTTTTGAGCCTCGTAAATAAACAGTTAACGTTTCATCGTATGCAATCTTCATAATTCTTAATGATCTTGGGTTTATCCGAGTCGCTGATGTAAGCTTGTCTTCAACTCTCCAAATCTTTTTGGAGCCTTGGAATTGTTTAATCATGCTTCATCGTAGTGAATAAAACTACAATCTTCAATGACTTCGTTCGAGTCACTGGTGTAAACTTTTCTTCAAATATCCCGACTCTGTTTGGAGCCTTCGAAATTAACAGTCACGTTTCATTGCAGTGAATAAAACTACAATCTTCAATAGCTTCATTCGAGTACAGCTTTTCTTCAAATGCCCAGATTCTTTTTGGAGTCTTAGAAGGGATGTGAATTCCGTACCCTATTTAATGTTCATGACAATGCAGAGTTAGCCGCATTCTGGAATTTCTTGAGCCTTTAACAGCAACAACAAGGCTTGCCTTTACCTCCTAAGAAAGAGAACGAGACACGCAAAGTTCCTTTTCCTTCAGATAACCAAGGTGCATATACCTGGAAGTGCACCATTTCCTCTATCTGCTGGTATGCCACTTTTCTGCGAGGGTCGTTCAGAACACACATATTTAAATATCTGTACTATCCAAATATTTTTCGACGTGGACAATACTCCCAGTACATGAGAAGCACTGATGAACAGCCAATCCACGATCAACGATATTCCAGTATTGCAATACTTTTCCAAATGTTGTGTCTTTTTCGACTTTCCAGCTTTTTGTTTAGTGAGATTCATTTCCTTGGTAACGTTTGTGGAAACAATGTTACACAAAGCATACCACATTGGACCAGCAAAATGAAGAATAGATACAACGCACTCTTACTGTAAAGAGTATAGTAGATAAAGGTTGCAATTCAGAATGTAATAGGTTCTGGCTTTCGATGCGTTGTTTTTAAGACATCATCAGAACCGTGTGAGGAAGGCCTTGCAGCCAGAGGGGGGGCTCTGCGCCGGGGTGGGGCGTGGCGCGGGGCGTTGAGAGATCAATACCGAGACGAGGAAGTGAGAAAGAGAAGGGCAGAGAAGGAAGAATAGAATTAGATGTCTGGAAAAACACAGAGATGGTGCTTCTACATGTCTGTTACAGAACCTTCCTGAGCAAGGATTCCTGTGGAACATTTCTTCAGCCGACCTACGGCTACTGCCGGTAAATAACCCTGGTCAACAGTTAAATGAACTTCTTAATGACTTTTCTTATCCGCTTGGGCAAATACTAGCCGCATGTTCGTATGTCGTCTTTTATGTAACCTTTACAAAAGTCTCAGTCTTAAATATTATCTTAGGCTTAACACATTTAAACTTTCTCATTTTCCAACGTGTTCTTTTCCTTAGTTGAAAGGCCTGCAACCGATTTTGATAAGTTTTTTTAATATCTTGAAACAAAAACTTCTTACTTCTTCTTACTTTCTAGTTTCCCATGTGTTCTCTCTTCTTAAAGAAATACTTTAAGCGACAAACAGAGTATGATGAACAGAAAGGATGGTCATGAAACATTACCTATTAATTAAAAATGATTTCTCTCAACAAGATTTTCACATGTGGGTCTATTTTCTTTATCATTCTATACTGATTAAGATTTTAAAGAAAGATTAAACATTATACTGTGCACCCTTTAGCTTATAAGTTGTTTACTTAATTGCTTTAACAAAACAATGCTATGGGATACTACCGGGTCAGCAAAAAGCATGAAATGCTCTTTATAACTTCACAATTTTTAGTGTTTGTTAAAAATGTTAAATGCTGCATTTTAAGACGTATAGGGCGAGGGTCATTTGAAAGTTTCAGGAATAATGGCTTAGCTTTAAGAAAGTATTCTTATTTTTCAACATAATCTTCCTCGACACTACTGCAGTTTGTCAGGTATGCTCCAAAGTGTTTATCCCTCATGAAAGTAAAATTCCTCCAGCTCTTCATTGGGCGAAGATTTCTTTCCCCAATACGTTGGTTTTCGCCGTTGCACCGACGTATGACATTGTTTTGATGCAGTAATAAATCTTACTCTCGCGTATTTTTTAATTCAATAGGTCGGAAAGGTTAGAATAATACGATTCAGGGAAAGATGTTCCAGTGGGAAGATTATCAATTAGAAGTACATCTTTAGCATCCCAGAAAACCTACGCTAAGATCTTTCCGGCTGATTTCACATACTTGGCCCTTTTTACTGCTGTTTTGTTTCAGATGCGCAGTAGCGCATCCATCGATGCATAAAGTCCGCGAGTTCTCTTCGAAAGCGGGCGAAACCTTGCTGAGAGATTTGCTTTTGATCCTGAGTCAGCAATCGCGGCATCCATGTTGGTGATAATTTTTTTCCTGCTCAATTCCTTCAAAATATGAAATATGCTTTGCGCTGAAATGCCGAGAGCTTCAGCAACTTCGGATACCTTGTATGTCTGAACTTCTGATACCTTATGTCTGAACTTCCGATCTCTGTTTATAACAAATGTTCGAAGTGAGCACCATTTACTACCAATGTCCCAGTCCGTCACGAAAATTGTCTTATGTCTTTAATAAAGAAACTGGACGATTGTGTTCTGATTCTATGTTTCAGTTCTACAGGTTTGTTGCGCCACACATGGGTTTTAAGTACCCCCCCCCCCACAAATAATATTCTAGATTATCGACAATCTACCTAGCCTTTATATGCCCTCTTCCTTAAATCCATCTTACACGAAACGTTGCATCTAAAAAGTTGTCACATCTCCTCCAAAGTGTGCAGGGACACCATCTTGTTTAATTGTAATTTTGGAACATGTTACAACACCAGAAACAAACCTTGTCAAGCTAGATCTCCTTTGATAAAAATGGTCTAATTGTGTTAGTATGAACTAAACCTGCTCATACATTCACTTCCTGCAGATCTAGTCCTTCGCAAAACTACCGACGAAAAATGAGCACACAATTTACATACAATGAAAGCCCCAAGTGACACAAGAATGCACATCACTAACTGACAAAAGACTTCCTCAAACTAACTATAAGGTGCTGCATGCACGTTCCTTATACGGTTTTGGCAACTGCCTCACAGCATGTTATTAAAACTTTCATTGTACATAAGGTTAAGTTCCTAGGAACTTAATGTTTTTTTCTTCTGTGAATAGTAATACATTTCACCAAATATCTCGAAATTGCTCTTAATGTAGCTAAGAAGGTACTTTTGTTTATCGCAGTAGTTTTGTTGATGAGGTCGATTTTTTTCAAAAAATGAATTGCTAAACAACTGGTTCAACTTATATTAAAGTATATTTATACATACTTTGAGATGAGGAAAAACCCTTTAATCATGTAATTTTAACCAAATACATATAAAACGTGCAGTAGTGTACATACATTATCTGTACTGATACACTTTCTGAACAAAAGAACATCGTGTACTGCTAAATACAGCTTAGCCGTTCATTTTTCTTTATGGCACTGTTATGAAAATGGATGTAAACATTCTGCATTGTTTTTATTTTGTAGTTAACGCTTCACAAAAAAAATCTCGTGTGTCTTTATTTCCTTAGTGAATTACAATTAAGAGAGATTGCTAAATGAGCATTATTGTTAGAAAGTAGGAAAAAAAAAACGTACTTAAACAACATATGTGCTGCATTTTGTTTTAAACGTATCTAAAGATTATAGTGTCGACGAAGAGCTGTGCTAGCAAAATGATTGAACACTCTGCAAGACTTTAAAAACACCACAGTCACAAAATGCTTGGCTTTATGATAAACTGTGAACCCGAGTATGATAGATGTGCACTAGAAACGTAAAAGCTTTTTGTTGAGATTTAAGCACTATTGTAAAATAGTTGTTGAATTAGGTGGTTTCATTTACAGCAGAGAGTCCACTATCCGAACTAATAAAAACCAGCTGTAGTTCGGATAACCAAACATAGGATTAACCAGAGTGCACAAAACGTAAAAAAATTCCGTATGGTAATGCATTTTAGTTAATACCGTGATTACACCCCAGAATATGGGCTCCTTCAGTGAGGAAGATTTCGATTACCAAGGAAATTTTAAGGTACCCTTATTTTCCAACAGAAGGACAGGTGGAAAGCATATTGCCTCCAACGCCATCTGGCAGGGAACTAAGGTGTTTTTCGGATGTGAAACGGCCGATAATTTTGTCCAGGGACCTTTTATAGTTATGGGGTTCTTTCATGTGCCACACTTCTGTAACTCCCGGAGGATTTGCAGTCGAGATTTTTATGACCTGAAAAATTCATTGACCCTAGCCGGTTTTGAGCCCGCGATTCCTGATAAAGTTTTATTTTCTCGAACCACTCTCAGATTTTGTTGTTGATTTGGTTTATTTACGGACGCTCTTTAACATCTCGGATCATCCCATTCAATTCAGAGCGTGAAACAGCCGATAAAGTTTGCTCAGAGGCCTCTTCTTTCAGACTTGAGGTTCTTTTACATGCCGTAAATGTACACATGCGACCCACGGCTTTACTTCCCTTCCGAAGGAAGCCATACTTAGGATTTTTACGCCTGAAAAAATCCATGGACCTGGCCAAGATTGAACCCGCGATGTTGAGTTTAGGAGGCAAGTATGGTTACCACTACATCACCACCGGCCCAGCCTCAGAAGAACGGAACTGGTGTTTATCGAGAATGAGTCACTGACAGCTATCGAGGAGATTGTGAATTACCTTTTGCACCAATTATAGGCGACATTATCCTTAAGCACGATAATGCTTGACCACACATTGCTAGGTGTGTTTCGAGTTCCTGGATGTGGTTGGGACTGAACTTATGGTATGGCCAACACGCAGTGCAAACCTGAACCGGATAGAATATGCTTGGGACATGCTAAGGGTCGATTCCTCGACTCACGGGCAGAGCTTTGGCCTGCTCATCAAGCGGAATGGTAACTGATACCAAAAGAGGTGATTGCAGATTTTATCCGAAGCATGCCTGACCGAATCGCAGCTGTAATTAGGATTAGAGCTGGTTACTGACCAGGTTATCCTACTAACAGTTAGGCAACCATAGATTCATTAAAAGTGTCAATTTCCAAACAGTTTTTAAAAAGTTCTGTTTATTGATATTTGACCATGTTTTAAATTTTTTCTGCGTCAGTATCATTAATAGAACAGAATTTGCGCTTAAAAACATGTTTTGTGCATTACTTCCTTAATAAAATGTTGTTCAATAATTGTTAAAAATGTATTTTAAAAAATACACATTTTTATTTTAAATTGTGTTTAATTTTTTTTTTGTTTGTTTAATCGAAAACTCCACACATTATTTTGTATACAGAATGATTTACAAAGCATAAGCATTTTAGCACAGAACAGCAAATAACACACCGCAACTCAAACTAAGCTTCAAAATAAAATATTTGTTCTTGTTTATTAAAGCAATATGATTGACAAAGAGCAATGAGTTAGGAATGCAGTGAATTAAACCCGATAAAATGCTCGCGAAATGAGAGCTTTGAATACACTATCTTAGCTATAAAAGAAAGAGAGAGAAAACAGGGTTTTCCTTGGTCACTTTGGCGAATGGTGAATTTGCCGTTCCACTATTTTCATATAATTTCATTCTGTTGGTTCCGTTACAGGGTCGAAAGTGCCGAGCATGGTGGGCTGGTGCGGTGTGACGGTTACTTGCCCTTTGAAAAGATCTTTTGCTCAGACGTATGAAATGCAAGCGACCATTCTGAGGAGCTCTAGTCCCTCCGCTGGCGTTTCAGTGTTCTATTTGGAAAGAGATCGCATCTACGTCCGTGCCTCACCGCCAGGCGTCTCCCACAACGTCCCTTCCTCCCGGAGGCATAAGTAGTCCGTCAGCAAAATTGATGTACTGAAATATGTGATTCCGTCCTTAACAATCCACTGAGGGAGAGATGCTAAGCTATGTAGCTGTATTAAGCAATATTACTTGTTAGTCTGTTTAACCCCTTAATAATTACTCTTTCCAGCTGTAGCTTGCTCCTTTCTGTTATAGAGTGAGAGAAAAAGAATGTATGCACTTTATATGTTAAAAATAATGAATTTAAAATTCTAAAATGTGTGTTCAAATATTTGGCGTTTCGGGTGCTGACACTCGGATAATTGAGGTTCTACTTTATTTGTTTTGAATCGTTTTAATAACATGAATGAATTGAAAAAAATAAGAGAGGTTGTTACTAACTTCAATGTGGTCGTGTGGAACAAGAAGCAACTCGACCATCAATGTTTGCACATTTTTCATCGACATTTCCCGTGCAAAGGGTTAGGACGTAAAATGAAATGTTATGCATCTGTGCTTAGTAAACTGAGAGAGGTTTATGCATCGATTTTCCATATCAAGTTGTCAGTAATGGCAGTATTTAATTACCTTGGCTTCAAGTTCGTTCCATATCGGCCGTTTTGCCCACTGTTTCCAAAACTGAAAAGAACTTGTTGCCAATTGATCACAGCCTTCGAAATAGGAGACCAAGTTGAACAATAATCAAAATACGCGCATGCATGGTCTATTTACATGAGCTACAAAGTAATCGTGAAAGCTACATAAAATACGCTGAAGGTTACTCTCTATTTATAAAACTTTCATGACAACGGCACTAAAGAAATACTGCACTTACCCAAAGACGATATACTTTGAGACGTTTAAGCTACTTCATGAACTCACCTGTAAAAGAAAAAAAAAATAGTTTAGCTACAACAACATTTGATACTTAATAGATTATAGTAGACTATAAAGGCGTTCTAAACGTTCTCGGTCTGACCAAGAAAACACAAGATTTAAGAGGAACCCCGCACCAAACATAAATCACCTTGTAAATCAATACAATGACTTTGTAACTTTTTAATACCTCGTAAAATAAGTAAAATAAAAGTAGATTTTAATATGTAAAAAAGCTTCAGTTTCAGTTCAACCTCATCATTTGACGTGAATCTTCGCCCACCCAGGCATTTCTTCAGGTTTGAGAACAAAAAGCAATAGCTGAGAGCCAAAGGCGGCTAATATGGCATATGTATTTTTTAATAGTGTTTAACGCCCATTTTTACTACTGAGGCACCACAGGCGGTGGACACTAATGATACATGAGATGAAATTATATATTGGGAAAGGATTCTTTTAAGGAAGGAAGCGTTCCAGGTCTAAGTTTAGGGTATCTCCCCTGAGGAAAACTAAACCTGTCAGGGAGTACAGAACTGCAGATCCCCTGCTCACGAGTCCGCGCCTTAACTACCTCGACCACCCGTGGCGGTATTTTGGCGTATGTGAAAGCACTTGAAAGGTAATGTTTTGCAGCAACAATCCAGATGTGTTGTAAGGCGCATTACAGTGATGAAATAAAACTTTATTTTGGTAGGGACGCTTAGCATTCAATTGATCCAGTAGTGAAGCGTAATAATCCCCGGCGATGGTTCTGCCCTTCTGGAGGTAGTCTACGAGCACCTCACCATGAGAATGCCAGAAAACCGCATCCATGACTTTTCTTGCAGAAGGAACCGTTTTTGCTTTCTTTGGTGCACTTTCACCTGTTGCTACCCACTGTTTGGACTGCTCCTTTGTCTCAGGCGAATCATTTTAGATCTACTATTATAAAACATAGATTTTAAATAAGTCTAAACACTCTTGAGAAATGTTCATTGAAATGCGTTTTTGTCTATTGTTAAAAAAGTGGCACTCGTTGAACGGAAATCTTTCTCATACAAAACTTCATGTAAATGTAGTGGACACGGCCTATCGAAGTAAATGCAATGCCAGCCAAATCGCGTACCTTCAATCGGCGATCATTGAGAATGGCATTGTGAATTTTTGTCACTGTCTCATAGGTCGTAGCAGTTTTGGGACGCTCTGAGCGCTCATGTATGTATGACCACTTTTAAATTCATCAGCCCACTTTTTAACCATCGAAAACGGAGGGGAAGGAAGAAGCCTTCCTTCCTTCCTTCCTTCCTTCCTTCCTTCCTTCCTTCCTTCCTTCCTTAAGAAGGGTTCCTCTTAAATCTTGTGTTTTCTTGGTCAGACCGAGAACGTTTAGAACGCCCTTTGTAGTCCTGCAGGATAAATTCTGCCAATACAATCGCTTATATTTTTATTAAAAAATGCTTTGACATTTTCAGCATTTGGAACTCGATACTGCTTTATGAAGTATTAATTCTATGTTATATACGATTTAATGCACAAGACAGGCACCCATTTTAGCAAACAGATATGAAAAATAAATTTACAGAGAGTATAATATGTCAAAAAGGTTGGATTTCAGGATGAGTAATAGTTCAATTTTCTTTCCTATGAAATGATTGGAACAGATGTTTCGAAAAGATAGTTTAAAGAGATCAATAGCAATAAGAAAGTAACTTCTTTGAGGTACTTCTATGAATTGGGCCCGCAGTCAATCACCGTTTGGTCTGAAAGATAATGGTGTACGAGTATAACATACTGAAATGATATTGCATATTCTTTTAGCATTCAGCATGCGTATGACTATATCAAATGGGAGACTAAGGACCAAAGGGAAGTTTAACGTAACGATCATGTTCGGGAGAAAAAGCAGTTAGGAAAAGCTATAACAGGGTGCGGGTAAGGACTTCCCAATGTCTTGGACACATTTCACGAATGAACGATGATGGATGACCGAGTATTTCATGAGGAGAGAAAAATGGAGGGTTCAGGAAGCCCTGCTACGGAGGGAGGTAGATTTAAAGACGTAGATACGGCACAGCGACACTGGGGAAATAATGTTCGCACATATTCAATAACCATTCAGTGATTTAAGATCATGCAAGGAAGTTTGGTAACTGACTTTTGATGGGCACATCAGTGAAGTGCACTGTGTGGGGAAAATATCTGCACCATCTTTCAGGAACGACTGCAAGCCGTTTTCATGTTATTTCCTTTCAGAATAATGTATGTCGACTAAGAGAACAGCTTCACCCCCTATAAATTAAAACTCAGTATCTTCCTAAGGCACCAGGAAACAGATCATAAACAGAATTATTAACTCCTAGAGGGCCCTTAGTTGTTGGCAATAAGACCTCATATTTCTTACCTAATTAATATATTCAATTTGAACCTATAGCGTTTAGCTTACATAAACATAATTTTACGTTTACCATATATACAAAATAGATGGGGTTTTATTTTGATATTTTAGGAGTTATTATATTATTATAAGTCCTTTTGATTCAGCATTTGAAGATTTTGAAAGTAAATTTCCACCCTAGGGTTTCTAATCCATAAGCAGGTAAGAACAATGATAGGAATTCTACCTCAGAGATTAAGAAGTAGTGAACTAAGGTTTCTGTTAAGGCTGCACTTTATCCCCTAAATCAACGGCTATTAAACGTTCTATGAATGCATATCTCTCTTTAACGATTTAATTTTTAACTCAAAACACAAAATCCTAATTATGTCTCATACACACAGACATGTTATATAAATACACTATTAAAATTGTTAATCACCCGTATTCTAAATATAAAGCTATAAACCAACAAATACAAGCATATTTTTTCAATATTTGCTAATTAATTGTGCGGTGTTTTTATACAATAGTAATAATCATTGCCCCACCTTATTGAATGGTTCCCCAATCATTTCTGCCGGGTGGAATATTTTTCAAAGTGCAAGTCACTGTCACACCGCACCAGCCCAACTCTAACTGGAATTTTCGATCCTGTAATAGAACCGACGGAATGATATTGGAGTGCGGAAAATTCTTGGATAGATGCATCCCAGGATTGGCCTAACGCAAGATCAGAATTGCCTACCGCAAGAGATTTGAACCTTGAACTTGTCGAATGCGAATTCCAAGTGTTACTGCCTCAGCCACTCCGCTCGGTTCTCTATTTTTTGGGGGTCAATTGTAAAATATTATAAACACTATAGTCATCCATCAATCTTGCCATACTAAATTGTATTTTTTGTGGCACAATTTTCCAAGATCAACATCATACTCACCTTCACAGCATGTTCAACTCGCGCCAACAGTTTTACTTTCTATGACGGACAACTCATAAGTCATGGCAACTCTTCTTCTTCTTCTTTTTTTTTTTTCCCTCGCGGAAAGGAATAACAGGAAAATCTAAGATATGCTATTTAACATACTGACGAATGAAGCCACCAGAAGATGCTTGTGAGCAGAGTTGCGTGTTTCAGCACCCCCCGAAGTACAGTTAGTGAGCGACAGTGGTCAGGAATGGAGGTAACAAGTGAACAACGTACGTTTGTGAAAATAGCATTTCATTCCGCTGCAGGAATACACGGGAATGTCACACAGAGCTACGGGAAGCAATGGATGCTCCTGCTCTATTGAACAGTGGCGAGGTGGACAGATGCTTTCCCATCTCTAGCAATGAACCGTCGATGTACTTGGAGACCACTTCGAAAGTTGCTAAACACCGCGGATTACCTGGGAGACTTGTCCTGTGACGAATTTGTTTTGCTTCCTTCCTACTAGGAAAGTAAACTTTCAATCGTATATCTTAGATTTTTGTGTTGCCCCTTGTTCGCGGGAGGAAAAAATAATTGTCATCACTTATGAATTATCCCTCATATAAAACATAACACATTTCCAGAGTTAATAATATATCTATGAATATAATGAGGAGACATTGTATTTGCATATTTTTACTCGACACTATAACTTCTATAACTGCTATTAGGTAATTCAACAATGGCTGAATTTTAAACTGCGCAGGTACCGTTAATTTCGGCCCTACTTGTTTCTTAAAATAAAAAGCAAAATCGAGTATGGGGTGAAACGTATAAGTATCAAACGTAATAAAGTAAATAACTAACCTTTCAAAGCTTTCACGTGTCCCTTATCAGATTTAGAGAGCTTATCAGTACGAACCACCAAAATGGACCGATTCTTTTCTTTTGGAAAGAATGGTCAAACAAAAAATATTCTCGTCAAGGTGAAAGGACTACATACAAATAGCTTATCGAGTTAAGTGGCTGTAATTTGCATACAATAATACCCAGGCAATCTTTCCGCTCCATTCATTCGCAACAAATGACAAAATGTAAAACATGGGCGTGCACAGCAGGCTTATGTGCTTCCTAACAATGAGTCCGTTGCAGTTGGAAGCTGCGCTGCTCAATTGCTTTAGCTCTCTCCAGGTCATAATGCTGGGTATTCCAGTAAGGGCTGTAAGTTCTGCTAGTAGATTATGATATTTCCATATAGGCAAAGTCCACTTGCCCAATCAGCTTAGCTTCTAACCAGATGAATTTTACCGACAAAGTGATACGTGCGTAGAGTTGATTCTTCTTCTTACGATCTACCTACTTGTATGAAGACTGTTCGATAAAGATTTTTCCCAACAACATACCTTTACTCGTCTTCATAATTTTGATGCTATCTCTCAAAGTATCACCGTTGGATGCAAGGCACCTGTTCTTCAAAGACATGCTGGAAACCATTTTTTTGACTGGTTCTTCAGAATCGCCTCTGCAGTTTTCATCACTGCTTCTTATGATGAAAATTGCCTCCCATTAAGATATTTTTTCAATTTGGAGAAAAGAAAAAGCCACAAAGGGCTAAATCTGGATTATAAGGAGAGTGAGGGACTTACCTGACATTACCAGCATCATTGTGGTGGAGCATTCAGCTTGTTCGCAAGGAAAGGTGACCTTTTGCTTATGATATGGTTTTGCAGAATTTTCAGGACATTTCTGTAGTATTGTCCAGATCTGTCTCCGGTGCGATATGCTTGTAAACTATTTCTTAAATACTAAAAAATGAGATGACCGTGACTTTCCCCCCAGACGCAACCACTTTTGACCTTTTTGTTGATGATGCTGGAAGTTTTCACACAAGGCTTTACTGTTTGCTCTCAGAATCGAAATTATACAGTCAAGTTTCACCAGCAGTGATTACCTTTGAAAGAAACTCGGCATCTTCCTGCAACATCATCTTCAAAGGCATGCAAACCTACACGTGCCCATCAGTCTTGGAACCCACCGTGTACAAATAAGCCTCTGTGAAACTTTTCATTTCCACCGTATTGGCTCCAGTGAAGTTTTAAGAATTTCTGAAAGAGTTCCAAATGTTATTTAACTCTCTCATAATGTTTTCTTCCGTTAGAACACAAATGGAGCGCGAAGTTCACCTACCTTTGACAATGACTACTCTAAACATTTTAAATCGCCTTTGAACTGTGCTGTAGAAAAGAACAAACTCTCCATAGGTATTCTGTAAAACTGTACAGAACTTAGTTGAAAGCAGAATTTCAGAGCAGCATACTCTTTGTCGCGTGTCTCCTCCATTTTGATGTAGGAGGAACTGAGCATGTTTCAACTTGCAAACTCTCACAGGCGGGAACCTGATGTGACAACAATGAAACACTACCACGTATACACTACGCATTAGGCTGACGAACTATTGTTAATTAGCGTGGGAAATTATTTCTGTATTTCTTAAATCATTCTATTGAAGAGCGCTGATATGACTGCCACGCTCATCGCAGGTATAAAAGAAGCGAATATGACCGTTACTCGATATACCAACAATAACACTGATAAACTCTCTCGCAGGTGTATGTTTGTTTAGGCGGTTTCTCTGTCTCTATATTTCAGCTTCAGCCAATAACAATCTAGGATATAACAGTAGGCAAACTCCACTTGAAGCGGTGTAATAGCTTCAGTCAATGGAAGTCTAGAATGAACAGCAGACAAACGTACAACTGCGGGAGAGTTTACCAATGTTATTGTTGGGGTATGGAGTAGCGGTCGTAGTCGCCTCTTTCGATACCGGTTGGGTTGGCAGTAGCTCACACCCCGTTACCTGTAATAATTGACACAAAAAAAAAAAAAAAACACTTCTATTTTACATTCGAAAAGTATTTAAAATGCTTTTGCGGGAATTTTATAATCAAACAGGGCTTAACATTTTGAACCTGCCTATTCAGGTATCTGATTTGTATGTTGCTTACGGTTGGTTTGTAAGATATTTGTCGTTGATTAACCCTAGGACTCGCCTCAGCAATAAACCAAAAATACAAATTAGCATAGAGTGACGTAATGCATATTCAAATTCATTTTAGGCAGACCTATTGATGAATGCAAAAACAATTATGTTCATTTACTTGCCGCTAGGTACCGCAGGTATTCTATGTTATTGCTAGTATCGAACTTACCGGTACTCCTTTTAATTTAAAATTCCGCACATGTGCAAAGAGAAGGGTGCAGGAAAGTGGAGGTTGGCGATTTTATGTGGTCACGTCTTGGCGAAATGAAAGGAAAGACCAGACGAAGAGGAAGAGGTTGATAAGAATGAGACAAAGCGAAATGGCAGAGAAGCTGATGATGTATGCAACGGCCCTTGGGGGATAAAGAGACAGAGGTAGATATAATTACATCCGGGGTACGCATGCGCAAGATACAGAGACGATACAACGGAATGCAGGGAACATCCGAGCCGGAAGCCCGCCTGCCTTGACAACCGCTGGTATATCTTCCGCTAACGAACTTGGTCTTGTTCTAAGAAACCAGCGGAAGGCGCCTACATGTATGCATTTCTCACTTCTAAGACATCGCTTTCATCATCAAACATAGTTTATCCTGTTCCGTCTTCATAATCGCCATTATAGAGAGCTTCTAATTAGTACAAGTATAATTACGGTCATATTTCAACCACAAAAGTACATTAAACTTGATACCAGAAGGAAAAGATTAATGCACATTGTAAACAGTCAAACTTTGGTAAATAATTTGTAAGAAGGCAGCCAGATGATTCCCAAGGTCATTTAACAGTTTTTAAAAAGCATAAGAGATATGAGGGGGTGTTCAAAAAATAAGTTTCCTGTTTCTTAGCATCTGAAAAACATTGTACAACAATTGAGTCAGTGACTGAGGTACTTTGTTGGAAGTGCTCTGTCAACCAACTAAATATCAAAGAGGTGCCACTACGTGTCCGATTGTGATTTTGACAGCGAAAAACGAAACTGTGAACATCTATCACAAATGAATAGGGAAGGATGCACGAGCACCCAATTTATCTTATGATGGCATACATGCTTCATGAAAGACCGTCAAAATATGCGTGAAGTAAAGTGCACCGGATGGCTGACTACAGTGGCTTTCAATAATGGCGTTCCTCGGTACGCAATATCGTTATCATTATTGATGAAATGCATAGACTTCGGCCTTGTGGCATTGAAATTGAACGGTTATCCACCGGAAACATGTTGCCGGAATAACTTCAATTTCGAAAATTCTACGCGAGATGGGTGCCATGTTTGTTCACCGATGTTCATAAGTCACAAGAGATAAATTCAGTTCACTTTTTTTTTTAATGCACCAAAGAAAGGAAGATTACTCAATGAAAGTACTGTTACTACCGATAATATAGATGCATCATTCAACACACCCCCAGGCAAAACGTCAAATGTTAGGTGAAAGTGCTTCCAAAAAAGCCAAAGAGGCGCGTGCAATATGTAGCAAAACTTACGGCCTTGCAGAATCTAATGAATGACGAGAGGTATTGATACAGCTTCGAGTTGCAATCATAGGCATATGCACTAGGATTGGATGACAACGTTCGTCCGTATTCATATAAAATGACTCAAGATCATAATCAGAAAGTTCAAATGGGAGATTTTTTTGCTATTCCCAGTATTTGGCAGATTTTTTCCCTGTTTATTTCCACCATTAACTCCAACTCAAGAAACACCCCATGGTCAGTTATTTAAAAGTGATAAGTGAAGTCCGGTTTCGATTGATTGATTTATTTGTGGATGCTCTTTAACATCTCAGGTCATTAGCGTCCCATTCAACTCAGGGCGTGAAATGGCCGACAAATTTTGCTCAGAGGCCTCTCTTTCAGGCTTGAGGTTCTTTTTCGTGCCGTAAATGTACGACACGGGACCCACGGCTTTACTTCTCTTCCGAAGGAAGCCATACTTCGGATTTTTACGCCCGAAAAAAATCCATCGGTCCTGGCCGGGTTCGAACCCACGATCTTGGGTTTAGGAGGCAAATATGGTAACCACTACACCATCAGGACCGACATGTGAAGTCCGGAGTGGCCAGAGGCTGCACAAACATGGCACAGAGACAAGGTAACAAAAAATTGTATTACTGTGGTGCTAATGTTTTGACAAAAATATTAAGTACAAACAAATTTTTCAAAAAATAAATAATTTTTTTTTTTCAAAATAGAAAACTTATTTTCTGGAGACCCTAATTAACAAGCACTTCTCTTCTTCTTCTTATTCCTCTATCTCTTGTGCCCTTAGGCATCAGGTTTCTTCAGTCACTTTCTAAACTCTCAAAACCAAAGGATGTCCATGTACATCTAATATGGTATACTGACCACTCACGGATATGTAACCAAGCTTGAATCAGAATATACGGCGAAACCCCCAAGACCACCATTAGTGTAGGTCTTCGGAAGTATTGTACCAAAGATCTTGGAGATCTTTGCAATCTTGACCTGCGCTCAAAAGGATATTGAGAAAAGCTACCATGGTAAGCACATTCTGACCCTTTCTGACAGTCAAGCTGCTCTTCTTACCAATTCAATTCAAACTGGTATGGGACTGTCTTCAAATTCTGAAAGTTTTGTCAAACGACAACTCTGTGGAGTTGAGGTGGATGCCAGGCCATCGAGGTATGTATGACAGGGAATAAAGAAGCAGAATAAATGGGCAAGAAGGCAGCATCCAGCTCTTATATTGGACCTGGAACAGCCTGCGGTTTTAGTAAATCCTAACAAGAACCGCAATAAGGTTATGAGTCAGGGAGCAACACGAGACACGATGGTCCAACTATTCCGGACAAACTCTTGGAAAAATGTTTGTCAATGGACCTAATGCCACACTTACCAAAGCACTCCCTAAGCTGGAAAGACGATTAGTGGGATTAATTACTGGACATGGTCATTTTAGGAAACATTTCCAGAAAATGGGGTTCTTTCAGGGAGATCCCATTTGCTGAAGAACATTACAGAATTGCGAAAAACATGTGAGATTCTAGACAGAAGGAGATGCCAACTCTTCGGTCCGCAACCTTACCATAATATGAATGGCCCCCTTAAAGGCTCTTGACCTTATTAAGGACGCAAAGTTCGAACTGCTGTAAGTGGTCCGGGGTCGCACAAAAAGCCTATGGCTGAAGTGCGGGAGTGTATAAAGTCTCTCAAATACCCCTTCTATTTTTACTGCTACTACTTCTGAACTCTCATCTGTCTTCTGCCATTTCTCGCAGTTCTCTTATCGACTTCCCATGACTGTGTGCCAATCTCTCCATGTATTGCTTCCATTCTAATCTTGGTCTTCTGCTAGTTCTTCTTCCTTCCGGCCTTTCTTCATATACTCTCCTCGGCAATCTATATTCTGATATACTATCTCAGCTTCTTTCTTTTCATTGTATTAATTATGTTTTCCTCATTTAAACTCTCCCTTATTTTTCTATTTCTTCTTGGTCTCTTCTAGTGTTTTCAATCTTTTCTTCCAGCACTTCTTTAATTTTTTTTTTCATACACGTACCATCAATATCCTATTACGGTTATGAATTATCATACCTTTTGTGCACTATTTTGAGTTGGAGAATTTTCCCAAACTGGTTCAGTTGATAGTTTATAAAAGATTAAAAGTATTGTATAACTTATCTTTTTTACTAAGAGTATTTTCATTATGGCTTTGTGTCAAAGGTATTGTACTTAATTTTCTACAACATTGAAATATATAATAAATGATCCAGTGGCATTCTCCGGCTTGGCCACAGATTGCGGTCATGCAACGAGACTTGCTTTCTTGGTGCATTAATGTGTTAGAACAAAGCGAGAAGTATTACTTAAAGTTTGTCATTCTACACATTCTTTCATGGAAAATTAAGGTAAAAATTCACCAGTGTTAGGGCTCTAAAATGTTTCATGATACAATAGCTTGGTGGATTAATTGTGAGAGATGCGAAACGTAAAACACTAGGAAAGAAGGAAATAAATAAATAAAAACACACCACAAACGAAATATTTACCTTTCCTCTATGTTCAAGGTAAAAACTGCCAAGCCTATCGAGAGCTCGTACACATTTCCCCTGTAGGAATTTAGATGCGAGCGGAACGGGGAGAGTTACAAACGGCCGCGAAGCATGTCAGTCTATAGGGAGCCATGTTGTGCGCTCTGATGAATGATCGCTACGATGTAAGGTCTCAGCTGACCTTTCAGGTACTTCAAATACAAAGCACCAAGGTGGTTGGCTTAGGCAGTTACGCTTGTGATACGCATTCGGGAGGTCTCTCGTTCAGATCCCTTGGGGCCCTTTCTTTTCGTGGTTAGCCCTGATAGCTTAGGCGAATGCTGAGGTGGACCTTTCATTTCAACATATCCCGCTCTCTAATTTCCATATGATTTCATTCCGTTGGTTCTGTTACAGGATCGAACGTGCAAGGTAGTGTGAGTTGGTGCGGAGTGACGGTGGCTTGCGCTTCGGAAAGAATTCTGCACTGACTGGAACTCCTTAGAAGAAAGGGAAGGTGCTTCGCCGGCGTTGGGATATTATCTGAAAACTATGCTGGAGACCCGGTCTACCTCATCCCTCCTCAACTGGGGTCGTAGGCACAAACGCCCAGCCTTTGACCAAGGCTGAAGTACCGAAATACTCACTTCCTTTAAATTTTCTTTTTCCCAAATTACACAATTTTACAGAATAAATCTATAATTATATAAGTAAAACCAAATTATAACCTTAATAAAAAGTAAATATTTTACTACTAGAAAAAAAAGTTAAATAAAATTATAAATTTACTAGAAGTCAATAAACATAACCAATAGCTGGTAGCCATGTAAACTAAAAATGGTCTGTCGGAAACCGAACGGTAAAACAGCACTTTCCTCGCTCTGTTCTTCTATATACTTCCACTGCTCCATTTATTCTTCTTCCGCCTCTTCGCTGTTTTCTTCTGTCTTTTCTTTTACCTCCTGTCTCTTGTTTGAATTCTTTGTTTCTCTTCTCTTTCTTCTACGCTCGTCCAAATTTCTCTTACATTTGCATAATTTTTCATTTCCATTTCTTATAGGTAAAATCTCTTTCCTCCCCATTCTCTACTTCAGGTTATAGTTCAAAATGATTCCAGCCTATAATAAGTTATGGTATCTTCCTCTCCTTTATCACTCCTTTCTTCCTTGCTGTCATCTTCTCCTCTACAATTCTCTTTCTGTCGATTTAATAAAATTTGTCTTGTGTATTTTCTACCCTTCTTAAGTTAGGCGTGTTCTGGTTTGTCTTTGTATACGAATGCGTTCTGATCTTCTTACTTCTTTGTTAATTCTTATTATTTGCTCTTGTGGTATCACCTCTTCTCGTGCTAGATTACTTATTTTGAATGCAGCCTATTTAAAGTATTTACATTGGCCCTTATTTCTAAGTATATGTGCCAGTGAAATGGAAAATAGAGAGTTTTAGCAGAACTCAATTAGGGAAAAAAACCTTAAAAAACCCGATTATTCCCAAATTAAATGCCGCTTTGCAGTAGCGAATTGCCGTCTTAACAGCCTACTGGTTTACCTGAACTATGGGGACAGTACAGCTCGCTTGTAACCTCAAAATGCTAAGACGATTTAAAGGCTCAAATGGCTTGAAAACTACCGGTCACAAAAAATTGATATGGAAAAAGGCCAGAACACGCTCGGTCACAAGAATAGGATGTCAGCTTCATATGAATATTGTCCGTCTTGAGAAATGTCTGTGAAATTTACAGCTTTGTTGCAAAAGTGACAAAAACTCATTGCACATTTTTCCTCGACATTAACTTTCGTTCACATTTCTCATTCATATCTCAGTGGATTTTAGTTAACGCCATTCTGCAGACCCCTAACATATGAAAAGATAGCCATTTTCAGTATGGAGAAGGTAAGATAAATGTTGACATAGATGGCTGAGATCGTGAAGGCATGGATTTGTTTCAGTTCCCACCAGCACCTGACTTTGAATTTCTTTCCCAGATTCGAAGAGATAAACACAAATAGTTTGTGTAAGACTCCCTTACGATCTCTGAAATTATTGCGGCGTAGTTCGTTAACTCCGGTATAGACAGAAATACAAGTTTATGGGTGCTTTGGCATTGCTATATTTGAACTTAGCTTGTGAGCGGGAGGTCTGTATTCGAATCCCGCCAGGACCGTCCTCCTTGACTGAGGTTTTTTTAAGGTTTTCCTCAGTCCTCATAACTGGCAAATGCCGGGAAGGTACCCTAAACTTAGGCCTGGAATGTTTCCTTCCTTAAAAAAAAAATTCTTTCCCAATTTATTATTTCATCTCATGTATCATCAGTGTTCACCGCCTGGTGCCTCAGTAGTAAAAACGGGCGTTAAACACCATTACAAATATCCACAAACCCCTAGTTGTTGCATAAAAACGAATAAAAAACACAACTAAGAAGAATAATCAGTTAAGATTAGATTTAGAGAGAAATAATTGCGACATCTGCCGCAGTGTGACAATGAACAAAGATATTAATTTTCATCTTCAGGTCACAAAGTTAATATTCTCTTGATGTAGAAATTAAAAGCAAGATGCGGATGCATAAAACACGTTACAGCTAGCTAAAGGGCGAGAGAAGGGAACAGTGAAAATTAACCTGTGCTCAGCCGAGCAGGCGGCGTCTTCCCCAACTTGTTCATCAAAGGTTAACGGCGCAAAGACACAATGCTCCCGCCAGCGCAATTATTTTTCCCTCCCTCTTAGGTGGTGAATGTATTTCAATTATGTGCAAACTCAATTCTGACTAGAAATTGACTTGTTACCCCCGTCTGACCCGGCTTAAATAATTAACTTCCTAGATGCATCTCGAGGGCGGCCAATATTGACTCACGCCATCTCTAACTCGTTGCCGAGATCCCCAGAGGCATCTGTCCTACTGGAATATCCAGAAACGGTTGGCCTCTGGTTATGTCTCTATCGGAAAAGCTACCCGACATATCTACCGGGGTGGTTCAGACGATAACGCTTGGGGTTCGCATGCGGGAGGTCCCGGGTTCAAATTTCTTGGGTCCGCCCATTCTGACCTTAGGTTACATGGTGGTCCTCGTAACTTAGGCGAATACTGGGACGAATATTTAATTTGCAGATATTTCCGCTCTCTTATTTCCTTTCATTTCGTTCCGTTGGCTCTGTTACAGGATCGAAAGTATGAGAAGAGATGGGCTGAGTGCGACTTTACGGTGGCTTGCACTTTTGAACAGGTTTCTGCCTAGGAATTCGGTATGGAACTGACCGTTCTGCGGGACTTGAACTGCGTAGAGTTGTTCCATCTGGAAATATTAGCGACACTGTCCAGGGGTGTACCTCATCAACCGCTGTCTCCCTCCTACAATCTCTTCCTCCATGGCACAAACGACCAGCCTTTGAGCAAGACTGAAGTGACCGAAATGTCTGCTCCGTTCGTAACGATCCAATCCAAAGCCTTATATTCTCGCCGCCATGTTTGTGTCTACTGTACTGCCATCCTGAACTAGCGCGGATTTCAACCCTATCTTGACTCAGCCGGAATTGTGTGCATACTAATGCTATATTTGAAGGTTTTTCAAAATTAGCTCAAAGGAATTTTTTTCCATATAGGCCAAACTACGGCCCCTGTTCTTTTGTTTGGCAAAGAATGTATCAGCTTTAGGAAGCAGCAAACAAGCAAATCCCAGAGGACAACGCTCCATGGCGCAGATTACGACAGTAAATTTGAATTAATTGAGAGAACAGCATGTGCGCTGCGAAAAAGGAAATAAAGACAAGAAACGCTAGATGGGTTTTAATGAGGAGCAACAGAGACAGAAAATCAATGTTAGTTATAAACCTGAGAGCAAATTTCTGTATGAAGCAATTACACAGTTCGTAGGTTATTATACCACAGTCTTTGGTTCGACTTCCCACAGCACTTTGCAGAGTACTGTTATTAAATTTATAAAAATTTCTGTTGTTCAAAAAGTCAATTGTAAATTTGTTACGCATCGGATTATCACGGCGCGAATTCGGATTCGATCCGCTCGGATGCGTTCAAAGTTAAAATTTTGGGGATTTTACCTCTACGGTTACAAAGATTTATTTGTCGTTTATTAAAAAAGTTTGGTAGACCCACTTGGATATCGGGGTGAACTACAAATCGCCTTTCAATGTGTTACACGTGGATGGTGTCCTTCATATATTAGGACATTGTCCTGTGTTCTCCTACTGCGATATATATATATATATATATATATATATATATATATATATATATATATTTCATTGGCGAAAAACTCTGTTCCATGTTTTGGTGATCTTCTCAGTGTTGTAGTGTGACCGCTTTATAGTATTGCGAGTTTCGAGTTACCCTTTATCTATTCTGGTTACGTAAATGTCCCAATTTATTCTTCTTCTCCTTCTTCTTATTACATTTTACAATATCTGGTATGTCACACGTTTCTTATTTCTTAATTTGTTTTTTACTGTTACACAATGTATGTTGCATTATTGTATTTTCAGTTCATTTATACTGCCCAGAATCCGAGAGTTAGGCAAAATGCCTTTTCTAACTCGGTGGATATATTTATTCAGATAGAAATTAACAACTTACCGTACATTTGGGGTAGGTAGCGCCAACTTTTATTTTACCCTTTTTTTTTTTTTTTTTTTTTTGCCTATTTTAAGGTTTAAACCCCTTTTTGCCTGATTTAGATCGTTATAGATATTTCTGCGATTATTTACGCATATTAGCAAGAACATAAACAGTTTCAGTATATCCAAGTGAAAAAATTATAAAATTAAATGGCATGTTCATTCCTTAAAAATATCTATTGGGAATCTTGTTATACATTTATTTATTTTCAAGTAGTCAAAAACTTTCTCCTCAACCTACTCAAGTAAGGTCTTTAAATGGCATAACTTTAATTAGTGAAAGGAATGCACGGTTATCTCGGGCATACGAATACCAGGAAATAGAGATGATGGGGAAGTTCTGTACTTTTGAATAGTCCTGGCGAATGACTTGTATCGTTCTGCGCGAGACAATTCTAGGAAATTTGTGGTGAGGGAACTTCTCAGCTGTATAAATGTAACAAACAATTGCAAGTGAGAAAGAGAAAGCGGTACAACTGTGCAATAAACCGTCCCTGCAATGTGTTCAGTATGAAAGTAAGAGAGACACTAACCTGATTCCTCTATAAACGCAGAAACAGAAAATGAACTCGAACAGAAACCACTGCGCATCTTTTGCTCATTCGCCAGGACTATTCAAAACTTCTTACTTTGTCTTAATCAACATTCCCATGATGTCCCGAAAGGTGAATTGCTGTAACTGGTATGAGTACTTCTGAGATAGCTTGTTTTAAATACGCTCCAATTGCTTGAGTAAAAGTAAATGTTCATTTTCCACGATAAAAATGTTCTTTCTGACAAGCGGCTGACATTTGTTGTTGCTTGTAACCAAGAGAAGTAAGCTTAAGTACTAAAATTATATGATAAAGAAATTACTAATTATCTTAAATATCTATTTTCATTAATAATGAGCAATATTACACTTTATTTTTACGTTTAATAAATACCTATTGTGATTATATTACTGTCCGTCTATTTTCAGTATTTTAAGTGTCCTTTTGCCCGCCTATTTTAACCAAATTAATGCCTGAACATCAGGGTTCTGGTACTGATCATTGCATTGTTTTTCGTGTTAGTTTTGTTTCAGCAGTACTTGTCATTACAGGTCTAATATAAGTTCTTTACAATCCAGTTTTATTTTAATACTCATATTTCTCTAATTAATAACGTTTAAGTATCCTGATTTTATAGATGCTTTTGTACTTGCAATTTCCCTTTTGTTATTAGGTTCGAGTTTTTAAGTAGTTAAAATGCATTACTTGTTCTATATTCTTGTTATTAACAGATAATTTACATTCATCGGATATTGTTAGTGACTTGGTTTATTCTATTGATATTTTCATATTGTACAAATTCAGATTGATATTCATAGAGTAATTTCTGTAAATTATTCTTATATAGTAAAACTACATTCCCATTTTACTGTATAACCATTAACAGCTGCTTTTGTTTCTATTATTTTTCATCCATTATTACACTAAAAAAATTGGAATAAGACTCGATGTCTTATTTCTAGTAATGCTCAATATTCGCTGTTCATTTCCTATCTACATTTATTCTTTTTTAACTATTAGTGTTTGATTATTTAATTTAATTTGGGTCTATTATATAATCAGAATGGAATTTTATTATTTCAGCTAATTTTACTCTGTTAAATGCCTGGTATTCTTAACTATAAATTTTTCGGGGAGACCCGATAAACTTCGGCATTTATCACCAGTGACTCAGTGCTTCAGGAATTCTTTCGTCAAATAGGGTAAATTAGTAAATGAATTAGTTTAAATAGACGAGGAATTATTTTCATTATAAGTATTGAGTTACGGAATTTTCTCTGCAGTACTTTTGTGAATTTGAGTAATTTTGTGTTTTCTGAATTGTTTGGGAAGAAAGTAAATAAGAAGTTACTTTCATATTGGATAAAACCACAGAAAGCTGCTTTATTATTATTATTATTATTATTATTATTATTATTATTATTATTATTATTATTTACTATTCAGTATTAAGTGTAAGGGACAAATTTATTGTACAATAATATTTTCGAAAATTTGCTGTTAAATGTATTTTTCATTTGTTTATATGTTAAATTAAACTTATTTTTTTATGCATTCCCTGTTCCTTTAACTTGGGTATTTCCCTTCCGACATGGTAGTATTAGAGCTAACTTCTGGTGCAGGACCAAACTTAAGGTACAGTTAAGTCAGCCTATTGGTATTGGATTCTTAAAAGTAATGACATCTAACCTAACCAGACCATGAGCGTCATGGTGACCTTTTTGGCCAAGGAAATGTTCCCATTGAACGCCCTTGACTGACCTAGGAATAGTAACCAGGAATGCGGACCATGAGGCTGGTCAAAAAAATTGAAAATGCATCAAGGGAAGTGTTGCACTTCTTATTGTTTCGCTGTTTATAATTGCTGGAGTACATATATTAAATAGATTGTTTATTCAACCTTGTTAAATAAAATTAAGAGCTCTGTCTTTGAAAAGAGTCCTTTCCTGTGATACATAACCATTTCCATGATCAAATACCACAATAATGCGTTTCCTTAAGTTAAAGATATTGATGCTGAATCCAGTTTACATTCAGGGCATTAAGAGTATAGCACGTGCCAAACTATGACGATGAAAATGTGTCACCCCAACTTACGCATTCATTAGCCAGGTAAGAAATAGTTAAGCAGTTGTTTGTCATTCTTTAGTACTATGTGAAGGAATGGTGAATTATTTTACAAATAGTGGAAAGAAGAGTGTTGCCTAATATACAGAAGAAGTTGTTTTCCGATACGGCTCTCATGTTTCAAGAAACTGGTGTGATTCGTGGAAGATTCGGTATTTGAATTATCGGTTGACCAGGTAATACTGTCGAGATACGGATTTTTAACACAATTTATGTGTCGTTTCAAGAGAGATAATTCTAAGAAAAAAGCATACAATGCGAAGTTGGACACAACAACTTATTAAGAGTAGAGGAGAACATAAAAACACTAATAATTCGTTAAATTAAAGTTGGATTCATAAAAAGTGTAAAACTTTGATAAACCAACTCCCATAAAAATTCAGTTTCACATTAACTTGAACAAGGGTGTATATTTCGTCGTTTTGTGCACTGTAATTTTTCCTATGACATATAGGACATTTTCGTGGTCATTTGGAGCATGCAACTAAAGAGTTTTTGCCTTTTTATATCGTAATTTTTTTCAAGTTAGTTGTGAACAGAAGTTCCACCGGTAGCCGAGTAGCTTTCAAATGAAGTTTCTCTTTAAAAATAAGGCAAGGGGTCTGGTACAGTTCAATGAAACATTTAAATATTTCAGCAAGTTTAAAACGTATTTTTTTATCCCTTGATGTCTAGTTTGTGAACGTGAATACTACAGGTGTAGTCTGTAGGAATGATGAAATTAAATGAATTAATGATGGCGCAAATGAGCCCGGAGTCCTTGGCGTTTTAAAGTAATCTGGCGTTCGCCTTCTCAGAATAAGGAAAAACTCCAGGGGAAAAAAAAAATTACTAAGATAGGTTGACTTGACCGGGAATCGAACTCGACCTCCGATTAGAAGTCGCAAAAGCTACCACTTGGCCGCGGAGGTGATCATGTAACTTCCTTTTCCTTTATACCTCAAACCAGCCGGTCCTGGTGTCGTAGTGGTTACCATACTTTTTTCGTACACCCAAGATCGCGGTTTCAATCCTGGACAAGATAGATGAATATTTTCGGACGTGCAATTCCTAAGCATGGTCTCCTTCGGAAAGGGAGTAAAGTCGTGGGCTCCATATAGTAGATTTAGGTACATAATAGAACCTCAAGTCTGAAAGAATAGGCCTCTGAGCAAAAGTTATCGGCCGCTGCACGCTCTGGATTGAATGAACAGCTGATGACCTGAGATGTTAAAGAGCGTCTGTAAATAAACCATATCAATAACAACAACCTCATTACATAGGAGACCAGGACAAGAAAATGCTCAGGTCGTCATTGATACCTATAATTTCTACCCTCTTCTGTTTGTATTTCAGTGTACAATTTATCAACATAGGCATGGAGGACAAATCATTCGCTTCTGTAAAACAAATGAAGTACTGAATAGTGATGCACAGTGGATAATTTGGGGGGGAAGTCATAGAAACGCTATTGTTTGCACGCACAAGAATAGCCATAGGAACGTTATGTTTTCGTTATACATATAAAGCCCTTTCTAGGAGTAGGGTTTGATGTACCGAATCTTCGAAAATGTTGCAACTTCTTTGCGAAACGTCTGTTTCACTTTCTTATGAAAATGGAAGACTTAGGAGTGTCTCAGCATGCGGTATGTTTTGTTTGGCACAATGCGTTTTTAAGAAGCTTAGGAATGTGTCTGGACACACTGGAGAAGTAGTGATTTCACATTCCATGAATAAGTAACGCAGACCTGTAAAACAACATGGAAAGATTTCAAGATACACTTGGAAATTCGGAACATTCAGCTGTCGAGAAGTCAACGTCAGGCTGAATAATGAAACGCTTGTCTTGACAATATCCGCGCCTCGTCAGACTTCATGGAGAAATAATTGATGGAGTTGCAACTCCACTGGAAATCCAGCCATCCTATCTACAGGATCAATACAATTTTGCCACTTTTACTTCCATTTTCTCCTCTTTTACGCGTTTCCGATGAACGAAAGAAATAAATGTACTGCCTACTGCAATATCTTTCATTGTAATTAAATGTTGTGTTCGTCATTGTGATTAAGGTTCGTTTAGATTAACTTACAGGTCTGCCTATTTTATTTGTTTATTTCACATAAAATTAAGCATTCGCTATATTTTCGAAAGTAGAAAGAATTTTCGTTAGAATTGATTATACCCGACTCTTTTGTCATGGCCATTGGTTTAAAAGAAATTTAAAAACCAAAGCTTTCTATGGCTACTTCGGTCAGCATCGTCAGTGGAGAGTTATAGAATATAGTTAATATAGTTAAATTTCACTCAAACCAACTTCCGCAAAAAATAGTCCCGATAATGACCAATTTTCAATAATAACAATGCCGGCCGTGAAAGTCTAAGCAATGCTGAGTAAGAATCCATTCCATCGGAAACCAGGATTTATAAAAATTTAGACATCCTCGGTGACATCCCCACTGGAGAAAAAATTCTTCAAACTCTGCCAAGCATTTCTGTTGGGAACAGGTAGAACTTGCTAGAGGTTAATCTAGGCAATGAGAAATTAATTTGAAGCCTAAATTATATACCTTGGTCATTGCATCTGTGGATGTGTGGGACAGCGCGTTGTTTTGTTAAAACAGCATATTTTAATGCACCAGTCTTTGCTCTTTTTCTTTCAGATCATCTTTCAAATGTATCAAAAATGCTACATAATATGCTTTTAATTTACACTTTTCATGTTGTCTACCAGGATCATTTATGGGTATCCACCTCACCCCCCCCCCCAAATTGTAGGCATTTAACAATGCTTTTGATTGCCGTTCCTGTGATGTATCCAAGTTATGTCCATGGTCTCGAATATATGCAAAAAAAAACTCTTCTTGCTTGCGATTAAAGATCGCCAAATACTGTCCTACTTTTGGTCCAATTACATTGCCATTCGCTGGATTTGTTCAGGACATTCTTTGTTATGATCTCAGTTTAATCGTCCAGAGTACACTTCATTTATGGTGAATGTCTGGCCACGTTTAAACTCATTTGGCTTCATATAAGAGGCATGTTCAATAAAGAGTGAGGCTGTAGTTTTAAAGCACCAAAAAACGTGATCGATCTGCCATTATACTATTAAGTATTCTCGACTGCCGCCAGGCGCTAAGCTTTTATAAACTCAAACATTCTGTGTCACTAGTGTCTTGAACTTGGTTACAGCTCCAGACGCCTCTAAAGTATAAGATGACAGAAATGCGAGAGCAACGTCATGCATCCAATATTTGTGTTCTATTGAAGATGACTGGTTCAAAAACGCTTGAGCTTACGGTCAGTCTACAATGTCTCGTACTGCATGTTTCCCTTGGCATAAAGCCTTTAAAGATGGAAGAGAGAACTGTGAGCTGCAAGGAGCAGCACAAATGTCGGCAAGTGGAAGTTCCGCTATGACAACGTCCGGCTGCATATTGCGACAGTTGTTGTACACTTTTGTAGGCATCTCTGCTGTTCCCCATCTCCTATATAGCCCTGATCTCGCCCCCCCCCTTTTGTTTCCATCTGCCAGAATGGACCTCAAGGGACGACGATTCGACTCTGAAAACGACGCACTGAAGGTTTTAGAGGCGATTTCGATGCGCCTATCAAAAGAATGGATTCGAGGATGTCTTCCATAACTGTATGAGAAGATGGAGTAAATGCATCGCTCTTAATGGAGACTATAATGAAGGGGGAAATTTTTATTTTAATTGAATGTTTATAATAAACGTTTTTACAGCTTCGGTGTCAGTCTTTACTGAACACCCCGCGTAGTTTTAAACGCGGGTGTAAAATCTCATTAAATTTATTCAATTATTCATTGGTCTCCAAACTTTAATTACAAGTATCATCTGGCTGAAATAATGCCACATACACTTATAAAAAGTATGCTTGTCAACAATAATTCCATATAAGCAATTTTGGCGTCATTTTATGAAAACAAATGCCATTTTATTAACTTTTTTACCCTTAAAAGTAGAAAATCGTTTTAAACCAAGCATTTGCATTCTATTCCCAAAATTCTGCTACCGCAAAATTAAGTCAAACTCTAGTAACGATGTTGAAGAGAGAAACGTAAATATTCCCCAGTCTCAATGTTGGAGCTTGCTCGCAGGAGTTGATGGTGTTATTTTTCAAAAGGAAGGTGGTGAAGGAAATTAATGAAACCGTTCGTGACGCAGCAACGGGGTGCAAATGAGGAGTTGTGAGAGAAATGTTATTTCCATGACAACGTGCAATAAATGTTAACCGTGCAGGGCCGTTATGATCTTGTGGATAGCCTGCAGCCCGATTTGTTTATCTGCAGACATTTCTGCAGCCCAATAACAGGGCAGCAATTAACAAAGGCATGGCAATAACAACCATATATAAATGTGTTTATATTCCACACTAGGCACCATAAAAGTCTCTAGGGCGCTCTATTGTCTTGTCACGCTACCGAACAGTAATGACTTGACAAATTTCCAATTTTAAAAGCAACTCTATTAATAACGTATAAATTGGTTATCTATGAAACAGAGCAACAACTGGATGATATTAATTTTGTATATCTAGGGCATCGTATTCAATTTCAATTCTGTTTCCATATGCATTATTTGCTGGGACTTTTTTCTATCCTAGTTTACGTAAAAACTTCTATGTAATTAATATGCGTATTTTCAAGGGGGCAAAAGCAATAATATTTGGACTGTAATTCTAGCACCGCTACTGTGATGGCAAAACCATAGCAATGCTGATTAGTCGAACGACATTAGAAATGAAAAATCGCCAATCATAAATATTGGCGTGTTTGCATTTTAATTTGATTCATATGATCTTTCGGCTGCAGTGATATTTCTCATTCATTTACATCTATTATACAGCGTGTTCAGAAAGTCTCTGTGCAGTTAAAACAAATGCAGTAAATGTTCACGGGCGGATGTACAAGCCTGAGCCCGCTTAATTTTACTGGAAAACACTTTCTGTAGATATGTTAACATAACCAGAGAGGTGGAACCAGGCTCCGTAGGTATAGGTGACATTAAGAATATCAATGGTATTCCTTTCAATAAAATATGTAAACCATTCGCAGTAACGGATTCATGATCCGCATCTTTAAATTCTTGCACTGCTGTCACTTTATACGGGAATAATTTCAATGTTTTCCTAACCGCTTTATGAGCGGTTGCAAATCCGATGTCTATTTCTTGTGCCAACTTATGCAATGATTTTGTTGGGCTCCACCGCATAGGGTCAGAAATGTCCAACAACTTCTGTTCGTCGAAATATTTTAACCTTATACTGGGAGGTTTTAGACAAGCAATTTGAGATACGGAACCCAGGATCAAACGCTTCAAACTTAAATGCTAGCAGTGATGACGAAGTGTGGCATTATTAAGGTAGATTGGATACAAGGAACGTCGAAATAAATGAAAATTCTAATTCATGTTAAATATTCCACTGAAATGCCTCCGTAATGTTTTAATAAAATTGCCCAAAATTGACATTGTTACTATAAATAATGCAAGTAATAATTTAATTCAATTGCCTGTAACATTAAAAATGTTCACATTCCATGATTCCCATTTAAATGTGTTTGTATATGAACTCAATCCTCCGGCCGTTTTCTTTGCATGTATGCCAGTCGCTCTTGACATAAATCCTTGACGTTTTACTAATTACCGTCCCTTTCTTTGTAATAATGTTGTTCTATTGCGCAAAAATAGAGGTAAAACGGTTATAAATTGCAAGTGTGAAAAGTTATCAACCAATCATAAAGTTCCGCATAAACTAAAATGCGATTGAGAGAATTTAAGATGGATTTTAAAAATTGTACATCAAAAATAAGCTATTTATGTTAAAACAAAATAATTCCATCGTTCTATATTGCCACAAAAGGACTATAACAGCGAAATACTATACTGAGTGTTTCCTAGCTGATGAAACAAACTTTCAGGGATGATGAAGGGGCAAATGTGTCAATTTGAGGTCAGAAATCCTGGTTCAGAAACGATGAAGTCGAAAGTTGTAAACTAACATTGTTGTAGCATGCCATGTAACAATGGAAACTACGAAATAATACACTGATATATCCAGATTCACATGTAGGCGTTCATCATGAGGGGTGCGGAAACGAATTCCACTACTGCAATGCAGATGGTCAGTCCGGATGTGAAGGTCTGTGGACTACCAGTTTAAGTGTACAACCGATTGGCCTAGTTAAATGCAGTATACATGCTTCTCATGTACAGACAAGCCAATGGCAACAGAGGAAAGCTGACAGGTTGTATCGGGTCAAGTACCCATGCAGGAGACATCCGACCCACACCATGTTTCCACGACTGTCCAAACTGTTGAGGGAAACAGAACAAGTGGTACCACAATACCACGATCAAGGAGGAGAGCGAAGCAGTGTACGGACTACTGCCATAGTTGCGGAGCACTTGATCAGTTGCAAGTGAAACGTGTGGAAAAGCAGCTACTTGTCAGAACGTGCATGCTTTTGACTCCTGCTGACTTTGACCTGTTGACGTGTTCAGGCAATAGTTACTGCAGAACCTCGGCTCTAACTTTCCTGCATAAGTACTTTTCTGGGAAGAAGGCTGTGTCATCAGAGACGGAATGCTGAATAATTAATTGCACTGGTCATGTATGGGCCGTTGAGTATTCCCAGAGTACTGTTGTGACAAGCCATCAACACAGTTTTGCAATGAACTTGTGGGCGGACATATTTAATGATTATCTAATAGGCCCGTATGTACCTCCTCCCGCTTAACCGCACCAGTGTAACGTGATGCTGAGAGACGTACATTTGTCCTTTTCCATCATCCCTGAGAGTTTGTATCATCAGCTCGGAAACACCCGGTATATTAAATCCATATCCTCTGCAGTTTGGTCCTTCTATAGAAATTCAAGTTGTATAAAATCCCAGAAGTAGTCACGTATATCCAAAATTGGCTCAGAGCAAGTCTAACCTTTACAGAAACGAAAACTTCATGAAAGATCCCCTTAACCGCTCCAGGACAGTGACGTACAAAATCACTACTATGTTTGCGCAAGGCAGGACGAGTCTTAGATCGGATTACTTATGATCAGTCTACGAGTACGTCACAGGGAGTGCACTAACTCAAATAAGGAAATATTTTAATCCGTCAATATAAATTAAAGCATTCGACACAATACTAATTTTGGGTAAGCTCAGTTACACAGCCTCAGTTACAATACCCTCTTTTAGAGAGGAAATTACTGGCGACCCCTCCATTCACTTCGCTGTTTAATAATAATTAATTTGCAAGTTCGCGCGCACGCTTCAACAATGTGACATCTATTCAATCACAATAGCCATTGTTGATCTGCTGTATAACTGGTCAAAATATTTATAATACAACCGCCACGGGTGGCCGAGGTCTCATGAGCGGGAGGTCTGGGGTTCGATTCCCACTAGGACAGTCGTGCCTGACCTAGGTTTTCCTAGATTTAGGGAAGTGTTTGAAGCTTGGTGCTGGTGTATGGGCCATTCCCATCTCCAACTTAACATTTTGTGATTTTTATTTGTAGGGCAGCCTGAAGGACAAATTGTACAAAACAAAGTTTCACTCACTGAAAGAATACAAGGAAAACATACGAAATTTAATAACATACATAAAATATTGGAACTAAATCATGTCAATCGGACACTGTTTGCGGGATACACTTCCTGTTTAGCTGAGGTATCATGACGTTTCCAGCATTTACTATAATGTAAGATTTTATACACAGCGAAATCAGAGCACAGGCGCGGTTGGCTGTGGCACGTCCAGCTGCCGAGACACAAAAAACCATGCGAACGGTAAGGACATATTTTGGAAGCCCTGTTTAAGTAAGACGCATGTGCGGAATCAAATCCAACGCATATATTTAATTCATGGCTCTCGTGTGAAACGGAGTTTCGCTAGAAAAGCGCATTGAAAATTACCGAATATAAAAATACTCTTCGTGTTAGGGTTATTCGCCAGGGGTTTAGGCTCACGAATCGGCACATTCCACCAGAATTTTACCAAAAATCCAGATGTACACCACTAAACGATCGTAATCGCCATGCGATGAACAGTATCATCCCAAGTGTAACAACATCAAATTAGGCCACATTTCACAAAGACCCCCTTTGGTTCTATTCAATTCCAAAGTCGCTGCAGGTGGTGCCAACCTCAACAGCCGCACTATATAATCAAGCGGGAAATTTTCCCCCGTGTACGCTATCGATTGTACCGCCACGGGTTTGCTGACCTCTGGTCCCACGCGCAGGGCTAATCGATTGTTGGTGCTCCTGCCGACGGATCCTGCGCGAAACATCTTGCGAGATGAGCGTGATAAACACCAAGGCGAAATTCCATTAAAAGAAGTAAATTTGTTCTTTCCCCACTTGTTTACATACTCGCTTTCGATCAGCCCTCGAGAGATTAAAAATGTCTCGTTTCTATTCCACTTGCTGCTGAAGTCTGAGGAGAGAGAAACTGCCAAAGTCGATTCAGCCTAAATTGAGTAACCAGAAGTTTCCATCGGCGGATGCTTATATGCCATCACAAGACCAGATCTTTAAACAAAATATTTAAAAAGTATCACATACAGGATTTCAAAAATAAATGTCGAGGTATCAGAAAATAGCTACGCATAGTACAATTAAGACCAGAAAATTAACGCTATTTTTTTACATAATACAGCTCAAACGATTTCACATGAGTTACAAACGTTTAATGTGTGCGCCGTCATTCCATTCCACAGACCATTTCTTCCTACACACGCTTCATTGTGTCACACCTTTATATCCAAAATAATCATAGGTATAGATGAAACCTAGGTCCTTAACTAATTACAGGAAAAAATCGCAAGGGTAGATCGGATGACCGAGGTTGCCAAGACAATAGCATGTGATTATTGTTCATCCCGCTTCCAAGACATCGCTGCGGTAAAATTTCCCATACCTTCCAATGAAAATGAGGTGGAGCGTCATCTTGTTGCAGTATGAAAGTACGTCTGTTCTCAATTAGCTGCGGTAGCAATCATTAAATGACCATATTCAGTTAACTCGGCCATGTTATTGTCCTTTCATCAAAGAAAAAAAGGTCATACAGTCTGGTGAACAGAAGAAGACAAGAGAGGGGAATGTGCTAGGTAAACATTAACAGTGTTGAAAGATACTCACTCATAGTTAGTGGTCCAGGGAATGTGCAAGATCTGAGTCTGATCGCTTAACACGTGGCATTGGCCTTATTCTGATCGCCAGACTATGCCTTCGCCTTGGACACAACACAGAATGTTAACTTTCGGAGAGTTTGGTCCATGTTTAATGTAACAATGGTGATTATCTGTTCTCTATATGCAAACATTGTTTACTGACTTTCCCATTAAAATGAAAAGTTTATTCGTCTCTAAAAATGTCGTCTTCTATCCTTGCTGCAGTGCTAAACAAAAGAGCCTCCCGTCTAAGGTTGTCATGTTAAAGCCTAACGCAGTCCAAAGTTATAAGGCTTTCATAACACACGCCAAGCTGTGGTTGCAGTAAGCCCTGTCCTAGGGCTGCTTCTCTGACCTCGTCCACTGTATCCTTCGACACAGAGCAACGTCCAGTGCTTTTATCTTTACACAGGCATTGCATCCGGATACGATCTGGGTATAGAAGTGTCGGTGGTAAGGGTCTTTTCAAAATTTCGTGAGGAAGTGGTGCTGGACAATGGAAACGAACTGAAATTAATATTTCGGAGGTACAAAACGCCTTCTGCTTATTGCTTGCCCCCATGATGGAAACGCTGGAAACCCTAACTACTGTATGGCGTGCAACAAAGATAATCCATCAATGCAACGATAATAATCGCAAGTTCAACTCGTTAGTCATTACCCAAAAGAAATTTAAAAATGTCCCAAAGATCAAAATCCAAATGATCATCTTTGTTTTGTTGTTTTTTTAATAGTGTTTAAACCCCGTTTTTACTGCTGAGGCACCACAGACGGTGGACACACATGATACATGAGATGAAATGATATATTGGGAAAGGATTTTTTTTATTTTAGGAAGGAAACGTTCCAGGCCTAAGTTGAGGGTACCTCCCCACTATTTGCCAGTTATGAGGACTGAGGAAAACTGGAAAAAACCTCAGTCAGGGAGGACGGTCCTGGCGAGATTCGAACCCCAGATCTCCCGCTCACGAGTCAGCGCTTTATATATAACAATTGGTGACAGTTTGGATATTTGTAAACATGAAACCTCTAAAATAAAAACTTAAACCTATTTTAATATAATTCATTCTATAATGCCTACCTAAATAAACAAAAACTCTAGATGTAAATTTAATTACATAATATATGAACAAAAATATTATCACGAGCATAAAAATGATAAATCTACATCACAGAAATCGATTCACTGGTCTACCAAAAAAAAAAAAGTTTTTGGAGGGGAGGCTTTTTTATTTTCCCGCCTGGATTTATGCAATATGAATGCCGAGGACTAGGTTTTTAAACAAAATCACATCAAAGGTAACTATGTATTAATATGTTTATGAAATATTATTCAGTTTTAAGACCCAAACTTTTTTTACTATTAGGGAAGAGAGCTTTTTTCTCTCTCTCCTTTCCGAAGCTGTATTATAACCTTCACTATGTGTCTTTTCAAGCACCAGCAGTTATCAACCATCAATGGCACGCCCCAATGGTTTGATAGCGGTTTTCATTGGTTTAATGTCGGTCCTGGTGGTGTAGTGGTAACCAAGGCACTAAACCCAAGATCGCGAGTTCAAACCCGGCCAGGATCGATGGATTTTTTTCGGGCGTAAAAATCGTAAGTATGGCTTCCTTCGGAAGGGAAGTAAAGCCGTGGGTCCTATGTCGTACATTTACGGCACGATAAAGAACCTCAAGCCTGAAAGAAGAGGCATCTGAGCAAAATTTGTCGGCCATTTCACGCCCTGAGTAGAATGGGACGCTGATGACCTGAGATGTTAAAGAGCGTCCATAAACAAAAAAATAAAAAAAAAATTGTTTTAATGACTTTATGAAACCCTCACCTCGTTCTTCACTCATTGCAGAAAGATTCGCAGGGAAGTAATCATTGTGACTGTTGAGAAAATGCAGTTTAATACCTCATTCTACTAGTTTTCTAAAATGTTGTAACATTTCCTGCACAATTTCTCTATGATTGTCCATTTCTTGTTGCAAGAACGTTTTCTGTCACATTTCTGTATGCCCACCATGCTGAATTCTCTAACTATAATATCGATTGAGTAAAAGTCTGAGTTAACCTACATAAGCTCACGAATATCGAAAACACCTGCTGCTATCTTAGCTTCAGTTTTCTGTTGGAACTTCGAACAAAAAAGTTGAAACAATAATTTCCTTATTCAGAGCAGCTTCATCTACACTTAATGTGTAGTGACATTAGAAGGAGAAACCAATGGTTCACACTTCGCAGTTTTTTCTCCAGCAACTAAATTGGTATTATGTGGTAAATTTTTCTGATCCAATACTCCAATTTAGTCCTGCCATCCCATTCATACAGTGAACAATTAAAAAAAAGTGTTATTTCTATAATACCGATTTCTGAAAAATTGTAATCCGATGAAACAAAACTAAGGCTGGTTTGAGAGATTCCATGTGGTAAGGAACCAGAAAATATGAACAGCTTCCATTCAGCAAAAAATTTAGACCACTGATTATTTGTTATTTATTACCTGGATTAATTAAGGGCGCTCTTTAACATTTCAGGTCATCAGCGTCCCATTCAATTCAGGATGTGAAACGGCCGATAAATGTTATTTGGAGACCTCTTCTTTCAGGTTTGTGGTCCTTTTACGTAGCGTTAATTTACAATATGGCTTCACTTCCCTTTCGAATGATATCATACTTAAGATTTTTAGCTTTCAGTAAATCCCTCCACCGTAACCGGAATTGAACCCGCGATTTTGGGTGTAAAGGCAGGAAAATTACCACAAGACGACCAGGACATTAATATGGTAAAATAGTACATAGCGTTTCGTTTGATATGTATAACATTTAAACTGTAAGTACGTAAGAATTGTTTGACACTGTCCGACATAGCGACTGGGGAGAACGTTCCAGTTCTTAGTAACATTGATGGTCTACGATTAATAAAGAATGCGTAGATGTCTTTGACAAGATATAAGCAACAGATCTGCTGCCTAACTGATTATGTGCAGATACATTCTGAATATGCGAAACTAAGTATGCTGTATTAGCGGCATGCAGAATTAGGAAAAGAAGAGTAAGAAAATTCAAAACTCGGATTGTTTAGTCTTAACAGAGTCGAAAGATAAGGAAACATTAGAGTATTTAACAGAAATGTACATTTGCGAGAAAAATACATTCTTGTCTCACAATATAGTTTTATTAAAATTGAGAACGTCAAGAATAAAAGTGGTGCTTTTATATAAACTTTTCATAAACTCCCTTTATGATCTGGGTAGCCAAACTAAGATATTCTTTTGTACAGAGAGCCTTAGCAACCCCGTTGGGTGCCTTTCCAAAAGCTATGAATGTTCGTAAGGAATTCTCTCCACAGGATGAATTCAGTATAGTAAAAAATCTTTTGGCTCTGCTAACAATACATTGCGAATAATTACCTTCGTTCAATAAAAACTGCACTATATTAAAATTAAGAAACATTCTTTATTCTTAAGGTAAAGTTTAAAATGCCCTAATGAATGGTCTAGAAAGAACTTTAAATGAGATAAATAATATTAAAACTAATACCAACGTTTAAATTTTCATTAAATTACTAGAAACGGTATTTTTCCCCTGTAGAATGTATATTTTTGGACATCGGCCGTTTAAAACAAATACCGATTGATATGCAAGTGTTCAGTAAACACAAAAAATATAAATATTGACAGTCGATTTGACTCTCACCAAACATTAATTTAAATTACCTGCAATTATTACGCTTACACGTATGTGTATTATGCAGTTGTATAGCGAAGTCCATGTTACCAGTTGTAAAATGAAAACTGCGCCAGACATAGGGCAAGGACACTACAACAAATGACGTCAGTCGTTGATCTGATGCAAATAGAGCCTACTACAATCAAGACATTAAAACACCGCCACGGGTGACCGAGGTTGTTAAGGCGCGGATGCGTGAGAGGGAGGTCTGGGATTCGAATCCCGCCAAGACCGTCCTCCCTTGACTGATGTTTTTCCCAGGTTTTCCTCATAAATGACAAATGCCGGGGATGTACCCTAAACTTAGGCCTGGAGCGCTTCCATCCTTTAAATAAAAAAACAATTGTTTATCATTTCATCCCATGTATCATCAGTGTCCACCGCCTGTGATGCCTCAACAGTTCAAATGGGCGTTAAACACTATTAAAAATAAAATTAAAAAAATTAATGAAGACATTAAAAGAACATTAATAAATTGGGTTATTATGAGTGGTGGACAAAAGTGTTAACGCTCGGAAGCCCATGAAATATTCACGTTGCAACAGAATTTGATGATAAAGCACCTCATACTTCAATCTCCTGTTTACAGCCAGCAAGTAGAGTCTCCATAATTCAATGTTAGGTATTAGAGAGAGAGAGAGAGGAGGGGGGGGGGGGTGAGACGACCGCCAAAAAAAAATTAATTCGTTACGGTGCATTTTATAACAACGAAGAATTATTTAAAACGTGCGCGAATTTAATGCGCACCTTTTTGTCCAAATATAAAATCAACATTATTTGATGGCGTATTAGATTCATTCCAATACATATTTTAAAAAATAAAAAAACATAAATCAAAGATAAAAACAAAGAAAAAAATAGGACAAATATAATACAATAAAGAATTAGAAACTAAATGAATTCTATGTTCCAAGTTAAAATCCGTTCGCCGGCAACTTCATTCAAATTTAAAGTTTATTATGTCACAATGCTTTGCTGTAATTCTCAATTTCGTTACATTTATTGTTGTCCTATTATTGCATAAAGCGTTTGAATAGTAAGGTAGTCACGAAATGGAGGGTAAACAGAGAACATCTTATAATTCTACTTTCAAGCTAAAATTTTTCTTTATGCTAAAAATATGGAAACAGAAAGACAGGAAGAGAGTTGCAACATTCACTTATGGCGGCAATAGAGATTGGCATTATTTGCAACTATAGTTAAAAGGAAGAAATTCGTTGATCCTCGTAAAGGAAGACATCCTGATATTGAAGAAAACGTTTTGGAATTTGTATGTGAATAGTGGAAGAATGAGCAACCTGTGACTAGTGATACGATATGAAAAAACATTTTCTTCTTTGACCTATGCCAACTGTTCTGGCAACAGTCAAGCGATGGATTTTGTCCTACGTGCTCCAAGATGTAACAATAGTCCACTCATAAATTCTATGTTGTGATCGTTTTATGAAGCGGACGAACTTATCTTGAAGACACTGTACAACAACATGTCAAAAAAAATATATGAGTTTTAGTTTCAAATTTGGGGTTTGCATTACGCTCAATGGCGCATTAGATCCACGTAATTACGGTATTTCATGCTTCCTAACTGTTGTAATTTGAGTTCTAATTATTTGCAGGACATTTGCTCGATTTCTGCTTTATATATTTTAGTCCGAGTGCTTGAATGAAAGCGTGTGTGGTAAAAATACAGACAAAGGCCTTTCGAAGACTTGACAGAAGTGAAACCACAAGAGAGAGAGAGAGTGAATAAGCTTATGTGCGTGAAGTGACAAAATAACCACAAACAGACTGTTCTATTCTCAGCCATTTTCCAAAGATTCAGCAGTGCAATAAAAGTCGTAGAAAAAAGCAAATAGAGTAGGTAACGTTCCATAACCTTGATTAGTCATTGCTGTCTCCTATACTTTGTAATACACCTTCATGTTCTCGGATGCTTTTTCATTTGAAATGAATGGGTTACAAAGACCTGCAAAGCAATAACAGGCCTTTGAATCTCCTCTTTGATGAGTCGATGAAAAGCCTTCACTATGTAGTATCATGCTCAATTCCATACACAGCTTTAATTTCTTTACGCTATTTCAGTAAACCAAAGAGTCATTCTCAAAAAAAAAAAAAGGGGGGGAAGGAAAAGAAAAGGAAGTAATTTCTTCTATCTGTGTACCATGAAAACCGTATTACTGCTGCAAAAAGATTCTTATGTTCGCGGTCATTACAAGATGGCAGCCCCCTTGGAAACTGTACTAACAGGAGCAGTGATCAATTAACAGTTTTATGGGCACTCAGAGCGAGAAACCAACAAAACATAAAGATGAAGAGGCAATGTGGAGATTTGTGTCCCTTCAGCAAGTCTGTGAGTGGCACGGAAAGTTTTTTTTTTTTTTTTAACCTCTCCTTTTTTGTTGTGCTTATATTTGTCAAATACTTCAATTAAATTGTTGACTGCAATTAGCAGTTGGTCTTACACCTCCCCAACAAGGCCTCGTTGTCTACAAATAAAACAGTGTTCAAAATAATATTTCCTACTTTAAAATGTTTAGTGAAACTATCCAGGCATTGCCGAATGACATTGTCAATGTATATGTTTTAAAGTGCAGGAGACAAGGCACATCCTCGTTCAACCCCGTGGTTTATCAGTACTTTATTTCTACCGAATATTCCTGCTTTGTCGACCTACTCTTGGTCTGTCGGTCCTGGTGGTTACAGTAGTTGTAACCATACTCGCTTCCTAAACTCAAGATCGCGGGTTCAATCTCGGCCAGGATCGATGGATTTTCTTGGGCGTAAAAATCCTAAGTTTGGCTTACTTCGGAAGGGAGGTAAAGCCGTGAGTCCCATGTAGTAGATTTACGGCATGTAAAATAACCTCACGTCTGAAAGAAGAGGCCTCTGAGCAAACTTTATCGGCTGTTTCACGCTATGAATTGAAAGGGATGATCTGAGATGTTAAAGAGCGTCCGTAAATAAACCAAATCAACAAAACACCTCTTTAGACTACTGGTTAGCGTTACTGATTGCTGGCGATGCGATTCCAGGTCCACTTAGAAACTTTTCTAAGTTAGGGACGTCGGGTTCGAGGTTCATACATCTTCGTGAGGACAATTGGAAAGCTGCCTGATGGAGAGGTGGCGTTCTTCGATCTCGCAAGCCGCGCGATTGGCGGGATTCTGTTTGTTAATCACATTCCCCCTGCAATACTGCTCTCTACCAATGATGTGTGACGACGCGGTATGTTAAAGCCCTTCCTAGGGCTATAGCACGCCATAAAAGATTGCTCTTTTGTCAGTAGTAATGCTCTGAAGAAGATAAAAATCTTGGGAATATACAGGAAATTCTCTACTGCAGTATTTGTAAGATTTCTTCTGCACATAATAATCATAAATAAATATTCTAGCGTATATAGCGTACACTCTCGGCATACTCCACAATAAACAAATACATACATAGTAGAAAGACTAATCCACACTTCCTACAGAAATGCAACTGAAACACTTGGCATGATAAACAAGAATGAGTAATCTCTATTGTCTGTGTCTGCGGAACTTCAATCCAGTATTGCGAGGCCCCTACTTGAAAGTGATGGTCTCACTAGTGTGTACATATTCCAATTGTGTGTCGGAATGAGACATGACATATCATTAAGTTCACTCTGAGAAAACTGTGGAATGAAGTCAACATCAACATGTGCAATCATCCCTAATACAGCTGGAGCAAGAGAGACAGATAGGAGAACCTGGCCTGACTGTTAAAAAAATACATGGATACAAATGTGTGTTCATTGTTTTCCGAATTGCACCCTTGAACTTCAAGTAAACAAAAGTAACAATAAAGTTTTTTTTTTTGTTTTTTTTTTTCCGTTCTCCTCCACACTACAGAAATTGTTAAACAGCTTGTTGTAATCATCAAGTTTCATTTTAATCACAAAATCTGTTGTGCATTCTTTTATTCAAGCTGTAAACATATCGCCGAAAATAACAGGCTTGTTCACTTATTCACCTCTAGAGAGAACCTTAAACAATATCTTGGTGCAATCCCTGAGATTTTTTGCTAACACATTTACAAACCTACCTGGATAAAAAAATAAGCTAGAAATTTGGCCCCAGGCCCAAGCAACCTCTCTCCTCGTCTCTTCTAAAATTTGACAGAAGAGATATAAGGAAAGTAACTGCGATAATTACTGAACATGGTCACTTCAGGAAATATCTGCGAAAAGTGGGACTATACAAAGATGAACCCATTTGTTGAATGTGTAAACAGATTTATGCCGGCGACTCAGCTGGCGAGAGCTCGTCCAATCAAGTAACAAAAACATATTATCAACGAAGGTATGACATCGACGTTGCAACATTTACAGGGTTAGAAATTTCTATCCAGAAGCAACACGTTTTCAAATGCGTGCATTGATTCTAATTTTTCGTATACAAATATTTTATTAAGAGTAGTGCGTGTGCTTTGTATCATTCAACTAATGAAAGTGATTCTGTAAGATTTTTTGATCAAAAATCTACGCATACCCGTCGTTTTCATACACTTTACTCCTTCGCGCCAATGCATAATGTCCAGCTTAAGATTTCTGCCTCTGTGTAGGTTCTTCTGTAGTTACAGCAAAGTTGCCACCATTACAATAATTTTGGAACCATAACCGTGGAAAATATTTAAAATAAAATGTTCAATTATGTAAGGACATGTGAATTTTTGTCGTGTATACAAAAATGTGTACTATACCAAGGATAAATATGGAGCGTAAAATATGCTTTAAATCATAGAGAAGTAGGAAGAAGTTGGTGATGATCTAGGAGTGCAGCCGCTTAAGGCGGATGGAGTATGATGGGATACAGCAACAGCGTACTGGCGCGGCCACATGTCAGTAGAAATGTCAATCACAGGTGATTTCCCCCCTAGTATAGTATATTTATTGCCACATTTATGATTTACATAAGTTGATATGCGTATAAATTTTCATTGTTAGTGTTTGTTGTATTATTATTGTTGATCTTTTTATTTCTCTTCTTCTTATATTAATACTTAACAATATTAATTTTATTAATTATTTTTTTATATTAGCATACATTTATTTATGTAAGTCATGATTTGCATAGTTCTATATGTGACCGAGTGTCCTTTTACTATTAATGTTATAATTAGGATATTGTAACTAAAACTTAGTGTAAATACTATTCGATTGGTAGAGCGGAAGAGAAGGCCTAATGGTCTTAGCTCTGTCAGAATAAATAAACAAAATAGACATTGTAAAATGTAACTACAACGGCAATGTTTGTGCTCCCTAAAAACTTACAGGAATGTAATCTGAAAATGCTTGAAGTCCTCTTCGTTCTATTATAAAAACACTGAGGTGATAGAACAGAAGTATAATTACTCTGGAATCAGCATAGAAATGTGTGCTATTAACAAAAAGTAGTAGCAATCTGATACCAAGCACGATAACCAGTTCTGTCCACATGTAGGTTGATTGAAGCTGAATATGGGAATTAACGTTTTCAAAAGTTCAAATCCGAACGAAAAAGCTCATACTCCTAGATCACCTCTATCGCACTCTGGTTCACATTGCTCTCTTCAGTCATTACGGACACCAAACCATTCTACGGATGTGATAGCCATTCGAAAGTGTATGGCTTCACAACCAGCATACACGGATTTCCAACTTGTTGCTCACAAAGCAACAATACAGCGATCAATTCAAGGCAAGTAGAGCAGAATGTCAGCCTGCGCATGAGCATGCTCTGCAGATCAAAAGGAATGTCTGGGGTAAACAGTAAACCAGAAGCTTACAGCTGATGTGATTCACTGTGTTCTCCACGCACCCAGCTACCTTTTATAACCTCCCCTGCCCTTTGAGTTGAACACAAGAGCAGAGTCGCCAACAGTGCCTAGAGGATTCTGCCGCTGTTTGAGCTCTGTAGGTGGTTCTGTCAAAAGGCACATAATTTAAAAACACTGCGGTAAAGGATTTGTGATAAAACATTCCACTTAATTTGTATTTATTAATGTTCAACATTTTTCTTTTAATGTTAAGCCCTTTTATAACAAGACTTAACTGTTTTATACGAGAAAAGTTCCATAAATTTCAGGCCAAACTTAAAGAACAGAAAACAATCGTTTCACTTTTCAGCAAAATCTTTGTTTATTTCAATAACTTTTCAAACCTATGAACCAGCTTTTCTATGCCCTTGAAAAAATATTCTGAGCATTTGACTCGAAAGGTTTTAAAATTGTTTCCTTTACTTCAATTTTTCAATTCGGAGAAAAGGACAGAATCGCTGGATGCTAGATCTGGGCTGTAGAGTAAACGATCCAATTAGCTGAAACCACAGTTCCTTAGCAACCTGCGCTGTGTGCACTGTTGCCATGCAGAAGGCGAACACCATGATTTAGCACAGCGAATACCAAACTATACCTAGACACCCCTAGGGGGTTGTTGGATTCTCTCTGGGGAGTCATGGGGAAAGTACTTTTATTTAAGAAGTTATCCATTTTCACGTCCGTTACATTATGATTATTTTGATCAGTTATACAGCAACGCAACAATAGCTATTGCAATTAAATAGATGTTACATTGTTTTGTTTCGATCATTCTTTTGGATTGGAAAACCCCGGCGTTTCTTGGCGGTGATTTATCATGTTGCATTGGATTGCTTGGGGCGCAAGAGTACACTTAGGTACTTCAGTATTGGCCATGGCTGGCCGTTTGTACCTACGTCCCTAGTCGGGCTCCTCTGAGTGAGAAAAGGAGACACCGGGCGGCCAAGAATGTGCGAACATAGCACATAGAACACATAGATAGAACACCCTGACGCAGGTAGCGCTTCAACCTAAGGAGTTCGAGTTCCTCAGAAGGTTTGCCTGCCTACCAGACGCCAGGATAGAAACCTTTACATAGCGCAAGCCACCATCACACCGCACCAGCCCACCTCGCCTGACACTTTTTATCCTGTAACAATACACGCCGAATGAAATGACATGCAATAGGAGCAGAAAATTCATGGATAGGAAAGGTCCAGTCCAGCATTCCCCTAAGCGACCAGGGGACACAAAGCTCTGGATGGGCGACCCCAAGGTATTTAAACCCGTAACCTCTAGAATGCGAGTCCCAAGCGTTACCGCCTGAACTAGTTTTACGTTACTCCATGAAAAGGATCATAGACGAGGACCTTAGTTGATTCCAGAACGTTGGTTTCAAAACGATCACATTGGCCTCAATATAAACGGTAAGAGAGCTTGTAGAAGACAATTAAGAAAATAACCGTAAACAATGGCCATTGGCCAAGCCCAAAAATTCATGTCTATAATAGTTCAGTTGCTCACAGCTCACCTTGAATATAATTTGACCTGACTGATCAATCAATCCTTGTGCCCTTGGGAAGCTTCAAGCGAAATGACAAGAGCTCAACCAAATATGCTCTGCTTACTTTCATTGCTTCTATTCCCTCTGCTCATGTTTAATCAAACATATACCGATTGAAATCCGTTCCAGATGGAATTAAACACTTTTGCCACACTCGCTTCACTATAAAGCCCCAAACCAGGCTCAAGTAATCAAAATATGTCAACATGCAAATGTACAGATTTCCTCGGCGTTCAAACAAATCCCACCTGGGTATGGCTGTCACGTAATAATTGAAAAAGTTGAAACGCTACTGTATTACTGCCTCGCGCTTCATTTCCGTGGCATTTGAGGAGGAAAGTACTTACCAAGGCTTCGCGGGAATCTGCAGGTGGCTCGAGGTAGCAGTGCTTGAAGGCTACCCACTACAACGCCTCAGGTGTAATACAGAGTAGAACGCTGTACGCTAAAATTATTTGGTGGTCGTCCAAAAAGTAAGTTTCTTTTGTTTATTGCTAAAAAAACAACCTGCAACAACTAAGTCAATGCACTGGTGTATTTTGTTGGGGGTGTGTTAGTTGTGAGCACTCAAGCGGTTTCATGTGTCTGCGCAAATTATCTTGGGGATAGCGAAATACATCATGGAGATATCACTTTGAGGCGTGTTCAACTATAAATACATTTTGATGTATATACAAGTATGAAAATGCTGTTAATATCCAATGTGAGTTAACCAGTGTTTATAGTGAAGGCTGCATGACATTCAAATGGTTCAACATGAAATGTGAATGATGAATATCGCAGCGGAAGGCTGACTACACAGATTTTCAATGATAATATTCCTGCAGTACGAAGTATCATTGAACAAGATCGTTCTGTCACTAGTGATGAAATGTATAGGTTTCTGCCTTCTAAGAGTGAAACCCAGCTGCTCATCCATCGGAAACGTTGTCAGGCAAATTTTAGTATGAAAAGTCTGAGTGAGATAGGTGTCACGTTTGCTTAGGGAAGACCATAGAGCAAGACATTAACTTGTACGCCTGTATACTGCAGCTGAAAGCTAGGTCCATCATTCAATACCCTATAGAAAAATGGCAAAGCATGGTTGAAAGAACCGCCTGTGGAGCCTCAGTAGTCAAAACGGGCGTTAAACACCATTGAAAAATGGTTGGAGGACACCTGGTAAAAGTGCACTCAAGAAGCCCAAATCGCGCATTTTGCAAAAATAGATTTCTGGGACTGTATGAAGGTATTTGTTGATGAACTATATGAATACCTAGAGTTCATTGAACTTTTGGCTCACAAAGTTCTACTTCTGCATGCTAACGCATCATTCATTATCAGTTTAGATGACATCTCAATTATTTTTATTCGTTACAGCAACAGCTATGCTTGTAATCGAGAAGCATACTTTCGTGCTCATACTCTTTCGTCACTGTATGGTATTTACCGAACAATGCTATGCTAGTCCAATGCTTTGGTCGCTTGCGTATTGACTGCGAGAATTCTCGAGTTAGAGACCATTCTTGAAGCATGAGATTCTCGGAGCAACCACAAGAACGATAGAGAATAACCAGACGTTTAATCGCTGTGTTCTTGCTAGTGGATGTTATCTGAGAACTGGGAAGCTTCTTTTTAAAAAGCCATTCACTTACAACTATAATACTCTTATTACAAAACACACCATCAACAGTAGAAACAGCAATGCCGCAGTCTACGCTCTACCACGTTGTTTGTAACACCAGTGGCTGGCTGTTCTAACGGAAGTGGCGATTTCTTCCTCTGCAAAGTTGATAGTTGAAGCGCATTGAAGGGAACAGTGTTTTTTTTTTTTTTTTTTTTTTTTTTTTTTTTTTTTTTTTTTATAAGTTAGTAGGTCTGCATTCCACGAATTCAACAGATATTGCCACCAATATTTTCTACTTTTAACTCCAAATTAAGGAGAGCCTCAGTAATCAGCAATTTGCTGCTGATGATGAAGTGGCTGCGTGAATAGGACAAATAAGGTGTCAAAAACTTGTATCACGGTACCGAAATTTTTGGACAAAGAGAAGACTTGTAGAAAAGTAAACTGGGTGTTCTGGAGTGAGAATAAAAGATTTTCAGTAAAAATATTAAACGTTTGAAGAGGGAAATTACTTTTTCAATGATCCCTGAACGTGAATAACTTTTTCTCAAAAATGGGAGGCAAGTCAATGGTTTGAAATAATTCTTTAAATAAAGTTCACGGGACTCATTAAACATCCAAGTCCTTTCAGTCAGTTTGCTTTCACGGAGAATGCTACAGCCATGGGTGGCCGAGGACGTTAAAGCCCGAACGCGTGAGCGGGAGGTCCGTGGTTCGATTCTCACCAGGACCCTTCTCTCTGACTGAGTTTTTTTTCCAGTATTTCTCAGGCCCATAAATAGCAAATGCCAGGAGGTGCCCTAAACTGAGGCTTGAAACGTTTCCTTCCTTAAAACGAAAAATACTTTCCCGTTTTATAATTTCATCTCACGTATCACCGGTGTCCACTGCCTGTGATGCCTCAGTAGTGAAAACAGGCATTAAACACTACTTAAAAAGGGGGGGGGGGAGAATGTTTACCTCTTCCTTGCAATGCTAGTCTTCCCCAGCCTGGAGCTGCGTTGATCAAGTAACAAGGGAACAGGAAATTCGATTACTAGCCACTCAGGTCCAAGAAAGCTAAAGCTCTTTTCCGAAACATAAACTCCCCTTTGCCTTCCTCCCAGAGGGTTGTGTTCCCCAATACTTTTGGCAGGCGCTGCAGGTGCACAAACTCCCAAAGACATGACGAAAAAGAAAAGGCTACGGAGTTAGGAAAAAAAAAAGGAGAAGAAGGAGCGCGTCAAAAGGGCCTCTGAGGAGTGGCACTAGAATCCATCTTATCCAGAAACTGACGATGTTCTTGCAGTGGCATTTTCTAGGAAGAGGGGTGACGGCAAAGCTCTACACATGTTAATTACATTCTCTGTCTCGTCATGTTATAGTCGTCCATTTTTATACATGAGGATGCACCTGTGTAAAAACACACCCATCGCTCGTAACTGCACTCTACACAACCCATAAAGTCAGTTTTTCCATGAATGATGTTAATGGCACCTAGTTGTAAATGTGGCAGAAACAAAATACCAGTTTTTTGCTCCAAGCATTCAAATTTACGAATTCAGATATAAAAGCTTGTCTGCTGTTGCATTTTGTAAAAGTAAAAATGATATTTTAATGTTATGTTGCAACTTCCATGCTATTTTTAATATGTGCATGTTACTGCGTAAATTAGTGAGTATTTAGGAACACCCTTAGAAAAATGGGCAAAGACCACAAACAACTGCCCGTTCAGAAAACTTCGGAAGCATTCGTTGGCGCTGGTTTCACGTTCCAAGTTATGCCGTAAACAAGAAATGCGTTTGGTCAGACCATGTACTCTGATGGCTAAATGGAAAGCAGGTTCGAATCCTCATTATGCTTGCATGTTTTAATTGTTAGTTTTTGCACGCTTAATTAATGTTTAATACACAGCAATAATATACATTTTAATAGACAACACGTTTGAATTTTAAGGCATTTATGCTCAAAAACTAAAAAGAAAGTATGTTAGATTTATTTCATTAATATATATATACATACATACAATATATATACATATATATACATACAACATATATATATATATATATATATATTGTATTTGCAACTAAAATAACAATAATTAGAAAACCAGAAAAAAATTAAACACTAAGAGAAAGCCACAGATTAGTTATCACTAAATTTCGAACTGTTTGATTTCTTCTATGATTAGAAGATAAGTGAATATAGTGATTACAAGTCAATACAGAGTTTAATATTGCTAAATTTTTCATTTATATTATATATAAATATATAAATGTGTATATATAATTTATATTATATATATTCATTTCTAGGTTATTTGGTAAACAAAGATGACATTTGTGTGCATGTGGGCATAAATGCCTTAAAATTTAAATAAATCTGCAAATAAAAGCTATATTATAATATACACATATATTATAACCATTGGTAGGATTTGAACTGATTGCTAGGCACTTGTATTTTACCACTCGACTATGAACGTGTCTGCCATGACTGCTGATAACAGAATGAGACATGCCGTAAATCGAACGCTGAGCCGAACAAAAATAAAAACAAATGATCGTTTCAACAGTTCTTCATCAGAGGATTTCTATATTTATTTTCCTTACACTTCTATGATAGAGAGGCGGTCAAGTACCAACCTATGCAGAAAGATGTGTGCTGTTGCTAGGAAAACTATGAAGGAACATATGAGTATAGAAAGAGGACTTTTAGGCATAAAATATGTTCTTGCAGCCTAAAGTAACTTGTAAAAACGTAAAATATGTACTATAATTGTGAAAAGACATTATAAATATAAAGATAAATAAGCATTTTGAGTTTAGGAACAAGGGATCGCAGAAGTTTTTAACTGCGCTCCATGCGTCAACATCAAATCCGTGTTGCTAGAGTCTCAGATTGTGAAACTAGTTTGTGGCGTGTAAACAAAACGCACTCTTGTACAGTACTAGTCATTGTCGTTAGATGTGTCTGATGTTCAATGCAGCATTTGTGTTTTGAAGCCCACTGGATGATATGCTAATACTGAACGCTTGTCTTGAAATTAGGCGAAATTTACGATTCCACGGCGCCCCTGCACATTTTTCACATGCAGCCCAAAATCATCTGAACAGAACATTTGACAGATGGATCGGGCGCGGTGAACCAACGCAGTGGCCTCCACGGTATATCAATTAATTACATGCACGTAATATTTGGTTTTTTATTGTGTATTTGTACTCATTAGTCGAGACAGTACGTATAAAGTGAGTGACATTAGATTTTATAAGGTTCATAACGACAGATTTCAACTAGCACAGTTATTATACTGCATCTGCGACCCCTATGTTCCTAACCTCACAAAATGCTTAGTTTGATACAGCCTTGCTACTCTACAATTTTTTGCACCTTCTTTTTCGCATCTGATATTTAATATGTCACAACCACTTAATTATGGACTTAAATCATTAGTTTTCACATATATAACTCCAATTTTATCAACACATTAAGAAATAATTGTAATAGATTATAAAAGTACATTATTTAAACTAATGCATTTAACATACAATCTGAAAATTCACTGAAATTTCGTACCTGGCGAAGGAAATTAGAAAAAGTTCCAATGAGAAACTTTTCAACTAAGAAAAGCCATTATCTCACTATATGCACAGTTAATAGTATTTATTTATTTATTTATTTTTTTTCGTTTTTTCAAGTAAACTACAAAAATAACTTTTCGAAATTAAATTTAAGTGAGCCTATTGTCTGATTTAGACAATTAGGGGAAAATACGAGTACACTGTTTAACATTAGTCAATTTCCCATAGTGTTCCTCAATAAATGCCTTTTCCAAAAATTTCATCCAGATATTTTATAATTTGTAAGTATAAGAATGAAGACAGAGAAAAGTTTTTGCTCGTCTATAGGTATCACTGGAGTATATTTCATCTTGGGCATATATATATATATATATATATATATATATATATGTATGTATAAGTTGTTTCCTTTCAAAATATTTGTCCTGCACACAAATATGGAAAACTTTGATTTTTCTGAACACAAATCCCAGTTTGTTTCTTATTCTTCCTTCAACTCAATTGACTCACAAACCTTGTGCTTGACAGATTAAATTGTTTCAATGTTTTTATTTTATTTGTTAACATTACAGGCTTCTCCAATTACAAAGTTACTTAACCAGATACAATATCCTTACAATTACAAATAACAAATTTGTGTTTGTAAAGAAGTATGCGAGGTGGTTCAAGCGGGGACCAGTTTAAGGAATATAACTGAAACTTCATACTTAAATTCAAAGCTACAGAATGGATAACTGAGAGTCGATAAACATCACACATAGGAAGCTGTAACACTTGCAACGCTTCGACAGTAGTTAACAACTATGGATTGTTTACCTCTTTGACCACCTCTAATAAGCTCAGGTGAGAGCGGAATCAAACACTTTCCCATACGGAAGAGAGCATCCGTTACTGATGAGAATTTCATTACTACCGCAGAGGGTTAACGAACACGTAAAACAAATTTCGCTAGCTGCATGGTTGTTACGCAGGATGTAATTAAGTTCATTTGCGCGCCACGTTGTTATTGTCTCCCCCAGGATGGCTGCCGCATTGTCAATGACACAAATCGCAGCAACTCCCAGTGTCTGGAACTTTCAAAATAGCGTCCTTGCTTCAGAAGAGTGCACGGTGATGGCACCACTCTCTTACAATGCCCTGAAACACTTGTGATGAGATAATAAGTGTTCCATTCCTTGACACTATCATATTTCATAAAATTATCTAAAAGTGTACAAGTTAAACAAATAGTTAGTTTGCGCATGTACAAGAAGGTTCGCTTGGGAGATGCAACGAAAATAAGGCAATAATTATAGTGTTTGTATTTATATTTTATTTATGCGCTTTGTATTGCTCCTTCGTTTAGAAAATAAAACATCGATGCCTAACAAGAAAATGACTGCAATATTTTCATTCTAATGTTTCCCTTAAGTAAATCGTAACAAACCGAATAGAGATGACCGAAAGTTTTACGCCAGAACTATGAGAATGTTATTATCTTCTATAGATATTATACAGCTTATACTAACCACGAATTGCTGCCGACAGTTAAGACTGTTAAGCTGGCACGTTCAATTTTTCTAGTATTTCCTAGTATTACGAGAAACATAGTTAAGTATGAACACTCTGAAAATGATTATACGAGCTTGTATGCTTTATGAATTTAACGGAGGAACAATGCAACTGCACCGGTGCTGATATTATGAATGAATGGCGATGAAACCTTCCACGATGAGCCACAAACAGCAAGTTCTCAGCGACTTTTGTGGTGAACAACAGCTAGACATGTGAGGACGTGGTGCACCAATTCAACGTCAGTGCAGAAATCATCTCAAGACACCTCTGTCATTGGATTGATTTGATAAGGAGGAGTTTGTCGACCTCCCGCACATCAGCTTAAAAGGCTTATTGTGCTGTCCCAGTGGAAGAGACGTCTTCACTGTTTCCCAAAATCTGCTCCTTGAACAAGTTGCAGTATCTTGATTGCAATCTTAGATCCCGTTCCCAGGTCTCTCCTGGTTATAGAAAGATTAAGTCTCTTTGTTACTAGCAATGGACACTCAAACAGGATATGTGAGGCAGTCTCTTCATACTATTTGCAATTTCTACAGTTCAGTACATTTTTAGATGTCCCGCTTTTCATATATGTTTCCTGAATTGACCGTATTCAGTAATTAGCGCAACTACTTTTATTACACCTCTTCTGCCCAATTTAACGAGAGATAGGAAAGAGCATTATTTGAACATAGCACCAACTTCTTAGATTGTCTTTGTCCAGATTAGGTCTGCCACCTTAGTTGGCTTTTTTCCTCCATTTATATTTTTGCCGCGATCTTAGCAGTACGGGTACTGATTCCAAACATGGATTAAGGCCAACATTGGGCCTTTCAGTGCTCTTTTGACCAGCTTATCTGCTTTTTCATTTCCATAAACGCCCCGATGCCCCGGCACCCATCGCAGTTCAAGCCTGTTGCGAGATGCCAGGGCAGTCAGGGCATTTAGGCATTCCCATTCCAGTTTACATTTTACCTGATGGAAAGAAAGTACTTTCAAAGCACTTTGGGAGAATTCCTTTAGCATGATAGCTTTTCTCAAGTCCTCTAAAAGCCTGGAAGACTGTGCAGTGTTTCCCAAGGCTTATGCATACAAGTTAATAATGGTTCTGAAGGCGACACACACTGACGCCTGATAGGCTGCTAACATGTGTTGAGAACTGGATCGTCTAATTTCCAAACTATCGTCAACATTGTTGAATCTATCCCAAAACAAGGTTGTTTCGTGAACTTCTACCAGCAGGTCGCTGCATACTCTTGTCGCCTGGAACAGGTCCATGAAAAGCTGCACATCTTGGAGTGTGCGCTCGTGTATCACTACTATATACAGGGTGACTCGTGAAACCATTACCCACTTTGGTGTATCCCTGATATTCTCCATCAGATCATCATATTTCCATATGTTTAAATCTCTGAATCTTTGCCGATCTTGAAATTTCACTGCATGGATGTTTTGCTTCCCGACCTAAGGAGTTACATAACAGTGGAGTTCAATCTTCCATCATGTTGGCAGAAGGTCCTCAATAGAGGTAATGGCTATATTGAATACTAAAGAGATTACTTGGTTCAGAATATGTTGCACTGAAATGTCTGGTCTGAAACCGAGGAACTATTCGGTCATTTAATAATCTCCCTCCTGTATTGTCTAAAGGTAGTAAGCTGTACGCATTATCTCAGTATGTTATTTTTTAAATTAAAATGACTGGATTGTAGTCCTTTGTTGCCACGTAAAGGATTTTAAGGGAGAGACACATCTTAGCGAGGAAATTGGAAATGAATAGTGTTTAACTCCCGTTTTTGCTACAGAGGCACCACAGGCGATGGCCACTGATAGTACAGGAGAGGAAATGATATATTGGTAAAGGATTTAATTTTAAGGAAGGAATCGTTCCAGGCCTAAGTTTAGGGTATTTCCCCGGCATTTGCCATTTATGAAGACTGAGGAAAACCTGGAAAAAACCTCAGTCAGGGAGGACGGTTCTGGCGGTATTCGAACCCAGACCTCCCGCTCACGAGTTCATATCTTAACGACCTCGGTCACCCGTAGCGGTGGGAAAATTGGAAACAACAGAGTCAATGTTCAATGGACTAGTAAGTACCGCACTTCGTAAATGGCTTACGTGGCAGAAAGGATTTGCTCCAATCTTATAAAAGTTATAAGTCGTTCTGTCTCAGGAGGCGGGTACCCTACTTCACATGTCAAAGAGCGATAAACATTACTAAACTGAGGTCATACAGGATTACCGTTGTTCGTGGGTTACACGAGCATGATAAGGGGAAACGAACTGGTTACTGCACTCATTGTGTGACTGCCTGATATTTTAACATCACAAGTGAGGCCTGGCTCCATGTCAGTTATGTAAATTTGTTTTTAGGCTTCATTAAATATGCCACTACACAAATATAGTCTTGAACAGTTTTTTATTTATAATATATGTGTGAAAACGGATTGTTGCAGAGAAAAGGTAAGACGATTCGCAAGAAAATATCTTGGCAACAGTTCGCTAACTTGTTAAAAGTTACGAGAGAGAAAGAGACACTCTCAAATAGCGATAAACGTGTTCCGAACTGGAAGAAAAGTTAGACGAAACACAAGAATTCCCTATGCAGATGCCGGCGATGTGCTGCCGCTGAGGGGTACCATTTTCAATGTTCCTTACATGTTTAATAATACTGTTAAGTTGTAAATACAGTATCTTTATATGTTTGCAGTAACAATATAAATACTACAACTAAAAGACAGTGCATTTATCTCCATTTTTCCTGAAGCGGTGGTGCGCATCCCTAGTAGGCAGCCGCGCTCAAGCGGTGCATAACTCAAATATTCTCACTGCATAATTTAATAATGCTATTTATTTGATTTATGTGAGTTACGTCAGGATATTAAGCCTGGACCCTATGCACGAAAAAGAGAAAGGGGGAACAAGTAAATGTAGGAGAAAATAAAAAATAGAATACCAAGAAAAGTATAGGGATAAGACAAAGGGGAAGGGGACGCAGAGGCCCCGAAAGCTAGCACGGGACATGAAGCCTTGTATCATCGGATCGATAGTTCCCTTGTCTCCTTGTTTACACGTGATGAATGTACAGAGTCCCTGACGTTTTCGCTAATATCCCGCTGTGGGTACGAGTTTTCATCACAGCTACCATTGCCGTATATTTTAATCCTGTGCAATGTTATTTAATTAAGTCGCATGCACGAATGTAGCACTCGCCGGTTACCTTAACATAGCCGCTGACACAGGTTTACGGGCATCTGTATCAGTTACAGTCCCATATTCCTGGTTTAAAATGTATGTCAATTGAAAAGAATGTCGAAATGCAGTTTTGGCGTCAGATTTTTTCTTCATCTGCCGTTAATGCTTCAGAATTTAGATGACTAACATGACCCCGCTTCAGCCCTATTCTTTGACATTGTCTCCCATCTCCTCCTTTACGTCCATATTTTAAAACAATTTTTGAAAATTTTATCTTACATTCTTTAGAGATATTCCTGTTACATATATAATTCATCTATTGTCAATATTAGGGCAATTTGAAAATCACTCGGAATGTATGCTTTATAAACACAGCCTGGAAGTTAGGCAAAATAGCTTTTCTATCTCGGCGAGTATATTTAAGAGCTAGCTAGATATGTTAATCTATTTCCGTACATTTGGAGTCGACAAGGCCAATTTTTATTTTGCCTTTTATTTAATTGTTTGCCTATTTTAAGCTTTTAAACATTTTTTTTTTTTTTGGCTATTTTGAATCGTGTATTTTTACGTATTTCAAAAAGCACATAAAGAACATACATATATCGCAATGAAAACAGTACCGCCACGGGTGACCGAGGTCGCTAAAGAGCGGAAGGTCTGAGCTTCGATTCACACCAGGACCGTCCTCTCTGACTGAGTTTTTTTTTTTTTCCAATTTTTCCTCGGTCCTCATAAAAGGCAAATGCCAAGGAGGTACCCTAAATTTAGGTAGAACATTCCTTTTCCATGATGAAAAATGTTCTCTCTGACAAGCGACTGACTATGATACCTTGATACCTTGGAAAGACATGTTGTTGCTTGTAACCAAGAAAAGCAAGCTTAAGCACTTTAATAATGTATGTTAAAAAGAAAATGTCAATTTTCATTAATAATGGGTGATATTACTCTTTGTTTTCACTTTTAATAAATGTTCTATTTTAATTATATTAATGTCCATTTTCATTATTTTAAGTGCCTTTTTTGCTTGCCTATGTTAACAAAATAAATGTCTGAATTTCTGGGCTCTGGTTATAACCCCTCTTCACTAGTAATTAATAAAGATATTTTACATTCTGGACATGTTCAACCTTGTGTTTTTCATAATCTAATGTATTTACATATCTGCATCAGCAGGTGAATTGCTTCCTGTGGCTGTAGTCACAAGCATATAAAATTGCACATGATATTATTACCACACATTGTCGAATATAACATGTGCAGTGTCTTCTTTCATATTTTGTAATAACGATGCTAAACCATATAAACAATACTATAACACGAACCTATCTCTTAATGTAAAGCTTTTTAGCTGTATCTTGAACAAAAAAGTAATTTTGCAGACGGTAATTTTCCCACGGAAATGAGTTTCTCGGCCCCCTATCGAACAATTCCTCTGTGGAGGAGCACACATCCTCTTACCCCTTGTAGTTCGCGCCTATGTGGGATATTTAAATTACTGCAATATTTTTTTTCAAAAAAGTTCATTTTCCATGACTCACTCTTAAATTTGCTTGTATATGAGCTGAATCTTCCATTTTCTGTACATCAATCACTCTTGATTCTCACTGAGCTTTTAGACTCAACTTTCACAATGAACTTCGTACTTGAGACAATAAAAAATTACTATGCAAATGCGTCATACCACAAGCCCTATAAAATGCATATACCTATCATGGAAGGAATCATCCATATGTGAGGTACAACTTTTCTCGAGAAATGTCTTAGTGAACGCGGTTTCTGAACGATAACACTACTAAAGTTGACTGGAAGTCTAGGTAAATGTGCTGAAATCAAAAGGGATCTACAGTGTAAATTGGACCAGATTTTATTTTCATATTCTGGTAGATAAATGTACCAGAGCACGTTGTATAAATTTCATTCATCATTCAAATGACCTTCGATAACCACAGGATATTAAACGCTTTAAAAATATAAAATTAAAAAAACCGCATTGGCTTCACTGAAAAGCGATCCATTCCAAAAGCGACCTGACATCTTGTATACTAACTGTACATGTACCTTAGAGATCGATTTCCTTCGCTGCAACAAATTGGAAGAATCTGGAAGTCTTCCAGAATGGCAAACCAATTCGGCGCCAGACAACCTTCCTCGTTTCAAACTGATAACGGGTTCGTCCATATCGAGGACAAGTCAACTCTGTTAACTTTTTACAGCATGTGAAGCATGCAAGACAAAAGCAAAAATAAGAGGCATTAGAGAAAGCCAATTTGTGTCGAAGCAAGCGATACAACGCATATATCAGCAAAAGATAAGTACCCAAGTTTACTTTCCGGCGATGACTTTCTTTACTAGATCAGATTAAGGTTTCTGTAAAAGTGCACTATACAGGGTGTCTCGCTTAAAATATCAATACTTCTTTTGGAAGGGAAGTAAAGCCGGGGGCCCCTGTAGTATATTTACGGCACGTAAAAGAACCTCCAACATGTTAAAGAGCGTCCGTAAATAAAACAAACCAACTTCAACAAATACACTATACTTCACTTTACTATAGCATTCATCCACTAATTGAGTATTTGGATATATTTTTTGTTCCATAATTCATTTACTCACTACTCTTCACCTACTAACCCTTTACTTCTTTCGCATTTTATATACCTTATCTAACATTTCAGTTAAAGTTTATCACTCATATTTACTTATACCTAATCATTTAAACATTTATTATCCACCATTTTCTTCTCCTCGAACAGCTCTGGCCTTGGCTTCTCCTTTCTTAAACCCAAGGGACAAGTATTATCCCACTTCCTGAAAGACCTACCGTTGGTAAGGGTTAATAAAGTCCAGGCTTTCGAACACATTAAGGCAATGAACTCGCTACAGTTAACTTTAAACCAACCAATGGAAATAAATGTTTCAAACTTTCAAATAGTAGCGGGTGGCAGGCATTGGCAAGTGAATTTAAATCAACCAATAGTAGATGTATATTTTTATTTTCTGAAGCAAGACACGAGACTTGCCTCGCTGGTGTAAACCGCTTTGGCTTGGTCGAGCCAACTCTTTTAATTTGAAATGAATATATAAGGAGGCGTTTGCTCTGCGAGGGAACTCGAAGCATAGGCTCTGATGGGCAGATACTTAGATAGTCACATAATTAGTTCTACTTAGGACGCGGAGTTTGCTCTGCATAAGAAGTTCAAAAAGTTCTGCATTCTGCGAAGGCACTCATAAAAATTTTACTTCGAACGCATGTCACTAATGACATGCTGAAAAATATGTAGATAGAAGTTGACCCAGGCTTGACTCCTGCCGTGCTACAAATGGTAGTTATGTTGAAATCTATAGCGTGTCCCGTAATGAATGCAATTTGTGTTTCAATAATAAAAGACATAATGTGTTTTATTATTAAGTCAATATGAAGCACAAACACTGTCATTAACCTGAAACAAAATATAAGGCAAATGTCTTACACGGTTTCCTTGGCACCTTCACTCTGTTGAGAAAATGTTCAAGGACTTAAGAACAAAGTTCCGGCCGAGTTTCATCCATGACACATTTAATGTCTGCCTAGAGTTGAAGGATGGCGTGGATTGGCCACATAAATACGAGATTTTACATACCTCCATAAAAAAAATAGTCACATGATGTCAAATCACACGATTTCGGTGGCCAATTTTGAGCGCCATTGCGAGAGAGGTAAATGTTAGACGCTGCAAATGGTCCCTCGGCTTCAGTTCTTGTGTTAGTTCGATCTTAAAAACATGCACATGCAGATTTTTGTTAAAATTCGCCACAAACTGCTTCTTGGAACGGCGGTAAATCTACTTCATAGGGTTCGTAGCAACTCTCGATCTGACGAGGGCAACATTCTCTACAGATCGACGACAGCGTCCTGGTGATTTCATGTTTTAGGTTGATCCTGCATCTTCAAATTCCCTTTTCAGTCTCTGTACTGTTGACAGGTTAGGCGCGAAGTCTTCGAACGGTCTCTGTATAACATTCACCGTACTTAAAATGCACTTTTAGAATCTGGACGCGTTCATCCTTCATGTATCGCTTCATTTTAGCTGATAAACGAAACACACAAATGCCAACCGTTAATCGCAATACAAACAGATGAAAGTTTCTTAAATTTCAGGTCCGGCAACCTAACAAACCGACAAAGGCGCTCAATTTAAAAATTGCGTTCATTATGGGATACCTGCATTTAAGACTAAAATTGCATGCATCAGGAAAATGTAAGTTTCAATTAAAGTTTCTCATTTAATAGATATAGCCTTTTTACATGTATTTTAAGGCCATCATATATTACAGAAAATATAAAAATGGTAGAAGTAGCAGCATGTTTGGCTGAAATTTTCCCTATTGTCTTTTGCTTGGAAAAGGAATATCCTTCGACACCAGAATATACGCTCCACATTGTTATAAGAATAAGTAGTGAAACACAGCGCACCTTTTTCATACAAATTGCGAGGCACTTGTGTTCAACAGCGCTTTCTGGATGCCTGAAGAAAGCGCAATTAAACCATAAGCTCAAAAATGATCTGGAGAGAAGTACAAAACCCCTCTATTGTACTTAATACTGCTGTAATTTTAGAGTAAATAATCAGAAGCTAGCTATTTATTTCTTGGGGTTCTACTAATACCGGATGAACGATCTTTAACGCAACTGGTTTCGCGGTGCGGCCGACCAGTGAGACGGGCTGCTGTATCGAGGGTGCGGGTGACAGGAAGTCCGCTCTAAATATAGTACGGTTTGTCGCGTGAGTTATTTCTAACATACATAACATAAACACATAAATGAAAAGTAAATTGCCCACGTATATTAAGCAAGGAGATGCTGGAACTGCCTCCCTTCGTTGTTCAAGCATTTCTGACACCTTAGTAAATTGCTCATTGCACATTACACTCTGCAGTTTCCTCTGAGAAATTGCAGCAATTTCTTGACGAATGTGAGATTTAAATTCATCTAAAGTGTATGGATTTGTGTTGTACACTTTCTGTTTTAATGCCCCCACCCCTCCCCCGAGATAAAGAAGAATTCCCGTTTCATGAAATTTATTTACTAATCAAAGAATCGAACTCCTATTAGGAACGTGAACATCAGGAAATTATTCTTGAAATAATCTCCTTACAGTATGAGCTGATTCTGTACGCACGTATGAATTATGCATGGATAATTTTGCGGAAAGGAATAGTTGTACCGCTCCATTTCACTCTATACTGCATTGCGTCACCTAACAAACACGTGCTACTTGTGCAAGATTTGAAACTTCGCGTAGTGGAGGGGAAATATACTCCCCACCTCTGCGCCGACATTGCGCTGCCGGCCGGTCCCGCGGTTGCGTCAAGCATTGCTCACTCAGTAGAACGCTATAGCTCTAGTTCTATTGGAAGTAGCCTTACCACATCCTCGAAACCAGTCATGAAATCCATGCTTCTTTGGAGTTGGCATTAACCTCTTCTTCATAGAATGCAATATTTCCCTCTGGTTTTCGTAAATAGAGAGCCCATGTTTTTCCTTCACAGCTGGAGACAGGAGGACCAAGTCTATACTCTACTGTAAGTGCTTAATCAAGGTCACTTCCGATTCTTGCAGAAGTCCCATTGTTTTCAAACCGATGTGCGCAGATACATTGCCGTAGTGAAGCAATAATCCTCACAACCCAGGTCTTCTTTCTGTTAGTGCTCTGAAGACCTTGGAGACAAACTTTGGTAGTGACTTTTCTTTTGTTCCTGGAGTAATGGTATAAATGTAGTCACTTGTTGAGATGAAACTGGCAATGAACTTACGGCTTACACTTCGACACGTTTAACTTTCACTGAAGGAAGGGGGGTTCGTCATTTGGTAAGACCCAAATTAGGAAATGACTTTATTAATACTGGCTCACATTAATAAATTCAGATTTCGTCACTTGTGAAGATATCTTGGATAAGTTTGGAAATGCCACTGTCAAACCACGAATTAATTCCTGTCACCATTCCACTCTTGCTGAATTTAGTTCTTCTGTGAGATATTTGTGCAGGATTTCTGACACCGCGGTTACTTGCGAACCGTCCCTCGCTAAGGCTTCTACCCGAGCTGTTTTCATCTTGACTACTATGACAAGCGTTACCGCCTGAGCCATTACGCTCGGTCGTAAGAACAGAACTTAAATACTTTTTGAACGATACAGTTATCTTGAAAGAATATTTACAAAGAGGACCCTCGGGTACGAAGCAACAAAACCGAACTAAAATTCAGTTACAGATAATTTGCTTATCTCAAAAGTAATAGCGATATACGTTTTACTGAAAACGCTGCAGTTACTCAATAGAGGGCTCTGTTAGTAACCCTTCGCTCGTCATACTTCTAAGCGGCAGCTGTCTTTAGTGATCACTACAGGTCAAAGATGGTATTTTAATAAAAAACGAAAGTATCACCATTAAATTCAGAGATAATTAAAGGTTCAGAACTAAATTTATGCCGATTCTGCTGATTAGAAACCTAGGGCATTGCTTGTTGTAAAGGATAAAACCAAATTCACAACTGTTATACAACACTGTTGAATCATTTGATAGAAAAATTGTAAATCGACATAGTGATGAACAGAGGCGAAGCGTGGCATTTTGTATAAAGTGAAATCGCTGTGTAATGTTACTATCAAATTGTTTTATGTTCAAATTAATGGCACTGTGACTATCAATAATGTAACTGATAATTAAATTACATAAACATAAAAATTAATGTTCCATGACTCATCCTCATACCTCTTTAAATTCAATCCTCTAGTTCTTTTTCTGTGCAAACACATTCAATCACTTTTGAAATGTATTCTTGACGTTTCACTAGCTATTTACCGTTCCATTCATATCGCGCTTTTCCATTGCAGTTGACAATTAGGTGGAAATATAGGGAAAACAATTTTAGATTCAGAGCTGCCAACTAAAATACGATTAAGGGAGTTGAAGAATTGTTTCTAAGAATCACAAAACGCAGTAAATGGTATTTATTGTTAAAATAAAAATTCCCATTTATTATCCACACACAAACTAAAATAGCAAAGTACTATATATTAAAATATCGTCTGCATTCCGGCCCTTCTGTTTGGGCTTCAGGTTCTATAAAACCCTAGAGGGCAGACATAATTAACTGAGTTGAGACTAGGCTAGTGTATGGAATAACGAAAACCTCATGAAAGATTCCTTTCACCCTTCTTGACAGTGACTTGAGAAATAACTACTACGCTTGCGCAAGGCAGGTTGATTGGGTGCCTTCGCCTTATTAATTATTGGTGATCGGCTATATACGTTACAAAGAGTGCAATAATTCAATTGGGGATATATTTCAATAATTTTGGGTAGGCTTAGCAACCTATACGTCGGAATGAAAAACATTGCTTTGAATCAACTCCATATCCACTCTAATTCCCGGCCTTAGTTTCAAAAGATTTCTCCTATTTTTGAACTTAATTTGGCTTGCATGTTCGTCCAATGAGGATGTTACCGACATCCTCAATTACCATTTCGCTCAGTTTGATCAAAGCAGTTTTTTTGTTTAGACAGGATGAAAATATATGAACCTCGATGGACACTTATGAAAGATATATACTTTTTTAAACTTATTCATCAAAATTTTCAAATAACCTCCGTGATAAAAGTCGTCAATCCACCGGTTTTGAACAATGTAGAGTGGTGGTTCCAGTTGCCACAAGGCCTTAAGTCCGTCGATTTTTATAGCAAATGCACTGGATGTTATTACACTTGTAGATAGACAGTGATTGATGAAGGCGACGAGGGAAATCAGAGCGTAAAAATATCAGAGGGAGAGAACATCATACAGGTGGAAAGAAATAACGACACATCTGATGTACACAACACGAACAAGAAAGCGAATTGAAACTTGAAACACGTTTTATCTGCTTTGCTACATAACTCCCCGCTTGGCAACACTTTTCCAATGATGGACAAATCTTTGAAAGCCATCACGGAAGAGTTTTATCATTTTATGCAAGTCTCCTTCAGTTTGGGGGATAAAATGAAACTGCCTGGGCTACAGGGGTAAGTTGAAGACTTCAATTTCTCACAGTCATTACAAAATACGCCTCTAGCTGTACTTCTTCATACAACTCTTCTGTCTTACTAAACGCGTTAAGAGCTTTATATTCAACCCTAGTAGAGTGGTAACCATACTTGCCTTCTAAACCCAAGATCGCGGGGTTCAAACCCGGCCAGGATCGATGGATTTTTTTCGGGGTAAAAAGCCTAAATATGTCTTCCTTCGAAAGGAAAGTAAAGCCGTGGGTCCCGTGTCGCATGTTTACGGCACGAAAAAGAACCTCAAGCCTGAAAGAAGAGCTCTCTGAGCAAAATTTGTCGGCCGTTTCATACCCTGAATTGAATGGGACGCTGATGACCTGAGATGTAAAAGAGCCACAGGTGATAAATAAACCAAAATCAAAACAAACAACCCTCGTAGATCGCAGCGCTTCCACACATTATAAACACCATATTGTGATTAGTAGAGAAACTCTACTACTTTTGTAAATCACGAAAGGGAAGAACAAAGCTATATTTTGTACAGTATCGGTAGATGTAATCCAGAAGATATTAACTGTAAAATTCCCTATCCTTCCTTTTTAAAACAGCTGGGAGGCGTGGTCTCGTGGAATATTCGCTTCTCTGTGTTATAGCAAAGGCTCAGGAGCTTCTATGTCTTTTCTGCCTTTGGTAGTTTTGCATTCCCTATTAAGATTTGTGATATTTCTGCCACTACACAGTACCAAACAGAAAATCGTGAGCATGTGTTATTCTGTTAGCAGTTAGAAATTTTAATATATTATTGTGTTGGGAGCAGTGAATACTTTTTAGTTTTTGTGCTCAGTATGTTTCAGCAAGAAATAAATTCTGTATGTAATATATTTGAGAAAAAATATTATGAAGCAAGAATAAATGTGAAAAACCTTGAAGCACCCATTTCAATTCTAGTTATAGAGCATTGTACGATGCAGCTGACGGGTGTGTGGGTGTTAATTAAAAAATTCCTTTTTTGTTTCACTTGCCTTGTTACTAACTCAACTGACAGCGCGTGGACCGAGGCTACCCTTATTTGATTAAAAAAAGTAAAAAGTAAACTAGGCCTGGACCAATATGCATAACTAATTAAACCTAAAAATTATTTAATTTGTATGTTTACAGCTAGTAGGGGACTCCCTAATTTAACCAACTTAAACAATTTTTAAAATACATAATATGGAAAATAAAAATGTAAAACAGATATTAACAATAAACATAAAAACAGTGATAATGACTATAGTTGTAATAATGTAAACAGTTTTAAAACGGACCCTTGACAACCTGCTGTAAACGCCATAATTGCTGCCTTCCCAAAATTTAAACCAAAGAGCCGCAACAGACCATTTCATTTAGTTATTAAGATTTACTTTCACAGAAATTGGCTTTGGCTAAGCACATTTTACATTAATTTTGGTTTTAATAATTAATAGGTTTTCAACGGTTTTAGTAATTAATTCAGTTATTTGATTTGATTGACTTGCTTGAAATGGAAGGGAATATTTCGGTACTTAAGCCTTGGATGCACCTCCGGAAGGAAGGGTTGAGTGAGGGAAACACCCATCGGCCCTAACATTGTTTCTAGATGTGATGTCAAGAGTTCGAATCTCCCAGAAGAGCCACATTCATTCTTTCCAGAGTTCAATCACCGTCATATCGCCTGACACTTTCGGCCCTGCAACAGAACTTTCCTATTCTTACTATACATGCTTTGAACTTTTAGCCCGTCGGGTCTCCTAATTGTTAATTCGCCTTTGTTATGCCTGCTTATATTTCTCCGCATTTGCGTTCTGTACTCCTAAACTCTCCTTGGATATCATTCAGTTGGCATTTGCTGTGTGCTCTAGTCATTGGTTTATAAAAATGCGTATTCTTATTTTTTGTTGTCTTATTAATTTTTTTCTTATTCTGTCCTGTATGGTCACTCTTTAAAAAACTAATCTCGGTTGCTTGTATTATGCTTATAACTCTCTTATTTAGGAGTCCAACTATCATTGCCATATAGGCGTAAAGGTGAAACCATTGTTAAATAAAATTTCTTTATAGTGCATTTTAATGCCCTTTTTTAAAAAAATGTTATGCAGACCTGATTTAGTCTCTCCATCTTGTGTTGGACATCTTCTCCTTGATATTGTGGCATATTGGGATTAACAATATGTGGGAAAATGTATTGTAGCGTTGAATCAGTTAAGAAGTGGAAGGAATAGTTAGGAAAGTTTGTGTTAGTAAAATGAGGGTATGCGCATTCGCAACATGAAGTAGAAGTGTTCTTACAACGGAAGAGTAGATTTTGGAAGCTTGAGAAGAGAGGATGTGCCGCGTATGTTCCCGGGATAAACATCTTGGTTAGCGTCCATCTCATATATATAAGTGATAGTTGTGATTTATAAATATATCTTACATTTAACTTGAATAATGTTTCAATGTACATCTAGGTCCGATATTTCCTCAAGTTAATACTGTTTTAATGAATGATTAATAAGATTTCTATAGATTAGTGTTGAGCTACGTTCCTGCACAACCCCAGTTCGTTACATAGATTACACAATGATATTTTAAGCGAGTGACAGCAGCGAGTCGCGGCAATATATCATACAACCGAAATATTAAAACAGTTTATCTGTTTCTATTATTTGTTCGTCGACGAGTATTTTTGATCTTACTGCAGGACTGCCTATGCAAATAATTTTATAGATATAGATACCATTTTTAATGTGTTTTCGTTGTCAGAAAGAATCACAAGGTCTTGTGCATACACGAGGGCAGTAAAATTCTTTTATTTCCAGTTGTCATTAATGGTTAAATTTTGCAATTTCCGTTTCTATTGTCGATGACATTATCAATACATTAGTTAAACAAGAGCGGGGAAATTCCACACCTTTTTCTGACGACCATGTTAAGTTTCCTTTTAAAATTGGGCCAGATCCTGTTTGTTAGTAATTCTACAGCCTTTCATAAAGTTCATTAGAAGAAAACTCTATGAACAAATGTTGACGAAAAGAGGCATCCCCTGGTATCTAATTAAAATTTTAAGGTACATTTGCAACAAAACCAAAATATGCGTTTCAAGCTACCTATATTATTTCGTTTTTTTTTTTTTTTTTTTTTTTCCGGACGCTCTTTAACATCTCAGGTCTTCAGCGTCTCCTCATTCAATTCAGTGCAAAAAACGACTGATAAATTTTGCTTAGCGGGCTATTGGTTTTTTTACGTGCCGTAAATATACGACACGGGTCCCACGAGATTACCCACCTTCCGAAGGAAGCCATAGTTCGAATTTTTACGCCCTAAAAAAATCCATGGATCTTGGCCAGAATAGAATCCGCGATCTAGGGTCTTCGAGGCAGGAATGGTTACATCACTTGTTTCAACGTGAAAATGATGTTCATTTTGAATCTTTCTTTGCCGAAATCCCTTTTGCTTCTCTAACAATTTCTTAAACATTTTGACAATATTTTGTAAGCATTACATAATTCACTTATTCCTCTATATTTTTTCCTGCCTGTTGCCTTCTTTAAAAACCGGTATAATGTGTGCTTTCTTGCCCTCTTCCGGTATGAGAATGTACGGAATAAAACGTTATCAAAATGAAAGATCGGCATATTCGTGGAAAGAAAAAATTCATTGCAGCTTTCGCCTAAGCGACCAGGAAAGAGGCAAGGATGGCCCCAAAGTTGTTTTGTAACAAGAAAGAAAGTTTATATTGCAGTCATTTCACCTGTGGCGAAGTTCAGATGTGAGTCAATTCCTCAGGGAAAAAGTTACCGGTCTTAATTCAGAATAATTCAGAAAAAAAAGAAGAAGAAGAAGCAAGCAAAGAGGAGGTCATGCACAAGGCAGCGGGTACGTTAACAAGAAAGAATTCAGTAGAACTTGGAAGAGCCTCCAAATGGAAAACGCTGTCACTGAAGGAAAACTTTCACTTTACGGTCTATTCCTTTGCAGCTGGACGATTTTAAAACAGTTCAGAGCAGTAGAAATGAGTTCAGGAGATTACGGTTGTGGTTCCGGAATACTTAAACTGAGCGAGAGATACTAGTAAATAAAGAAACTGTTGTGTAAACTATAGTCTTAGAAAAAAAACTTGATGTAAATAAGTGCATATAAATACGAGGGTAGGTCCATAAGTTCATAAGTTCATAAGTCCATAAGGTCCGGCCTCGCCGATAAGGGTTATTGCCTTCACAAAATCCTTATCTGGTTTCACACCTTATCTTTTAAGTAAATAATTGCAGCTGTAACCTGCGCTAAGTGTGTTTAGTTGTTCAGGTATAGTTGCATAAAGAAGACTATGTGTAGAAGATAGTGACATGTTTAAAAAGGGGTATCCAGCTCTTATTAAGTTCTTCACAAAACAAGGATTTACTCCAAATGAAATTAAACAGCGATTGGACGGTGCGCATGGGGGAAGCATACCCCTCATATTCTACCGTAAAAGAATGGGCCAAACATTTTCGAATGGGTCGAGAAAGCATTGAAGACGAAAAGCGTGCATGTCGGTCCTTGGAGGTGCTCACTCCTGAAAACATCGCTCTTGCGGAAGGAGAAATTATGGAAGACCGGAGGGTGGCCCAAAGTTACAGAAATGGCAGCAAGGCTGGGCATTTCTTTAAAAAAAAAAAAAAAAAAAAAAAAAAAAGTCCTTCGAATTATTCATGAACATTTAAACGCGAATAAGGTTAGTGCATAATGGGTGCCCAGATTTCTTTCCTCAGTCCAAAAGCAGCAAGTCACTGTTGTCAGGCATTTTTGGAGCTCTGCCGTGGCAACGAGAGAGAAGTTCTGCAAACCATTGTTACAGGAGATGAAACTATGTTCCTATACTGTGATCCTTTGTCCAAAAGAGAGTCAATGGAGTGGCGTAAACCTGGTGAAGCACCGCCTCTAAAGGCCAAGATCACTCAGTCAACCAAAAAGATCATGCCACCATCTTTTAGGACTGCGAAGGAATACTCTTCACAAGAAGAGGAACACCACAGTAAATGGGGAGTACTATGTTGGCCTACTGCACAGACTACGTGCTTCCATCATAGAGAAAAGACGAGGAAAGTTGAGTGGTGGTGTGCGCCCTCTTCACGACAACGCATCTGTACGCGCAGTTCTTGTTGCAAAGAAAGTTGTGAAGAAATGTGGTTTCAAGGAGATTGACCACCCACCCTACAGCCCAGATCTAGCTCCGAGTGATTTATAAAGTGAAAACACATAAAAATTAATAAATACATTGATATCGTGTATGAGCCCTCAGTCTTCGTACTGCCACGGGTGGCCGAGGCCGTTAAGGCGCGGACTCGTGAGCGGGAGGTCTGGGATTCGAATCCCGCCAGGACCGTCCCCCCTGACTAAGGTTTTTTCCAGGTTTTCCTCAGTCCTCATAAATGGCAAATGCCGGAGAGGTACCCTAAACTTATGCCTGGAACGTTTCGTACCTTAAAAAAAATCCTTTCCCAATGTATAATTTCATTTCATGTATCATGAGAGTCCTTCGCCTGTGGTGCCTTTGTAGCAAAAACGGGCGTTAAACACTAACTATATATACATATATATATATATATGTATATATATATATATATATGTTAACGTTAAAGCTTGCTGTGTATGGGAAACAATATTACGAAAATAATTTGTTTTGTTACAAAGTTTATTAAAACAAAAAGTGCTTCATGCCGGGAGACGAACATGCGCTCTTAACCTTGGCATCACTGCACACTGTACCACAGAACACACATACTATAGTCGGCGTCTTTAATGCATGTCATTATTAACACAATTGCTGCAGTGGCTACACAGCTTTGCAGGTTACCTTGTGAACCGTGCGCTGTAACGAGTAGGACTTAGAAGAATTTTGCGATCAAGAGATAGATCTGTGTGTGTGTGTGTGTGTGTGTGTGTGTGTGTGTGTGTGTGAGTCAAACGGTGTATGTGACCATGAGGCTAGGCGTTCAGAACCAACAGTTGGGGAGCATTCTTGAAAGTATAATGAAAAATAAAAATACAACGCATAGCAACTTCATGAATGAAAACACGCAGACGATATTATTATTTCGCTATTGCAAATAATTGTGTGTGGAAGGACTATAGTGAAATTGTCAGAAATTAAAGTTATGGCACAAGAGATAGGATTTTCAGTATCTGTACACCATATCCCCAGTAACGCCCTAAAAGAGTGGGCAACTTACACAGTCGTGATGCATAAATTAACCAACTTACGTGAGGAAGAAACAAAAAATCATATGCACAATTTATTTAAAACAAATTGTATTGCATATTTGGATTTCTCAATATTCCTACACTCATATATCACAAGAGCATAGCTAATTTTTATACTTCTGTGAAAATAAACAATAAAAAATCACTTATACACTTGTAAGTTGCCATTGTTAAGTTAAAGTTCAGAAATTTTGCAAGCAAACGGACCCTTCAATAACTTTCTGCTTTCCTTCTCGTATGTATTAGAGTCATGACATGGCAATCTCCTTATATTCTAAACTTGCGCATATTGATTGATACGCCTCCTCATTGACGAACACGATGTTCTCTACACACCGACTGGAGAGACGAGACACTCTAAGCTCTCCGCCTGACATTCAAGGCGCCCCCTGAATGAAAGCAAATTTAGATTTTAATTAGTAATTAGATGGAGCCTTTTGACTTAATGCGGTGATCCGGGTGTTAATTTAAAAAAGGGCAGTAGTTTTAATAATCTTTCTTTTAATTTTAAATTATGTAAAGTTTGTATTTATTTATCACAATTTATTATAGTAGTATTTCTTGATTGTATTAATTGTGTTGCCAATTTTGTTTTAAGTTAATGTTTATATTATTTTATCTTCATACTTGTTATACCGTGAGGTCCATTTCAAACCTGCCGGCGTTCTAGCGACCGTACGGCATGCGTTTACTGGGAGAACCGTCCGCTCACTCACGCACGGGAAGAAAATCAACCATCACGAAGCCGCACAGACCAGCCGCTTAGTCATTCCTAGCGTCTTGTTTACAATGATGCGGTACAGTGGCGAGCAATGAATATTCACTGTTGAAACTTATTTCTTAAAGAGATAATCTTACGACAGATGTGCACGTAAATTTCGACGTCGATTTCCTGGAGTTACTGTCCCTTCAAGACCATGTCTAACTGAACTGTTTAGAAAGTGGCGTGAAACGGAATTGTTAATAACAAAAAGAAAAACCGAAAGAAGATGTTCAAGAGTGCAGAGAAGTCTTAGGACACCTTACGCCGATTAGCACAATTTTGCGGCATCTCAAAGACATCAGCATTAAGTGAACTGAAAATGCTGTCGTATAGTGAGTGGTTCATCGATTGCAGGCAAGGAACCCAGCGCGCCGTACCGTCCCCCGCATAACGCCGGCAGGTTTCAAATGGAACGCACTGCATTTGTTGTTGTACCAGAATTTTATCACCATTTTTGACAACATACCTTATCCATCATAATTTTATGATATTTCTCAAAATAATCTCCGCTGGATGCAATGCACCTGTCCCAGCGTTCTGCCAGTCTTGAGAAACATGCTGGGAACCATTTTTTGGCAGGTCCTTCTGAATCGCCTCAGCAGTTCTCACCATTGCTTCTGATGGCTGAATTACGCAGGTGTTTCTTCAATTTTGCAAAAGGAAAAAGTCACATAAGATAAATTTGGACTGAGGGCGACCTTCACTTTGATTTTTGTAAAATATTCAACAAACGTTTGGGATGCTCGTGGTGCAGTATGCGACTTGTTGCGCGGAAAGGTGGCCTTTTAGAGATTGGTGTTGTCCTTACAAAGTTTTCAGGACATATGTTTAGAATGCCCAGATACAGTTGTGTGTGCAGGTCGATATACTGGAGAAAAACGAGTTCATAACTTTCCCAACAAACACAACCACTTTTCCTTTCCCTGTTTTTTGGGTATGTATGTGTGATGAAGATTTCTACAAAGAGTTACGCTCTTAGAATGGAAATAACGTCGAAACTGCGCATTTTCAGCAATATGCATGCATACCTCATGTGCAACTTGTTAGTTAGGAACGTGGTGGCACCCAACGAAGTTTTCAACATTTCTAAAAGTGTTCTGAATGTTGTTCCACGATCCTCTCTACAATAACAGTAGCGGTGTTAATGTTTTCTTCAGTTAGAACACAAGCTGGAGTGCAGGGTACGTCGCTTGTTACCTTTATTTTCAATGAAACTACACTACACATTAAGCTAACAAAATATTGTAAAATTAAATTTTAGTAGGAGAAATCATGCCTGTAAAAAGTTATCATTCTTTTTAAGAGCCGTTGTACCTTTTACAGTGCACCTTCTGATAGTGACCAAGCAATCCAAGTTTACCAATATTACATATCCAAAGTAAAAGAGTGGTAGCAGAGTCATGGTCACTAAGTGGTAACAAGCTCACATCATAAACGTAGAAATAATTTCTTGATGCATCGTTACATAATTAGGCAATACTTGTGCGAAATAGAGCCCTTGCAAACGGTAAAACGAATATCTCAGTTTTTTTCAGAGGTAAGTAAAGAGCCTATAACTGAATTAGGTGTGGTTTGTTTGTTTGTTTGTAGTGGTGTTCCTTTTTGTTTCACACGTTCGCCATATTTCGAATAAATATGTGAACCTAAAGCACTTTAAAATCTACTCATACAGAAAATACACATTACTTACTTGTCCTTACGTCTAACATCGCTAAAATGCAGTTTTATTTTTGTCGCTTCTTTAATAGCATCGCGTAGCTAACCGATATTGCGCATGCGTCTACACCAATATTTTGGGAAAGTATTCACAAGCTATGACTTTCCAGGCACGGTATATCATTGAATGCGGGAGGAAAGACCGAATGGTGGGGCTTCATCGATCAGCCCACAGCTGCCGTGCTTGGAGTCCTATCTAGCAGCAGTGGCTGGAATCGTTTCATTTGTATGCCTTCAAAACACTATAGATACGAGATGAAACCGTTTTTACTTGACTAGCGTGGGAGGCGCGCGGTTTTCATAAAATTTCTTCATGCTCCGGTAGTTCTATGTAGTTTAATAAATATTATGTGTTTCCTCAGTTTCTTTCAGTAATATAAAACTTTTGTGAAAATTCACGTTTGCTCCACTTTTAAAATAGCATATATTGAAGGCGGATTTAAAGCAAAATGCCATTATTATTATTATTATTATTATTATTATTATTATTGTTATTGACAAACAGAAAAGATTCATATAAACAGAAATTATATTTTTGAAGTATCAAATATTACGGGAAAGATTTATTTCCCCCCCCCCCCTTTTGCACTTTGCTGTCTATTTCTTTCTGTTTTATTACTATTTTTTATTTTTGAAAGTTTCTACTGATTAGTTTAGCCTGCATTAGCAGGAATATGAATTGTTGCAAAATACTTTGAGGCGGATTTCATTTTATAAACAAAATATTGTATGGTTTAACAATGTGTTCATATCTCCATGGAATACGTAGATAAGCAGGTCGCCACATCTGTTTCAATTTCATTGTCATTCGTTTTCAATTTTGCTCAGAGGCCTCTTCTTTCAGGTTTGAGGTTCTTTTACATGCCGTAAATGTACGACATGGGACCCAAGGCTTTACATCCCTTCCGAAGGAAGCCATACTTAGGATTTTACACCTGAAAAAATCCATCGATTCTGGAGAGATTGAGCCCGCGATCTTGGATTTAGGAAACAAGTGTGGTGTGGCATGACAGAATGATCATCCAGGAAATGCGATTTTTTGCTTTGGTTCCTTGCTTAGAAACCACGTTGGAATTGATCGTTGTAAAACGTCCGTTATGTCCCATCATTTGAAAACTGGTGCTCAAACGAAGTGAATTGTGTACAGGGACGAAAAGTATCACAAATAAGGATCATGAAATTTTTGTTCTTTATTAAAAGTTTATCTCACTCTGTATAAACCTACCTAACATTGCATGAATATCAATCAAAATGACAATAATAATTAATTTTTATAGCAGTAATAATGACAAGTTTTATAACTTTCCATTCAACATGTTAAGTTTATATCGCATGAAAACTCGGTTTAAATGGAAATGTTTACAAGAAAATATAATTCCGGCTTAACTACTATGAAAATGCTGGTTTAAAATGTGTGTGCCGTTCTAACGAAGTGTGGAGCACAGTGTTCTATCCGGCGTTATTAAATAAACTGATATTCGAATTATCACACTCTGCTCCGCGTCAATATCAGTGTCCATTGTCATAAACTTCCACCCAGTCCCAACAGCGCAATTTAATAAACGTATAATATATAATACAATTAGGTATGCTGCTACTACTGTGAAATACGCTAAAGTAATTTTGCTTTACTAACGCCTCAGTCTGTAGAAATGGACAGTTATGTATTGGTGTGTTCAAGATTCGTGGAGACATTCACAAGAGAAAAGCATTAGCTAACAGGAGTTGAGTACTTTTGTACTTACAAAAAATGTTTGTGCCTTATTTTTAGACATTTCACTTCTGACTTTGTAAATGTTCTTTCAAATGTCCAAAAGTCTGATGGCGCCAACCCCGGAGACTTTATTGTCGACGTTTCAACAACTTAAATGTTAGGAAGACGCTGTCGCGAAGTAGAAATGCTCCTTTAGCGTTTCGATTGTATCACACTTTACACTATTCATAAGGGTTCGCCTAGAACTTGACTCTTGTTACAGCGTCTTCTTCACGAACAAACGAAGTGTTTCTGATCGTTTACCGCGCATGCTTGTGATCACTGGAAGCTGCCTTGGGACCTATCATCGGATCCACACGTTTCTATAACCGTATAATGTTGTAAGCAGAACCGTGACTAGTGTTGAATTCCATGGCAATTTAATAAACAGTGACTCGCCTGTAGCCACACATTTGATGCCCCATCTAATCTCTCTCTGTTTAAAGTTCCTCATAAAAATAATTGACTAAAGGGACCATGAATGAAAGGAGCCCGGAATTCACAAGGCTTAGTTACCTCGCATTCACCTTTTCAGGGCAAGGAAAAATTCCGGAAATACCTTACCTAGCCAAGTGATATTACGGGATTTGCAGGAAGACATGCAGACCACAAGACCATGGAGGTTGGTCACTAGATCCGCTTGTCTCACTGTCTCAGTTACAACGCAAACTGGTCTCTCACTCCTGTGTTCATTACTAATGCTTTTTCATCCGTTTTTTTTTTTTTTTTTTTTCCCATCCATTCAGGGACTTAAATAAATCTTTTAAATTTGTGACAAAAATGTTATTCATATAACTCTACTTTGATACTCAAGATGCGTATAGTAAATAAAACCAAGGATTTCACGTTGATTATGAGAAAAGTGATTTTCCATTATTTTTTAAAGAGAATATTCAAGAATTTTATTTATAAAACTATTAATATGTATTATTTTTGTACTGAAAAGTAGTAATATAAATATGAAAAATATTATTAATTATAATCATCTTTTGTATTTAAAACTTAATTTCTATTTAAAATTATACAAATTATACAAAACAGATATCACCTCGTCCGTTCATACCAGCCTTCAATTAAAAGACTGCCGCCAAGTGTGGCCTAGTCGTTAGGGTGAGGACCCGTGAACGGGAGGTCTGGAGTTTCATTCCCTCCCTGACTGAGGTTTTTTTCCAGATTTTTCCGAGTCCTCATAAATTGCAAATGGCAAATGCCGGCGAGGGGGTTACTACGTCTAGAATGTTTCCATCCTTAAAAAATTGCTTTCACAATATATCATTTCATCTCATATATATCACCACTGTCCATCGCCTGTGATGCCTCAGCAGTAAAAACGAGCGTTAAACACTACTAAAAAAATTAAAAGACTAATGATTATGTGAATTAACATTAATTTTAGATGAAGAAGGTTAATAATTAGGTCAGTTTTAAGTTTGAAATATAAATCTGATCTGAATTAAAATAATTTGTTATACAATAAACAATGCACTTAATTAAAATACTTTAAATTTGAGACAAAAGTATGTTATTCATATAAATTCACTCTGCAATCCGTGTTTTAGGTTTTATTGTATGAACTCATCATAAAGGAATAGATGTAAATACACAAACCTACTTTAGAGAAACAACCACAATCATTGCTTCCCTGATTCTACATTTAAAAGGTTCACCGCTTCTGACCACAGAAACAAATAATGCTTCTTTATTTTCCATGGTGCGATTAGATAATGGTCATGTTTTACAGGCCCAAGATTTAACTAATGTATTGGATATCTATAAAGCATATTGCTAAGTAGCTATTTTGTGCCTTGAAAGAAGATTTTCGTTGTGTAACATCAAAGAATTTTAGCATTAAAGTCCTGCTATTTAATGACTTTGATAAGGAAATAAATGTCTTGCTAATATTTCCTCAAAAGTTTAACAAAAAGTCAGTTGTGGTGATTTAATAGTAGTCAAATGCGTAGAAGAAAGCACGTAAAGCAGGGCATTTAGTAACCTTGTGCCATTAACTGAGAAATACTGCTAGTTTGGTATAAACGTCTGTAGGTCTATACATCGTCGGCTCTTTCTTACATAGCACCAGATCATAACACTACAAATCGCTTGCTAGATCTTACGAATCTTAGTTGCAGAACTGAGGTTCAACATGCTGGAGGTGAGGGGGGGAGGCTTTTGTTGTGGTATCTAGGCCCTAGGATCACTATTAATCAGCGCCTGAATACACACGCCAACTTGTTTACTATGGTTGAATGGGCGCATCACAGCAACATATACAGACAACTCTGGCATGTTCCAACAAGACAGCCCCATATGCCATGACCTAGCAGGTGATGAAGAGAGTTAACGCATGTGACAATGAATTCGTTGCCTTGTCTTACCTATATAACAGCCCTATTAAATCTGATGAAAAGCTGCGGAAGATGCAACGAGTCTTGGGATATTATTTGTTTAAATTGTAATTGATTAAAAAGATTAATTTTCCCTTGAGAATTTATGAAGGCGGTCTAACAATGAAGGAACAGGCTCCTACTTTCAACGCTCCTTTTATTTTTCAATTTTCCTATTCCAGCGATGCTCCTATGTGAAGTGGATTTCTGGAAGGTGTGCAAAATAATGTCTACAGCTGCAGTCACCTCTTGATTTGAAGCAAAACGCTGGCTAGTGAGGAATAGTTTAAGATTTGGAAAAGATGGAACCCAGAAGGAGTCAAATATGGGGAGTAGAGCGGATGCTCCAACAATTCATACTACAAATAAGACACTTTTCTCATCGGTAAAGCACTTATCCATGGTGCTGATTTGACTCTTTCTTCTTTTCTCGTGAAGTTTTTTTATTTGATTGGTTTAAAATATTGGAATAGTTATCTCTGGTTAGGGTTTTACGCTTCTGAAGATTAACAACTAACAATACTTCTTTAGCGTACAAAGGAACGGTGCCAAAGCTTTCCTGCACATGGAACGATTTTGTCTCCTTTGACGTGAAACAACCAGCTTATGTCCACTGTTTTGACTGATGTTTCCATTCTGATATGTGACAGTGGACCCAAGTTAAACGCTCCAAACACCTGCGATATTTACATACTACTGCGACTTAGCGAATCAGAAGGAATGTAGCTATTTCAGTTGTACCCACTAAAAGATTTTTGAAAAATTGCTGCAAACTTCCATCGATCCTACCTACTCGACACCAAAAATGACATTGGAAATATATATTTATATATAATTACCCATATCTGTTAACGCTCTAGTAGTTCCAAATTTTATTTTTCTCAATAAAATTTGGCATATAACCATCAAATTACAAACTATTTATCGAATTTCTTTAACTAGGAAAAATTGGACCATTGGGGGTGGGGGTTAACCTACAGCGAAAATTTAAAAATCGCTCTAGTGGCTGCAAGTTTTGTTATTTCTCAATGAAATTCAGTATATGCCATTATAATAAATTAATAAAATATTTTAGGAAAATAAGCGAAATTAGATAGGCGTGGGGGTTTACCTGAAACGCAAATTTTACCTTTAAATAAAATAAGAAAAATAGTTTCTGAAAATCAGGGAAATCGGGTCATTAGAAGTAGAGATTTACTTAATCCCAAAATTTAAAACTTGCTCTAGTGGTAGCAATATTTGTTTTTCACAACAATATTCGGTATATAGCATTTTAATAAAATAGGGCAAATATTTTCTGAAAATTAGGAAATCCGACCATTAAGAGTAGGGAATATATCTGAAAATTAATAGTTAAAAAGCGCTCTAGCATTTAGTTATCTCTCAATTGTTTCAAAATAAACTAATTATAAACTGTGTTTATAATGATACATAGGTTTTATATTTAACAAAAGCAATGCCATGAAGATAATAAATGTGAAATATTAATCTAATGTGTGTTTAAGAATTACATTTGTATGTAAGAGCGCTCTGTAATAACATTTAGAAAAGGTAATCATTACAAATTTAAATAAAAACATTTAAATTAAATTTCAAAGTCGATGAAAATCTATGGAAAATTTGATTGTTGATTGTTGATTCTGTATATTCGCCCTATAAATTGTAATTTTTTTAAAATATTAAAATGTTTTTATTTTATTTAAATATATGAACATCTTAAATACACAAGATAAGTCGAATTTTCCCGTTATTTCTCTCTATTTTACTGAATGTAAAGATGATATCAAAGGCTCAGTTCATAAATATGGTTGCATTTAAAAATGTTTAAAAATACCCACATGATATAGTTTCACTGTAAATGGTCATATATTTCACTTAATGAATAGTAAGTATACCATTCATTTTTATGGTTTAATCTCAATAATAATAAGAATAGTTCTAAAAATGTGATTTTTCTTTTGCGATACTTATAAATAGTATAGATTTTCAAGTGATTTTTAAATAAAAAAAAAAAACCAGACAAACCTAGTTAAATAATGCACTATAGTTCAACTTTTCTTTTATTAGCTATTTTTAGAGCTTGTCATGCTAATTAACACACTTTAATGCCATTATTTCATTTCATTAATTAATAAAACTATAATTTGGATTTTATATTCTTTTTAAAGTTCTCTACTTGCTGAATAATTCGCTTAGTTTCCGCCGTTCCTTCATGACGGACTTTTTGATCTCCTATTAGCAAACGTGATAACCTCTTGCGCACAGCCTTTTCATTTGGAAAATAAATCTATACGTTCCTTTGAAGTGGCTATAGGACTCAGGATCACATGCATTATCTCACTGGTTATTTAATACCTTATCATGCATTTGATCGCTGATTCTGTTATTGCTTTATATGGGCGTCCTTCTGTGGGCCATGTTCTAATTGATATCGCCTTGTTTAAATTCAGCAGCTATTGAAAATAAAAGGATATTCTAATAACATTTAAAAATTAGGTATCAATTTCCTTTGGCGTTAAAGAATAAAGAAAGAACTGTGTCGTTGCACGGTACGTAATTTTATCCACTTGAAACAATCACATAAGTGCTTCATTTTCAGAGTTACCTTGTATTAAAACTTTTTTTTAATAAATTAGTTTTTTCTAAATACAGAAAATGTTCTTTCACCGTGTTCGAAATGAAGAATCAGACTTGAAAAATTCGGATCACGGACTGGATTCGAACCATGGATCTTCAGCCTTCCGGGCTGACACTCTATGAACTGAGCTGCCGTGTCTTCCAAACATGGTTCCACCAATCTATCATGGACTAGATTCGAGTTAGCAGTACATTAACACTCAACATGACGGCAATGCGGATCCCCTCAACTCATACTGCATTGGAGTGATCTGTGCAAAGGCCGCTCAAGCAGGTCAGTCTGTGATTTTTGTGTGTACACTGTTGACTTGACAGAAAAACATCATGGCAGTACGTAAAGTTGAGAAAGCTATGTCAATGCTTCTTTTCGCTGAATGTGGTACGGAAATATTTTGAGTACTACCTGACACTCCTATGACGGAGTACCGTGCTCTGCTGATAAGCGGAGGCTCTGAGACATGACTTACTCTATGTTACTATCACGTAATCTTCCACTGTGTGAGACAATGTCAGGAACATATTGTACCACTTATCAATGTCTCCATGTGAAGAGACATAATGACAAGCTGTACTCACGTCTGAAAGCTCGCTGGGTACTTACAACACTCGAAAATCTTTCATACCATACAACACACTGAGCACGCTGTTGCTGTGCGACCACCATTTTGTTTATCATTCATGCTAACGCTGAGATGATAAGCTATTGAGGTCGGAAACGCCACCGAGTTTGTCTATTGTTAAATTCTACAGTATTGTTGACTGATCTAAAAACATGAGGTGAGACAGAGGGTATCTGTAGACAAATAACGTTTTATAACACTCAAAGAGAAAGTTGTATCGTTAACGAGAATAACTGGCGACTATACTATTACAATTTTTTAAATTTTTATTTTACTGTTGTATATGATATGTTAAAATTTAACTAATTTGTTAGCGAAAGCAATACTATTATTAAATATTGGCTGTCTGCTATTTGTGTTTATTTTGTTTGGATTTTTCCGTTAATCGATTAATACGATACAGGTGAGAACTAGCTCTCTCCCTCCCTCTCTCTATTCAGCACCATTATATGAAATACTGTTTATATAATAATAATAATAATAATAATAATAATTATTATTATTATTATTATTATTATTATTATTATTATTTTGCATTGTTCATAGCCATCTCCCAAAGGCATATTGGGCCGATGAATGCAATCGATTGCATTACTGATGGTGCAAATAATCCAATGTATGTGGAAAAAATTTTGACAGCGATCAAATTATTCCCAATATGCAGAAAGCACACATTCTGACACCTGAACCGCGGCAGTGGATGGCAAACATATCCAATGAGGAACAAACAAAAGAGAGCGAATAAAATTTACGACCACACCTGCAACTGACATCAATAAAAATGGGAATTTTTAACATTTTTGTTAATGTAAGAAGAGGTCATTTTTTAAAAAAAATTGTAAATGAAGTATGAAAAAATTAAGTAGCTTTGAAATTTTTGTAATATAGTCTCCCTTAAAATTAATGTACTTCGTTTAGCAATGATTCAAATTCTTTACTCCATCTCTTACCAGTTAGGAATTTTTATCCCCCCCCCCCCAGCTTGGATAGACATGAAAATCTGATAAGAGCCAAATTAGGGGAATAAGGGGGATGAGGAAAGATATGTTTACATTCTTTAACGTTTGGCATTGTGTTGTTTGAGGAAAGATTGGTTTCTTCTTTTCAATTAGCGTAATATCCTTCCAGTGATGGTTGTATCAGTGGGAAGATAGCCTGCCATCAGCTGACTTAGCGGAAATTGCTTTTTTTGATAATCGAGAAGCACAAATAGCAACGTCTATATGATAAGCGTCAGTCATTTAAAAAGCAAGCAGACGCGGATGTAGAAAAGTATCATTGATCTTAGTGGGTTTTATACCGTGGCTATCACAACTGATACCTTGAAAAGACATTCTGTTATTTGTAACTAAGAAAAGTAAGCTTAAGTACTTTAATTATGTGACAACGAAATTATTAAGTATCTTAAATACCATTTTCAGTATTTTATGTGCCTTTTTGCCTGCCTATTTTAACCAAAATAAATCCTGAACCTCAGGGCTCAATTGATAACGCGGTGAATAGTGTTTAAAGCCCGTTTTTACTACTGAGGAACCACGGGCGGTGGACACTGATGAATACATGAGATGAAATGATATATTGGGAAAGATGTTTTATTTTATTTTAAGGAAGGAAACGTTCCAGATCTAAGTTTAGGGTACCTTCCCGGCATTTGCCATTTATGAGGACTGAGGAAAACGTGGAAAAAATCTCAGTAAGGGAGGACGTTCCTAGTGGGGTTCGATCCCCAGACACTCACGAGTCCTTAACGACCTCGGCCGCCGGTGGCGACTACTATACTACGGTGATTGATATCTCTGAGGACCTGAATGTTATCTGTCCAAAATTGGTTGGTCCTGCTGCTAAACTTGAATGAATGATCGTTATGGGAAATTACATTCTGTATTCTTATAATAGTCTGTTGTTGCGCATTTATACTGAATTAATACATCCAGGTGAGAGTTTCTGAGTATAGTTTTTTTTTTTTTTTTTTTTTTTTTTGATTGATTGATTTATTTATGAACGCTCTTTAACATCTCAGGTCATCAGCGTCCCATTCAACTCAGGGCAAATTTTGCTCAGAGGCCTCTCTTGCAGGCTTGAGGTTCTTTTTTCGTGCCGTAAATGTACGACACGGGACCCACGGCTTTACTTCCCTTCCGAAGGAAGCCATAGTTAGGATTTTTACATCCATCGGTCCTGGCCGGGTTCGAACCCGCGTTTTGGGTTTAGGAGGCAAGTATGGTAACCACTACACCACCAGGACCGACTCTGAGGATAGTGAACGTAATGAAAACGTCAATAGCGTAAGTTTTCCATTAATGGTTATTTTCTTAATCCCACAAGCATTCCTGTTTCTCTACAATTACAGCATTGCATAATTGCGCCACTGGCTCTTGTGTACGTCTAACTGTAGCAGAAAAAGCCGGTGTAACACAAGCAGAAAAGAAGTCTGTAATGCCGCATGATGCCCATTTTAATATTCCGCTCGCTCAGAAGTAATAAGCTTTGTCCCTGCTTATTTTTCAAGAGCAGCGGTGCTCCCAGCGCACGTGCTGAGAATCGGAAAATGTACATCGCTAGGCACGTACCGTGCGTTAGCATTCCTATGGGATGAGCAGCGGCCGGTCAACAGCTCCTCAAGGTCTTCCTCGGCAATTCTGTGGGCTACCAGTATTTACATTGTCAAGAGGGTGACATCACTCGGACCGCAGCCTCGGTGGCGGCAGGCCCGTAGCTGTCATTAATCTAAACATTACCAAGTTTCCGCCAAATTGAGATGTCGACGATATCTGCACCTCTAAACGCAGCCCGTTCATATAAATGTACAATTTTATCTTTCTTTTTACGGTTTATTTGTCATATTCGGATTTCGTAAACGCTAAGTCAATACACAAAACTTATCTTATTTATTAATTTTTCAGTTTTTGTTTAAATCAAACCCGAACATCATAAATGCAATACTCCCATTAATAAAATGTATTTTGTAATTTAAAAAGATACGTCATAACGTAAAGAGATTATGAAAATTACAAACACCATTTAAAACTATTGCTAGGTTTTCCATATGAAACACACACGCCATACAAATATCCAAGGAACAACACAGCCCTAATCAAATTATTAATATATCTACATAAAAGTAAAATAGTGAGTAAATATGGATGCTGTGTTCATTTGACCACCTACTAGTTACCACAGCAATAAATTATTATAAATTTGTTTCTTATTTAAAATGCAATATTGTGAATTAATGAATAAATAAGTTGCTTTTAATATATTAAAATACTGACGGAAACAGCAATAGAAGCTTTTAATAAACAATATGAATATCCAAAAACGTCATTCGTCGAGATGAAATGTTTCTGGCGCTAGGGCTCTGAATACGGAAGAAGCGATATCAAGAATTTGCCAGTCCAGAAGAACAACATCCAGTAAACCAAGCATTACAACTGCTACACAAAAAGAGTTCTGTACCTAAGGGCACTGAGAGAAAGGAAGTTAACTGCTGCCATGTTCAGTATCGTGCAAACTGTTATTAGAAAATTTAAAAACTTTGCTGTGTTTTTTACAAACATGTTATGTGTGTATCCCGTATCACAACAGAAACACTGGAAGTGCAATGGATTTTTTAATAAGTTTAATTAATTTAAAAAGAAATATTTTACTGAAAGTTAAACTTTAAAAAATTTAATGTTAAAATATTAGACTGTTAAATATTAAAATAGATTGTTTTAAAATATTGCAAAATAATAATAAAATCCATTATTAATGAATTTCGTCAACTTCTAAATTATAACAAATACGGTTTTTAGTCTTTAAAAGCTATTGTTAATTATGCCATTTTTTTGTTTGTTTGTGTTATTTTATTAGTCAGGCTCAGTATATTTAACACAATCTGTACATGTAATGTGCTGTATTTATAATATGAGCAAAGGCCATCTTTTGGTTCTAAAGCATAGACAGTTGATACTATTAAAACTAAATTCTTTCCTTTTTAACAGCTGATGCTTTATTGCCACTCTGGGTGAAAAATCCCATTGCACCTACAATAATTGTTGTACTATATTTTTTAAAATATTTATGATATTTATGTGTGTACTGTTAGTGTAAATCAAACCAATTTGTTTGGCTTCAAACAAAACACAATATGTTGCTAGGATATTTAAAAAAGAATAATGAATAATAAAATCAACAGTTTTTATTTTGGTGGATACAGTTTTTAATTTAGGGTCCACGAGCAACCTCATACCATAAAGGCGTAAAACCTCAGGTAGGATTTTAGCACGTTTTGGAAAGAAGATGAGGTAAGATGTTGAAATTGAAGAAAAAAAGCTTTAAGCAAGGGATTGTTGAAGAGGCAGGCAGTACCTGAGCAGAAACTTGCACTGCCGTCGCCGAGTCAGTAGCCTATCAAATCAACCAGAATGTGTGCCGCCGAATTGCAAGTGATCAACAATGCGACGAAAATGAAACCTTTCCGCACTGTGACTGTTAGTGAATTAACAGGTGTGGATCTTGATTGTCCTTTCAAACATTTCCAACACACGTGAGGCAGAAGAAAGTCCTTTTCACAGACGAATGTGCCATTTATCTCAGGTTAAGCAATCGGAACATTATCTGGCCCAAGGATATTCCCAATTTCTACAACTACAACAAAAAAATCAACAGAATTTTTCACAAGTAATGATGTGGGCAGATATGAATAAGATCATCTGTTTGGTCCTTACTTCTTTCAAGTAAATCAAGTGCCATACCTTCGCATGTTAAATACCTGGTCACGTCCGCAGCTGCAGACAACAGACATCATAAACATTGTCTGGTTCACCGCCACGGGTGGCCGAGGTCTTTAAGGCACGGACTCATGAGCGGGTGGTCTGGGGTTCCAATCCCTTCAGGACCGTCCTCCTTGACTGGATTTTTACCAGGTTGTTCTCAGTCCTGATAAATGGCAAATGCCGGGGAAGTACCCTAAACCTAGGCCTGGAACGTTTCCTTCCTTAAAAAATATCCTTTCCCAATTTAACGTTTCATCTCATATATCATTAGTGCCCACCGCCTGTGGTGCCTCAGTAGCAAAAACGGGCGTTAAACACAATAAAAATAATTAGAAAATAAAAAAAACTGTTGGGTCCCAACACCTTTACTGTTATCGTCCGCGACTAGTTGAATGACACGTTTCCACGTGGTTGCATTGGATACGGAAATCAAGTCACCTGCACGCCGCTGTCTTGGTCTCCACGCAAACCTGATCTTAACACGTCAAATAATGTGGGGGTTCATGAGGGAGAGAGTGCGACAGCACCGATATTCTTCTGACAATGCTTTAAAAAGTCCTGTCCGTGCGCACTTCCGAGAGGTATCGCTCATTAAAATAAACAAGTAATAGAGCATTGTATTAGCCTTCAGAGATGAAGGAGAAAAAGACAGATCTTCTAGATGTATAACCAGTGTATTTACATCAATTTTTCATATCCGACTGTATTCATAAATATACCTTAATAATGGGTTACTGTAGGTGTACAGGAACTTTTCGTCCATCCTGTCGAAGCAGAATACTCCAGATGAATTCATACAGATTATAGTTCATACACCATACACTGCAGATGTGATAATATAACCTAATTTCATATATAATAATATTTAAAATTGTTTAGTTTCTTTCATTGGACTTAAACCAGATGGAACTGTTCTTTTCATATATTATTCATCTTTTAATTCACAATGCTACAATCAATAAACGTAATATCAATATAAGTATTGGATTTTTTAACTGCTACAGTGATTCCAATAAGGAAAATTATTAAGAGAATGTGTTTACAAGGCTCACAAAAGTGATGTAGTTGTATTTGAAATAATGAGAACTACTGGTATACATGATAGCTGGAAATACATTCGAAACTGACCAGTAAATGATTATAGAGTATGCCCCATTAACCACAATCAACATGATATGCATTTAAATGTAACATAATCCTATCTTAAATATAATCCGATCTTGCGCTTTTGTAATTTTGATCTTGTTATTCGATATGTTTACATTCAAGCGTATTCAAATCTGTTTTGGGTTATAGGGAGTTGAAACATTTACGTAATCTGACGCTCTCCCCATCTGAATTTAATCGTATACCATCAAAAGAGCTCTTACGAAGGCTGCACAAAACAGAATGATGGCAGTGTTTACCATTGCTACTATCATTGTGAAAGAGGGCCCCGAATAACATTAAAAAACACCTTCAGAAATTGGAAAATTTCACTGGGTGCCATTTACACATTAGTAACTGTAAAGTTATGGATGAGACTGTTTGTACACGGTGGGTTCCAAAACTGCTGAATTCGCATGCAGTTGAAGATGATTACAGAAAGATGTGGATTTTTTTTTTTTTAAGGTAATCACTACTGAAACTTGGCTACATCACTTCGATCCTAAGCGCAAACACCAAGCTTTGTGTTCATCACCAAGACCAACAAAAAGGTGGTTGCTTCTGTGGGAAAGTTATGCTTATTTCATTTTTCGATATTCAAAGAATGGCTTACCTGCACACACAACTGTAATGAGCATACTACAGATATTCTCTGAAAACTCTGCAAGGCCACATGACATGCAAAAGGCCACATTTCCGTGCAACAAGCTGGATGCCAAAAGTCGTTGCAGAATATCTTACAAAAGCAATGTGAAGTGTGTTCCTCACTCTTCCTACAGTTTAGATTTATCCCCGTATGACGTTTTCCTTTCCCCTAAATTGAAGAAATACTGTCGTGGGAAACACTTTTCATAACAGAAGCAGTGATGAAGGCTGTGGAGGCGATTCTCAGGGACCTGTCAAAAAATTATCTCCAGCAGGTCCTTTAAAAACTGGGACAGATGATTGTATGCAACGGAGACCACTTTGACAAAGACCAAAAAGATTATGAGCATGAGTAAAGGTAAGTTGTCAAAAATGCAATATAAAAAGTCTCGTAAAACACTATAAAATTGTAGCCTGGCCATCTTCATCAAACTTTTCCTTTAAATGTTATGATTTGAAAAGTGCAGTGCTCGCGTAATATGATAAACTTTCAAGAAGTAAAAAATAATTCGAATGCTCTATTTCAGAAATAAGTAACATTTTCGTTTGCCTTGTCATTTTGTCTATCTCATGCATAAATCCACATCAGGGCCTGTTCATTCTCAGTCTTTTTACACTTCGCAAAACATCAGACACATTCGTTATTATAAGATCAAGAAACGACGTATAGAGATCACATTGAAGTGACATGTCTGTGATGTTCAGTGACAGCATGAAATTCGAAAACGTCGTGTCGAACTGCGGATGCGCAGTTCGGCTATTTTACGGCGCAATATGCACCTTAGTGTAGCACTATTTACTATCTCTTCTTTGCAAGTTGCTGGTAAGTAAAGTGAACTTCTCGTTATTTGAGTTAACAGGAGAGACTGTGCAGGCAAAAAAAGTAATACACACATTAAAAAACAAATTTATACACTTATTTAAACCAAAGGTATGAGGTTTTCTGTTCACTGATACAGCCGCAGATCTAGGCACTATGAACCTCGGTTGCACAATTTTACTACTGCTACTGCTGAATGTAGAGTGTAAGTTTCCAGAATGCTAATAACTAGAATTAACATTTACACTGCGTGGCTGAACACACAACGCAGAGAAAGAATTTTGTAAAAACTACAGTAAGGCACCTATTTAAGAAAAAGTTTCCTTTGGTTTTCATAGAACAAAGTTACGACTTTATGACCAAAGTGCGGCATCTGTAGGATGAAGTCCGTCTCTATAGAAAGCATTGTATTCTTGCTGTGTATTGATATCACAGTTCAGCTCGATTCAAATTAATATTTGGAGTTTGATGTACTCGTTTGTAGCAAATTCAGCAAAAATGTAGAGTTATTGCGGTGGTATCCATGAAAAGATTTTTGAAAAATGACTTCAAATCCCCATTGATCATACTTATTAGGCACCAATATAACACATTTTTTTCTCATATACGTAACCATCAATTAATAATTCGAGTTCAAAAACCTACAAAATTGGGTCATTAAGAGTGGGGGTTAGCCTGGATGTATATATAAATGTGTGTCTATTTACGCTCTTGCGGTTGCAATTTTTTGTTTTTCTTAAAGAAACTCCGCATATAATATTCAATTAACAAACAATTCATAGAGTTCAAAAAATCAGCAACCTAAAGCAATGATATATATATTCAGTCTGTCTGTAAACGCTCTAGCGGGCGCAATTTTGGTTTTTCTCGGCGAAACTCGACACATTAACAATCAATTAACAGACAATTCATCCAGTTCGCTAACCAGCATTGTTGGACCAGTTTTTTATAATATTTGTCATGCTAATACCATACAGTAAGGTCAAAACCTATTTCATAAATTAATAAGGCCATAATTTGCATGTTTAATTCTTTTTTTAAGTTCAAGCTAGAAAAAAAATGTTTCTTTCTCAACCAAACTCGGCATTTAATGATCAATTAACAGACGATGGATCGAATTCAAAAGCTGTGTATGCGCGTGTGTGTATACACACACGCTACACGCCGTTCTAGCGGCCGTAACGTCCAATTATTGCGGTTTACCCATGAAAAGATTTTAAAACTTTTCTTCAAATCTCCATCGATTATACTTTCTAGGTACCAAAAATAACAATAACCTTTATAAATTCAACTTGCTGAGGAATTCGTTTAGTTTAAGCAGCTCCTGCCTGTTACAAATGTGTTATTCATTAGCTTACTAATATTCAAAACTCAATATACTGTGACAAACCAGCGATTATTGTTGGCATACGAAGAGAATGCTGTTTCAAATGTAATGTTGAAGTTACTGCAAGTTTTTCCATATTTAATACACCTATATGACTGTATTGACCACATCCTTGTTCTAGTGGTTAGCGTTGCCGACTGCCGGCGCCGGGAGACCTGGGTTCAATCCCCGGTATCTGCTTAGGAATTGTTTTAACGTAAGTTAGGGAGGTCTGGAACAGGGTCCATTCTAGTGAGGATAACTGGGAAGCTGTATGATGGAGAGGTGGCGTTCTTCGATCTAGAGAGCAGCGTGATAAGCGACCTGCGAGCTGCCGGCATGCTGATCACATGACCCCCTGCAATACTGCCGTCTATTAATGAAGTCGTAAGACAGAGGTAGAGTAAGCAGAGGTCGCTGCGGCAGTGGGCTGTGGCGCCAACGAGAAGAAGAGCAAACTATTTTACTAGAATTATCTAACGAATGAAAGAATTAAGTCACTTATGTCCCATCCAGGGCTAGGGCCTCCGCAAGCGGGGGACTCATTGATTTCTCATATGGTCAGCTAGTCCATATGAGCTATTGTCCCTAAGGTTCAAGTGCTGAGTATATCTGAATTATCTAATAGAGCGTTAATACCTTTATTCAACTTTGTAAAGTAATCACAATCAATTGTATAAACGGGACGAGAAGTGACGTTTTTGATGGTGCATGCACATAACTGTAATGAGCGAGCGGCAACTCCTGCCGTTTTCTCTAACCTACCTCGGTTCTTCACTTTTAACTCGTAAAGTCCTGCTGTGCGATGACAACGCTCACCCTCATCCAGGACTTGCTTATGAAATTTTCTGCTACCCATTATATTCTCTTGATCTTTTACTGAGTGATCTTCATCTTTACACCGAACCTTGCAGGTCAGCAATTTGAGAACGATGAACTAAAAATCGCAGTGTGCAAACAGGACAGAACAGGTACTGTAAAACTGTGTTATTAATATCCAAAATGCTTGGGAATATAGTAGAGAAATAGCTTGCAAGTTGTAGAATTTTACTCACTTTATTTCATAACAATGTCATTTAATATTTTTCCGCAATAGAGAAAACTTATTTATTCAATAACCCTTGAATAAAAAGAGCACAAAAATTGGTAGCAGATTATGCACAGAAACTTCTGGTGTTCAACTACCAACACGTCAAACTTGAACAAGCATCGATCTACCACTTAACTGTTAGTACGGCAGAAAATGCACATCTCTTATTCAAAGTTTATCATCATCTTCCATGAAGTCTTTCATAAAATGGAGATTGATCGATATACGATCTGAGACCATACTAGTGCGAAAGTAAACACCTCCGGGGGGGGGGGAGTAATGTGCATAAAACCATTGTTACTAGCTAATGATATCTTGATGTTATAAAAATTGTTATTCCACAATTACTTGTCTTCTCAAGACGCTATTGACGTGGAAAATAACCTGGATGGAGATTTGTGAACTGAGTGAAGGAATTTTTAACGTTCTTTTCGAAAAGTATTGGGGTGTGAAACGGATGGTTGCTAGCATAATTTGATATTTTATTATATGTAAAAATTTGAACTGCTACCTAAAGGAGAACTGGGTGACAGATATAAGAGTTAATTAACATATCATTAAGGCAGACATTGAGGGGGAAAAGAGAGATATAAGGTCAGCTTGTCGTATACCTGTGTGTATTGTGTTTGGCAAACTTTGTAAAACTAAACAAGGAGAAGAGAAGTGTTTGTTAAAAGAAACAACCTACAAAAGAAAAGCATTAGCAGGAAAAACGCATAAAAGAATATGGTACAAAAGAGAACAAAATCAAAAGCTTCCTTTGTAAATGTAGGGCAACATATACAGGGACGCGTCATGAAGTTTCCGGAGCATCGGAAATTTCCTTCTAATACAAAAGAGCTCCCTCGCCACAATGATAATATATCCTCGTCCAGTGAAATTTAAAGTAGAGTAAGCTAAATTGTTTAAGCCGTATAAGATGCCCCGTAACATCGGATTCTCCAATGTAGTAATCCATAAAACCGAAGCGTCATAGCGCTGCAATATTATCAAAATTATAAAGTCTTTGGATGCGAACACCGTAAACGTATTCTTAGGCTAAAGAACAAATAAGCCAATAACTTTCTAATAAGATGAAAGTGAAATAACGTGTGTATACTTTGTTTAGCGGGGTGTACGAAACGAAGAGAATATATACGGATATTTCGGTAGCTAAGGGATATTCTAGAAGTCGCAGATACGAGGGTGGGTCCATATTTTTCCGGCCTAACCATTTTCTAGGTATGATAAAGACAAAAAATTATATTTCACTTTTCAGTACAGTTGCCCTTTATTGCAATACATTCTCACATCTTTGAATTAACATTTCCATCCCCCCCCAAAAAATTTTCAGAAGTTTTGTCTGCAAAATGGGCATAAACAGCATTCATCACTTCATCGTCACACTTAAAATTTCCTTCCTCGAAGGTCCTTCTTGAGTTTTGAGAAGAGGAAATAGTCACTGGGAGCTAGATCTCGGCTGCAGGGTGGATCTTCTTGAAGCCACGTTCTTGTGTGAATGACCAGTATTTGAGATCTTTTTTTGGTGTCACAATTGCGCGTGCCATACGCGGCCAGAACTTTTGATCAACGCCATTACTCTCCAGGATAACATAACGCGACAGCATCGAACAGCCGAGAGTGTCAAGTGTCTTCCAGAGGTGGGGATGGAAGATCTTAGTCCCTGTGATTGTGATTTCATTATCAAAGTGAAGCAGTCATTGTGTGGGAAACGTTTTGCTAACAAAGCGAACATTTGACTGCATTTTGACGGGAGGGACTCGCGTTAGCCACTAGAATGTAGCAGATGATATTCAGCGCCTTCCCTATCGCTGACAACGAATTGTCGATGTATTTGGAGGCTATTTCGAAGACTGCTAAACACTGTAGATTACCGGGAGACCCATCCTATGTTGGATTTGCAACCCTGGTAAGTAGTTGTGTGTAACTTTTGCTTATGCCATAATAAATCAATATTATCCGGTTGCCTGTGCTTTGCTTCTTCCCTACGAGGGCCGCCTACATCGAGTCTTCCGTCAAAAACTTTCAATCATATATTTTAGATTTTTGGTGTTGTCCCTAATTCGCGAGAAAAAAAAATAGTTGTCATGACTTTATGATTCATTCCTCGATTATATTCCACACAAGATTCCAAAAATGTCCTGAGATTCGAACCTCGACCATCATTCTCTCCTTATGCCACCAACACACCGTAAGGAGGATAGGGTATGTAGGAATGCAACGCGGAGGACGGGTGTGTCCCACAGAAGTGTCGAGAAGTCTTCTGCGGCTAGTCGCGCCATAAGACATAATACACATTATCCGTCCATTAAATGACGAAGAACGAGCAGACGAACTGCATAGTAACGTTAAACGGCACAACTGTACATAGTGGTAAACTGAAATACACAATACTGTGGATAGTATTTGAGGTGAAATCTCATGCCATGGGATGCTAGGACCATATTTGTTTTACGGCACACTGATTTACAGAATTATTGTAAATTCTGACAACGTATTTAGTTCCAGGACTACAATACATTATAATACTTACTTATCACTTCATCGTGACGTGCAAAATTTATTCAGGATTTTGTGTTATGATCCAATATCACCTCCCACAACTGATATCCACGATACTGCGCCCATATGTAAATATACTGGTTCAGGTGCGAAACAAAAAACACATACAGTTTAAATAGAAGAAAAACTAGACGCAAATGTGAAACGTGCGCCAACAAATTCATTAACAAATTAGCACAGGTGGGAGTTTCGAAATGTAAAGAAAAACATCAGGAATAAAGCTGAAATATTATGGCGGCCCTACTCAACATATCATTAGAGCATATTTTGCTCATAATAAGCCATGTTTAGGACAGCAAGTTCAGCATTTTCTACAGTGTGTTAGAGCCGGAAGAGAGCGGTTGCAGATTGAGAGAGGGAGCCAGTAGTCAAGGCAGTTTGTTTAAGGAAAGCTTTGTTAGCAAACAGTTGTGTGCTTGTATATAGTGCTTTCATTGTGTGTGCTAATTGTTTATTAGTTACGAGGGTAGGTCCATAAGTTTCCGGCCTAACCATTTTCAAGGCATGATAAAGATAAAAACTGTATTTCACTTAAAAACTATATTTCACTTTTCAATATAGTTACCCTTTATTGCAATACACTTCTCGCATCTATCAATTTCAATCCTCCTTCCCCCCACCCCAAGAGTCAGAAGTCTTGTCTGCAAAATGGGCATAAACAGCATCCATCACTTCTTCATCACACTTAAATTTCCTTCCTTGAGGATCCTTCTTGAGTTTTGAGAAGAGTAAATAATCACTGGGAGCTAGATATGGGCTGTAGGTCGATCTCCTTGAAGCGACAATTCTTAACAGCTTCCTTTGCAACAAGAGCCGTGTGCACAGGCGCGTTGTCGTGAAGAAGGCGCACACCACCACTCAGCTTTCATCGCCATTCTCTTTGATGGAAGCACGCAGTCTGTGCAGTAGGCCAGCATAGTGCTCCCTGTTTACTGTACTGTTCCTGTCAATGAAGAATATTCCTTCACAGTCCCAAAATCTCCAAGATCTTCTTGGTTGGCTGAGTGACCTTGGCCTTTAGAGGCGGTGTTTCGCCAGGTTTGCATCACTCCATTTATTCTTTTTTGGACAAGGGATCATGGTAGAGAACCATAGTTTCATCTCCCGTAACAATGGTTTACAGAACTTCTCTGTCGTTGTCACGGCAGAGCTGCAAAAATGCCTGACAACAGATGACTTGTTGTGCCTTTGGACTGAAGAAAGAAGTCTAGGCACCCATCTTGCTCTAACCTTATTCATGTTTAAATGTTCATGAATAATTCGAAGGACTGTTGCTTTAAAGACCCAACCTTGCTGCTATTTCTGTAACTTTAAGCCGCCGGTCTTCCATAATTTCTCCTTCCACAAGAGCGACGTTTGCAGTAGTGAGCACCTCCAGGAGCCGACATGCAAGCTCGGTCTTCAATTCTTTCTCGACCCATTTCAAAAAGTTTGGCCCATTCTATTACGGTAGAATATGAGGGGATGCAATCCTTGTTTAATTTCATTTGGAGAAAATCCTTCTTTTGTGAAGAATTTAATAAGAGCTGGATATTCCATTTTGAACATGTCACAATCTTCTACATATAGTCTCCTTTATGCAATTATATCTGGACAACTGAAGACAGCGCAGCGGCTGCAATTGTTTACTTAACAGATAAGGTATGATACCGGGTAAGGGTTTGTAAAGGCGATAATCCTTATCGGCAAGGCCGGAAACTTATGGGTCTACCTTCGCAAGTCACTACATAAACACCATATGGATGAAGAGGTTTTTACTATATACGTATGTATATAAACGGCTCTTGCACAGAAGTGCTAAGGCGATTAGCAAGAAAAAGTCTGCAAATTGTGGTTTAGGTAAGCCAATTGTTAGCCAACTTGTTTAAAAGATACGAGACTTAGGATCTCTTAGTGACAAGAAACGTAATCCAAATCGCCGTTTTCTTACTGAAGAAAAGTTAGATGAAATACAGGAATTTCCTACGCGGATGCAAGGCATTGTCAATGAGGAGCATCGTTTTCAGCATATTTTATACCATAAATTACTGTTTTATTATTATTATTATTATCATCATCATCATCATCATCATCATCATCATCATGTGTTAAATACTTTCAGTAAAATATGAGTACCAATATAACAATAATAAATTTACGCGCGGCGACTACCTCCCTTTTTCCTGTTGCGTATATGAGCGCTCAAGCGGCCCGTAAATCAAATAACCTCACTGTATAAGATAAGAATGTATGGAGTTGAAGTAGCACGCTTTGTAGCCGAGACCTAAAACACCGCATGAGGGACTAGATTTATGACTAAAGCCTGATATTTTGATTCAATAGCTTACACATTTCGGAAATTAGAAAAGTCGTGCCACTTAAACTTCAAAACGGAAAACTTCTTACCAATGATCGCAATCTGAAAGCAATTAAGAAAGTGTCTAATGTCCTGTAAACTTTTCTGCATTAACGGATATGTTCTAATTTCTAAAAAGCGTGTACAGCAAATAAATGGGAACAATTCATTCAGAAGCAGTGCACTTAAAAAAAGAAAACGCCATCAACGGGCGAAGGAAATGGGTGGTGTACTGTCAGAAGAGAGGAACAGAAATGAAAAGAGACGGAGAAAAGATCCGAAACTAGAAGCAATTCCCCCAGGCCTTTAAGCTTTAAATAAAAAAGTAGGTAGCCATGGCAACCAGGAAGTGGACTCGGTCCTGAAGTTCTCTGCCGGAACTCGACACAATTCCACGTTACATTTATATTGAAATTGCATTACCTCTTACTCTAAATCCTGCAAGCTGTGCTGCAGATCTCCCTGGATTGCAGACAAAACTAAACGCGGTGCACTTTTTACGTCACGCGTTCATTTGCGAGATGAAAGCAAATTGCTGGTTAATAGATTACGTGTTACCTCTTACAGAGGTTTGCAATATTCTATGGTCATTTAGGATTATAACTTTTTCGTGAAATGCAAAATGTGTTGTTATGAAGACACACTCTAGCGATGTCCTAACACAAAGCTATCAAAGTAACACGTGAAACACCTTCAAATTATTATTACACCTTGAATAGATTGACACACATGTCTCTATGGAAATAGAAGAAATAAAAAGAGAAATGATGAATATGATATACGAAGACTAAAACAAAATACTACGTCTGTAGAAAGAGAAATAAAGTATAGCTATTAAAATTACCTGCTCTGTTAAGACGATGTACCAGAAAAATAATTAAATAACAGAAATGTTATACACATTATACAGGGAACAGAAATTGTTAGTTGTTTATTATTCGACATAGATATCCTGCTTTGCAACACGTTTGGGCCATGTGTTTACAAGCTTGTGGAACCCCCCCCCCAAAAAAAAAGGCTTTTCAAAGATACAAAACAGTAAAGTTTGATGACGCAAGATTCGGTCTGTAAAGTGGATGTGCAGCAGATTGTGGCGAGTATTGTCGTAAAGAGAAATGTTCTTTTAGAGAGCAGTTCCCGGTGCAGAGTTTAGATGGCAAAGTGAATTTCAACTTGTTTATTAGCTTCTCACTGTATGCCGCAACAATATAGAGTTATTGTAATTCCAAATAATTGTAAGCATAACTTTCCAAGCCTGTGCCTCGAATTTTTTGACTGGAGACAATAATAATATTAATTTAATTCTCTGGTTTGTAAGGTGATAAATTCATCACGCAGAGCGGCATAAACTAAGCGAATTCCTCAGCAAGATGAGTAAAGGTTATTACAGAGCGCTAGAGCAGTGAATGTAATAAAAAATAAGTATCACTACCGAATATATACATATGTATTTATAAAAAAAACGTAACTTTCAGGCTTAAAAGTATATGCTTTTCCCGTTTTATTATTGTTTTGCGTGTTATATTGTTAGCTTTACATTTCCAATTGCACTTAGATGTATAACAAATAAAACGGAATGTGATTAACGTTTAAGTTACATAGTTAATTTTAGGCCTACGATTGTTTGATTTCTGTGTTCCGAAATCGTTGTGTTCTCTCCGCCTGCATTTAGTGTACACTTTACACTACCAAGGTTGATTTGTACATCGCTCCAGCAATCCCTGGAATTTGGATCTTTTCGCTGCCGTTCGGTACTGAAGCCTTAGGACGGCCGCTATCTGTAAGGGGAAGTCCGATTATTCGTCCATACGCATGCGTACACTATTTCATTCACACTCTTTTACATGACAACGAGTTTATCGCTTGGTGCGAATACCCAATTGTTAGTTAATGCTAACAATCGTATGTCACATCTCCCCCCGGCCCACCATTACATTATGGACGTTTTCGACGATTACAAAAATTTTGTTTTCAGGTATACCGCCAATCCCCATGGTTCCATTTTCCTGATTTTGAGAAACTGTTTTTCTTAAATTATATATACCGAATTTCATTGATTTTTTTTAATTTTTTTTTTTTTTTTTTTAATTTTGGAATTCAGGTAAACCTTCACTCATAATAGTCCGATTTCGCTCATTTCCAAAGTTTTTTTTTTTATTTCAATCGTATTACAGAGCTTTGTTTATAAAAAATGAAAATTGCGACCGCTAGAGCGATTTTGAAATTTGCGCTTTAGGTGAATCCCAATTATCCACATTTGCTGGTTAACAACTTGAATCGTTTATTAATCGATTTTATATGTTTCATTGAGAAAAAACAAAAATTGCGGCCACTAGAACGTTAACAGACATATACTGCTACATTCCTTCGAAATTCGTTAAAAATATTGATAAGGCATCATTCTTTGTCCTGAAGTTAGTTTTCTTTGGGTATAATTATCTATGAACTTATAGCATAAACTTTTATGTTATTTAATGATAAGGCATAAGATGTCAAATTGACTCAGTCTCGACATCAAACAGCCCCTCATGCCTATCTGATGCTACCTATTTACATGATATGTTGTGTGTATATTGTGCAGGAGGCCTCGCATGTCCCTGGACTGCAGACATTTATAGCTAGCACCTGTTGTGTTTCCGTCGAGGAACAATTTTATAGCTGATTGAACTCTTGCAGTATGGATCTACCGTCTACACTACAAGAACATTCAGGATTGTTGAACTCTCAGTTGTTTTGAGGCACGATAATGCAACTCATATGTTTGATGAAAAACTAGCTCTACTTTGGAAATCCTCAGTATAGCCACAGAATGTTGTCCTGTGATTATAATATGCTTGGTCCCCTCAAAAATATCTGAACGGAAGATTTTGAGGTGGAATTTATTAGCTGCTACTCGTACATAAATTATAATCAACATATTAATAAAGTGTATGTAACTTTCCTATTTTAATCATGACTGTATTTTCGTTTTTATTTCTTATACATGTGTTGATGCATTGTGTGTACGGTGTTATTTTCTTACTAGAGTGCAGAAGTGCCCTAGCCGTAAACATATTGCCTTCGTAAACATATTTGTATAGATGACCCAAACAAATGGCAGACCGCTATTACTTGGAGAATTCTAAAGCAGGGTCCTTGAAAAAGATGTTTATTTCGTATACAGTTAGAGAATTGGAGTTGTGCTTTTGTTATAGTAGATCAGGGTAGACGTAATAATATTAGGCCAGATACGGGGGTGAAGAGACAGGCCGATAACCTCTCGAAGGGAAGAAGTTAAGAGTGTCAGTTGATATGTATGTGATCGAAGTTACGGAGTCCAGAAAGACAATAAGTAAGATTAGAAGGATACTCTGTGAGTCCATTAATCAAAAGAAATTCTTAGATGCAAGAAAATTTTCCAGATATTTCTAAATTAAAATATTTTGAAAGAATAAAGGGAGCGTCAGAAAGACTGACCGACCGCACGTTTACTGAAGCTTACTATTTCGGGGCTCAGGAACAGTCTTTCACCAGTTTTTGCTGTTCTTGGTCAGAGGTAGCTTCTCAATTTAGCTCTCGGTTCGCAGTAGCTAGCTCGCAGTTAGTTATTACGGAACCAGATGCGTGTTATAGTCTGATCAGTTTTGTCAAGTAAAGTATGCATTAATAACACTTTTATTGAGTAATCAATAGGGAGATTCGGAGTTGTTAAAGTGCGTCAGGGCTTCAGTGTATGATCGTCATAATTAGTGCAAAAGTAGCACATATAGCAGTTTAATTTTCCAAGGAGTAACGTTGCCTCTTTAAGTAGAACAGTCTTTGTTAATAACCGTCCTTCATTTCACAATATCACAATTTAATCATACTCCTGTAAAGTTCCTGATAAGTTTCTTTCCCTGTGATTTCCTAATCATAAAAATATGCCAAAAGAGTCTCGCCGGAGCAACAGAAAGACAGCGGGAAACCGTCATCGGAAGGACAGAAATTATCATTATCCCTGAGACCCAATTAATCAAATAATCAAGTAGTCAAAATCCTTCCATGTTCTACTCCCATTACTACCCACCCTTTCGAAAAACCGCTGCAATTTATATCAACGCTGAGGTCAAGAACAGCTTGAGGGATTTGTTACTCCCACAGTCCAAGCCATTCTTTGAGAACATACAACAGTGTGTTCCATATCTTCAGAAGCAAGGCAATTCAGAAGTAATTTCTACCTGGAACGTGAACGTTTTTTGCCAGAGATGTTATTCGCCTTTTCAGGTATAAAAGTTCACTGTTCATATTGTCGACTAACGTCTGGAATAACAAAGAATGTTAACTACCTGATGCAGAAAACCGTTAGCATATGAGTTTTCTAAAGCTTCCTTTGAGTTCGATAAAAACTTTTAAATGGACATCTTCAATCTGACTCATAATCAAAACATGCCAAATTCATTGATTGCGGTATTCAATATGGGCTTCAAATAACCATTAGTATAACGGCTTGTTTGCATGGCATGCCTAAAGCAGTTCATAACATTCTTATGCTTTCAACAGTAATTGCCAAAAGCGGTGTTGACGAAGGATACTAAAAGAAAGCGAAAATAGATTAAACATGGAGAGAAGGTTGAAAAGTATCCGTTATTTAAACAAGAAAAAGATATGGCATCTTTGACAGTAGGGTACCTAATTAGCAAAGAACAGTAGGGAGAATAAGTCAGACACTTCTTTCTGAATGACGTAACATCAATGGCTGTTTGAAACATAAAGTGTTGGTGCAGTTCCATCTCAACAAGAGTTTGATTCAAACATAATGTTGAGTATTCACTACAAAGTTTGAGTATAAAAAAATGATATAAAAAGTATATCTACTCACTGTTTTAGACTATTTATTACATAATAGAAAGTCGATAAAGTAAACACTACTACATTTCCACATAAAATGCAACACATCAGAGAGTCTACATTTTTTATTTGGTTTATTTATAGACGCTCTTTAACATCCCAGGTCATCAGCGTTCTACTCAATTCAGGGCGTGAAACGGCCGACAAATTTTGCTCAGAGGCCTCTATTTCCAGGCTTGGGGTTCTTTTTCGTGCCGTAAATGTAAGACACGACGAGACCCACGGCTTTACTTCTTTTCCGAAGGAAGCCATACTTAGGATTTTTACGCCCGAAAAAAGGCATCGATCCTGTCCAGGACTGAACCCGCGATCTTGGGTTTTGGAGGCAAGCATGGCTACTACCAGAACACCAGGACCGACTCAGAAGACTACAGAAGATGTATAATATGACAATGAACTTTTAAAAATATATAATCACACAAAATTGACTGTGTGTACTTTATATCAACGCAATAGAATGATGCCATAGAAAACTGAAGGTACAAACAGCAACAGCTACTTCAATATAGTAGGAACTAAATGCAATAGTACTTAAAGAAAACGTCAACAATCCAAAAATTTGTATTTTGCATCTTTAGACAAAATAGTTAAATCGTTATACCAGTAAATGTTAAATATTAAACAAAGTCTCAAAAATTATATTTAGCAGGCTGGCAATGCTCGCCTGCCCGCGCATCCTTCAGAATTGTTGTGGAAGCAGGACAATCAATCAATGACATTTCTCCCAGCCCTAGGTGGTGCCCACTGTCCGATTCTCAGATTTGACTGTATTTGCTATCTCGGAGCATAAAGCAAGCGTATACTGAAACGGCCCGCAAGTGCAGGCAAATTCGTTCCGTCGAGATTGGGCTGTACCAGAGGATGAAGGTGTAATAATCAAGCCAAAGCAGCGCAATGATACCAAAAATTCGGATGTCAGCACTCAGAAATAGTTTAAATTTGAGTTAAAACGTAAGCCGTAATTTGATTTTTTCTTCTCTGAAAAGTTAAATTACAACCGCCCAAGTATGAAAACTAAATTTCGCTTATTATCTATCGCACTGTTTTAATTCAATGTCAAAAAGCTTTTTTCATAACTTCGTTTGTTAGTTTATTTATAGTTCTATAAATTCATACACATGTCACATTTACTCAGTATCTTCAACACGTACAGTAACAAAGTTGTTAAAACTCAAACCTTACAAGTGTACAAGTGTCGATTGTCTACAAGAAGGTGATCCCGTAGCAGTGTGCAGTGTGTCTTTCATTAGTGGGTGAAGGGTTAATCGACCTAGTATTCTTTTCAAAATGATGGTCAAATGAACACTCGCAACACTTGCTATTGCTGTTCGGAAAATTCAAAATGTATACAAGCAAACGCTCTACATAAGGGAAATTGGAGTTTCGTGTGCGATTAGCGCAAGACGCATAATCGGCCCGATTTATTACGAGCAGCCAATAAACTGACAGATTACAAAGCGTTCATAATGCCTGTGTTCGTTTCGTCTTCAACACTCGTAAATTTGATCATGTGACACCCCTAAGCAAACTGTCATGGCTACCTCTGAAAGAGCGCAGGACATTCCCTTCCCTTACAGTTTTAAAGTCCTACGTACCACACCTCAGTATATCGCCTCTCGCATCGTATACCTGTCCCTACCTCGAACCCGAAATGTAACTTTACTGTGTATCTCTCGTCACCGAACACATTTCTACTCGAACTTCATTCAGTGTCTCAGTTCCTTTTGAGGCGAGAGATTGTTGGACAATAAAGCAATTTAAACGCAGATTAAATTGTCATATCAACTCTAGGAATCACAACAGTGAGTCTCTCGCTTCTTAATCTTCTTCCTCCTTTTCTTTTCCTCCTTCCTTCCCCCTTGTACTCGAGAAAAATTATTGCACAAATGGAATTGTAACACTATCGTTATTAACGTTCAAACTATATTAAAATATATAATATGGTATTTTATATAACTATGTACATTGTACTCTATATTTTTGCTGGTTCTTTGCCTGATAGAGAAGACCCCAAGACCTTAATTCTTGCCAGGGTAAATAAATAAATAAATAAATGGTGGTACTGAAATTACATTAAGAACCCACTTTTTAATCAGCTGACGGAAGAAGGGATCATATGAGTGATTTTAAGAAGATTCCGCCATTGCTCATACAGCAGAGGAGTTCATATGTAAAATGAGGAAAGTGTCATTATTGATTAAAGCTGATCTCGCTCCTCAGATCTAACAGTCTGTGATTTTTATTTGTTGAGTAGCCTGAAGGACAAAGGGTACAAAACAAATTCTTATGCACTGGAAGAAGGAATCAAGGAAAACATACGAAATGAAACCGGAAACATTTCAGAGATCGAACTCAAAGTATGTTTAATTGACAAAGGACTATACTTCCATCATTGCTATAAGAACTTTACCCACAGTTTTAAGAAGCGAAGACACAGTACAGGCAAGGCCAGCTGCAAAGAAACAAAAACCCATACGAGCGGTAAAGACAAATTCTGGAAGCCCTGTACATGTTCACGATACGAATATTCTGCCATGTTTAGCCGCTCAAATGTAACTGAACTTCAGCATGTCAAAGTAAACACGAGAGTACACAAATTATAAATGTAAACAAATCTCCATGGCAACACACCACAAACTACATCAGCATCCATATCACTCAATTTTCTGAAAAAGGGAAATTACTATTTTAACAAACTTAAGCTCTTGGATTATAGCTGAAATGTGTTGTGTGTTAACTTTCAATAATAACTCACAAACCAGGATATTTTTTATTTTGGTCTGAAGACCCCTAAGCTTGTCTCAGCATTTTTACACCTGTATATGTCTTAAACCATAACGGCTTAATGCATTATTAAAGAAATGTTAGAAGTGTTTATTTGCAAATGCGCCAGCTGTAGCTAAATGAAAGAACAATGAAATACTGATTATAAACACAACGTAATTTAGCAAAGGACTTTTAATTATTGTCACCGCAATCTAAATACGTAACTAAAAACAGGAAGGAGTTAAAAATCGGTAGCAACTATTATGCTTTCTTACATTCGATTGGTCAGTGACAATCAACAAAATATGCATCTAAATTGTTTAAAATATCTTGGAATTATTTAATTTTAAATTTTAGGTATCTTCACCTAGGCTTTCATAGAAAATGATGACAAAAACAAGTGAACATTTGAACGTGTTCCTTTTTCATTATCATTTATAAAGAAAATTATAAAACAGATCTATGTATTTATATTGTAATTGCGTCTTAGGTTTAAAATTGACAGCTGCTACCTTCTGCAGATAAAAAAAAAAGTATTTAAGATACAAAATAATCAACGCGTGTTAACAGTTAACAGTTTCAAATGTACAGATTAAGGCCTAACAACAATAGAACCGAAATAACGAAATACAGCTTCTTAGCTGACGAACAGAAGAAAATGTTGATTTCACTGTTTTGCCTCAATTGCCAGACTGAAGCATTCGTTTAAGTGAGGCTGTTCAATAAAGAATTATCATAATTCTTTATAGGCATGGTTTCTGGCGCTAACATTTAACTTCACAATATTTTATTACCTTAATGGGTACTGTATATGTGTACAAGTTTCATTTTGTCACTTCCGGTTCCCGCCTTTGAGAGGTGTACACATTGAAACATGTTAGCAATATGGAGGTGACACGCTATGAACAACACACTGATGACCTGAGATGATAAAGAGCGTTCTTATTAAAAAAAAAAAAAAAAAGCGACGCACAATATGAAATTCCCCTTTCGTATCAATACATCTTAACTAACTGAGGCCTATGCAATGTTACAGGAGCCCTATGGAGAGTTTGTTCTACCATATTGCATAGCTAGAAGATGGTTTAAAATGTTCAATCAAATTCAAAGCAAGATGGACTCGACGCCCCAGTTTGTGCTCTAATTGATGAAAACATTAACACCGCTCTGCCAATAGCCTTAAGAACCTTTCAGAAATTCTGAAAATTTCACTAGGTGTTGATAACTGAAAAGTTGCATATGAGATGTGTTTGTGCACGGTGGATTCAAAGGCTGCTGACTTCCAAACGTTCGCGTGCAGGTTTGCATGCAGTTGAATATGATGTTACAGGTAGATGTGGATTTTCTTTCAAAGGTCATCTCTGCTGATGAACCTTGGCTACATCATATCTATCCTGAGAGCAAACAGCAACGCTTTCTGTGGGAATCTCATTCATCACAATAAACAAAGCAAAATTATTTGCTGTGCTGGGAAAGTATTGGTTATCTCGTTTTTCGATATTCAAGGAATTGTTTACCAGCATGTCGTACCTGCACAGCTGTTAACTGAACAATACTACAGAGATGTCCCAAAAGCTCTGCAAGGCCATATCGCACACATTTCCATGCAACAAGTTGGATGCTGCACCACAGCTGCACAACGCCAATGTTGCTGAACAGGGACGGTCCGTCAATAAGAACCAGATGAACCTCGTCCCTCCAAAGAAAATGTCATAATTATTTACCATTTTCTCTTCTGGTAAAATTTAACTTTAAAAATTCATGAAAACAGAGGAGTATAACCGATTAGTTTTAATTGTATTTTACGCGCATATCTCCTCTACTGTAGTAGCAGTAGCATGCGGGTCCTCCGTTAGCGAGGGAGGCTCATGGGCCAGCCCGGAAAATCTTACCCTTTAAACGTATATCTTCAAGGGGTCAGCAAAAATGTACAAGGACTTATATTTGTCTTCCTCAAAGATGGGTTACGCTGATGGCCTGAGCTGTTAAAGAGCGTCCATAAATAAATCAATCAAAAAATCAAAGATGGGTTAAACTTTCTGCTGCTTATTTCTTCGTTCTTTTGGGCTAGCACTCGATTTTCTCTCTTTTCTTAGGAACCAGATGTTGAGGTGTTGCTGACAACATGCATAACTGACTAGGGGTTGTTTTCGTACTTTGTTTGAAATTGGGTGGCTACCTCTCTGTTTTCAGTAAAAAGCTGACTTTCACAATATTAAGTTACAAACAATCGTATCTGTTTTGTGACAATGAATAAAGTGGCCGTTTATTGTAGATTGTATTTTCGCGTAAATTTAACTGTTAAGTTGGATTGAAACGATTTGGAACTTATCAATCGATAGCCATACGAACTTGTCACCAAGACCACACAAAATTAAGTTTTTTTTTCTTCTTCTTCTTTTTTTGGTTTGAAAAAATCTTGGCAGACAGCAAATGAGGTGAGAAACATATCTTTTATACAGAAATGAAATTAGAAAAGAAATAGAAAAAGTTAATTGTGTTTCTGTACGGGCCAAGGAAACGACAGACTTTACATGCATGTCACAATTTGTTGCGATATTAGGATACATCAGTGAAAGTAAGCCGGTAGAAAGATTCATAAAATTCGTTGCTGTTTCTGTGCCGAAGTCTCAAGGTGTACTTTAATAGCTAACAGAAATGTATAGTACAAACGTACGAAAACGCTGTATTTATGAGAGAATGTTGGGGAGAAGTCTCTTAACGAAAGAGACCTTCCCCTATGTCATTTGGGTGTCATGAAGTTATGCATGGCCCCCCCTTCTACAGCGGCCAGGAGTCGCCACTGTTGCTGAATATCACACAAAATGCAATCTCATATCTGTTCCTCAACCCACCACATAGTTCTGATTTAGCTCTTGTAGCTTCCTTCCCTCCCCCCCAAAAATTGAATCACTATCGTGGGAGGCATTTTCCATCATCAGAAGCAATAGTGAAGGCTGCGTAGACGATTATTATGAAGGAACTCAAAAAAGAAGAAGAAGAAGAAGAAGAAGAAGGAGGAGGAGGAGGAGGAGGAGGAGGAGGAGGAGGAGGTTTCCAGCATGTTCTTGAAGACTGACAGAAACGCCGGGACAGGTGCATTGGAACCAATGGAGGCTACTTAGAGAAAGATAATCAAAATTATCAGGATGAGTAGATTGTGAAAACAAATTGTGACCTTTCTTTATTGAACAGCCCTTATGAAAGAATAGTATAGTAAGTAAGGCCTTGTGGTGCTTTCGTTTCTGTAATCATCGGCAGCATTAAGATAATGATAGAAAAAATATACAGTTAAATAAATAAAACGACACTGGCACATTCGGTAACTTTCCCACTTCTGGGTTTTATTGGCCAACACGAAAGGCAAGTCTATTTTCAAGAAAGAAAATAATAAATTTAACAATGTCTTTTGATAGGAATCTCGCTCAGACGAAGAAAAGGTCATGCAAACTCTACCTAAATCAATACTGCAAACACACAGGCAATTACTGTATAAGTATATTGGTAAGAGGTTGTGCTTTGTGGGTTTTGTAGACTGTATTGAATATTTAACATTAATCTTATATTGAAGGCTTCTTTCATCCAAGCAACGATGTATTTATTTCCGAGAATCCCAATATCCGTTATTAAATTAATGATAAGTTATAAAAATACCAAGAAAAATGTATAAAAGATGATAAACAAAAGCAGCACAAGGTCTTTCTTCTCTACCTCGCTTTGCCTGAGCAGTTTAAGGGTTCCTTAAATATGTAAATAAATGTGCTTAATGCTATTCCTTTCAAACGATATAACACGCGTTCTTAATACCAAATGACGATACTCGTTAATTCGTCGCATGTCACGAAGTTCGAGCTCAGACTGTTAGTTTCAAAATACCGAATTGCATTATACGAGAAGCAGTCCACAAGTTTTCGATCTGACCAGGTGATAGCATATAATTACAAGTATTACTTTTCAAAGTCATCTCCCTTTACTTCAGATGTATTTTTCAGAACTTTCAGTTAACATTTCAATCTCTCTAAATATTAGTGCAAAGTTTTATCTGCAAAATCCTGGAAAACAATCTCCTTTATCTCATTACACTGGTTTATACAATTTTTGCTCAATGGAAATTGTTCGTAGTTCCTTACCACATGGAAACTCTCAAACCAGCCTTAGTTATGTTTCATGGGGCTACAGTTTTTGAGAAATTGGTATTATAGAAAATAACATTTTTTATACGTATGTTTATTGAACAGATACATAAAATAAATATTCTGAGAGATTTAAATAAGATATTAGCGGGTTCACTTTGTGAATGGGCACGTACGGCTAAATCAGAGCATTGGCCCAGAAAAAATTGGTCACAAAGGAGCAATTTGATTCCTTAAGGAACAAAAGTGAAGTATGAACCATTGGTTTCTCCTTCTAATGTTCTTCCTTCACCACTCCATATTAAGTTAGAAGCAATTTGTTATTGCTCTGAATAAGGACAGTGCTTGTTTTAACTTTCTTGTTACAAAGTTCCCACATAAAACTGAAGCTAAGATAGCAACAGGTATTTTCATAGACTCCCATATTCGTGAACTTATGCAAAATGATATCTTTCGTCGGTCGATATCCGAGTGAGAGAAGTCATCACGGGGAGCACACAAAAAAGTAACAGAAAACTTTCTTGGAAACGTTTTGTTGATTTGATTTCTTTATAGACGATTTTTAACATCTCCAGGTCATCAGCGTCCCATACAATTCAAGGCGTAAAACGGCCGACAAATTTTGCTCAGAGGCTTCTTCTTTCAGGTTTGAGATTCTTTTTCGTGCCGTAAATGTACGACACGGGACCCACGGCTTTAGTTCCCTTCCGAAGGAAGCCACACTTAGGATTTTTACACCCGAAAAAAAAGCTATTTACCCGGGCTGGGATTGACCCCTCGATCTTGGATCTACGAGGCAAGAAGTGAACTTATTTTCGCAACATATTACTATTATTGTAATGCAAGTATTCAAATATCCACATTCCTCCCTGGGAAGCATCCAAACAAAATAACAAATTGAAATTGCATAGAAGAAAAGTTTTGCACTCGTTATGTTTGCTAACTCCTCGGCAAATTATGTAACACATCGACAATACGACTGCAGTGGGGAAGCGAAACAACTGTTTCGAAAAGCAGAAATCCCCAAGAAACCAGGCGATTGAAGCCATACGCTCACATTTGACTGAAATCTTGCAGATGCATGTACAGTACTTGTCGAGTATAAGGCGCAATTATTGGAATTAAAACAAAGCGTTTTATGTAATGAATCTATAGACTGTCACGACCTTTTACAAAAGCACACTCGCTTTCTTTAATCTTCCAGTATATTTGCTAAAGATCAGAAGTAAACGGATCGACCTTTATGACCTTGACGTGACTTCTCTCACACCACTGCTCGGAAGTAGAGGAACCCTCATCAACGTTTTGCATTTCTTCTAAGTAATCAGTTGTTCAGTTGTAGAGTTGAGACGTTTGTGGCCAGCTAATGACACTTTCAGTCGTTTTACAGACGTAAAAAACGCAAACGACATTCTTACAGCACAAGCAATAAATTACAGGTTGAAGGCAAATAGGAAAGCTGAAAGAAAATTTGGACCATTGCCTGCAGAAAATTAAAAAATAAATTTAAAAAAAAAAAAACAAATTAGGAATTGGCGTGCTTAGAAAGACGTTTTAAATAAATTATGTAACGGACAGCAGGTGAAACGCAGTAAAAATGTGAAGTGGTCATAACAGGAAACTGAAGTGCTGAAATGGGTTAAAAAATAATGACCAAATAGTTTTACCATTTCATTAAAAGTAACTGTGTAATTAAATTAGCCTGTGAGCGTAACAACAAAACTTTAACTGGTGAACAGTCTACAGTTACCATCTCATTAAAAATAACTAGGGCTTGAGGCGCGCTAAAACTAAAATCAGCCAAATAATACTAAGATAAAAATATTTCGCTTCATGAGTTTCTGATTCAGCAACAAAACAAAACAATTCTAAAATAGGACACGTAGCAAATATGGAAGAAGCGTCAGTAACATTTTACATATTCCCAAATGGAACGGCAACCGAGAGAGATGAAAAAGTATTAAAAACAGCAGTAAAAACAAAACGGGTGCATCTGAAAAAGCCACTGCACTCCAGCACTGCATGTTGTATGAGGCACAAAACTTACTACAGAATGTTTTCAAACACAATTACTGTCTAAGGAAAATATACGCCCAGGATTGATTGCGTATATGGATGAATAAATTTGGATTAAGGAAATGACAATTTAAATTGCTGAGTGATATGAACTTAAAATATTAGCTAAAAAACAAAAGTTATGGCATTTACAAGAAAAACAACACATAAGGCATAAACAGAGATGTATACACACACATATGGTATATATATAAGAAAAATAGAAATAAAGTAACACTACTAGCAATGTAACAAATTACCAGTAATTATAATAGTAGAAAAGGATAAAACACTAAGAAAAAGTCACGCTTGAGATCGCTATATTTCGGACTCCTGGAGTTCTTCTATGGCAAGAAGACAAGTGATGGTGATAAAAGTAAATATTGAGTACCGAAGGTAACGTTATGCATGGAAACAGATGAAACTAGAAATGATAGTGTGGAGGGAAAAAATGAATACGTAAGATTTAAAGGTGATATACGCGCTTTATGTAAAAATATAGCTGCCATTTTTCTATCTCTTGAGTAAACTTTCGGAGCATTGTGTAGGTAACGCATCAATGTGTTAGATTAAAAGCATCATCAAAATCCTTACAGTGAGATAAGGCATGCTGGGCAATCGGCAAGGGAGACTTGGTTTTAACAGAACATCTATGATTGTTCATACGTAGCGAAACAACAGTAGAAGTTAAACCAATATAAAATGCTTTGCAAAGCTTGCAAGATAACATATATACAACGTTCTTGGAAGAACAACTAGCAAATGAAGAAATGTTAAATTCTCTGGATAAATTAGGGCTGTGGAATGAATGGCAAGGCATAATTAAGGCACAGGTTTTACATTTAGGGCTTTGGCAAGGATATGAGTCAGTAAACGGACGTGGTAAATTCGGCGAAATATACTTTTAAGGTTAGGAGGTGTTCTAAAAGTAAGGCGGGGTACAAATTTAGAAAAATCATTTAAAGATGAGTGCATTAACAAAGTATCATGACATTCTTTCAAAATAGGTCTGATGCTTTCTATTCCAGGCACGTAAGTAGTAACAAGGTTAAAGAAGTTCTTATTAGAAGTTTTAGGTTTGCTTTGGAAAGTTTGGTGCGCTGGGATTATACGGGATTTTAAAAGAGAGGAAGGATAATTTTGGTCTTGGAACTTTTTAGCTAGGTTTTTAATATACTTGCCAAGAGATGAAAAGTTGTCACAAAGACGATGACCACGGATTGAAAGAGAAAAAGGAATAGATATTTTGATATGCAAGGGATGACAGTTATCAAAATGAAGATACTGTTGTAAATTGGCACGCTTAATGTGCACAGACGTAAGAAAAGAGCCATTACATAAAGAAATATCAATATCTAGGAAAGTAGCAGCGATATTTATTAGGACTATTTTACGAATAAAATAAGAATTTAAATATAGTTCCTACACGCTTGGTTTCAAAAACTGTAATAATTGTATATTTGTACTTTAACTTTTCAAGCAATTTTGCGACAGATGAATGCCGATTTTCAGTATAGCCAATAGAGAAGAGCAAAATACGGTTTAGGACTATTTAATGAATAGAATAACAATCAAAGTGATGTGTGTGTGTGTGTGTGTGTGTGTGTGTGTGTGTGTTGATTGATTTATTTATGGACGCTTTTTAACATCTCAGGTCATCAGCGTCCCACTCAACTCAGGGCGTGAAACGGCCGACAAATTTTGCTCAGAGGTCTCTCTTTCAGGCTTGAGGTTCTTTATCGTGCGGTAAATGTACCACACGGGACCCACGGCTTTACTTCCCTTCCGAAGGAAGCCATACTTAGGATTTTTACGCCCGAAAAAAATTCCATCGGTCCTGGCCGGGTTCGAACCCGCGTGTGTGTGTGTTTATAAGTATAACACTTGTATAAAATGTTATACCTATAAATATGTATTCTATTCAGAAACCTTGAGAATAAAATGGACTAAAGTCGACCATTACAATCCGTGTCGTTCGATTTTCTAATACCAGCTGAGAAAAGAAAAAAAAGATAACATAAGGTGTTTCTCTTTTTCTTTGTATTGTATGGTTTGGAATTCCTAATGGCAAGATCAATTTGCAAATTTGACGCATCACCAAAACACTTTGAAGAACTTAACACTTTTGCGTTATAACCATTTTTTCCCCCGGTAATTTCACTACGATATCTGGCTGTGATTGGTAAAAAATTAAAATTTTGATTCGTTTCATTGGTCGATTTTAAGATGACATCGCATGAGTGAAATAGTTTTTAATTTCTTAATTCTCTGTATTATCACTAAGTCCTACTTATATTACTTTGGTGCTAACACAACCAAGTACTGACAACTTAGCTATACAATAGATTATGAAATGCATATGAGAGCTTTGTGACAGAAAACCTTTCCAAGTTACAAGCGAAGAAATACAGAAACCTTTTCACAGATTCCCTAAACAGAGTAGTGAGACCTCGTCGACATTTAACAGAAAAAACCTCTCGCAGCGGGCACTTAAGTATAATATTTTGTGACTGCTCAGTAATACATCTTGTTAATGAGGGCTGGAATGAGAAATTCGCGCTAATGAAGAAGGCTGGAGTGGTAGAGAGAAAACAGCAAAAACGACATGCCTAGTTGCTAAATGCAGAGAAGCCACTTTCAATGTTTCACATATGGCACAGCTGTTACTTTTTAACAAGTAAAAGATTCTATATACCTACAACGCAATTAACAGAAATGAAAACAGAAAACATGTTTGAATACATGCGCATTCGATGTCATTAGCAGAGGCAAACCAGCTGGCTACTAGTTAATTCTCAGACGGACAACAGAAGTAGGTTATGTTCCCGCAGACACATTTCTCAGTATATTCTTGCAAAACTATGTCTTTGTATCATCAGGTTTGTACTAGAACTATGACCTCGTGGTCATCAATATATTTCCTCAGTGAGGGGTTGCTGTTTTCTCATACTTCAAAGATTTAATACAGCTCAATGCATTTTCATTTTACATAACTTTTTAAGAAATGAATTAGATGCTCAATATAATGCAAAATTTGAAGAACGTTTCCTGGGGGTTCATCCTAATGACAAATCTATAGTTTGTAAAAAAACAGTTGTACAAGATAATAAGGATAGTTTACGATCAACGTTCGTTGACGCTGCATTGCGCTAACTTCAAGTGCGTTCATGTATATCAAATACAGTTTCATAGTAGTCTATTATCTACACGATGCCGCAAGACGGCGTGCAACAAACGCAAACGTAACGTCAACGTAATAAGCCACTGCCCTCTACACAACAAATTATGATATAAGGTGAAGCGGTATGTTAGTCAAATGTGTGTTTTTGAAATAAGTCTATGAATGTGTGAAATCATGTGAAGAAATTATCATTTGTAACGGTTACTCATAGGTTATGTTACTAAAGTAAATTTTACTTACTTGAGAGGTTGCTTCAGTATGCAAGTCTAATTATAATATCCCCAAGGGTGGCCGAGGTCGTTAAGGCGCGGACTCGTGAGCGGAAGGTCGGGGTTTCGAATCCCGCCAGGAACGTCCTCCCTGACTGAGGTTTTTTCCAGGTTTTCCTCAGTCCTCATAAATGGCAAATGCCGGGGAGGTACCCTAAACTTAGGCCTTGAACGATTCCTTCCTTAAAAATAAAATCCTTTCCCAATATATCATTTCATGTATCATCAATGTCCATTGCCTGTGGTACCTCTGTAGCAAAAACCGGTGTTAAACGCTATTCATTCTAATTACAATAAGTTGTTAAATTGGAGATTATAATATACAATAAGATCAGATAAGCCCAAAAGAATAATGCTTTTTTCTTCCCCCCCCCCCCTCTCTTCGTTCTCTTCTTTGAAAGTTCACTTTTTCTAATACATGAAAGTGCAATATGAACAGCAATTACTTCATCAAACAGCCCGCAAAGCATTTTTTGGAACTGACATTAGACTGCAGAGCGAGCTAGCAGTCACAAACAAACGCCATTGCACGTTGACCACGATACACCACTTCAAATTGTGTGGTGGGGGCTTGAGTTCTGTACCGTTCCGTGTGGAACGCTATGTCAACACAGAAAAATGGATGATCTGGCCTGCTTGATTAGAACAATCACCGAGAAAATCTCTTGCAAAATAGCACAACCGGGTCAGGCATATCAAGCACAATCTTCTACTAAGTTGCTGAAATGAGATCCCTACAATGTTACTGAAGTGTGTGCCTTACAGCCGATCGACTTGCGAAGGAGAAATTTCTTCTTTTGTGAAAAACATTTCCAGTACTTTGCCAATCGCCCGGCGGACTGGGCATGGGCAGTTGCGCTATGTGCTCCCGGTTGCCGGCTCGATTCGCGTGCGGGGAAAAACAAACGAACACCCAATACTTCTGAGTTAACTGTATTATCAGGTGTAACTGCAGTGAGAGGCCGTCCGCATCAAAAAGAATTAATTGCTCGACTTCCTGCGATGACCACACCAATAATGCTTTTATTCACCCCCATCTCTCCACACACGTATCTTAAACATCTTTGCATGTAGGCGATAGTCTCATTTTACGTCAAAAGAAATTTGTTTACAATATACGTCACAGATTATTTCGAAAACTAATCCCTCGCAGCTACTTTTGCATTCTATTTTTACAAGATAAATTGGCTGAGGAAAAAAGGTGACAGAGCTTAATGAACCGTGCTATGATTTTAATTATCTCTACAAAAGAATTATCATGCCCCACAAAATAAATAAAATGCCATATGAACCGTAATAATCATCCAAGTTGTCTGTTTAAATTTTCAGTAAATTAAAATAACACTTTGTTATTATCCATTTTTATCATCATAAAACATAAACATCATCAAAATATTAATCATATCCGAAAACAGTACAACATTCAGCTTTAAAGAGGTTAAATCGAATGCTAATTTGTGATCAACTTTAATTTATTTATTGATTTATGGGCGCTCTTCAACATGTCAGGTCATCGGCGTCTCATTCAATTCAGGACGTGAAACGGCCGACAAATTTTGTTCAGAGGCCTCTTCTTTCAGCCTTGAGGTTTTTTAACCTACCGTAAATCTTCGACACGGAATCCAAGCCCTACTTCCCTTCCGAAGGAAACCATATTTACGATTTTACACCCCCCCCCCAAAAAAAAATCAATCGACGCCGCCGGGATTGAGCCCACGATATTGGGTTTACTAGGTAAGTATAGCTAGAACACCAGGACTTGTGATCAACGAGGGTGTTGGTTCCATAAATAGAGATTACGACGCCTTATCAATTTGAATTTACAACCCGTCCCATTTTATGGCACCGACAGAGACAAAGGTAAGTAAATGCATTATTCTGTAAAAGGTGCCTTTTAGGGGTATACAACACGGGCGAATCAATATAGGAAGTTCTTGATTTGTGCTACTCTAAAATTTCAAGTTTAATTTTCTATAACTATTACTTAATATGTTTTTAAACGTAAAAGAAAAAAAACAGCAGCAATATGTGCAGGGAACTTCAATCATGCGCCTCTTGTTTGTATCTAGGGCGAGTTTGTGCGGCATTTTGAGCTAGGGAGGTGAGCGGAAGCAGTAGGAACAGCCTATCGTCCCGTGCACATACCACCAAGAATGTCACAACAGACTCGCGCGTTTTCAAGAAAGCCTTCACTTTTATACAATTGATTGTTGTTGCGTTACAAAGCTGAATGTAATATTTTGAAATACTATCAGTAATGACAATCTAGTCAAATATGTACATATATTAAATATGGGAAAACTTGTAGTTATTTCAATATCAAAGAATACACATTTGAAGTAACAATGCTCTCGTGCAAACACTCTCCAGCAGTGATAAAATCAGTCGTTTGCTTACAGCATTATATCTTCTTATAGTGTAGTTTTAGTAGTCAGCTGTTGCTAGTGAAGTTTCTTGTGAATTCTTAAAGATGTTGCTTTATTACATTTTGTGTTAATTGAATGTAAACAAAACAAATACTATAAAAACATACATTATAAGCCTTTTCTTTGCGTCACTGAAAGAGAACACCTAACTTAAAAAACGGATAGATTATTCCAGTATTAACTTGAGTCAAACTGTAATTTCAAAACAGGAAGAATCTACAGTCATTTGAAAGTTTCTTGAAATAAAGCACAAAATGACGGCATAGCCTTTTGAAAGTATTCTATTTTTCAATATAGCCTGCCTTGAAACTAATGGCTTTGTCCAGCTATACTCCAAAGTCTTTCTCCTACCACTAAAGTGAGATGCCTCCAGGCCTGTAAAACACGTCTCAACTTATTATTTAACTTCATCGGAAGAAAATTTCTTCCCAGTTAGGAATTTTCTCAGTTTAGGGAACAGATGCCAAGTCCAATGGAGCAAGGTCAGGGGAATATGGCGGAGAGGCAGCAAATCGTACCGCAATTCATTGATTTTCGCCATTGCAACGACACGTTGTCCGGTTACAAGATTACTTCCTTCTTTAATAAACCCGGCCTTTCCTCGAGTATTTTTGTCTTCAATGAGTCCAAAAGGTTGTACAAATCAAGAGAATCATTTAGGTATATCACAGCATTCCAAAACCAACCCACGATCTTTTACACTTGGCCTTTGACGGTGGAAAATCGTGATGCGTCCATTGTTTTGACTGCTGTTTCGTCATGTGCACCCATGTTTCATCACTGGTTACAAATCGACGTATCTCTCTGAAAACGAACCGAACCTTGCTGATAGATTTGCACTCTGGATCATGAACAGCAGTCGCGGTATCCATCTTGCTGATAATTCTTTTCAAGCATCATTCTTCCCTCAAAATGTGAAATATGCGTTCCCCTAAAATACCCAGATGTTGAGAAATTACTGGGCCATCCTCCACAACCAAGTCGTACATCTTATTCATAATTTCTGATGTTATGGATGTTGGTCGTCTGCTGCGTGGGTCATTTTCCAAGTCTTCGCGGTCGCGTTTAACTTGAAAACGGTTAAAAAATATGGCGCTGAGTCCTGTAGACTGTATGTCATATCTGTATGAGCTTCTGTTGCATTCATACTTTCTTTACTAAGTGCAGTGTTCCATGTTTGCCTTTTCCCCCTGAATACATGTCTACACTGCAACAAGCAGCTACAGCTATTATGATTCGTGACTAATCCATGCATTATTGCACAAATGTTTCAATAGAAGATGGTTGTTTTGGATAACAAACTGCTTTGGAACTGCTGCTGTAATCTGTGGGTCATTTCGAGTACTTTTCAAATGACTCCCGTAATGCTTGCTGTAGAGATAGACAGACTCCATTTAAATGCTGATCAGTTCATTGCATGAAAACCAAGAGAATTCTTTTTTTAAGTAGCAATATTTGTTTTTTGATTTTTTTTTTTTGATAGTGTTTAACGCCCGTTTTTACTACTGAGGCACCACGGACGGTCAAAGTAGCAGTAGTAAACTTGTGCACCATGGGTTTATGTTGCCGCTGGTATGCAACAAATGTTATATTTCGTAGTATATTATTATTATTATTATTATTATTATTATTGTTATTATTATTGTTGTTGTTTCAGAGTATTTCGATATAAATCTACTGATCTGATAAATTGACAGTCATTATGTCAAACATTCTTTTCTCGCGTGATGCACGTGGTGTGTCAGAGCTAGCACAAAAGAATATACGTCTGTTTATGTTACGTTTAACTCTTATATTGGACAGACAACATTAATACTTTTTCATCACCGCCCAAGCTTCTTTCATTCAGTATTTATCTCCCAAATGTGTGTATGTAATTAAGTGGCGAACTAGTTGTTCATTATAAAGAAATAAAACACACAAAAGGACACAACTTACAAAATAAACCTTTCAAGTGTGTTAGGCTCTTCTTCATTGAAAAAAAAAAAAAAAACAAAATAAATAAAACAGCTATACGCTGGCTAACAATAGTGGCAGCTAGTGTCAACCTGACAGCTCGTAAATGTATAACTAACAGGGCGGTAAACTGCTGAAAAGGAAAAATAAATGAGGAAGGAAGGAAGGAGTAATCATGAAAATGATGATGAAAAGTGAGAGGACACAATTACAAATAAACAGGACATAGCTCATAAAAGTACACGAAGGCCTGGATGAGTGAATATGCTGCTATGGCTGTATCCTTGTTCGATAAGTTCATGAAAATTCAAAGGTGATTTCGACGTTACTTTGCAACATGGTGAATGCTGAGGGATGTTACACAAGATTATGAACAATTATGAAAATTAATCTGCGCTTGAGAACCAGCGTCCTACTTAAATGTCTAATCAATTTCAAAATGGAGAAACACGAATTTCGTGTAAAAATAAAAACATTCCATTTTGAATGGAGCTAAGCCGGCAGAAACTACGGCAAAGCTGGACAAATATTACGGCGAATCTGTAATTTCGCTTAGAGTAGTGTATAAACAGTTTGGTAAGTTTAGATATGGCCAAACGAGCACAAGCGATGCGGGCTGTTCCGAACATCCTGTCGAGGTAACGATTGCTAAAACTATTGAGAAAAATCCACAACATGATGTTAAGCGACTGGAGTGCTGAAGCTGTGGGTATCAGAATTTGTAGCTGTTTAAAAGGAATACAAATGAATTTTGGAGACGGTATGTGACATTGAAGGAACAGTCGAAACAGTGGTTGTAAAGCCCTCCGAGGATGGCCAAAACCATCCCCTCACCAGGAAAGATGACTGCGACTGGTTTTCATATAGACATGACGTAATTTTAATTCACTTTTTTGGAAAAGAACAAAACTATAACCGATGAATATTACGCTCTAGTGCTGGAGAAATTAAACGACGCGATCAAGTCCTCGTTTGAGGAAGAAAGAGGTCCTGTTCACGCTGCAGCCCACAGGTCTTCGATTACGACCTCAAAACTATTGGAGTTAAGATATAAATACTTCCTCAGTCTCCTTACTCTCCGAATTTTGTTCCCTTTGTTTACTTCCTGCTGCGCAACATGAATGGCCAGCAGGAAAGAAATTCGCTTCAAATGAAGAGATTTCACCAAAACAAATGCATATTTTGAAGAACTGAAGAAATCGCATTTTATGGATGGGATAAGCAAATTAGAAAATCGCTGGATAAAGAGTACAGGTGTGAAAGATATTGGCGTGTCTGATATAAAACGATTTTTTACAAAAAAAGTATGTTTTTATTTTTACTTTTTGTGGAACAGCCGTTGTTTACATCTGTTCTATTGTTTCAACATTGTAATAAAAATAAAACCATGTTTTGTTGAGAGTTTAATGGAATATGTGCATGATAAAAATCCTTTCATTCACATGACAAATAGATTTTAACTATCATATAACTAAAGCATAAAAATGTTAAAATTCTCTCCCTACAAATTAGTTTTACATAAACAAAAAATGGCATAGAAATTGAAAATAACAAAACTTAAGTTCATTCCACCTCCAGTTTGTTGTCTTTGTTCCTTCACATTACACAAAGCCGCCTGAACGGTGGAAAATCAGCGATGAAATAGCCTTTGTTTGAATTTGGACAATGCAGGATGTATGCATTGCGTAAATGAATTTCTGGCATACAGTGCGCGGCTTTACGCCAGATGAAATCAAACACCCAGATCAGCAATGAAACAGATTACTATATTCTTTCCCCTACAACGTGACACCTGCTCCCTGTCCAAACACAGCCCATAATGTCAATACGGAATTTGTTTACCGCAACAAACGCTCCGTCCACACGTATTTGTATTATCGGCAGCGCTTCACGCCATCTACCGCGTCTCTGGTTAGGTCTGCGAAGGAATTTCGTCACAGGATTATTGCGAAAGGTAAACCTGCAGCTTAACAATGCTTGGAAAGATGACATTGATGTGTAATCACAGTGGCTCCATCATCAAACGCAATTATCACATCTGTGGGAACATTAACGCTGTTCCAGGATATTGTGACACGGTTAATTCGGTGAGGACATGGACTTTTCGTTTCAGTGCAACACCGTTTTATGTAATTAAATTGTGCAGTCTTATAGAAAGGAATTGCGATAATCAGTTACGTGAACATTTAATTAATCAATTTAATGAGCAAATATTGTTACAGGTGTTTATCGACGCAAAATATATATAAATCCAAACAAACGGAAAAGGAAGAACACTTCAGTGATAAACTAGTCGCACGAAGCCATTGTTTTAATACATTTTCATCACAATAGCAAGTGTGCTGGAACACAAGTCTAATGATTTCGTGCATCGACAAGCCGTCTCAAAGACGACAGATATTTTCTCGATTTCATCTGTTACAAGATCTTCGTAATCAAGAGGGGATTTATAGGTTTTCATATGGTCTCACACAATAGGAGAGCGCGGCGGCCAGGCTCTCGGTGCACTTCTACCTACCTTATGATAACGTATTTCATTTCCAAAATGAGCTAGTGTTCCGTCATGTTGAAACTATATTCCTTGTCTGGTATTAAGAAGAAGCGAATGCAGTAAGTAAGTGTTGATACTAACTCGTCCCGGCAAAATATAGTCCTATAATACCTGCCCCACACACTAACACCAAATTCATCTGATGTGATCACACAAACGTGGAATGAGGGTTTTCTAAAGCCCAAACCTGTGATCACGGGAATTAAACAAGTCCTCGTGCTTCATCCGAGAACATCACAGGGGCCGGAAAGTGTGACTGGAATACGTTTGGTCCAAATACTAACGACAAATTTGCTGTTGCAATGCATAGTGTAGCATGGATCCTTTCAAGATGACAGGGATGCAACAGCTGTTCCTGCAGAATTCTCCAGACGGCCAACGACTAATGTTCAATTAGTGAGCGAAAGTGCCAATACTCATCGAAGATTTGCCTTCTACAACCGCAGCACGGCTTCAACCTCGAAGTTTCCACAGTGTCATCGTCCTTGATCCTCTGCTTCTCTTTCTAATGAGTTCACCTCACGTAGTCTGCGATCAATGCTGGCGAATGTGGTGTGATGAAGATCTCGTCGATTTGAAAATATCAAGCCTTTGAGGCGCAAGACCTGGGCCAAATGCTGCCCTGCACGCCAAATGTATCAACTCATTTTGTACGTAACGTTCCATGTCACTGCACCGTACAACGAATGATACTGAACACAGTGATAGCATTAATGCAGGCTTAGGCATTCCCAGAGTCGCATAGACATACATAATATGTATATCGAACAGTGGAAACGCTAGCAGTAGAATAACAGCCTGAGCAAATCAGGCTAACATGATTAAGGCTTGGGCAGACAAGTTAGAAAGGTTGGACGTTCTTGCAGTAGCCTCCATCCACCTTTCAACCCCATCTTGTGGCTATCTTACTTTATCTTACTTGTGGCTATAACGAGGCTTTGCAGCTCTTAACGCAACAGATTTGAAAAATCAAAACTTCTTCGTTTATTGGTTAATTCACTTAATTGTTTATCATAAATCAATGACATGCATTTGGCGTGAAGAGCAGCATAAATAAAGCATGCAATTTTCGAAAAGTCCATAAAATATTTCCTGCGTTATTTTGCAATGTTTATGACCCGTCTAAAAATGCTTCCTGCGGAGCCGTTTACGAAACTCTGGGGAGGAAATTTTGCACACTTGTGTTCCACATATATATTAAACACAAACTATTTACATAATGTCTATGTGAATAAAGTTTTATTTTAGAACAAAAAAATCTCCCCTTTACATAGCTTCATTTTGTGGTAATTTTAAATATGAACGAAACATTACATCAGAACATTATATTTATTTATTTTTTAACCTATTTTGTATATGCTTTTATTTATCCACGTCTCATGAGCCTCAGTGAAAAATTTCAAATTGAATGGTGAAATTTACCACTCTAAGGAGCAATTGGAATTTCCATATATGTAAGAAAAAACAGTTTTGAGAAAAAAATACTTTTAATATTTACGAGCTGTACGCAAGACCATAAGTGACAGACCTTTAAAGTGAAAGTGGGACAAAATGTCTTCGCTATAGGAATCTAAAACTGTTATCTATCCAACCACAAAGTTTGGCGACCCACTTGTATATAATATTTATGCTCCTAATATTTTATTCTGCGGTCTGGTGTATTTAAAATGTTATTTTAAATCTGGCCCGCCGCCTATGGTCTTAAGTCTTTCACTTTTTCTCTACCAAAACAAAGTCTTGTACCAATTCTTACTGCTGTTATTCCAAAGTTTGTGTTCTACAGCGTTTTATAAACCGAAATAGACAAACTAAAGCATTACTTGTATTATTGCACACATTTAAAGGCTTATCCAGAAACTTCCACAATTGAATATAATGGAGAAGCAAATGCATTGCTAACTCCAATAGTGTTTGTCATTTATGAGTGAAATATATCCGCTGAGGTGACAGTCTATCAAAAAGGAAACTAGAAATATCTTTGCTATTAAATCGCGTCTCCCCATTTCAGAAACGTGGTGGGTTAGGCTCATTTATCTTGGTAGAATGTCGTCGATAAGGGCATTCATGGTCTCTAGAGTTTGCTTTGTTCCAACAGGTCTCTCCCTGTGTTTGTAGTCGTAGCTTACTGAATCTGCCTAGTTAACAACGTCCTATTTCGAGAACCCTTTTGCATCGTCATTCGCAGAGAAAAATAAAAAGTCTGTCACCTTCTCTTCGCTCTTTAAGATACTTCGATCTATGATCTCCAATTATGCCAAGTACTAACTTTGTAAACTACAATTAAGGTCAAAAAGAAACCCAATGAAGCTTGGACACCATTCTCGTGTGCCTTCATTAATATTCCAGACAGCAGTTCACAAACTTTTGTTCTTCATGTCCCCTTGTGAATATTAAGCACATGTATTACTAATAAATAAAAACTTTACCCAAGACCGCTTATATTAACGTAGGCCTATGAGGGTGGCTATTTAATTTTCGGGATTCTAGTAAGTAGAAGAGAATAACAAGAAACCGGTTAGGCAAAATACCTTTTCTATCTGGATGGATATATTTAAGAGTCAGATAGAAAGGAACATATTTCCGTACATTTGAGATCGGTAGGGCCAGTTTTTTGCATTGCTTTTTTTTTTTTTTTTTTTTTGCCAATTTTAACGTTTAAAATCCCCCCCCCCCCTTTTGGCCTGTTTTGGATCGTTGTGCATTTTTTCTGTGATTATTTACGCATTTGAAAAAACACATAACGAAGCTCAATATATCGAAGTGAAAAAAGTTATAAAAATTAAATAGCATGTTCACCTCACAAAAATATCTATTGAGAATCAGTCGAGCATTCAAAAACTTTCTTCTCAACCCATTCACTCAACTTCTTCAAACAGCAGAACATTCATTTGTGAAGTTTACCTCGGACATATGAATATCAGGAAATAGAGCGGATGAGGGAAGTACTGTAGTTTTGAATAGTCCTGACAAACGACCTTGTATCGATCTGCGTGAAACAATTCTAGAAAATTTGTGGTGGGGGTAACTACTCAGCTGCATGAATGTAACAAACAATTCCAAGGAGAAAGACGAGAGCGGCACAGTTTGCAATAAACCATCCCTACAATGTGTTCAGTACGGAAGTATGAGAGACACTAACCTGATTCCCCTATAAACGCATAAACAGAAACCAGAAACCACTGCGCACCTTTTTCTCATTCGCTAGGACTATCCAAAACTGCTTTACTTTGTCTTGATAAACATTTCCATGATGTCCTGAAAGGTGAACGTTCTGTTATAACTGGTACGAATCCTTCCGAAATAGTTTGTTTTAAATATGTTCCAATTACTTCAATGAAAGTAGAACGTTCTTTTTCCGTGATGATAACTGGTCTCTCTGACAAGGGGCTGACTATGACAGTTGATATCGTAACTTGAAAAAAGCATGTTGCTTGTAACCAAGTAAAGCAAGTTACTTTAATTATGTGATAAATAAATTAGTAATATCTATTTTCATTAACAATGAGTGATATTACCCTCTGTTTCCACTTTTAAAAAATGCCAATTTTATTACAGTACTGCCTATCTTCAGTATTTTAAAGGTCTTTTTACCTGCCTATGTTAACTAAAATAAACGCCCGAACTCTTCAACTCTGCCTATTTTTCTTTTCGAAGTAGTTTCTTCCCACTCTCGATACAAAGTTGTGTCCTCCGGAACCAACCCTAGAAGCAGCCACGCATGTGCTTCTTTAAAGATGCTACCAATATCTTCGTAGGACGCAACAGTTTCCGGACTCCTAAACTGATGGTCTCGGTTTTTTTTTTTTTTTTTTTTTTCTTTATCCCACGAAAACTTCACAAGGAGCTAGGTCCAGATTAAACTGTGGATGGTTCAATGGTTTCACTCCAGGTTCCTTGCAAAAAGCTCATTGTTCTCAAAGCTGTATGCGCATAGGCATAGTGAAGCCATAATACTCGTAAACCTAACATTGATTTTCTAGTATTCAGAAGACTAGGGAGGCGAACTGTGGCGTACCAGTTGCTGGTGATTGCATTTTGTTCCTAGAGTAGAATGGTTGCTTTATGGCCATTGCTGAGAAGAAATTGGTAACCACCTTCCTGCCTACACTTTGACATCACTGGGGGCAGAGGGAGTCATCATTTGGGAATAGATGGCCGACCGTCTTTTGTAACCATGGGTAAATCGAGCTTTCGTCACCGGTTAAGATGCCCTGTACACCTTGGGAGCTGCCATTGTAGAAATGACGAACCATTTCTTGAAATCGTTCAACTCTTGCTGCTGTGGGGTTGTAGGATACCCAGTGGCAGCAATGCTTCCTCATACGAAGATATGTGTGCAGCATTTCTGAAACTACGGCTAATGAATGTTTAAATATTCATCTATCTCGCTTTAAGTCACTCGGGAAGTGTTCTTCACTATGGCTTCTACATGAGGTTTTCATCTGTCGCTACTGCTGGACGCCCCGTGTGGAGCTAATGATTTTTGTACTTGAAGGAGTAGCTAATTGTTAAAAATCACTGCACGAAAATGGCCTTGAATCACTTTCTTTTCCTTGCAGCTCCAACAATGGATGCGCAGCACTAACGATATGGTTACCAATTGAGACACGTTTTTCCAGTGTTACCAACTGGAAACATATCTCTCATAGTTTCTTATAACACAAAATCCGTCGTATAATAAATTATACGTATTAATTTCGCAGACATTATATTAAACTAATGTAGGGGACATTCGTACACATGTATGCCCCACTTGCAAAAGCACAGTTTTTGAAAACACTCATACCAACCTGACTCAGCAAGTGGCAACTCCTTGCCTTGCAATTCTCGCGGCACGAACAAATGCGATCCTGAATTCACGTGCTCCCTTGAGAATGCTGAATCGGTTCCTGTTACCTCGGCCGTACGTGACCGTAGATATGGCGCCTTCCCTGATTCGACAGAAAGAAAAGGGATCCCTCCGCAGCCCTTTAGTAAAGACATTACCTTATTCTATTTTTTTTTATGTAATAACTAATTCCTATATTTACACATGATATCCTTAAGTTATATAGAGTCTGCGACACTGTTTCCTCAATAATTAAACGGTACGTTAAGCTAATCGAACCTAACCTAGTTTAACTACTTATTTCACTTTTCAATATAGTTACCCTTTATTGCAACACACTTTTCAAATCTTTGAATTAACATTTCAATCCTCCCCCCCCCCCCCCAAAGCCAGAAGTCCTGTCTGCAAAATGGGCTTAAGCAGCAATCCATCACTTCTTCGTCACACTTAAATTTTCTTCCCCGAAGGTCCTTCTTGGGTTTTTAGAAGAGGAAATAATCATTGGGAGCTAGATCTGGGATGTAGGATGGATGCTCGATATCCTCGAAGGTGCATATATTCGCAGTTTTCTTTGCAACAAGAGCTATGTGAACTGGCGCGTTGTCTGAAAAAGGCGCACACCATCACTCAGCTTTCCTCGTCTTCTCTCTTTGATGGAAGCACGTAGTCTGTGCAGTAGGCCAGCATAGTATTCCCCATTTACTGTGGTGTTTCTCTTCTTGTGAAGAGTATTCCTTCACAGTCTCAAAAGTATGGTCATGATATTGGTAGATTGATTGATTGATTGATTGACGTTGATCTTTAGAGGCGGTGCTTCGCTAGGTTTACGTCATTCTATTGCTTCTCTTTCTGACCAGGGATCATAGTAGAGAAACAGTATCATCTGCTGTAACCACTTCTCTCTCGTTGCCACTGCAGAGCTCCAAAAATGCCTGATAACAGATGATTCGCTCCTGCTTTTGGACTGAGGAAAGAAGTGTGGCACTCATCTTGCACTAATCTTATTCATGTTTAAATGTTTATGAATAATTCGAAGGAATTTTGTTTTAGAAAGACCCAACCTTACTGCTATTTCTGTAACTTTGAACCGCAGGTCTTCCATAATTTCTCTTTCCACAAGAGAGCGATTTTTTCAGAGCGCCTCCGAGGGCCGACCTGTACGCTTTTCGTCTTCAATGCTTTCTCGACCCATTCGAAAATGTTTGGCTTATTCTTTTACGGTAGAATATGAGGGGGTGCTTTCCCGTATACATCGTCCAATCGCTGTTTAATTTTATTTGGAGTAAACCCTTCTTTTGTGAAAAACTGAATAACAGCTCGATACTCCATTTTGAACATGTTACAATCTTCTACACATTGCCTTCTTTATGCAACTATATCTGAACAACTGAACACAAGTTACAGTTGCAATTATAATTTAACAGATAAGGTATGATACCAGATAAGGATTTTGTCAAGGCAATAATCCTTATCGGCAAGGCCGGAAACTCATGGGTCTACCCTCGTAATGTTTATTACCAATTGGTTTAACTGAATACAGTGAATTAATTTCATAATCCATGCATTTTATAATCCTAGGTACATAGAAAAAGAAACAATAGCAAAATAAACTGTTTACTAGAAGAACATCTCGGCATTTCCATTGTTACACATGAACGATCGCCCCTCATCTGAAACCGCGGCAACAGCACTTACGTATTTACCAGGAGACGCAGCTAGTCGGTAGTTAAGATTGCACTAGTTTTGATATGCCGCATATTAACGTTACAAGCGCGGCGATGAAGTTCAGAGGGGAAAGACTCAAATTCTTTCACATACTATTAGAGACATTATAGACATTTGGCAAGCGAACACGATGCCTGAATAGAATGCGGAGATGTTACCTTGTAAGATTGATAACAGTGTGGAAATGAAAAGGAGCATCGCAGCAAGGAGCTGAAAGTTCTCTGTCCAAATCTGCACTACTCCAAAACACTTTTGCTTACACTCAGGATCATCCTTGCGCCAGGTCACAGCTCCTTTCACGAGCGGTAGATCTTCTAAACCCAAGATCGTGGGTTCAAACCAAGTCGATGGATTTTTTGGGACGTAAAATCCTAAATATGGCTTCCTACGGCACGAAAAAGAACCTCAAGCCTGAATGGAAAGGCCTCTGAGCAAAATGTGTCGGCCGTTGTACGCTCTGCATAGAATGGTATGCTGATGGCCTGAGATGTTAACGACCGTATGTAAATATATATAAACCCGAACGGCAGCGTCCTTAGCCGAAGGGAATGGGCTTCAAAAGATGTAGGTGAATAATTAGCCAACCCATCACAATATTGTTGGTTGAATCGTCGGTGTTAATAAAGGGAAAATTGGTGGGATAGCTTTCTCATGGTCGAACTTTTTGTTTGTTTGTTTTTCTACTGGAATTAAAGGGGATTTGCCACCATTACAATGATTCACCCGCTAACATAGTACTATGCACACAATCCGCCATAAATTTATATTTACGATATTTTTTCCCCTTCTCCTTCCGGAATTAAAAGGATATTTCCCCTCACTACAATTATTTACGCGCTAACACAGTACCACACAATCCGCTATCAATTTATATTTACCAAAAGGAGGCGAACGTAGGCTGTCAGGCCGTAGCGAGCAGCAGCAAACTACTGGGTCCACCGGTTTCTAGAATCTACCCGAGATTAGGTTAAAGTTAGTGAGTGGTATATGAATTAATTGCGAATTCCAATAAACGAAGAATAGAATAAGCGCGATAACATTTGCAAAATCAAACTAACAGTAAGAAGCGATAACATTTACACCTCCAAACTAACACTAAGAGGCTATAACATAGACGCGATAACATTTGCAAATCGAAACTAACACTAAAGTAATAACATTCACACCTCCAAACTAACACTAAGAGGCTATAACATAGATGCGATAACATTTGCAAATCGAAACTAACACTAAAGTGATAACATTCACACCTCCAAACTAACACTAATGAGGCGAAGTTTCTGTAGAGGCGTTCGGTTTTCTCCGCTGCCGTTCGTGAAAGGAGGCGTGACTTCGCTCAAGGATGATGCTGAGTGTAACGGCAAGTCTCCTAAACCTAACGCATGAAGGGTGGTGGGAGGCAGAACCGTGTTTACAATACCTGGGTGAAGGGAATATATCGTGTTTACATTATCCAGTTATCCATTTCGCTGACTTTAAGTCCCCATTTGACCATTTTGACGCATATGGAGCATTATCCCATCAAAAGAGCTTTGTTTTGTTGCTAAAAGAATATGGCGACCTGTAATGAACATCAGGGCATGTTTTGCAATGGTACCTCCATGATGACTAGCTAATTGCTGCCAAGGCAGTGTGTGCAGATACATTAAAACACATGAGTGCAGATAACACACCCACACATTAATAGGACTTGATTGTTGCACATATTTTTACAGAAACTTACTTTTTGAATGACCTTTAATTTCCTTTTCTACTTATTTATACAAGCTGATCATTTATGGCATGTAAAATGTTTTATATTAGCTTAATACCTAATATAAAACTAGCTACTCGAGAGGGGTTTCAAACAGCTAGAAACCATCATTTTAATCTTAGAAAACTCGTATTTGCTCCCTTGTTCCTAACGTATAAATTTACAAGAAAAACGCATTAATTAACTTCAATTGTTACAGTAACTAAATTGAAACAAATGAAACACAAGGTTCCTTATTAAAGTTCACATAACTAATTCTTAACTGACAGATGTTCTAATGTTTCTTGTGTATTGCATTCCTCGTTAATCTAGCAAAAACTTGCAAGTTTCCGTGGCAACCCGTGAAGGATTTTGCAGCTCCAGGCATTTAGTAATATCTTGCAACTCCTTGATATTATTATACATACAATCTTAGTTTCATTTTGCCTTACATACGTACGCGAGGTCAGAAATAAAACAAAAGTCGTGTTTCATTACCTCACCTCTTCCCCTGTTTACATTTAATTTTGTAACACTCCGTGCAGGAAGTCAACATAGCCACCTTAATTTACAAAGGCCGTTGGCAATGTTACTTAACGCGTCGCAGATAGCAAAGTTAACCTCCAAAGTTTCTCTTCTAATGTCTCTCCTCTTCTTGGCCTGGGGGTGCCTGATCCTGGAGAAACCTTATGTCCCGCTAATTAACAGGATCAAGAAAAGGGAACCGAATGAGGTTTCGAATTT